>OZ022256.1:33993748-34593748 GCA_963978905.1 Trichostrongylus colubriformis | reverse complement strand
ATTGCTCTTTGTAAAGGTTAGAATTGCCTTTAAGTGTATCATGGTAATAAGAGAGGTCCAAACTCTTCTGCTTGTTCCGTGTCATTGTGAAAGGTCACCGAAGGAGGTGTTTCGTTTAAAGGTGATATATGAGTGTTCCAGACACCAAATGCTTTTGTGCAGCAAGGTCATCCGATTATTACGCCTCCTGGATGTGAGAATCTCCATCAAGAAGTGGAATTGGGTGTGGTGATTGGTAAAACTGCGAAGGTGTGATTTTTCATTAAATCTCATTTTGCATCAGTAAGCTTGCATTAGTATATTTCAGAATGTACCGAGAAGTGAAGCGATGTCTTACATCGGCGGTTACACTGTCGCTTTGGATATGACTGCGAGAGACTTCCAGGTTGTTATTTCTGTTGAAATTGATTGCTCAAAGCAATATCGGTATAAAGTGTTTCTGTTCTGTCAGGATGAAGCTAAGAAGACTGGTGCTCCTTGGTATCTTGCGAAGTCATTCGACACCTCGTGCCCTGTGACTGACTTCATTCCTAAAGAGAAGGTGATTCCTTCATTTTTCTTCATTTCTTGTGATTATTTTCTATTTTTTTTCCTTCGTTTTCTTTTTTTTTTGTAACCACGGAATACTCGTTCACGAAGGAGAGTGTTTGTGTTGCATCTAGTGGTGCCATAAGGGGAGAAATTACACAATATCCATAAAAGTTTATGAATATGAGCTAATCAGAGACAAACAATAACATCAATGAGTAAACATAGTGGAGTAAGTGAACTCACTCTGGGTCTCACCATGGACCCACCCGACGATCCTACTTTCTATCCGGTCGTTCCATAGAGGTTAGTCCAGGATTACAGTGAGGCTGCAGTACACTGTCCAAAATATCACTATGTAGTTCTAAGGGCCCAAGGCCCTGTGGGGCTGCCGCCGTGAAGTGAAGTAGATGAACTAACTCCCGGGAAGCCGTGACGTGCTGCTGATGATAATATTGCCGCACGATCACGGATGGTCAACACAAGTGGTCATGGCGACAGCTAACCCACAGGCACCGACACACCCCAGGGTTCCCTTGAAGCGGCTCCTCGTGCCGCGACACTCCCGCCGCAAAAGAACCCCGCTGGCCTCAACCCTAGGCCCCATGCCTGAGGGTTTAGTGCACGATGGCTGCGGTGAACCCGTTGGCTAGAGCCAACAAGAGGATTGTAGCCGATCGTCAGATGAACCCTACATGGAGGCGACTCAGACTCTCTTCTATGAACTTCTGATTAACAACATGTAATAAACTACAATTTTTCTGGGTTAATAATAACAACGGCAAAATAACTGAGTTAGTAACACAACATCGAAAAATAACTCGGTAGAGGTAGCGATATAAGTGGACCGGCTTGAAAATGAGGTGTACTGGATAAGTGAACCTGAAGTAGGAAGTAAGCAACACGAAAAACAAGAAAGGAAACAAATTAGAACAAAAAGGGGGAACTTAGGTGTATTTTGAACTTCATTGGCGACCGTAAAATCTCGTCGAACAGAACGTGACCTGTTCGAAAGCAGGTAAACAAGAATTCGTATGATACCTGAACGACAGACCATCATAACGAATCAGTTTTTGGTGTTCGCTTGATCGCGTAGTATGTTCGTGTCGTTCACGCGAACGAACCTCGAATTGAATAACATTGAACTATTGAACTATTTCGGTAAATGCTGAACTATGAGTCATTATATCGAACTATCAACTGATCAATGTACCAAACTATTTCAGTGGACTATGGGCCGACACCTCTAATAGGTGTCATCGCTATCGGCCGGAGAGAATCCCATCTCTCTTGCTCTGCCCCGCGGTGATGACTCGCGAGAAGATCGCCTGGGGGGTCGTGATATACCAGAAGGTCCCGGCTGGCTGTGGTCACCCAACCTCCCCTGGTCGCGGTAGGGTCGTGCATAGGGTCGGCGAGCGATGGCTCCCGCAGGGGGAGGACGGTAAGTCCTGACTCGAAGATTGTCGTAGAACTTTTCTGGCGTGGTGTCGACATCGAACTGAGCAAATTGATTTAGGGCGCAAAACGCCCTATGATGGCCTTCCTGGCGACAGATACTGCAGGGATCTCTGCGAATGCATATTCCATAGTGACGTTTCAAACCGTTGCAGCAGATTTCCAGCTTCGCTGCTAGGCTAGCTCTGCTACTCAGGTATGGGTAGATGTAGCAATCGGATGTGAAGTGATTTCGTTGTTTGCAGAATGCGCATGCGTCAACTTTCACCATGTTTTTTGGCGGTACTGCTCGTACCGGAAAACGGGAGCGAGATCGCCGTGAACTGCGGTGGACCTGGCGGCTCGACGATCGGCGTGTTGGACTACACGGGGTGCGCCTCGTCTTTGCAGGTGGAGATTTACTCCTATGAGTACATCGCTTCCATCACGCCTCCTCTTGCCCAATGCAGAGCGATCATCTCTCACGCTGGATGCGGTGTGGGATCGAAGCCCGCCCTCCCGGGGCGCAAGGGAGTATTCTTGGGGCCACGTAGTGGCTCTGATTGACGGAAGCTGCGGGATAGTTATCGATGGTGGCCTGTCAGGATGAGCCGTGTGTGGGCCTGATGATTGAGATGAGGTTGCACGATCATGCTGCAAGCGTGCGTCTATTTCTGAAATATGGAGGTAATCGTCCGTGGTCCGTATCATCAACGCGTCCGAGTAATTTTCCCGCCACCAGTTTAATGTTTGTATGTACGAGCTTGGCTCACTTGACCATGGTGGCATCATTCCAGGTGACGATGCGAGCCTATACCGTTCGTCCTCTTGCGTGACTCTCACTTTTTTACGGTCCATAAAATGCACCATTTGGTGCGCTTCCAGCACTCTTATCATGCGCGTTGCATGTGCCGTAACAGCAGAGCTGTACTGAAGTATTTCCGTCACTGTACTTTGCGAAATATTGAAGAGTTGTAGGGTCTCTATAAATTGATCTTGATCATGCGACCACTGGAAGAATCTCGGTATCACTAATTCCTGAAGCTGCTCTCTGTTCACCGACACAGCAGTGATGCTATGCGTCAACTCGTGTATCCACCCCATAAGGTGGGTGTACCGGAGGTCTAACGGCTGCCTTCTCACCAGCAATACGGCCAGATTATGGAAGGATTGCGTGGTGTGCTGAAGTATGTCTAGAAGTGTTTGTAGACAATGAACTATTTTCACTGCAGTGTCAAAGTCGGAAGGTCTCGCAGAGGTCGTTGCTATATCGGGTACGACAAGGTTTCTGACACGGTCGCGAAGAATATTATTTGTGACGATGTAATCGAATATTTTCCTAAATTGATGTGCAGTGAGTTCCTCCACCGAGTATGGTTCTAATTTCAATGTACTAGTTGGTGTCCACTCTTCTTTAGGGAAAAATGTCCCTGCATGTGGATTCTGACGTAGCGGAGCATCTGGGCCTCTGTCTCTTGTTATTTTTATGTACTCTTCTAAAAAGGTCACCACGGCCTGCATCTTCTCTTCCTTCTTTTTTATTGCTTCCTGTGTTTCCTTCTGTTCTTTCTGAATCTTCGTCCCTGCTCGGACCACATCGTTCCAGCTGAGGTTAAGATTACCCTTTCGTGGCTCTGGAGCTTTTGACGTGAAGTCTTGCAGGCCGTTTTCCGACTGAGGTTTATCCTGAGTTGGTTCCGTCGTGTCCATTTTTTCCTCTGTCGTGTCCATCTTTTCCTCCCCGTGTTCTTCTTCTTCTCCTTGACTGGCTGTATCAACGACTATATTGGACGTCGCGGGGACGGTTGATCTCGGTGGAGTTTGAATTGCAACCCCTGCCATCATTCTTTCCGACCATTCTAATTCCTCATCAACGATGCGGGTGGTTACCGAGGAAGGAACGGGGCCAGGTGGACTAACACTCCGGGAGCCAAAACTTAAAGGACGGCTACTAGACTGGCACCTACGCGATGAACTAACACTGTTAGAAGATCTGTGCCTACCTCTGACTCTTGACCGACGGCTCTGCCTACGTCGCCCACTTGCTGAATCTTTCGTAAGCGAGTCACTTTTGTCGGACATCATGAAGTCGCGATTATCGATCGCTAAGAGACTATCTGAAACATGAACACACGTAAAACACGAATGTACTACATGAACACATGTAAAACACGAATGTACTACATGAAAACGTGGACCGACGAGAGACCGTGGAAGAGGAAGCACGCATGTACTACATAAAAACGTAGACCGACGAGAGACCGTGGGAGAGGGAGTTCTTTCAGTCGAGTGTGATCGGGAAGAGGCGATAAAAATGCAAATGTAATATCAATATAGATAGGAGTGTACTAAACTTAAAGATAGACCAAGTGTCAGTTGACAAAGTTAAGAAAATTGTCTATTGAACTACGCTAACTACGCTTAAGAACGAATGTATGCAGAATACTGTGAAGTATGACGTATGTGGTGTAGTGCGCGACATGAGAATTTATGATTTTCACACTGGTGAAGTATTTCGCACAAGTTGGATAAAAATCGTAATGATGAGCAAGTTAGCAGTAAAAGGAAGTCCTATGTAACCAGTAGGAAAACCTGGATAGCTGAATATATTGGTTGACGAACGCTCGATCATCCTACTATATATAATTCGCTTAGTATGTCTGTCTGTGTGTGTGTGTGTGTGTGTGTGTGTGTGTGTCTGTCCGTCTGTCACGAAATTCATATCTCGCGTCGCAGCAAAGCTGGGACGCTGAATTTTACAAGTGATATAGGGGGTGTCAAGGGAACCCCAGCGGCGGTGGACCGAAAGTGATAGCAGCTGATAAGGGCTGATAAGAAGCCTCAGAAGGCAAATGTCACCGAAGTCGTTTCGCCTCTCGGGTTCATCCAAGAGCGTTGACACTCATAGGAGTTTTGCGGGATTGGCTGGGAACATTAATGGAGGGTGACGCGCACTGATAACGGTTGATAAGATTCGATAAGGAGCGTAAAAATGCTAGAGTCGTCGAACCCGTTTCGCTTTTCGCATTGTTCCCGGAGCGTTCATACTCACAGGTGTTGTGCGGGGTAAGACGGGGACATTAATGGTGGGTGATCCAGCATGATAACGGTTGATAAGATTCGATAAGGAGCGTAAAAAGGCTAGAATCGTCGAATCCGTTTCGCTTCTCGCATTGGTAACGGAGCATTCATACTCACAGGTGTTGTGCGTGGTAAGACGGGGACATTAATGGTGGGTGATCCAGCATGATAACGGTTGATAAGATTCGATAAGGAGCGTAAAAAGGCTGGAATCGTCCAACCCGTTTCGCTTTTCGCATTGGTCCCGGAGCGTTCATACTCACAGGTGTTGTGCAGGGTTAGACGGGGACATTAATGGTGGGTGATCTGCATTGGTTACGGCTGATAAGATTCGATAAGGAGCGTAAAAATGCTAGAGTCGTCGAACCCGTTTCGCTTTACGCATTGGTCCCGGAGCGCTCATGCTCACAAGTGTTTTGCGGGGTAAGACGGGATAATAACGGTGGGTGATCCAGCTTGATAACGGTTGATAAGATTTGATAAGGAGCATGAGACGACGAATGTCGTCAAATTCGTTTCGCCTTTCGCGTTGATCCAAGAGCGCTGACAGTCATGGGTGTTTAGCAGACTGGGATGGGGACATTCATAAGTGGATGACTCAAACTGATAATGGTTGATAAGATTCGACTAGGAGCGTGAGAAGGAAAATGTCACCAAGGCGGTACGCTTTTGTGGCTAAGAGTGGAATGTTCACATTCGCAGGTATTTAAGGGTACGGGAAGCTAAATGGTATTGTTGGGTACAGGTGCCTCAGTGAAACTGATAACGGCTTACAGATTCTGATAAGAACCGCTAGGAATTGGATGGAATGAAGTCCTTTACATCGCTTGATACTACTATACGACCGCTTTAGCAAAAGCGTCTGATGCTCAGTGTCATTAGGTGAACATATTTTGTTTATGTTCTGATATCACCGGCCGATGTATCGACCGCTAAATTGCCTAGCGTTCCAAAAAATGGTGCATTTCTCTTGATACTGCGATCTACATTGATAACCATGGTGATATTTGTGATAGCAAAGCAAGCGATTCACTCGCAATCATTTTCTCATGCAATACTGGCAGCAATACTGGGTATCGATCGCTCAACTATGCAAAATTCCGAATAATGAAGCATGTTTACGAAAACGATATACGTCGATAATCGGGTTTTGGATCTACTATCAATGTGTAGGAATTAGTGCTCAGCAAATGATTAAATTGTTACCAATGAGGTGAGCAAACCAGACGCTTTTGACAATCGGCTGCTACAGAAATCAGATTTTCGTGGCAGGACCAACACATGCTCCTTACATCCTCCAAGTGTTTTGGGTCTCGTTTGCTTGCCTCAAACACATAGAACGAAGGAATTATGTTGAAAGCAGATGTTTTAATGTTTTAGGTTTGGGTGCTATCGCAATGAGAGGGGGGGGGCATCTAAAAAGTTGCTTATCTGCGCATCGTGAAGAGATCCTTGATGGGTCAATCTGCACATTCACGCGTATACTTTTGCCTAAGCCTTGGAGGGGGAAGGGAAGGCTCTTTTCCCTTTCACGGCTTAGGTAAAAATAGGGTCCAGTTGTGTTGTGGAATGCCCCCCCCCATTGCGATAGCACTTAAGTTCGATTTAACGCGACTCGTGGCGCGCTTCGCGGCATCGCAGGGGAAGGAACCTTCGACGCAGGGGCTAATATAGGCTGTGGCCCAAAATCATTCCTAGGTTCACAATAAAGGTGTGCACCGTGATCATCTATCGCCCCTGAAACGTTGCCGCAACGTAAGAGCTCCATGATGGACGCATGCGTGCCACAACCAATGCATCTCCAAAAATAGAAGCGGTTCACCGATCGCCGTCAGCTTCCCCCATGCTCTCCTCCATGACCCAGCTCCACTCCGGCTGCCACTCGCACCCGTGCAATCGGTGTTGCCTCCCCTAGACGGCTTGCGTAGTACAATTCACGGGCAGCTTGCCACGTGCTTTCTCCTACGCAGAGAGCGCAGAGAGAACGACAAAACGCGAGAAAGTGTGTGATGACAACGAGCAGCGTCGATACGCGCCCTGGCGCGAAAACATGATTACGGTAGCAGCCGATTGTCAAAAGCGTCCGGTTTGCTTTCCTCGTTACCAATTGATGCAATCGAATACAGAACTACCGATGTTTAAACTATTCAAACTCCCAATGATGACCTAAACCAGCTGGCTCGCGCACACTACTGCGTGCGATTCGTGTCGATAACGTGCAAAACGGGTTAGATGCAAAACGACTAAAGTATGATAGCACCGAAATGCTTTTTTATCGCGCCATCTTCTCTGCTTTTATCCAAATAAATAACTGAGCTGAAAGCTGAGGAAGGGAAGTTTCCACTCAACTCCATACACAACTGTTGTCGTGCATTTTGCACAGCATCGCCATGAATCGCGCGCAGTAGTGTGCGCCAGCCAGCTGGTTAGTACATAAAATGTGAAGTATTGCGAAATTGTCTTTGAGTCGAGTTAAATCGCGTCAAAGGTCACTTGTGACTTCCTAATGAAAGGAGTGAGCTAGAGTGTGTGAGCACTAATAGTCATGGACAAATAAGTGTGAAAATGGTAATAGAGAAGTGAAACATTGAGGTTTTTGGGTAACTTGGCGCAAAAATGAGAATTTATGATTTTGACGTGTGCGCCGTTGCGTGTTTTGATCTGCGCGGCAGGACCGCGATGCAGGATGATCGCGGTTATTCTTCACCCCTTGATAGATGAATAAATAAATGAGTCGAGGATAAGGAAAAATGAGTATGAAGGACTGTGGATGGATTGATAAGAAGCCGAAGCGTCAAATTGAAAAGCGGTGAGTAAGTTTAAGTGGATTAGTTATTCTTGCTGCTGTTAATCTGTTTTTGATGTGAAGAGTTGAGGTTAATTTATTGATGTGTCCTTTTTTGCCTTTCTTATTGGTTGGATGCGTAATGGTTTTTTGTCTTGCGTCGTGATTTTTGTGTGCTGTTTTCCTGATGTTGATATCTCTAGTGGAATAAGGTGGTTGATTGATCTGTCCACGATTCTATTGGTTGTTGTTTTTACTTTGACGGACCTTGGAAGTCCGTCAACTGAATTATTGATTTGTACCATAAGGCCTAGTGGCCATTGCGATCGCGGTGTGTTCTCTTGTTTTATGATGACCACGTCTCCAATAGTGGGAGTTTGTTTTGCGCCATTCTGAACTAAATGCTGTTTTTCATTGCGTTCTGCAAGGGCCTGCAGGTAATCTTTGTGCCATACTTCCCAGAAATGTTCTATTGTGTCTTTGATATCTTTATGTGCATCAAGGAGGCACTCGTGGGTGTCGGCTTGATTTACTTGATTGTATCGTGTAGTCCCGATGTTGGGTCTGTCAATATGTGCTAGGGTGAAAGAGGGATAAATAAGGTCAATCGGTCTTAGTACTTCTGCATCATTAGGACTGGTCGACGCCGGTGTTATGGGACGTGTATTTAATGTCGCTTCAATCTCGGAAATGATTGTTTGCAGTGTCCATAGACCTAAGTGTTGTCGATGTACTGATTTCTTCAAGGCCAACTTGACTGATCCTACTAATCTCTCGTAGAAACCACCTTTCCAAGGGGAAAGTGGCGTGATGAACTCCCATTGAAGGTTTTGCGATAACGTGAATTCCTGAACTGTGGAATTTTCTTGAGGGTATGGAGCTCATTTACGAAGATTTCTCTTCCGAGCTTGAATGTTGGTGCGTTATCGCTCAAGACAAAGTCTGGAGCTCCTCTTCGTGCCATAAACCTCCTGAATGCTAATGTAAACTGAATAGCTGAATTATCTGCTACGACTTCCAAGTGTAATCCACGCGTTGCCATGCATGTGAAGAGAGAAACCCATACCTTGCGGTCTTGTTCAGTTTTAGAACGAGTTGTTAATGGGCCAAAATAGTCGAGACCGATGTTTTGGAAACGGCGGCTTCGCAGTACCCGTTGACTTGGTAAGTCAGGTACTTTTGGGTACGCATAATGTTTTCCTTGATACAGTTTGCACCTGATGCATTTCTTAATAATGTCCCTGACTGTTTTACGAATTCTTGGGATGAAGTAGCGAGTCCTTAACTCAGAGATCAAGTGAGGCGCTCCAGCGTGAAAAAGTTTATGGTGGTACTCTCTGATGGTCATTGTCGTTAGAGGATGTTTGGGTAGTAAGAGAAGCGGATTTTTCATGGCATCTTGGATCGCTGCATTTGCCATCCGCAGGTTTGCCCGATAGACTTTGTCCTTAAGTGTTACACTGTAACGTTTCTTTATGTTGTCATGAAGTTGGACGGCTCCTTCGCGATAGTGTTCCCGCAGTAACAGTATCTCCGCCGCTCCTATGTCCTTTGAAATTATCTCAGGGCTTGCCGATGTGATACTTATTATCCCTCTGTCTTGACTATGTCCCCTGTTGATCCTATTCCACAGCTTTGCGATGTATTTTAGCATGTAAGCCGTTATTCGAAGTAGCTTTTTACGCGAATCAGTTCTCTCGAACGGGATGAATGACTTGTAGTTTTGTGCCACTGGCGTGGCAATGGACTTGAATTTTTTTCTGCTTCTTCCGAAGATATTGGTTTGCTCATCAAGTCCATCGTTGCGTTAGGCCACTTGCTAGATTGATGGAGTATAAATTCTGGACCATGCCATCACATATGATGTACTAATTCTGAGGCGGTTAGACCTCTGGTTGCACAGTCTGCTGGGTTTTTCTGTGAATCTACGAAGTGTAGTTTGTTGTGTATGTTCTCTTTCGTTAGTTCATCCATTACACCTCTTATATATTTGACCCTATTTTCAACAAACGTTTTCAATTGTTTGTTGGAGCATATCCAGTATAGAGCTATCAGGGAGTCTGACAGAATGTGGACTGAATTAAAGGTTATTTTGAGTTCTTTCCGGAGGAAGCGTACTAGTTTAGCTGCTAGCATGATTCCTAACAGTTCGAGTCTTGGAATAGTGATTTTCTTCGGAGCTGCCAGCTTCGTTTTTGCAAAAATTAAGTTGCTGAATGGTTTTCCTCTTTCTGGTCGGCATACTAGGTATGCGACACTAGCGTACACTCTTTGTGAAGCATCGGAGAAGATCACCAGGTCGTATTTGCACTTCTTGGTGTATGCGATAAATCTTGGTATGTTTTTGGTAAAACCTTCAATTTCTTTGATAATCAACTTCCATTTTTCAGTGGAGTCTTTTCTGAGTGGATCATCCCAGGAGTAATCTTCCGTCCACAGGTCCTGAATAAAAATTTTTGCTCTGATGAGTAATGGACTAAGCAGGCCCAACGAGTCAAATGTTGAAGCGAAGGCTTTAAGTGCGAGTCGCTTGGAGGTGGCTTTGTTTATTGTGGTTTTCACAGGGATCAATAAGGTGTCTAAGTTTGTATTCCACTTGAGCCCTAGCAGTTTTACTGGACTGGATGTGTTTTGCATCTTGTCCTCGGGAGAGACTGATTTCAGTACATCAGCGCTGTTTGACATAAACTCCCGTAAGTTCATGCCCATGCCTAAAAAGAGTTCCTTGCATTGAGTACGCTTCAGTATGCCTTCTTCAACAGTTGTGGCTCCAATTAAAACATTGTCCACATATGTATTAGCGAGGATTTCTTGGCGTAGTTGATTACTGCTCTCCCTTTCGAGGGCGTATTTTATGGACATATTCAGTAGGAAGGGTGAGGCATTCACACCGAATGGGATACGTGTGAAGCGGAACGTGCAGATGTTGTCCCAAGTGGGTTCCTTCGAAGGGTTTTTTAGCCACAGGAACCTTGTGGCGTCTCTCTCCTCTTCTTGCAGTCGTATTTGGTGAAATGCTTTTTCCACGTCTGCGATGACTAATATTGGTTTGAGACGTGCTCTCAACAATGTTCCGCACAGATCTGGTAGCATGGAAGGTCCTTGGTGTATGCAGTCGTTGAGGCTAGGGGCATTTCTCATGTGGCTGGATGCATCGAAGACGATACGCAACTTTGTAGTATTGCTATCCTCTTTGAAGACCGCTTGATGAGGAATATAGTATGTCCGTTCCCCTTTGTTTGTACTATCTTGAACTTCCTCTATTGTGCCTGTTTTGAGCTGTTGTTTGAAGACTTTGCAGTACTCGTCCCACAGCTTAGTGCTGTGATGCAATTTGTTGTACTGACTCTGCAGTCTACGCGCTGCGAGCGCTTTATTATCTGCCAGTGGGGGATGATTAGCTTTCCACGGGAATTGGACATGGATGAGTCCGTCTATTATTTTGACTGTATTATAGTATCGTTGTATTATACTGGCATCCGTCTCATCTACTTCATCTTTCGTTCCGAGTGACTCTAAACCAAGCAGACGGTGTATTATGTTATCGGTTTCGGTTTTAATTTGTTCTTCCCTACTCGAAATGTCCGAATCGTTGACCGTGTTGCTTCAAGATAATGGTGTTGATGAATACCCCTATAAAACTGGTCCAAATTTGGTGTTTGATTTTACCAGTCCGGAAGGAAGCTGTTGGTTTGAATTGAAGTCGATAATGTTCCAGTAATAATCCATTCCGATTAGGATATCTACTTCCTTCAATCCTCTACTGCCATAACGAACAGTCATCGCTTCGTCTTCTTCATTCGTATCGGTGGACACTGTGGTTATGAATTTCCTTGTCCATAAATGTAGAACAGTCGGATTGTTGTTAGAATTGTTCTGAAGTATGATTTTCACGCGATACGATTTCTCGGTATGGGAGTGGCCTCCAAATGTCACTGCTGTTATGACTCGAGGGCTCTTGCAGGTTAACCCTAGATGTCTTGCCGTATCTTCCTTTATGTAGCTGTGTTGTGAACCGCTATCCAGTAGTACCACTAGAAGTTGTTTGTTCCTTGTGATATAGTTGAATGTGAGCGCCTGAAGTGTCATCAGGCGCGGGGGGGGGGGGGGTTTGAAAAGCTTGCTTCTTCCTTGTAGCGTGAGATTGCGTTCACTTGTGCTTCTCCAATTTGGACTGTATTGACGTCTGATTTTTCTTCACATTGGTTATCTGATTCTTCTGGTTCACTATCTGTTGAATTATAGTCAAAATCGGAAGTGACTGGAGTGACTAGCGGATTTGAGTAGGTATGTACGTCGGATGTTTTACTGAATTCGACTTTCGGATGAGGAGATCCCCTGCGATTTGCTTTTCTCAAAGGAGATTGCCCTCTACGATTGGGGCTTGGTGAATGGTACTTCGTTCCGTATCTGCTTCTGGACCTCAGTTCTGAAGACTGGCTGTCGAGGGAGTCTCTCCTAGTATATCGTCTTGACATAGGGCTGGTGGATCTGCTTGAACTACGTGATCTGTTTTCCATATAACATAGAGAATGGTGATGATCCTTGCCGCATTTGTAACACGGTGGACTATCACAATACGACTTTAGATGTCCTGATTTGAGGCATTTCCAGCATAATTTGGATTTCACTACCATTTTTCTTCTTGAATAAGGACTTGTAATTTCTTCGCAGTTAGAGGGATGGTGTCCTTTCCTTAGACAGAAGCTACAACGTTGATCTTGGTCGAAGCGCGAACGTGTTCTCGGTGAGACGCTGCCAGTTACTGAACGCTGATGACTAGTACCTCTCTCTTTTGAAGGTTTCCTGACTTTTTGTCCTTTCGATTGCCGTGTGCTGCTACGTGAACTACTTACAAGACACAGTCTCGATGTACTGAACGATGTCGGATCCGTGTCTTCCATCACTTCCAGCTGGTCAACGACGGTAACAAAAGCTTGGATTAAGTTATCTGCAGTCCAGTTATCATTTCTTTGACGTAATTCTCCAACTTTTTCTCTGGTTCGACGAGGAAACTTGGATCTGATTATCCTCATTGTTGTTGTAGACCCTGGTTGTTCATTCAAGCTTTTGAGCTGTACCCATATAGCTTTTATTTTACACAACGTGGTTCGTTGGTCAATAGGGGCATCATGAGCGGGAGGCAAGGCCTCTAACTGTTCTATGAGTCCATTCCGCAGTACATCAGGCCTGTTGTATGTATTATATAAGAGCTCAATCGCTTTAGGATAGTTCTCCGCCCCTAACTCTATTGAGGCTAGTAGGGCTTTCGCTCTTCCCTTTAGTTTGCTCTTGAGATGTAGTAATTTCACAGAAGCTGGAAGAGTTGGATTGTCATGAATTGCGGCTTTGTAAATCTCCCAAAATTCCGGAAATGTGACCATGTCGCCCTCGAATTCCGGTATTTCCAGTTTGGGTAATTGAACTATACCGTCTGAACTAGCTACTGCTCTGGATCTTCTTTCTGCTACCTCTTGTCCTGCCTGATTATCCTCCTTTTTTTTTTAATCAGTTCTATTGTTGACAGTAGTACTTGCCCCCTCATCAGGAGTTGCTCCGAACCATTGGCTTCCCAATAGTCCGTGAATTCTTGAAGTAATGTGTATCGGTCACTGTCACTTTCAATGGTCTGAGCGTGGGTTTCTCCTCGCTGCCAAGAGCTATTAAGGTTTGCCATTAGGTAATTCAAACTCACAGTGAAGTCCAATAGTTGTCTCGTTTGTGCCTGTGTTGGGTCTTCTCCACTCTTCGTGTCGATGTCTGGTCCTTCGGTGAGGAATTTCTTAATCGTGGAAATTCTCTCCTTCAAGGCTTTGGCTGCCTTTGTCATTTGGCCTTTGATATAACCAACTGCCGACATAGCAATTATAGCTGTAGCAATAAACCACGAATACTCCCAAATTTGAGAGTATCTGAAATTGTCATCTGAAATACGAATCTCATTGTCCTAACAGCTTTCTCCGACGTGCGAATCTACGAGTTACAATGTGATTGTTCCGTATCAGATTCGAGCGAGAGGATATTATGCTATATCAGTATGATTGAGAGCGTGATCGAGAATCAAACGACTGTTTACTTCAAATATTTTTGAGAGAATATCCCATTGTTAGGTGTAGTTAAGGTGGTGTGCGCAAGGAAACACTGATGAGATACTATGCGTTTGTTCGTTTCTAGTTAGCTCACTTATTGTGTGTCTATCTCGCCATGATGAACTAAATAGACGCTGCGTCCTATTCACTTTCAAAAAGCTAGAACATAAGCGATCAAAGGGACCTGAAGTAAGCGGAAAAATTTCTTTTCTCCTTATTCATTACTGTGGTATAATATGTCCGATGTTTTTTGTTTAACCCTAACTACCTCAATGGGTGGCCAGCCCACATGGTATAGGGGACGAGCATGCTCTATGGATTGTCTTCAGGATTTTTGTCCTTGGACTAACACTTTTTTGGTTCGGAACGGCTGCTTATCACAATCACATTTTAACGGTAGCGTTTCCACCACAACGTCCAATCATTTTTGACAGCTGTGGCCAGGGCATTGCGGCCCCCAGGTTTAAGGCGCTTTTGAGTCAAAGAGGGCGTTTCCACCACTATGTCCAGTTATCGCCGACATCTGTGGCCAGGGCTCCGTGGCCCCCAGGTTTGAGGCGCCCATTTTTTTTTTCCGATTGCTTCCGTTGCGTTCCTTTGAGTTGCCTAGGCATTGTATCGATGACCACCCCTCGCGCGCGAACATCCAGTAAACTAAGGCTGCCACCACTTAATTTCTGCTGAATGTCCGGGACGGTAAACGCATCCGCCTTGGTCATGTACTAAGTTCATCTGATTATATGATAGGACTGCTCCCCGCGTGGCTGTGGTTATGCCGATTCTTACCGGCCATCGATTGATCAGGTCGATAGCCGAGCGGATCGAGTGCCTACGGCCGATGCACCATGTTGCATCTAGTGGTGCCATAAGGGGAGAAATTACACAATATCCTAACAGTTTATGAATATGAACTAATCAGAGACAAACAATAACATCAATGAGTAAACATAGTGGAGTAAGTGAATTCACTCTGGGTCTCACCATGGACCCACCCGACGATCCTACTTTCTATCCGGTCGTTCCATAGAGGTTAGTCCAGGATTACAGTGAGGGTGCAGTACACTGTCCAAAATATCACTATGTAGTTCTAAGGGCCCAAGGCCCTGTGGGGCTGCCGCCGTGAAGTGAAGTAGATGAACTAACTCCCGGGAAGCCGTGACGTGCTGCTGATGATAATATTGCCGCACGATCACGGATGGTCAACACAAGTGGTCATGGCGACAGCTAACCCACAGGCACCGACACACCCCAGGGTTCCCTTGAAGCGGCTCCTCGTGCCGCGACAGTTTGATACGGAGCGAGAATTCTAAAAGGCATTTGTATGGTTGCACATTCGGTGTTTGCCTCACGAAATTTGCCCTGACTTGTATCCAGAGAAGTCTATCATTCTCTGTTCAGTACTGATCCTCTGGTACTTCACATTCTTCTCTCTAGTGAAGCATGTAGAGCCTCAGATGGTGAAGAATTTATTGACCTCTGCTTCGAAGTAGCTCGCGAGTAGGGTCTGCTCATGATATCGTCAGAGGCTACAGCCTTGTTTGCCTGAGATTCGTCAGCTTGCAGAGCCTCTCGCCGACTATTTACGTTATTTCTGCAATTTCTGACATCTTGCACTTTCAGGTCGAAGATCCCCACGCCGAGGAACTGTTTTGTCGCATCAATGGGGTAGAGAAGCAGAGATGTCGCACGGATGTCATGATTTTCGACATACCAACCTTGTTAGAGTATACGACTCGATTCGTGACTTTAGAAGAAGGAGACTTGCTCTTAACGGGAACGCCTTCTGGAGTTTGCCGAGTGCTTCCCGGAGACACTATAGAATTTGGACTCACAGGTCGGATTAGCGCGAAGTTTGTTGTACAGTGATTCTGTGATGTTTTGTGATGCACACCATACTGTGTTTTTCATGTTTGCCTTACTACTCACATACTAGCTATGATTTTGAAAACATTTTGTGAATTGAAATCGTCTTATTACAGTATTTATTAGGTGGTGGTGTATGAGTCTTGCGACACACGTGATGTTTTCAAAACCTTATTACTCCATAGGTGACATTAATGTACAACATATTTGCCATCCCATTGTTTTCAGTTACACCTCCCAGCGAGCCGGTAGATGCTGAATGCCATTTGGCCCGAACTCCGAGGTTGCGCATCGAAAAACGCTCACACACTATTCCATCTCGCTAGTTCGTCGAATTTCTTCTCCTTTAGTTGATCTTAGAACTCTGAATAAGTGGTAGTCAGGAGCAACTAGGTTGGGAGAATCGCAGGATTGCGAGTGCTTCCCAGTCACGCTCCACAATCCTTTCCCTTCATGGAAATCTGCTCCTCTTCATGAAATCTTGGTTTGACCTCAGGTGGTGGCAATTCTCCGGCGTGCAGCAATTGACGATTGCTTGTACGATTTACATCAATGATCCAGCTCCCATCTCCGGTAATAATCTCTCGAGGAAGTGTGGTCAGATGAGGACGACACAGCTAGGACCGACACGTTCCACGGTTGACCTCGTCACTAAGTTTACTGAGTTGGTGAGGTGCCCATACCGCGGAGAGTTCCCTGAAGGCGAGATCACGTCGTCCGGTGATTGTAGTGTGGTATCCCACCAGTGTAGTGGCTATTTCTCGTGCAGTCGCTTTTGGATTCGCTTCGAGACCTAGCTTCCATTATCTGGAATGATCGATGGACGTCCTGTACGTGACGATCAAGAAGACTCGTACCGGAATCAAAACGGTGAAACCCACGCGATACTGTTGCATTAGGGAGTCATTTTCCATAACGCACCACAGATACTGGCAGCCGCCTCGCTTGTGGAGCGCTCAAGTAGGTACTGTGATAAATCGAAATATGGAGTTTTCAACTGGGGCTATTTTTGCTTAGATCAATCAGGCCTCATATATTTCTTCTACTGGTTGGAACGGAAATGTCCTACGTCATTCGGGTGGATGATCCACGAAAGGCGCGGCAACTGCATTGTAGGAACGGATTTCAAAGTATCGCAGAACTTATGCACCAACCTAATACATTGATATGTTGCCACAATATTGCTCATTTTTGCAATTTTTACTCTTCACTTTTTCTGTGTAAATAAAGATAATACTTTTTGTCGCAGTAGCAATGTTCGAGGTTTTTAGGTTTTCACTGATAATAAGATCAGACGATGTATTGCGAAGAGCAGTTCGTAATAAGGTTTCCTTGCCGAATTCAAGCCATAGTGACAAGTCAAATAAAGGACGAAGAAGGAGTCAAACATCTGTCTTTGTGGATCATTTTCTTTACGGTGCCAAGTATACCGCTTCCGGTTGAGATGGCAGGATCGTAGTGCATTTTGTAGCGCTGTGTCAAGGTGTCCTATCCGGCTACGCTTTCGCACCATGTTACCGATCGCTAGGACACCCTGGCGCAGTGCGGTTGTTAATAGGGATCCTTTAAGCGCTCGCCACATTCGTCCTGCAAAGCGGGTATACCTTCAACCTGGTACTGACAGACCCTTACAATCCCAACGCTGACGGAAGAGATGGTGGGTGATCAAAACCAATAACGGTTGATAAGATTCGATGAGGAGCGTCAAAAAGGTGATAGCCATTTTTGTTCAGTCTGTCAAGTTGATCCTAGAGCGGTGACACTCATTGGTATTTTGTGGTTGATAAGATTCGATAAAGAGCGTCAAAAAGCAAATGTGACCAAACTCCGGGAAGCGTCTGAAGGCAAATGGCACCAAGTCCGTTTCGTTTTTGCGACTGTCAGTAGGATGTTCACATTCACGGGTATTGTAGAGTGCGGGTAACTTAATGGCGTTTATCAATTTTATCAAGACTGATTTATTAAGACTGATAATTGCTCACACGAGAGATGATAAGAGCCGCTAGGAAGTGGGTAGCGTAAAATCCCGTACATCGCTTACTAGTACAATACGACCGCTACAGTAGAAGCGTCTGATGCTTTGTGCCATCTGGTGGACATATTTTTTGTTCTGATATCTGCTGCCGATATATCAAGCGCTAAATTGCGTAGCGTTCCAAATTATGGTGCACGTCTTTTGATACTGCGATCCATATGGATGATCAAGATAAGTCCTAGATTGTCGTAGCGAAGCAAGTGATTTATTATCTCATGCGTTGTCAGCAACAACACTGGGAATAGACCGCGGACTACGTAAAGCTGCGAATAGTCATGCATGTTTACAAAAACGATAAACATCTATATCTGGCGTATGGATCAAGCTGTACTCTACTCCATTTGTACTTGCACCAGCCGGCAATGGCGCCTTTACGCCACAGATGGAGTCATAGGAGTGTGTCTGAACTCCGAAACACGAGCATACCGATGACTCTCGTGGAATAGAAAACAGGTAGAAGTAGATCACCGAGACGTGGATGTCATTGTCGAAAAGAACATCGGATAGGTATAGCGAATATTTCTTAATTATGGGCATAATTAATAACAAAATACTTACAGGATGGCCATCTACTGAAAAGAAAAAGTTAGCACAATGAGCAATAGCCCCCGTGACCAGTCCAATACAAGTACGAGCAGCTCTTAAAGAAATATAGCAGAAACGGTAAACGTCAGTAATAACAGAGAGCACGTATAGTCGTTAGAGTATTCTGGAAAAAATATGAATGTGCACAGCGCGGAAATTTTTTACCCCACATTAGTATCCTGATATCCTATTCTTCCAATCTACTTCATCAACTATCAGTACAAGTACAAATGTATGAGAAGGAGAGTGAGAAGCACAAGTTTGGTTTTTTTCGAAGATGAGCGTTGTTGATTGCTGCCATGTTGATCCATGATACGGTGTATGGTTTTTAATTCGTACACATCGTCATCCTTTCGCATTTGACATCGAGAATTGAAAAGCTGAAGAGAAACGTACTCTGGCCATTGAAAAATCTGGAATATTCAGATTCAGGAAAGCAGATTGATTCGTTTTAGTCTTTCTTCGAAAATGGAAACTTATGAAATATACCACCATATACAATATATACCAAGGGCAAATGCTGGATAGGAACCACTTGAAATACAGCTATGTACAACTTCAATCACGAGGAGGACCAGCTGTGAGTTACGCTACGGTAGATGGCGAGACAACAGCCCACAGGTTCCGGCAACTTGATTTGGAGGTCACTGGTCACTCCAGTGGTTAACTTTGGTCTGAGGAACTCCCTTGAGCCTCCATGCCCTCGCCCTTGTCCACTTCTCTTGCTCTCGGGAGGATGACGTACGTCGTGGATGCTGGAGTGGTCACTGTCTGAGTCTCACTGGCGTCGACGTCGGAGAGTTGGAACGAAGCAGGTGCTCGGGACAACCACAAGACGGAGACAAACTGTCGGGGATGATGACAGATCAGAAACAAAATGCGAGAGCATAGTACGTTTACAAGCAACACAGGGCACTGTTCTTTCCTCATCGTCAAAGAAGTGCACACTTTTTGTGAGAAACTTTGATTGGAATGCTATTTTGGTCTCAACGTCGGTGGATACAGCAAATATCTCCGTTTCGGTTGTGTGTAGTTCTATGGAAGGGGTAACTAGTAGCGGTGAATGGTCTCTCTGTTATCGATCTGCCGGAGAGGTGTTTGCGGACGGTGACGACGGTGCCTAGTTCAACTGTTGCAATCACATAATTCTATTAATGTGGAAATTTGCTGATGCTTCTTCACTGGTGGCACACTCCGCCGGCATTGTGAACCGGTCTGGGAGAATCATGGATCTCTTCTGTGATATTGCGAATCTGCCACCATGCATGAATAATGATGAGTTTCGAAAAGATAGGAGGATCAAATGGAAATCGTGAAACATCGATGTAACGTGCGGTCCCAGAGCGAGATTTCCTTTCTAGGTCGTTCCTGAAAGAGTGACTTTTAGTTAACTTCTACATTAAGGATACGATCTCTGCACTCCACAATTTCGTATACTTTTTTCTCAAAGGATACATGGTCAACCCTGTTAAATGTGTGATGGGGATGGTAGAAAACACACACAGCTCATGCACCAGAAATGTGTAGGACGTTGTTGGAGGAGCTTTATTGGTTCGTTCTATACTGCTGGTATCCGTGGCGGAATGCTAGTCAATCGGAGCAAGGAACCTGGGCGTGACTCTGCGTCTCGAATAAGGTTACACTCCAGAGTATGCGAAATGATTCGCATAATCTGCTTATTATGCGCTAAAGGTAAAGTTGTAGACAGATACGTGAGAGAGGTGCGATTGGTTCTGGTGAATACCAGAACATGGCCTGGATAAGCGTTGGCAACTTAATCATGCATAAAATATTGCTGCCAGTGTTTTATATCAAAGAATGGGATTGTGCAGAGAATGCTCGAAAAAACGAATAAAATGGGCACATAATTTGCGAATTCGTTGATTACTGCACCTACTTGTGACAGTGAGACGTTGATCACATTCAACTATTCAAAAGTATGCTCTGGTATCAGCCATTCAAAAACAAGCTCTGGGATCAGCTGCAGGAACATGTCTGATGTCACATTTGTATTGAAGGTGGGCAATACGGCGTAGGGATTTTGCCCCGTTATCGAATTTTTTGGTTGAAAAATGGCAGATGGAGTTCTTTACAGCAGTGTGCCAGGTTCGAGAACAGATGCGCAACATGTTCACGTGATAACGATAAGTTTCTTAAGCGCCATTCGCTCATTCGATAGCTGTTGTCCATTGCTGACCTTTGCATCACTGCACGCGGTATGTATCTACTCATTTCATGATTCACGGAATGTCTGTACAAACAGCATCTCTACGTGAAGGCTCATTTCACATAGAACGTCACAGGGTAGGAAATGGAATCTTTCCATTAGATTAGCCATCCACTTTGTATCTCTGTTTGTCGGTATTTCGGTACGTCCGTCCATTCGCAAGCGAGTGGTAAGGGACTGATAGGAAAAACTGACCACAGAAGAGTGGGAGGAAGCAGAGGTGCTGGAGTATCCTATGACCATGTTATTGTTGTGATAGCATTTCCTACTTATATAAACACATACTTTGGTCGCCTTCATACTTTGTGGCATTTGGAGCCGCTGCAGCAGAGAATGGAGAGTGTCGGTAAACGGACAAATGTGCGGCGGTACTCACTGCTGCGACGCATAAGCTCACGCGTCGCGGCCTCCATCATGGCGCGCGCTGGCATGCTTATGAGCTCTAGGTCTTCTTATCTCATCGGGCAAGGCTCTTCGTGAGCAGCACATGAGATCTTCGTTTACTAAGGTGTGTGTAAAAGAGTGACTCCTAACTCGCCGCTAAAGCGGCGAGCCAAGAGTCGCGCGCGCTTCGCGCGCATTGCAAGGGAAGGAAGCCTCGTCGTGGGGGCTAATATGGGCCGTCGCCAAATATCGTTGTTGAGTTTATGGCATCGGTGAGAAGAAAGCGACACTTGTCATCACCGAATGTATACTCAAGTGTATATTTCTACCTAAGCCTGCAAGGGAACGAAGCCCCGACGTGGGGGCTAATATGGGCCGTCGCCAAATATCGTTGTTGTTATGACATCGGTGAGAAGAAAGCGGCACCTGTCATCACAGAATGTAAACTCAAGTGTATATTTTAACCTGAGCCTGCAAAGGAAGGAAGCCCCGACGTGGGGGCTAATATGGGCCGTCGCCAAATATCGTTGTTGAGTTTATGACATCGGTGAGAAGAAAGCTACACTCGTCATCGCAGAATGTATACTCAAGTGTCCATTTTAACCTAAGCCTGCAAGGGAAGGAAGCCCCGACGTGGGGGCTAATATGGGGTGTCGCCAAATATCGTTGTTGAGAGCAGTGAGACAGAAGCAACTCTGCATTCGCCGCTATAGTGCACCGACCCTACAACAACGGGAACCGAAGGCTCCCGCAATTACTAAATTGGCGATTTGGAACCCCAATCGCAATGACCACGGATCATCCTCCTCTACTTCACCGCTGCTCCACAGTATCCTCCGTCTCGTCGGACTACCCGATGAGATCAACGTTGGCTTCCGTACCAACCATGCGTAGTACACCCTGCGAGTATCTCGCCACGTGCACTCTCTTACGCGGAGTGCGCAGACGGAGCGACGAGACGGGAGAAAACCTGTGCCCACTGACGACGAACCGCGACGCAAGCTCACGCGTTGCGGTAGTGAGTGCCACCGCACATTTGTCCGTTTACCATTCCCCGAGAATGGAGGGGACTCTACTCGCAATCATTCTGCGGTGCGCTTACGTCACAGTAAGTGCCAGCGCAGAAAGGGGATGATCAGATATGAAAGCTGTAGGCGGAACAGTCTGGGTAGACTAAAAATAAAAATTGCGGGAAGTAGAGCACAAGAAAGCGATTGCAAGCCTTCTGACAAGTCATGGAACTCAGTCAGTTAGATTGCCATCAAAATTCGCGGCATCGGCATCGACAGCGGCAAACGAGTGCCCGCCACCGGCAAGGGCGGCACTCTGGCGACGTGCTCTTTTTGTAACGCTCAGTCAATAATTCTACCAAATGATTGTCGTGGCAGAATTCAAAATTTGGCACGACCTTGGCATAGTGCCAAACTGTGGCATGATTCGCGCGGGCTCTCGCCACGATCACCATACTCATTTTGACTTTCGGTCGAGCGTTATAAACAGAGCGCGTCGCCAGACTGCCACCATCGCTGACTGAGGGCACACGTTTTCCGCCGTTGGTGTCGGTGTCGGCTCTGTTGCTGCAAATATGAAAGCGGCCTCATCACAATATATGGAAAATGCCGGAAACGGCTGGTTGTCACACCGTTAGACACCTCAATTCCGTGACATTTGGGCCGCACCAATGGATAAATCCATGTGTGTGACTTGTGCGTTAATTCTGCGAAATCACATCACAGTTCCGCTTCTCCTTGAATTATCCTATGTTAATACCGCTTTTCAGCGGTACTGCGTGACACGCGAGGTGCATCGCGTAATTGAACTGGTGAGGCTGCACTGGCGGACTGATGTACGGAATTGTCCGTGATTTGATATTTTCGGCGATACCATGCACCACCACGTCATTCTATATGCATTATGGCAAAACTGCGGATCCGCCGTTGCGTTGAAAATCCCAAATTGTAGATACGCGGATATGCTCATTCTCCCAATCGATATGTATTAGGTTGATTCATAATAAATCGGACAAATTGACAAATTTTAGTCATTGTCGTACAACTTCTTAACGACAACTGGGATTCACTCGAAATATACGCCATCTTTATCGATGACCTTCTGCAACGGGTTAGGCAGATCATGGATGTCCTTGCTCCAGAAAGCCGGAGGCTGGAGCTCGATGAAGTTGCCGAGTGCCGTCTTGACGTCGTCGCGAGTTTTGAAGTCTTGGCCGTCCAGGTGGCGTTGGCTGTGGGAGAAAAGGTGGAAATCGAAGGGGCCAGGTCTGCGGAGTAAGGTGGGTGTGGAAGCACGGTCCAACTGTACGACAGCAGCTCGGCCTTGGTCGATCTTGCAATGTGCGGTCTCGCGTTGTCGTGCTTGAAGTAGACATGTGACCGCCGCCGTAGCGAACTTTGGACATCTGTCTTCAATTCTCGTAATTGACGAACGTAGACGTCGGCGGATACTGTTGTACCTTCATCGAGCAGCTCCCAGTACTCTACGCCGTGTACGCTCCACCAACCGCGGTTTTCGTCTTCGATGGTATAGTCGCCTGACGCAAACTTCGAATGCCACAAGTACACTGTACTTCTGGCGGGTGCATGCTCCTTGTGAACTTCTTTCAGACGTCTACCGATATCCGCGGGTTCCTGGCCAGATAGCGATATAAATAGTATAACGTTGCGGATGTGGTCTCTGAACGGCTTGAAATCGTGCGGCATGGAATGAAACTACTTCGGAGTGATTATTTAGCGGTACTTTAAAGAGCTTTCATACTCATTCCAACGGTACCTCGCGCGTCCATTGTCGTAACTAACTCGTTGCTGAGTTATGATCTCTAGAAATCATCACTACCAGAATCAACCTAATATCTTACCCTTGACCCGAAATTCCGAAAATCCGAAATCGCCAATACGGTAGTAGAGGTGTTAGGTAGCAGTGTTAGAGAATGGAACGAAGTAGCCAAAATTCGAGGTATAGGACCCCTTTCTATTTCATTGCTGGGTTTCGCACCCACTGCATCACTGGAGGGAGGGGGGACAACCGCCAGCCAGCCAGCCAGTGACCGTTGCTCCTTTCTCACAGATACTCAGATACCTAACCGGCCACATCACAAAAGGGCCGTGATAAAACGCCTTAATGGCTCCTTACAGCGCGAGTCGTGCTTCGAATCGTTTTCTTGATTTGGCGTGTTCATTTCTAGAGAACAAGTCATTTCTTATTATCCTCCTACTGCTACCCGATCATCCGTTTGGATCAGGTGTTAGGAGGGTGAGGACCTTCTAAAGAGGTGGGTCCTACGAAGGGACAAAGAAATTTACTTAGCTCAACGCTTGGTCTTTTCAGAACTGTGCTGTAACTCGTGATCAATTATATTATGCCGCTTTCATACTTTGTGGCACCGGCGTCGACGGTTGCAATCGACGCCGGCAACACCGGAGTTGCGACGCGCTCTATCCACAACGCTTAACCGAACCATACTACAATATGATAATCGTGGTGCAACCCCGCGAGGATCTGTGGTAAGAATTTTTCCATGTTATAAAACTGTGGCAAGGTTTGCACTGGCTCCCGCCACAGTGATCAGACTGTAGCATGGTTCGGTCGAGCGTTTAACGAAATGCATGGCAATAGTACCGACGTTGCTGGCTGCGTACTCCATTGCATTCATCGAGTCGGTGCCGGCGCCGGTGCAGCAAAGTATGAAGCGCATTGCTGGTCTCTGCTGCATTCGAGATCGTCTTCCTTTTCGACACAATCATAATTTTAGATGAATGGCTTCATCAAAAACAAGTATTTACACTCTCAAGATGGCATTTATCAAAGTGATCCTCCTACATTCTACTATTACAATCCTGTCGCCTTACATCTTGAGTACAAAAACTTTATCGGAGACTGTGAATGTCAAATGTAAGCTAAAGAGGTTTTTCAAAAGCATCGCTTATTACAGGTGTGTACCCTTATGCCAGCATTTCGCACCGCGGCGTTTCGCAAGCGAATCGATGCGGGTGAGCCAAACGCGCCGTGTTGTTTGGTCCTAAACCGATTACAAGTCAAATGTGTATGGCACCCCTCGCATTACCGGTAATCACTCTAACCAGGGAAGAGTCCCAGATGGAACTTTGAATTGAAATCTAGATGGATCGATAGAGATCCGAAAACTGATCGTAACAGGGGAAATCAATGTTGCAAAATGCAAGTCTGAGGAAGGTTATGAGGTGCTGAAATTTCTTGTGATTTCCCATTGGCTGTCATCAGCCCGGCCGTTGCACTTTTACGGCGTTCGTGGCTCAGTGGCAGTGTCCCAGGTTTATAAGCGGGTGATCGTGGGTTGATTTGCTCCTCTCGGAATGAACATTTCCTTGTACTGGCACCTATTCGCACCCATCAATCGTGAAGATTTGGGTAATGAAATGATGGGTACAAATAGGCGCCAGTCCAAAGAAACGTTCAGAAGTGAAAAGAGAGTGAATTACTGAAACACAAAACGCGAAAGAAAAACCACAACGGCGGAGGCAGGTTTTCCTACCCACTTACGGTTCCAAGCCACTACCACTAAGCCACGATGGCCATTGAGGCTCAGCAACGAGACGGGTTGATGACAGGGTGCCTTGTCAATGAGGCATTGCAAACAAAGTTTGAACCCTCATAATTCACTTTACGATACCTTTTGCAATTTTGGATTTCACAGTCACAATCAGTGTTTGGATCTCTACTGATCCATCTAGGTCTCAATTCAGATTTCCATGGAAAGTTGGAATTATTCACTGGTAAGAACTGACTTTAGGGACGTGCGTAGCTCGCACACACCGCCCGCGTCGCACGCCGCTTGTTGTAGTGCGAAATCCTGGCATAAGGGAACACACCCTCTAATCACTCACGTTAGGATTGGTTGAGAATTATGTACCGCCACCTCTTCCTGAATATCCTTTTTTCCAAGAACAGTGAAAACATCTCGACTGAACTAGAAAATAAGTACTAAAGGATGAAAAGATGTAAAGCGCTTGTCGTGTACCAAATCTTTTATTGAATGTTTATGACATGTGCCACTCTTAAAAAGGAACTTCGAATCGTAGCGGCATCTGCTTACAGTCGGCGTTCCACGGCCGGTGTAAGCATTTAAAGATGCGCCCATTTTTCGGATGGAGGTCACATTTCGGGGCAGGATCGAGTTTTCCCCCTCCTGACCAACAATTGCATCCTCATGGATCTTCGTAGAGAAACCACTAGCCTTTTCTCTAGCGAACAACAAATCACTATCTTGTGGTTCGGTTCGTCTGAAAAATCAGTAAAAGGAATAATGCAGATGATCGCTGTTGGTGAAGTGGTGGGGAAATAGGTAGCTGATTCCCTGCGAACTTGCCTAATCTCTTCCAGCCTCTGTACAAATATGAAATGAGAATGAGCTTGGGCCACTGACGCTACAAGTTCACTGTTGCTAATTCAGTGGATCAGTGGATTAGCAACAGTGACCTTGCAGCTTCACATCCAAGTCGGGCGGCAAACCGCAACTGTCTTGGGCGAATGGACGCAGCTCTTATCTAGCGAAACAGGCATTACAATGTCACAGACTTCACAATGCTTCAGACCTTGAATCCATACTCGAAAATTTCGCTATACTGGATGGAATTCACCTTGCGACTGAGCCAAGATTGTGAAGTAAAACGATGCGGTTCTGTAGGGAATCATGTATGGTTGGAATTTGAGCGGCATTAGGATTTAAATGCGCGTTGGTGTTTGTAGGCTAGTCGAATTTACATGTTGCATTCGTTGCGCTACATACAAGAGTACGGCACACCTAAAGGCACAGACTACGATAATTTATTTGGTATCTTATTTACGTATTTGTGTTTTGTTTGTAATACGAGCATGATGATTCCATCCACGGTGAACAGTCCTTTCCACAACCTTAAAGTGTGTGCCATCACCGCGGCGCGAGGGTGAGTACTAAACGCGTAAAAGATTAGTAAATGAGATGGTGGCCACCGTCTCAAGATGGCGCGCACCCATCTACCTACGATTTAACTAGCGGGGAAGCGGTGGCATTCACGTGTTGATATCCACGACGATATGGTAGAATAGGAGAATTCCTCAGAGTACAGCAACCTTATCGAATCATATTATCACGTGAAAGCTTATCCAAACGCTTACTTGTGGGCTGCGAGCTCGTCAGAGCCAGACGTCAGGAACACCTTATTTCTAATGCCTCTGGAACTTTCCCCTGTTATTTTTTTGTTTGTTCGACGCCCCAGAGTCTTCATAGAGTGCGACGAGGCACGAAAATTATTGTAAACCATGCCTCTTAGGTCGGCAACTAAGTCATTGCGGATTTCACCCATAGATGGCTTTGGTTGAATATTTAGCTTTACTGGCGTAGGCCAAATGTTGAACACATACTGTTATCTAATAGTAGGCAATCCTGCTATCAATCAGTAAAGAGAGCTTCTTGTTCGGTTGCATTATTTTCGTTTGGCGTGTGCTGAAAAATGGAGAATCAAAACATTCATTTTCGTCATGTATTGCTTTATTATTTCCTTAAAGGGAAAAACGCATCACAAGCTCTCAAAAAGTTATGTGCTGTTTATGGTGCCGAAGCCTCAAAAGATCGGCATTGCCAAAATTGGTTTGCCTGATTTCGTTCTGGTGATTTTTCTCTCAAAGATGAGAAACGCTCTGGTCGTCCAGTTGGAGTTGACAACGACCCAATCAAGGCAATACTTGATTCGGATCGTCAGAGTATAACGCGCGAGACTGCAGAGAAGCTACAGGTATCACATACATGTATTGAAAAGCATTTAGAACAACTTAGGTACGTGTCAAAACTGGATATATGGGTGAAACGCATTTAATGCAACGCATTGACATCTGCGATTTGCTAAAGAAACTT
Source organism: Trichostrongylus colubriformis (assembly GCA_963978905.1). Classification (NCBI taxonomy): domain Eukaryota; kingdom Metazoa; phylum Nematoda; class Chromadorea; order Rhabditida; family Trichostrongylidae; genus Trichostrongylus; species Trichostrongylus colubriformis. The sequence goes on along the minus strand of OZ022256.1, from coordinate 34,565,851 downwards.
GATGAAAATGATCCACTTCTAAAACGAATGATCACTGGCGATGAAAAATGGGTCGTTTATAATAATGTCCAACGAAAAAGATCGTGGAGCCGCCCAGGTGAACCAGCTCAAACAAGAGCAAAAGCTGATGTTCATCAAAAGAAGGTTTTGTTGTCAGTTTGGTGGGATTACAAAGGAATTGTCTACTTTGAACTCCTACCATCCAACCGAACGATCAATTCTGATCTCTACATTGTACGATTAACAAAGTTAAGCAATGCAATTCAAGAAAAGCGACTCGCATTATTTAACCGAAAAAGTGTTGTATTCCATCATGAAAATGCAAGGCCACACACATCTTTGGCCACTCGGCAAAAATTATTGGAGCTTGGTTGGGATGTTTTGCCACATCCACCATATAGTCCTGACCTTGACCATCGGATTACTTTTTGTTTCGATCATTGCAAAATTCTTTGAGTGGTAAAAATTTCTGTAGTGATGATGAGGTCAAATCGGGTGTATGTCGATTCTATCGTGACCCAGATCGTGATGCCGCGCAGTGCATGGCAAAAGGTCATTGATAATAATGGGCAATACATTCAGAGTAAAGTTATTTAGTTCTATGAAAAAAAGGTCTTTGATTTTCTAACAAAAATCCGCAATTATTAGTTGCCAACCTAATACAATGCTGCATAAAATGAAGTTTTTCAGAAATCTATGGTCTGCACAGTTCCACGCAACCGTTTCCATCACGTTCATTGTCACTCTAGTTGGAACGCTTGCGATCCTTTACTTTTGGGCAGGTACAATATTCGGAAGAACAAGTAGGTCTCGAGAGATAGTCATTTGCTTCTTAGTCGTACACATCCAGAACAGCTTCCGCGTCTCTTTTTACTGGGGACCTAAAAGCTATCTCTTCTCGTAGAGGCAAAAAAGTCACAGTGTTCAGCAAATAGGGAGTGTCTCCATGGCCTGTAACTGTGAGCTTTTTTCAGAATCCATTAAACCGACAGGCAGATCTGCTAGGGCGTCCAACCATCACTCAGCTGTCAGCGACATAGAAGCACCTCGGCATTATTCTCACCCAGATCTAGCATCCATGGGAGATCACAGTCATCCTAGCGGCATCGTTTAAACCGCAAAGACGTATCCATAAAGAGCGATGGTCTCCTCCGAAGGCTTTTCTCCAGCGTTATAGGAAACTACACATGTACGCCAAAGAAGGAACATGCATCTGACATCGTCACTGGGGAGAGGTGGAGGCTATGCGACAAAAACTTGCCCAATGTTGTCCTACCAAAAATGAACCGATATTACCCAACACCTTCCACGATCGCGGAATGTGCTTCCAAAGCTGAGGCGAATGTCGTACATAAGTCGTCTCGACTTCGTCTACTTTGCTAGATGAAGTCATGTATTGAATATGGTAGGGGTTTTGAACCGGAGCCTCCTTCCTTCACAGGGGAACCATCTCAACGTTCTGAGCGGGTCCGTAATCTACCATAGTGTGGCGAGCTCATGAGAAAAGGGATTTGTTGTTCGGATGTGTGCCCTTTGTTGTGTTCTTGTGCACCCATACATCAAGATCGTGCTGAGCGGAAGTTGCGCTAGATCGGTGCTAATAGCGGGTAAAGGGTGTGTGGCCTTTGGCTCGTCCGAGTTGGTACGCGGCAATTTGTACGGCGAAGTGCGCGGCGTCGTTGATTGGGGCGCGAACACGTAATGGAACGGATAAAGGCCGAGGTAGTTAGAAATTTCATTGGACACAGGCTTCCCCTTCCTTCCATTATTGGTAAAATGAGCTTTTTTGCGTAATACTTCTATTTGCTTAATACCCTCATATTACCACTCAGATCACCTATTGTTCTTTTTGGGGGCATCGTTCTGAAAAGTTTGATGACAATGTGATGAAATCCGCTTCCTTATTTGTTTTATATCATTATATATAAGTACACGCGCATTGCACCATGTTTACATCATGACCGAAGGAGTAACTTGACTAAGGAATGAGATAAACAAAAACCCCCTGAGTATCTTGATTGGTCAGAGCAGTCCTTTCCGATGTTAGCGAAAAATGTGTTTGATTTCAAATATGTGCGTTATTCCTTAACACTTTTCAGTGGTCGCTACTTTTTTTCAAATCAATTTCCATGTAAATACACCACCTTTGCTGCAGCATTGCGCTTATCACACGGCAGGACGGCAGGGTGCAAAACGGACTCATTTAGAATCGTTATCTATTGTGGAGGTCATATGTATTTGTTATAGGAGATCGTGATGATGCCAGATTTGGTTTTGATGGTTCCCACAAACTATTTGAAGTCGTGGTGCTGACTTTCGAGAGAGGAAGGGGGTCGCACGTGCAATAACAGAATTTAATAAGCCGCGCGCACGGTGGAAAGTGCTTCAACCCTTCATCTGTCTCCGAGTCCAGTCAGAGTATAATTTATTAGTAGAATACCAGCACAATCAAATAAGGCACGGATACAGACGAGAATACAGATACACGGCGCGACAATGATAGTACATTCAGACACAATGAAGATCACTCGAAGACGTCGACTTGACTAGAACTGCCGGAGGCTGGTACAGGGTATCGCCCTGGAGATGAAAGGATGCGGGACAGTGGGAGCGGCCGGTCTCCACGCTCGGTCCGAGTCGTCTCTTGAGCTTCTCCCTCGTCGGCACGCCACGCCCTGAAACAGAGATGAGTCATGGGAGAAACTCTGGGAGAATGCCGTGCATGACTGCTCCCTTACAACAATTTTACATGATGTTCACTAATGCTCGATCAGGTGGCTTATTTCTGTACAGTCCACATTCTATCACTTCAAACATTTCCGCACCAGAAAAACTGTGTGCGAGAATCGCCCTAGCACGTTACGCCCCTAGTTTTCTGCAAGTGACGGAGAAATCCACTGCAATCCGTCGCCTTGTCATAGCCTCGATAGAAGTTGTCCAATCGTCTCGGAAAATGAATTCCCGGATCGCTGCTCAAGACGAATCTAATTTGGAATTTATCGTTCACCCCTCTTCGGCGATTATGTTGCTTTTAGAAGATCATGAATTGTGTCTTCAAGTACGGCAGTAGATACCCGCATTTCATGAATTGTGTCTTCAAGTAGCAGTAGATACCCGCGGACGACCATGACCTCGTAAACTTTACCCTACAACTTCGAGTTTCAGATTCAGCATACTAATGTTGGAATATTTGCATATCTGGAGAGGTTACGTAATGCTGGTCATTCTGATATCTCGCTCGACAAAACCTCGTTGGAAACTAAAATTTGCTAGAAGGCCGGACTGCATTTTCGAGCTCTGTTGGATCCCTGCATGCACTGATCTGTGCAAAGATCAACATAACTGTAGGTGGACTGAGGATCAGGGGTCACTGATCTGGACTGCTCATTTGAAATTTCATATAAGGCCGTTGCATTTCATTCGCAATCCAATGGCGAAGCGGAGCGCTTTGTAGATACATTCAAGAGGAGTCTTCGAGTACTCAGAAGGGAAGGGAGGACTCAGGCGTTATCTCGGACAACGTCTATGTTCTGCGCATGCATTGCTGAAAGCCACCGAAACTGTCAGAGCCTAGGAGAAACGCCAGACAGAAGTCCAATTCAATAGCCATCATGGCGCGCGCCCGAAAACACTAGAACCACATGACCTTGTGTGGGCACGGGACCGCGCCGGGTGCCCAAGATGGACCGATGTGTGGGTTTCATCGTGGACAACTTCCTCGTGATATTCAGATCAAGGGTCAACTCTGACAAAGACACGCGAATCAACTGCGTCCCAAAACCTATAGCGGCACGACTGAAATCAGGGGGTATGTACCCTTACGTCAGGATTTCACACTGCGGCATATCGCATGCGAAGCAGTGCGTACGAGCTACAGGCACCGTGTTGTTGGGTCTCGAAGCGATTACAAGCCAACTGTGTATCGCGCCTTTAGCATTAGCGTGTAATCGTTCTAAGACCCAACTATCGCATACACTACGTCGCACGCCTCGTCACTACTCGTCACTCGTCACTCGTCGTCGTGCGAAACCCTGACGTGAGGGTACACACCCGAAATCATGGAGCAGCTTGACTTCCCGTTACTTCCTTGTGTGGACGCCGGTACATCGATGAAGCGCCACAATGGCGGATCGGGCAGGGACCGTCTGGCGTGCCAGCTTCGGCTTCACACCAAGCGGAACAGACATCCTCCGACTCGCTTGCAAATCAATCCAAGAAGGCCTACACTAGTAGTGTTTGTCTTAAGAGGGAGGTGTTGGATTCTTCAATGCACTGATCTGCACGAAGGGATCAAACCATTGTTGACGGTGTAAAGGAGTCAGTGCTATTTGGAATCGTATATAAAGCCGTTGTATTTCTCACTGTTTATTCTACTTGCCGCTTTAATGAATTTGCTGCCTACTTCGTCTCCTGTATCTGACGACACAGCAAGCTCGTGTTTTTTTTACTTGTTAAAATCGCCATCTATTATGTATTCCTAGCCACCAGAGATATCTCTCACGCTCCACCAACACCTGCAATGAAGTGAGAATCTTTTTTGAATCACATCGTTTTCAGGATCTGACGGCTAGGTCTTTGGCGTTTGCAAGAATATTGAAAAGGCCTTCGATTTATACAATAAAGTTTTCTGATCTGATGCTCGAACTACTCCGAATTGGTTTTTCTTGGAAAGGGTTCGGAAAGTGCGAGTACGCACCCGCATGCTATTATGTTCAGAGGACAAGGCTCTAGCCATAAAGGTGTGTACCCTCACGTGAGTATTTCGCGTTGCGACGTCCGCGCGACACTTGCCCGCGAGTTGACTGCATTTGGTAGGAATCGCGTGTAATTGCGCAAGAACTTCTATATTGAGCTTGTTTTCGAATTATTTTTATCCCAATTGCAGAATACGGCTGAATCCATCTCATTTTGAATGTTTTCATTCACCCTATATTGAAATAGCGTTTTGCATGCATTCATTCCAATTTATAGGCTCTGAGTCCTCGTTATATGCATCATTATTGTTCACCCGGATTTTTTGTTTCATATGTAGTATTATAGCGTGAATAATATATTTTGTATTATATCAGATTGAGACGCAGCGCGCTTCGATCGTTTGCACAGGTCCATTTAAAAGGAAGGAGTTTGGCGATGAGTGAATCACCTCTGCGTAAGTGGTTTCGCTCAACTCGAAGTTCCTTCTCCCTAGGCTAAGGCAAAAGCCCATCTACTTTTCCAATATCCTTGTGCTGATATGTGCCATGTCCGAACCGTGAGTAGCGAAGCCACCCAGGTGCCCCTCACGTGCCACCCACGGCGCAGCAGCTGGCAAAGGTCAACGAAGGTGAACGGACGGCAGTCGTAATGGTCGCCTGACCATAGCTCGTCGTGTGCTCTACTTCGTCTTCCCCCCTTTCTATCCCCTCTTTCAGTATTATGTATCTTATGTAATAAATATAGATAGCCAGTTCTCTTGTAATTATTCCCATATCTCTACACACCCTTTAGGTTTAGGTTAGGCCAGCCTACAATCTGATATGGAGATTCCAATGGAATTTTTTCCTGCTTCCTTTCAAAAATCACACAATCCTTATTCAAAGGTACCGAATAATTTTGTAAAAAAGGTTTGCAAAAAACTACCCGCCCAACCACAGTTTATAACTCATAATAAGATCCCTTTTCCCCATCCTTCCTTCATCAGAACGTCATTCCTGTCGACAGATGCTGTTCACGACAGTGGAAACCACCGACGGATGTCAACGAGCGACTCTCATGTGAGAAAGGTATACATATTGCTCCATGGATAATTTAAAACAGTTTAGATACGTGTCTAAACTTTCAGAAAATTTTTTTCTTAAATGCATAATTTTCCATAGAAGAGCGTAGTGCTGTATACACTACGTCTCGTATTGCTATAACCGGGGGAAACAATGCATACAAAGGCATTGAATATTTCAAATTTTACAGTCCTGGCGTCAAGATCCATTTGTTACGGCTACCCATGCCATTAATTTATGTTGGGTAGTTTCGCTTATCTTCAAATGAGCCTCATAGAGCATAGTGGGCCCTTTCAGATGAGACTTATAGTTTATAATAGGCCATTTTGCTATATATACTTTTTTGCCCAAGTAGAGTCGTCTAAGTGAATTCTGGGATAGTTGCTTATACTGTGGTTCCGACAGTTGATCGCTCCCATAATGACCTTTTGAAGTTCAGTTCTTAAGATCAAATTTTTCCCTCCATTAAAAGAAAACAAACATACATGCGCATGAATACTGGCCGACTCAAACATTTCATCGGTTTTCCTCTGAAGTCGGATATGGAATACTCGTGCCGGATCCATTCTTCCAGAGACCCCTTCAGCGCCGCCAATTGCTCCATGTTGCTACGAAGGCGCTGGATATCCACTTGTACCTCGGATGCGGATGAACCGCACCCGGCACCACACATTTGAAAAAAGGAAGATTCACCATCAAGAGCCGTGCTAGTTCCTGTCTGAAGCTAGCCTGGTCCATTCTTCAAGATCTTAGAAGAAAAAAGCACGAATATAGTCGAGTAAAAAAATCATTTAATAAAATGACAGGAGCACATATAGGCGATAGGCTCATAACCTTGTGATAATCACATGAGAGCATGAGATAATCAGTTTATTCAAATAAGCAGAAAAAAAAGGAATCTATCTTGAGTGCGGTCCATCTACGCGAATGGACCCGCTTGATGCTCCACTGCTGCATTTTCTTCCATTTGCAGATTCGTGGGAAGGTTCGGTAGGTGTCCCCCAAATATACGTACTCCTAGCCTTGTACACTGCTGGCGTAGGGCCACGTTTAGCTGGAAATTTTCTTATATCAAATAACATAATGATATTATAATAGACATTAAAAAAATACCTTACACTCGCTAGGGAACGCTTTCACGGCCTTGTTGACTTGCCCAGTGATGTCCCTGGTTTCCAGTTCCATCGTGCGTTCCATTTTCGATTTCCCCTGGTCAGAGCCAGGATTTCAGCGTGAATGGCTTCATTGCGAGCTCGCAGGTTTGCGAGCCACTGTTTCTCCTCGCGACACTATGAACATGTTATCTGAAATATCATATGTTTCCTCCCCCTCTTCCTTCCCTTGAAATTGAAAAAAAAATTTAAAAAAACTTATTTCCACTGTTTCGTCCTCACCTTCCGTAAAAAACCCCGTCTTCGGGCAACGGACTGTTGCAGTCTGGCGAGGGCGGAGTCGCTGGAGAGAAGATGCCATCTATAAGATAACCTTCGTTTCTGTCCATTTTCAAGAAAAAGAAATTATCAAAAAAAGAAGGGAGTTTTCTATATTACTATTCGATCACTGCACAATTCTCTATTACTATTCAATCACTGCACAAGTTTATACAAGAAGAAAACAAAGAGGAGCTCAAAGCAGTGACAAGACACTGGAATTCTCACTTCACCAGTTGTACCTCTGTGTCTGTTGTACCTCTTTATCTACCCTGTACGGCCTCTCCATCGGCATTCATTGGCTAGTATTGATCACGTGTGTCCAATTAGAATACCTCCATAGCGAGGTGAGTAATCCTGGTAGGTCATGGGAATAGACGTAGCCTTGTAGCGGCTCTCCAAACTCAGTAACGTTTTTCCGTATGTTATCACTCATATTTACCCACCAATGCTCCCCAACCGTCGTATGAACACATGGAGCGTTCGCACATTGGAATGGTACTCTAAGCTCGAGGACGAGCCTCCTGAAGGAATGGAGATGGGTCCGAGCTATGAGTAGCGAGGTCACCCAAGTGTCCCTCACGTGCCACCCAACGGCGCAACAGCTGGTAGAGGTCAACGGAGGTGAAAGGACGGCTGTCGTGTGCTCTCCCTCGTCTTCCCCTTTCTATCCCCTGTTTTAGTATTATGTATCTTATGTAATAAATATGTATAGCCAGTTCTCTTGTAATTATTCCTACACACCCTTCAGGTTTAAATTAGGCCAGCCCATAATCTGATATATGCAAATAAGCATGATACATAGCACAGGAAATGGAATAAATGCATGCAAAACGCTACCATAAACCAAGAGTGAACTGAATTCGTTTATCAACTCAATATAACCAAATTCTGTCTATAGGAACGAAAATGATTTGAAAACAAGTTCAGTATAACGGCGAAATGAATAAAAATAGGTGTGGTTGTCACTCTTCCTAAGAATTACACCCTACCCCCACCTAAAGCAGTCAATTTGCGCGCAAATGTCGCGCGAAGAACGTCGAAGCGCGAAATCCTGACATAAGAGTGCGCATTGTGGCAGAGTTGGACCCTTTCATTGAGCGCCATTAGTGGCTATACAGCATGCTATATGATCCCTAGCTACTAGTTATGAGTAGATGGCGAACATGGCAAGTAGCTATCACATACAGGGTAGAGCATTACCTCTAAAGCATAAGTCCTTCTCTCCCATGGCAGATCATGCTGGTGTAGCGAAGCTGTAGGCAGAAGGTGATCATCGACCTTCCAGAAATAACCTGTCTGCTTCCCGAGTCACTTAAAACGGTAGCCCAGTAGCTTGTTAAGTCGCGTTCATCCTTTGCACACCGACGCGACAGCGGCAGTGATGGCGTCAAAATAATATGTCCGCCGCCGACCACGGCTGCTCTCTGGTATGCTTCGTTCGTAAAACGCTCGACCAAACCGCACTACATTATGATCGTGGTGAGGTCAGACAAACTCAGATTCAATCTCAGCATAGCTTGGCACTATGCCAGGATTCGAACTGAAATTCGTGGCTCTAGCAGCGATCAGCCTTAGCGTCGAGTGTTTTACAAACGGGGCACGTCACCGTCGCCAGGCGGGCACATGTTTTTGACGCCGTCACTGCCGGCGCCAGCGCCAGTGCGCAAGGTATGAAAGCGGCCTTGAGGTTTCGAAGAACAACTTTCATCCTAACCCTCCGAGTACGACGCTGAGTGTATGGTAGACTGCGGATTCTTCAATTCATGCTTGACCTATATTCCCCTGTCTACTACAATTTAGCAAGCTAAATGTGAGAAGCTTAACAATCTGGACAAAGTATTAGGTTGTCCTAAAAGTCTTGTAGGATTTCTTCAAAGAAATCAATAACTCTTGTTTACTCCGAGGCAGGTCTAGGCGGTTCAAGAATATGGTAGAACGTCCTCTAAGCTTTCTAGTCAAATTAACATTGACCCACGAGGTTACGTGGAGAGAGCTGCAGTGGTCGTAGTCGATACCCACCCAACATGCGATGTCATCTACTATGAGTGGTCTCGGGGCAGGAAGGCGACGGAAGCTTGCGACTTCATCAACGCTGTATTGGGCAAGGGATGTGTGAGCTATGAGACCGTGCGCCGCTGGCTCATCAGCTTCAGCAACTTCGAGATTGCCATGGAAAACAAGCCACGCACGGGACGCTCACACGCATTCGACGACGAGACGCTGCCCTCCGCCGTTCACGCCGATCCTGAAACCACCATGCGCGAGGTGACGAAGAGGGTGGACAAGCACCCACAACCGTAAATCGTCGCCTCCACGAGCCCGGTTATTGGAAGGTGCTATTGCGATGGACCTCATGCCCTGACGAATGCTCACGAAAGTGCCCGTGTGAGCATCTGTCAATCGCTACTGCTCCGCCCGCATCGCAACGACTTGTCTATGTGGCTACGGGCGATGAAAGCTGGGACATGTAGATACCAACGCACCCCGCGCCTTTTGGCTGCTACGTGACGCCGAGCCGCCAACGCAGCCCATGTCCGACTTCCATCCGAAGAAGATTCTACTCTGCTGCTTCTGGACGAGGAAGGAATGCTTTTCCAAGAGGTGCTGGTACAAGGCGAGCAGTCACCGCTGCCGTATGCACCCACCAGCTCCAGCAGCTCACCGTCGCTGTTCGAGAAAAGCGCCGGAAAAGGTCCGCGGTCACCCTCAGGGTCAAGCGTCCAGTTGAGGAAAATTTTCAAAAAATACGACCCCCCCCCCCCCTCAAAAGGGGCCCTCAGTACGACCCCCCTCTTTTTCAGGTTCCGCTAAGACACCTGAACATAACGCCTATTTGGATATATAGTATAACCGGGAATTTTAGACACCCTAGCAGGTAAACGGAAGAAAGAGGAAAAGTATAATGATACACATGATTACATTTTCAACTTACGTGAGCCATGATATCCTCCTTTCAAAAATTACGTCAACTCACACAAACCGACATAATAGTTGACACTAAGTGCACGGGGATTGTAAAATGTTTTCCAAGCAACAGCACTCTACTCATTTAATTCTTCACATCTAGTTTTTGGAGAGCGTAAAAGAATGTTTACACGATAGATGCCTTATCACCACGATACAACACGCGATCAAAGGGTAAAAAAATTACTATATAGCTGGCCATATTCCACATCTAATCAATAATTATCGCACAAGCAAACAACTTTGCAGAAACTACCAGTTTTAGCAGTATAGCTATCATAAGAGAGTTTGCAAATATCAAAGAGCTGTGGAAAAGAGCCACAAAAGAGAGTACAGTGCGTACATGAAAGCACAGCATAGAAGTTACAAAATAGTCAAGAATTTACACAGGAGAACACAAGATGATAACACATGCATGATACCCTAGTGAATATGGATGGGATTAGAGGTATTTCATTTCAGGCGACGTGCGACGCGGCGATCACGATGGAGCGCGTTATCTTTACATACTGAATGCCGACATTTTTGAAATGCTCTGAACTTTACCTAGAGCCCATCTCTCAAACAGCTGTTAACTGTTTTCCTAATAATTCCCTTAGACCTATCTATTGGCCACTTGCTTGCTCCAATGGTTGCTTAGTTCTCGATATGGGTTTCCAGATGAGGATTTGATGAGGAAAATTTCGAAGTGTTTCACGGAAATGGCCATAACTTCCTTCAAACTTAACCATATGAGTTCGTTTTGGTGAAGCAGGGTCTGCTAGGTTGTCGCTTCCGAAAGACTACCTGGGCTATGCTATGTGTTCAAAACGAAGGAAGTTATTTTGAGGGAAGGTTAATGAGGATTTGATGAGGAAAATTTTGAAGTGTTTCACGGAAATGGCCATAACTTCCTTCAAACTCAACCATATGAGTTCGTTTTGGTGAAGCAGGGTCTGCTAGGTTGTCGCTTTCGAATGACTTCCTGAACTATGTCATATCTCTAAAACGAAGGAAGAAACCTTCAGAGAAGCCAGTTGAGGAAAGCTTTTTTTCGCCGAATTTGCGAAATATTCCCAAGATTCTCCAGAAAAATTGATTCACTGTTACTGAAATTTCTCTAGTATGCATCCTTCGCTCTCGAAGGCCTAATGGGAAGGCGAGAAGCATCGGTCAGTTTTTCTGTGGGATGCGCCATGCACGAGGATTTCATCTACATTCTCAATGAATACAAACGTTTTTCCGGTCCGAATAGTGGTCGCTAACACCAAATTACGTACTTGCAATCGTAACAGGATATGGAAGAAGTCTATATCAGCTAATTTTTTGTTTTCATCCCATTGTTTCTGGAGTGTCCATCCACGGTTGTACCCGTTTATATAGTCATGTTGGTGGTCTGGCCACATGATCCCCAGTGCGTCTGCTAGGACAACGACCAGAATAATATAGATTAATTATGAATCAAAGCAGCAAATGAATGAAAGGGGGATCAATCCGGTCGTTGCAGTGGACGTGGTGGGCTCGGTGGTGACGATGGAAGTACAAGCGCTGGAGTAGATGGCGAATTGATCCAAGGAGACCAGGTCCGGCAGCTCGAGCTTTCCCTCTCTGTCCTCTAGGCGGCGTCAGACCTCAAATATATAGGTTAGTGCCGTAACCCCACGGAATTCAGTGAGTCATCGATCATGGAAAGAGAAGAGGTTCCAGTGAATGCTTACAATAGGTATCGCTTTCCACGGTTGATTGGTGAATTTTGGAGGTGTCTCTGTACGTGGTTTCGGTGTCAGCGGTCCAACAAAAGGGCTACTGGCGTTGACCGGTTTCGTTGGGGATCGCGCCATGCATGAGGTTTCCATGACGATTAAGTTAAACTAGTTTCAGCTTTGAATTTCATTAGTCAGTTTTGCCATTTTTCCATTAAACTTTAGACCCTCAGCCTTAGAAATTCTGTTGATCACTGCCTACCTCAATAATTACGACCCCCCACTCCTATCGGACCAAATACGACCCCACTGTTGAGGATTCCTCAACGGAGGCGACCCTGGTCACCCTACTTGATGACAATGCCAGCTCGCAAATCGCGAAGATTACCTAGGCCAAGCTAGAGGAGCTCAGCTGGGATGTGCTGCCCCACCCGCCATACTCTCCAAACGTTGCCCCTTTTGACTATCACCTTACACATCCTCCTGAATCCTTCCTGGCCAAGATAAAATTCGTTGATTGTGACTTGCTCGCAAAAGCGATCGCCGACTCTTCGACTCTCAGAACCCAGAGTTCTGGGAGGAGGGAATCAACGATTTACCTATGAGGTGGCAGAGTGTTGTCGATAACAATGGTGAATACGCTGTTGCTCAACTGTTGTTTGTTGGAAGAAAAATTAATAAAAAGTGATGATCGAAAAAATCCTACAAAATTTTTGGGACAACCTAAATATAATCCATCTGTAGCATTTCTTTTGTTTCCCTCATCCTCCGCTCAGTGTAAACCTTCGTAATACTCCGATATTCCAAGATCATGGTCAGTGGATCAATAAAAGGTCAGCGATCACTGAAAAGAGCCTAGTGGAATGCATTTTGTCGCTTTCGATTTATACCTGTGCACGTGTATCCTCACGCTTTCAAATTATTCCTATACCACTCCCAGTATTTTCAAATTTAGATCCAATATGTGAATATGAAAGCGCTGTACATGCACCATTTGAAACCGAGTGCCTACGCATGAAAACATAATTTATATCGCGTTGTAGAAGTGAATTCGTGCAAGCCATTTTATTCTTCACCTCTTATAATGGGAATCTTGTACACAGATTTCTCAGCAAAAGTAACGTCTCAGCCCATATTTCGTACAAGGTCCGAGAAACCCCCTCCTGTTGGCTTGTCTTAGAAAACTCCACATGCTGATCGGAATGGAGTCATAAAACACAGCACTAGCGACGAGCTCCATGCATCCCTCGTTCAGTAACCTCACAACACCATTGAACACTCATTGCATAGAAACACTACACTACCTAATCATATCTACCGCACAGCCACATATGTGCTCTCATCAAACAGCACTACACATTATTTTGAGCTATTTCAAATTCAATTTTGCAACGTCCAAGATTTGGACACTTTGAAGGTGCAACCGAAAGAAATGGACTACGTCTGACAAGCACGTTCACCAGCCGTGGCACAAGTGATATAATGACGCAGTGGTATAGTGACCCAAACGCATAGCATGGAATCAGTGTCAGGCCAGCCAAGTCTAATCCTTCGGAGTCGGTTTATTGATTGAATATTAGGCTGTTTTGAGTCAACCCTTCGTGAGTGACCACTTATCCCCGAGGCAATCGTCCGTGAGCAGGTGATTTGTGGCTTCACCTTTTTTTTAACCGCTCTAGCAAACCGGTATAATAGATGAATTCTTTCGACTAACTTTTCCATTCCTCCTCAAGGACAGTCTGAGGGGACCCGCAGAAAAAGTAATAAAGGGTATAGAGCCCGTTCCCAAAAACTATACGTGGTTGGTAGAAACCATCACGAAAAGGAATGGCAATAGGCCTACAAATATTGTTCAATAAAACAAATATTGTTCAATAAGGCAACAGTCAGTAAGCGCCCCTGAGCTGTGGCGAAGGCGGCATTTCTGATCTCCAGCCGTCTTGCTTATGCCGGCCCGCCTCCTAGGGTTGGCTTTGCCAAGGAATGACTGAAGTGTTGAGTAAATATTGAGTTGTTGCAAAATTAATTTCGGAAATGGACCGCATACTTCAAACTACTATAACTCAGCTTAAACACAGGTTTATTAATCGAAGTAAAAACCATCAGAATCTACCACTTTCGCCAACGAAAAGGCAATAAATCTAAGCCTTCACTATAAAAACTACTATCACGAGAATCAACGAAGTCAAGGAAGGACATTCAACATCGTCTAAATTAGTAAATTGTTTCTGACGCAGATGAGAATTGAGGGCTCGAAAAAAGTGATAGTCTGTTGGGGAAAGGTCGGGAGAATACGCTGGGTGAGGGAGAACTTCTATACCCAAGTGGGTCAATTTTTGCCGAGTGATTTGTGAGGTGTGTGGCCTTGCGTTGTCCTGCAACAGGATCGGCCCTCCTCTATTCACCACCGCCGGCCACAATTTTTGCAACTTTCTATACATTTGCTCCAGATCACAACAGTAAGACTCTGCTGTGACTGGCTGACCAGGTTGCAAGAAACTGTAATGGATTACACCTTTACAACACCACCACACAGTAATCATAACCTTTTTAGGGTGAAGGTCGGGTTTAGGAAAAGTTTTTGGAGGAGCATCCTTATCTACCCGGACTAATCCCCGCTTCCTGTTATCATGAAGAACCCATTTTTCATCTACAGTTATAATACGGTTTACAAATGGCTCATTTTTATGGCGAACTAGGAGATTAGAGCAAGTGTCGAAACGTGCCAGACGCTGCTCATCGGTCAGGTCATGAGGCACCCACTTCGACATCTTCTTCACCTTGCCGATTGTCAGCAAATGTCTGGCCACTGTAGAGTAATGTACGCCTAGGTCTTCTGCTAACGTACGAGTATTCGTCTCCGGATTTGCTTCGACGGCTCTCCTTAAATCTTGATCATTAAGCGATGACCTGCGGCCGCGACCCGACTTCTCTTCGAGATCAAAATCGCCAGAAGCAAATTTTTTAAACCAGAGCTCCACTGTTCGTTCGCAAGGACAATTCGTCCCAAAAACACTGCTGAGATTACGAACTGCCTCCGCTGCGGAGTGTTCCAATTTAAACTCATAAAGCATGATGACTCGATAGTCGCGTCGGTTCATGATTATACGCAGCCCTGGAAAAGGCCGGCTGGAAAACTTAGAGCGACATTCATAGAAGTTTCTAAAAGAGCAGAAAAAACCCACCAAATGGTATGCCTGGCGTTCCTTGGGATGGAATAGTTCAGGGTAAAAAATCTACTTATTTATACATACCTTGAAACCAAAACTAATTTTGCAACAACTTAATACATGATAGCAGAATTGCGGGGGGGGGGGGGTATAGGCTTTATCGTTATACTTCGTGTCGCACAAGGTCATATGAATGACCATAACCATACGAACTATGCATATAAAGATAGATGGCAATGACAACATACGTCAAAAACAGAATCTGCTACTGTATTGATATTTGAAAAGAGGTTACTAAAGCATGTATAATATGAATATGCCTTATAGCGTGACTGAACGCTTTACAGTATGACAAAAATATAGGGTGACAACCTAACGCAGGTTAACAGGAAAAACCAATTATACTGGTCTGGTGATGAACCGATGTTTCACTGCACCCGAGATTTACAGCGAATATGCTAATTACACCGAACGAATCAATCTCAAAGCCTGGGGGAGCTTGATAACGGCATTTACAATGATCACCTTAACATAGTAATACATAAATACATGCATCTGACTGGATAAATATGCCGTTTTCTGGAGAGTATATGCACTCTAGCGTTACTAAATGCCCTATGATATGTCAAAAAGACAGTGAACAATTTGACGAAGGATAGTGGGAGAACAGCTGGTTGAACTAACATGACACTGAACCAAGCGCCTTGCTGGCGAACAGGAAACGGAGCCACTCGACACAGCGGATAGAAGCGATTTCTAATTATCGAAATAGGCATGAAAGAGCAGAATAAAAAGAGCAGGCGTTACGTATTATTCACAATCTGGTCTGACGATTATAACTAATGCAACTTATCTTAACACTAACGATCTCCCATGATTACACCCTGATTACATTGAACGGAAGTTACTTAATGTTGTGTATCACCGATACAGTCTTGTATGTACATTGAGTATCAACAATCCTGATGTTGCGAGAGCAAAGGAAATGAGTTTCCGAAGACGATTCTGCTTCCATGGGTCGGATTTAGCCACCGCGAGACCGCATCGTACGGTATCCCATCACAGTTGAATCTGAATACACTACATGGCGACTATTGACACGCGTTCTCTTTACCTGAAATCACAACAATAGCATGTTGTTAAAGCCGAGTAAGAGAAGGAATGTAGCTTTCAGGGAACCCTATTCCCGAAAACGATGCTCACTGAGAGCACGGCAGTGTCCTCCTGTGTAGTCGCTGAGATCCATGAAACTGCCTGAAAATCTTGAGTGATGAGAAAAAACATGCGACAAACTGATTCCTACCCTTGTTGACGTGGGAAGGATGGGCGGGAGTCAACAAGTATTACGAAAGCCGGAATGGGGGACATTCTCCGAGAATGTCCGGGTCAGAGCTGCCGCGACGCAAACGCGTCGCCGTGACTTCGGCATTCGCCTAGTCACGCTGACCCGTTCTACAGCTCCCGTCCGTACGGGAGCCCGCCTTGCCAGGCGGCAGTTGCGTGAGCTACAAAACTCCACTTTCGTCTCCGATACTCTACGACGAAACCTACGTTTTGTCCATCACGCAACAACAACGGAACAAGTTTGAAGCCCGGAGGGGGACGATGAGAATGTAAGATGCTAAGTAACAATTGCACTGCAAAAGCCAACAGAAGGGCACATACTTTTACGTGGTCGCAAGTGCACTAGGTCTGTTGAGGTATGGTGCCTAATGGCCGACCTATAACGCGCGAAACGACCCTCATGCTAGACGCTACTCAGTTTATAAAAAACGCTTTGTGAACTGGTCTCAGCTATCGCTCTTGCATTTCGAGGGGAGATTATCCGAACGGTCTGAAGTGAACCTTTCCACCCAAGTTTTCTATGAGGTGATGAACGAAAGTTGAAAGGACATAGAACGTTAGCGGAACGTGCTATGTGAAGTTGAACTATTCCCAATGACTCTTGCTCATTCAAAAGGAGAACATTAGCGCTTACCAATGTGTAAGAGAAAACTCTGAATCAGCGTCCAGTCCTGGTTTTTTTGGTGACTTACGACGCAGACGTCGACCAAATAATAATACGCTTCGGGACCACTAGCGACTCTTCGCTCAACTGGAGTATCGGCCAGTACAATAGGCAGGTAGTACACGTAGGAATCCTGCCGGATCTTGGCTCACGTCGCGAATCTTAAGAAACGGTAACAGTTAGCGATGCCAGGTAAAAAGCTGGACCTTGTGACATGGTGCGAGTTATCTGAGCCGAAAAGTAAGCATTTACATCATATAAACAGAACAAGTTGACAAACATTGATCACACTTGAAATAACCCCCTGCCCGAAGGACATTGATCGAACTCCGGATCAACTCGCCGGTCAGCGTCCTTTGCCAGTATCCTAGCGAGACCAAACTCTACTCATGAAACCCACAGAAAATTCGCATGGACACAGTAAAGATAAAATAGCGAGTTCTCGACCTATACGCTCCACCTTGTGTGCGAACGACCGCACAGTAATCGAATAGTACGATACATGAACAAATATGGAATGCGGTAGATTGAACGCATTCTGCGCAAAACAGGACCGCATCGGGGCGTAAATAAGGGTATTAAGGATAGTGAGTTTATAACGTCTTACAGCTGACGGTGCCGCCTTGAATGGAATGCAGAGGATTGGAAATAACGAGATAATCCGAACCACGAATAAGACCGGTGCACTTAATCTATGCGGAGGTGGCATAGAATGCTGTGAAGCGCGTAACTGAAATCACCCAATATTCTTAGTATTAGATAACCTTCTTTGAGGTAGCCCTCGAAGAAACCTTTCGAAGCGACTAGTGTAACCTTTGCTGAAATTGAGCACCAATGCCTTTCAAGACGAGCGCGAGAACCTGCACGAAATGGAATGGAATGTTGGAGTCAGAAATCTGACTGCAGTACGTCAACAACAAAAATACAATCGTGCACGAACTACAAAAGTAGCTGATGGACGACCACCCGTCCGATCATATTATCGTGCGTTGCGCGAACCAAGTGAATATTTGCGTCTTGAACCTAACGAAACACTTTGACAAATACAGACCTAACCGCAGTCTCTTTCTAACAGACAGCTGGCAAACGGTGGTACAAGGTACCTTCACTGGGCGTCCCACCGAGACCATGTACCTTCGCATAAACGACACAAATCCTAATATGAGAGATCTACATACAATGCTTGAACCGCTACGACACAATTTACCCAAACCGGCACGTCGTATCTAACAAGAAGGTACCATGTCCTTCTCTGTAGTGGTACAACGTACCTACGCTGTATAGTGAATGTCCGCTCAGGGCGTTAGCAGCGCCCAGCGTTAACGGAGAACACTGATACGCTGTAAATTATAAGTTATGCGATGTCTTACCCCGACCTACAAAGCCCAGCCGGTACCTAGCGATACACCCAATCGAACCCACTGAACCTTGAGTGCTGCACGTTCCTCCGCTGTATGAGGTTGTAATATAGGATACAAAACTACATCAACTTTCCGATAGCACTGATCGCTATGACATGAGCTCTGTTCGACAAACACCGATCGAACGCACTGAATCGAATATGTGTCATGCGTACCCGCGCCGCATAGCTACTAGTAAAGGATCTTGAGTGATATGGTACAAACTCATCAAATTTTTCGGAAACGCCGATCGAAATAACCTAGACTCTGTTCGACATCGATCGAACGCACTCCAAGCTCTGTTTGACGAACACCGATCGAACGCCCTTAATCGAATATATATCATGGGACCCAGACAGGATAAGAAACATCGAATTTTTCCGCTTAACCTAATCGTAATAACGTAAGTTCTGTTCGACGAGCACTGATCGAATGCACTCTACGCTCTGTTTAGGATCACTGTGCACTGAACCGAATGTCATGCGTACCTGTGCCGCTGTGCTACTAGTATAGGAAACCATCGAACTTTTCGATAATGCTGATCGAGATAACATAAGCTCATCGACGGACACCGATCGAATACACTCTACGCTCTGTTCGACGAACACCGATCGAAGGCACTGAGCAGAATGTCATGCGTACCTACGCCGCATGCTGTATTATCTTATGTAATACGATAGAGGATACGAAGCCATCGAAATTCTCGATAACGCTGATCGAGATAACATAAGCTCTGTTCGATGAACACCGATCGAACGCACTGAAACGAATATCATGCTGCCTATGCTGACGCTGATTGAATGACTTAACCTATGTTCGTCTAACACCGACTTATTAAACACCGATTAACAAAGGCACAACGTACTCTCATTAAGCGCTCAACAGGTACCGCGTACCTTCACTCAGCGTTCGGCAAGTACCGCGTACCTTCACATAGCGCTCAACAGGTACCGCATACCTTCACTCAGCACTCACTCAACAGGTACCGTGTACCTTCATTCAGCACTCAACAGGTACCGCGTACCTTCACTCAGCGCTCAACAGGTACCGCGTACCTTCACTTGAACCCCAATTTTTTTTTGAACTCCGGATGCTTTTTTTTTTTTGATGATGCCCCAACTTCAAATCAAATGACGCCATGTATCCTACTTTAGGGAGTAATAGTAGCACTTTAGCTACATCTTAGAATTTGTCCCACTTTAGGGAGTAATAGTAGCACTTTGGCTACATCTTGGAACTTGTCCCACTTTAGGGAGTAATGGCAGCACTTTAGCTCTTGGAACTTGACTTGCATGGCAATGGTTAGCCGATAATAGAAGCTAACTATGGAAGGATGCCTAACAAAATCTGCCGAAAAATATAAAAACGAGTCGTTTGTTAAGTGAAAGAGGCAGTGATACAGCACTCCCTCTAAATACGAAATTGCTGTGAATAGTAGAAATGAGAAGCCTGATAGCTCAAAAAGCGAGAATTTTGAACCGGAAAACATTGTTGGTACACTAATGCCACCTTTATACCAATATGGCCTTATTAGCTGCTGACAGCCCCTCCTAGTCAATGCACAATAATAAAGCTCAATAAAGCATGGCACCAATATATTCCCCACAAAAAGATTGGAAACGAAGAAACGTCTACGGACGAACCGTCCAAATGTGTACATATGCTACGAACTGGGGGATAATGTGTTGTACCGAACAATGCTAACAACATGAGAGAAAATGAGGTTACGCCACCTTAAAGCCAAAATGGCGAATGAGGAGGCTATACTGAACTAACGAAAGGTTATAAGCCCGACTGAATGTGAGAATGCCGACAATACAACGATGACATTTACTTATTGGTGTAATATTGAAAGCTTGTAACAAAATGGAAACTTTTACTGCAACCAAATGTGCGACACGACCAGTCAACAAGTATTACGAAAGCCGGAGTGGGGGACATTCTCCGAGAATGTCCGGGTCAGAGCTGCCGCGACGCAAACGCGTCGCCGTGACTTCGGCATTCGCCTAGTCACGCTGACCCGTTCTACAGCTCCCGTCCGTACGGGAGCCCGCCTTGCCAGGCGGCAGTTGCGTGAGCTACAAAACTCCACTATCGTATCGTATTGAGACCTATGTATCGAAATAGCGTGGTGCTTCACGTGTGCTTTGATGGTCGAATATGTCCACTTTAGGATCAAAGACTGAAATGAATGATGCAACCGAATTACTCCTAGCACCACCTTTGAGCGGTGATGAAGTGAATACGACAACCCAGATTCTGTTTCAACCAGTCGGGTTGGCCGGCTGACGCCGGCCAACCCTCCTGGACTCGGATTGGCCGGCTTCGCCGGCCAATCCTCGTAGGGGCGGCTTCGCCGCCCCGGCAGGGTGGCTTTGGGGCTTTCTGTTTTGTAGCGAGGAGCGACTCTCGGCTCGCCGCTGGCGCGGCGAGCCGACTTTCGCATGCGCGCTTCGCGCGCATTGCAGCAGGAATAGGCCCTGTGTATAGGGAGCGCACATAGCAGCAGGGAACGGATAATATGCGGCTTGTACATATTGTGAGCAAACCTCCAACGATCATCGGCTTTGGTTGAAACTAAGAGACACCACACCCATCTGTAACCTCTTCCCCACAGAAGGCAAAACCCCTTAAAAGAAAGGCAGGATTCGATCCGAACACAAAAATAGAATTGAAGCACTTAGTAGCACCAAAGTAAGGAAGATGGATCGAAACGGTCAAAAAATCCAAGAAAGAAGACCCCCTTCCCATCGTTGATCCAAGTGTGTAAGGCACAATCGCAAAGGTGCGGCCACGCTAAAAGGAGCGGCAGCAGTTGGAGGTGTCTCATCGTGAGCGCTGAGGCGCTCCGTAGTAGTTGACTTTTGAGGATTAAAAGTTTGGAGAGGACGTGCATGTATCAGTTCTATAAGAAACATTGACCTTAACTGATTGCCGAGAGATACATCTGATAATAACACACCACTCCCTAATGGTAACCGAGAACAAACAGTCACTTTGTGAGTGTGGTACCATTATTGCAATTATGGCCGGGCTAGGCTTAGAACTTATGTACTCTATACACAGGGGGTTGACGTGTACAGATACATAAGTTTGGTGGGTTGACTCCTACCCAATCCTAACCTGCCCGACCTCCACACACCCGTACCTAATTTGCTTCTTGTGTGCTCCCTACATTTTGGTCTGTCCCTATCCAGTTCTTACTCGCACGACCTGAGCAGTCCCATTCCTGACCTTCCCAATTTTTGCAACCCAAGCGAGGGTTTATAAATTTGAAAACCCATCGGTTTTGGTGCAGGCCCCGCCCATAGTGGGCGGAGCTAAGCTTAAAACTTATATGCTCCGTACACATGACCCCTACCCAATCCTAACCTGCGCGACCTCCACAGGCCCGTGCCTTATTTGCTTATTGCACCCTTCACTTTGGTCAGTCCCTCCCCAGTCCTTACATGCGCGACTTCAACAGACCCTTTCCTAACTTGCCCGATTCAGCACTTGAGCGAAGACCTGAATTCGTTTATTCATCGATTTCGGGCGAGCCCAGCCCATGATGGGCGGAGGTAGGCTTAGAATTTATGTGCTCCGTACACTTATGTTTTCCTCTACGCTATCCTAACTTGCCCTACCTCTACAGGCCCGTTCCCAATTTGCTCCTTGTGTGCTCCCTACATTTTGGTCTGTCCCTATCCAGTCCTTACTCGCACGACTTCAACAACCCTTTCCTAACTTGCCCGATTTTCCGCACTTAAGCGAGGACCTAAATTCGTTTATTCATCGATTTCGGCGCAAGCCCCTCCCATGGTGGGCGGAGTTAGGCTTAGAACTTATGTGCTCCGTACACTTATGTTTTCCTCTACGCTATCCTAACTTGCCCTACCTCTACAGACCCGTTCCTAATTTGCTTCTTGTGTGCTCCCTACATTTTGGTCTGTCCCTATCCAGTCCTTACTCGCACGACTTCAACAACCCTTTCCTAACTTGCCCGATTTTCCGCACTTAAGCGAGGACCTAAATTCGTTTATTCATCGATTTCGGCGCAAGCCCCTCCCATGGTGGGCGGAGTTAGGCTTAGAACTTATGTGGTCCGTACAGTTGGTCCCTACCCAATACTAACCTGCCCGACCTCCACAGCCCGTGCCTAATTTGCGTTCCCTGTGTTCTGTGTTCCCTTTACTTTGGTCAGTCCCTTCCCAGTCCTTACATGCGCGACTTCAACAGACTCTTTCCAAACTTGCCCGATTTCCAACACCTGAGCGAGGACCTAAATTCGTTTATTCATCGATTTCGGCGCAAGACCCGCCCATGGTGGGCGGAGCTAGGCTTAGTTCTTATATGCTCTGTACGCTTAGGTCAGCCCTTCCCCTCTCCTAACTCGCGCGACCCTCCAGGATACAGTTGAGATGAGGCCCTACCAAGTCTTAACTTGCACGATCCCTACAGGCCCACTCTTGATTTTTTTTCAACCATTTCTGCGCAAGCTCCGCTCACGGTGGGCGGAGCTAGGCTTAGTCCTTAATGAGCTCCGCACACTTTGGTCAACCCCTATCCATCCCCAACTTGCCCGACCTCTCCACGTTGCAATTGAGTTGAAAGTAGATATGTGACAAAAAACGGACACATGCTTACACACACACAAACACACCAAACTTCTGGTTTTAGCTTGCCTCTCATGTGCTCCGTACATTTTGGCTTACCCCAACCCATCCCTAACTTGCCCGACCTCTACAGGTCCATTCCTAGCCTGCCTGATTTTTGGAACCTAAGCGTGGACTTAAATTTGAACACCGGCAGTTTCCGCGCAAGCCTCGCTCACAGTGGGCGGAGCTAGGCTTAATTCTTATGTGCTCTGTGCGCTTAGGTCAGCATCTACCCAATTCTAACATGCCCGACCTTTCCAGACAGCAGTTCAGTTGAGACATCATAACAATGGGATAGGGGTGTATGTGGTGCAGACAGGTTGTAAATGGTTGACGCTGGACTGTGGGAGTGACATGGGTACCCTCGGTGTATCCCTAGGTGTAATTTCCTTACCGGCCCATCACAACACAGCTGCGTCGCCATTCGCCTTTCGAGGCTCCTTATCAGCCCTTCAGTTGCTATCACATCCGTTCCCTCACCATTGATATCCCCTTACCACTCCTACATTACCTTATAAATTCAGGATCCCAGCTTTGCTGCGACGCGAGATATGAATTTCCCGCCATTCGCCTTTCGAGGCTCCTTATCAGCCCTTATCAGTTGCTATCACTTCCGTTCATTCACCATTAATGTCCCCTTACCACCCCTACATTACCTTATAAATTCAGGATCCCAGCTTTGCTGCGACGCGAGATATGAATTTCCCGCCATTCGCCTTTCGAGGCTCCTTATCAGCCCTTATCAGTTGCTATCACTTCCGTTCATTCACCATTAATGTCCCCTTACCACCCCTACATTACCTTAAAAATTCAGGATCCCAGCTTTGCTGCGACGCGAGATATGAATTTCCCGCCATTCGCCTTTCGAGGCTCCTTATCAGCCCTTATCAGTTGCTATCACTTCCGTTCCTTCACCATTGATGCCCCTTACCACCCCCTATATTACCTTAAAAATTCAGGGTCCCAGCTTTGCTGCAACGCGAGATAGAAATTATGCGGTGAGCGGACAGACAGACAGACACACACACAGACAGACAGACAGACAGACAGACAGACAAACAAACACACCAAACTTCTGCTTTATATATAGAGTATGATACGATTATAACTAGGCGTGAGTGACGGTACCTGCCAACAATACGCAAATGCCCGGCAGCCGATGTATGAGATTTAGAGGGAGCGTAGCACGCTCTTATGTGATGGTTGGTGTTCCTGCGACCATAAAACACTGTTTTGAGGCCTCGCTTATTTCTCGTAATTCTTTGATCTCTTCAGTACATTGTTTAGAGGTATACTTAATCGTTACAACAAAGTGTACAACTGTATTTGGAGGTGGCCACTCATCGTCGCGTTGTCGTCCCTCACTCGAAACCGTTCTACGGTCAAGAGTTTGTATAATCAAGTATATTTTCTACCTGAGCCCTATTTTAGAGAACTAAAATCAGGGCAAAAATAGAGCCGGACGCCGAGCTCAGTTGAGTGCCCCCCTCCGTCACCATGATAGTTCCTAAAAAGTCCGTGACTTACTTTCACTTCCAAACTTGGAAAGTTTTCCGTTTTTTGCAACAATGCTTTCACGCATTATTGCACTAGAGCATACGCAAGACGTTGGGCTTTCAAAACAAGGCAGATGCACTAATGACATGGAGATTTTTTTATGTGCTCAAGTGTTTGATAAATTTTTAAGTATTCTTCTTAATAGATATTGGTCAATGTGTGTCGAGGGGAGGTAGCGCACATCATTGCTCACAAGCAAAAAGACATGACAATCAAGCCAAAAATGTGGTTTTTAGCCGATCGGCATTTTGTGTGGTTGCGATAGCACCAATCTATGGTATGATGTTCCAAATTCACACTATCGGTACACTGTTGTGTCAAATCACTAGTTTAAAATGTTATTGGCCCGTGTGCCACTTGAAAAGGCTTTCAAAATCACTCAGGAATTTGATTGCTTTGGAGCAAGTAGTAGTCATGTGCTTGGTAGCTAGTACATAGAAACAGCTTTACAGTTTGCATGCTAGGCGGTGCGAGGAGACGAATGTAGTCAGCCAAGAATGTGGATTTCTGCAAGCCTAGGGTGAAGGGGGCTCCCGAGTGGGTGAATCACTTGTGTGGCGTGTATTTTTTCCGTTTCTCTTGTGTAGTGATGCGGACTCCGCTGGGCTCCTTATTCGCCGAGGATAGTAGTAATTCTCATACCCTCAGCAATTTTTTATGAGTGTTCCTCCACGAGCACCCGGTTTTTTTCTTAGTCATCCTCACTTTTGTGAAGATTGCGAAGGGCATCGTAACTGCTGCAGCCTGATCTCTCTTTCTCCAAGTTTACTGCTTTGCTCGCTTTATCTCATTGATCTAATAGCCTTTCTTGATCCGCGGATGCCAATAATGTTCGTCACTAGAGTTGAAATCTCGACTTACCAGAAATTTTCGCAAATCAGGGTGAATTACTGTAGTTACTCTAATGAAGTTTTTTGGTAGTCTTATATGCGGCTTCTACGTAATTAGGTTGTTCATGGGTAATAAAGATCGACAAGAAATATGTTCCTACGTCGAGAGTGTCAGCCTGTTACATCCATCGCCTTTGAAAAGTAACATAAATAATCTGACGAATTTTATGCTGCTCCCATCATTTAGGCAGCCTCTCATTTCCCGGTTTCATCAACCATGGGAAAGCTATTGTCCAAAATATTTGGTAAAAAGGAAATGAGGATATTGATGCTTGGGCTGGATGCGGCTGGGAAAACCAGTGAGTTATCAAGAAACTTCTTCTAAAGGAGACGTAATTTAAGACCACATTTGTTTGTATTTCAGCTATCCTGTACAAGCTGAAGCTCGGCCAATCTGTAACTACGATACCTACAGTTGGTTTCAACGTCGAAACAGTAACGTATAAGAATGTGAAGTTCAATGTATGGGTAAGTGATATTCATTATGAAAAAGTTTGACTTGGACTTTTATCGCTAACAAAGTGAGCCTCTCTTGATCTCATGTGTTGGTTTTAAGCCATGTACTGTCTTCTATCACTGACTCCCTTTAGGACGTAGGTGGTCAGGATAAGATAAGGCCGTTATGGAGGCACTATTACACTGGCACTCAAGCACTTATCTTCGTTTTGGACGCTGCTGATAGAGACAGGTGCTCCTTCTTTGTTTCATATTTCTTTTATTGATTCAGTTAGTTATTGCTTGCTCATTTTTTACAAGCTTGGTTTTATATGAATTTTTTCCTTGTTATCTTCAACAGGTTAAAGTTTGGTGGCTTTGCGACGATTCGTAATACTCAATGTGAAATGGGTGAATCAGTCTCTTCTCGTTGAAAGATGTGTTGAAGAACAGCACATTCTTTCGGGAATAATTTTAACAGTGTCCCACAATGCGCGATCCGTCTTTGTACTAAAGCACCACTCTCACCGTTTTTAAAAGCCATCGGAAGGAGGGCATTGATGGATGCAGAAATGGGAACGATATTGTTTGTGATCAAAATGCCGGTTGTGAAGAGATAATCGGGGTGAATCTCACGGTAAAAAGAGCGTGCCTCATCGCGCTTCACGTCGAGCTGCAGCTCTCCACCGGTCAAGCTAGTGAGGTCTGGGCAACATTCGCGGTTGTCCGGCATTACCTCTCGTCTTCTGCAACTACTCCTCAGTGAAGCAGATGGGGGAAAGAGTGACTGAAGAGGTGTAGTGTTTCTCGATTTTTCGGCCGTTTCATCCAGTTCTTTGTCTGTTGCTGCACTACTTAGAGCCCTTTCAGTGGAATGCCTCTTTCATTGGCTTAACAAATTCATGTCCTTCGTCAGTGAGTACGCCCTCAACGGATTGCTAAGTGAGCGTTCACCTCTTTGAAAGTCCGAGTTTGCAGTCCGTCTATCCGTATTTTGTCTATTGACATCCTTTCCCTGGTTCCGAAAGGATTCCGACAGTCTTGGTAAGTATACAGGGTGTGCCAATAAAAAAATACAGGGGGTGCCAATAAAAAAAGGTAATTTTTCTCATGCACTTTCAACCCTTCTTTTATCGGACTTCAGCAGATTCTGACGGGGATTTCCATCCCCGAATTCAAGATCACACCTCCTACTATCAGTAAACTCCGTAACAGCCTACTGCACGAACAGGAACTGGAGATTATTCGGAGTGAACATGATGTGTCACCTCAACATGGCAAAATCGGAGATTTCGTCGCCCTCGTTCAGAACCTTGCTGAGATCCATTCATTGTGGTACCTGATGGGATTCATACTCGGTGGTGTTCTCAAACATTCCGTTTTTCCGTATTCCCAGCGCCCCTAGTTTCCAAGAACCAGAACGTGCCATTACCGCTGAAACCCCTCGAAGGCAGGTTTGAGGCATGGAAAATATACTTGAGATCATAGCAGCGTTGTCCAAGCAGCAAGGGCTCTGTGACTTCCACGAACTGAGGGGCCAGTCCTTAGGAAGACTCCCACAAAAGACCTACCACGGAACCTGGCTCCACTGCTTGAAGCGGACCTTTATACCGTAGGTGCGCTGAAGCTCAACTGCGCCAACTGAAGGCTCTATATTTTTATGAATACGAAAGTAGTGAGTCTCAGCTTGTTGCTGCTTTCAGGGGAACACTTCGTGAGTATTTTGACTCCGAACTTTAATCTCCTTCGTTTTCCTATGTTTTGTATACACGGTGGATATGAGCTGTGGGCAAAATTACTCTTTTTTTGGCATCCCCGTACATACGATAATGTGCTCGTTGTTGTTGTAGTGACGCGCAAATCAGTCATTTCATGGATCGAGCACAAAGCTTCTTTTCCTTACGTGCTTCAGCACAATGCGAAAATGTACTTGTTCCTGTTGCGGTGACGCGCACCTCCATGCTCTCCTGTGTGATCTAATGAACGTTCAAAAACGGTTTTTGCCGTTTTATTCAGGTGATCGCTTGATCATATCGGCGGTTCTCCTTGCTCGACCTCCGCCACTCTTTTTCAAGTCAACATTTTTACTTGAATACCTTTTTTGTGACGAAACGGTGTGCTCTTGTGAAGTGTCCATCTCAAGTTACCTCAGTATTCATGGAAGAGGGCACTAGGAAAATCGGTAACGTAATCAATGAGCAAAACGGGAGAACTCCCGACCAAGTAGTGTATTTTTCAAAATTTTGCTTTGTTTATCTTTTTGCAGTTTTTGTTCTTTTTACAATCAATAACAAAACATGATCTATCAGGATAATTTTCTTGATCCTTAACCGCTTCCTCGCATTTTCGCTAACCTCCTATTTCATTTTCTTCAGTGGAGCCAACAACGGCTCTAAGGGTTAAGCCTTCGCCCGTCATCAGGTTTCGCGTTTTCGCAACTGCGATTTCGCGGTGCGGTGTCGCGTTTCTGCACACGAGACGGTGGTCCTGAGATTTTGCAATGCCGCAACTCCTACTGTGGGAACGCGACACCGCAAAACTCGGAAACGCAAATTTTGACAGCGGCCTTTGGGCGCTAGCATCTTGTTTGCTGATCAAGTAAGTTTCCTTATCCAGCATGTAGTTTTCTGCGACATTTGTGCCCACCTTAAATACTCGTGCAGGATAGCAAACATCCAGCAAGTTCGAGTGGGACCTTAACCTGGGATATGAAGCCGCGCTTATATTGCAGTATTAATTGAAATTGATTTGAATTAGGAGATAACATGTACAATCGGCTTGTTTGGATTCTGGGAATTGAACTGCATCTGAGCAACCTTTACTAGAGTCAAGTAACCGGAGGGTTTTCCTGAAAAAATTCACCAACTTGTATGGGGAGGCTGGTGAGCTGACACGATGCAGTCAAGCGTAGCGCTTGACTACTCGAATTTCTATTCCATGTTTCTATAGCAACATAGTCTTCGTAAGAATTATTACATAGAGTAAACTCACACTTTTATACTCTTTTATACTCATCTCCCGTAATGCTCTTTGAACACCTCAAAATCTTGTAAGCGCAAAACGTGCACGAATAATTTTAATATCAATTTTAATCATCGCATTCAATTTTTGAACAAAGTGCTGTGCGCAGCACTAGATTTTATGTACGAAAAGAGTGAAGCTGGCACCTTGCACGATTTTCTGCTCCTTTCTAAAGGCTCGCGTCGTAGTATCTCAGGTGAACTAGTTCGTTCGATCGAAGTGGAAATTGTTATCATTGCTGTTTTTAAGTCTTTAACAAGTGTAGGTGCAACAAAGTTGGGCCATCGACAATAACTAAGCTGAGTGGAATTGAGCTGATTATTCCTTGAAAATTCGAAGCCAATATCCGTCTATTTAAGAGTGGATGAGGCACGTGTCGAACTTCACCGCATAATAAATGATCGAGAGATGAAGGATGCAATAATACTTGTCTTCGCGAACAAGCAGGATCTAGCAGATGGTTGGTTTCACTTTTCGACTAACGCTTCATTTTTGATCATTTCTCTCCAAAGTAATTTTCGTAAGCCCAGCTCTCTGTAAGCTTCTGCGTTTTTCGAGACCATTGCGTAGTATCAAATTACAATTGGTTAAGTCGCTATAGTGTAGGACATGCCCAATGTGTTTAGATTGATGTTCTGGATAGGTATGGTGGGAAGGTTTTGTAATCCAAGAACATCTGAATTTGATGTCAGACTTGACTTTGCAACATCTCAGTTTCTCGCGATCTCAGGATCTCGCAAACTCGCGAGAACTAACAACCTGAAGTGTGGCGTTTCTGGTTTTGTTTTCTTCACCCTCATCAATTCCTCTTGTGTTGGCATTGTTCGATAGCTGCGTGTGGACCACTTAAGACTCATGAGTGTTGTGAAATAGTATAGTAAATGGATTCACAGTCTCATTTTGGACCACGGATTGTTTGGACCGCCATCTATATGAGCGGGCATTGATCGCCCATGAACCTGCTTTTCAAATTGCTTCTGTCCATAGAGATGTTTCTGACTCGACTCGTGGTCTTCGGCATTCAATAATGATTTGTTCTTATCCACAGTGAAAATTGAAATGCATATTACAGCAATGAAACCCCATGAAATCCAAGACAAGCTGGGTCTCACACGAATTCGAGACAGGAACTGGTACGTCCAACCAACCTGTGCCGCTGCAGGAGACGGACTACACGAAGGGCTGTCATGGCTCAGCAGTAATTGTAAACCGTAGCACCGATTCATATGCTAGGTGTGTCAGAGCCAGCGTTACGTCTGAGCTATATGCACATTTGTTTGGGAAATTGTTTGTAGAAGTAATTGCGTTCTATTGTCCTTAAAAGGAAATTAACTTGCCCCGTGCCACGGCTCTGCCGATTGTATATGTGTATTTAAAGCGGTGCCAACCTGCTGCTGGCATGCTATCCACACTTCTCAGCATCATTGTATTCCTAGTGTCTGAAAAGGACATGTTTCATAGTCACGTGCAAGTGTTAATATGAATCTTCACCGCATAAGTTTCGCCGCAGTATGTTCATGTTAAAAGTGTGCTTGGGGTAGGAGTCTTATGTTCACGGTCGCTGCGCACCAAAGGTGGCTGTTCATCGTGTATACATAGTAACATACTGCAGATGCTTCTCGATCTGTGACGGTGATTATAAATCATCCATAGATTTTTGTCATTTTGGTGGCATGTATGCTGCCCTTTGTTATTCTGCGCTTGTTGATCACTTAGTTTCAGCAATATGTGGATGTCAAGACTTGCTTTTGATGTGCTTCGAATTCTTTCGACTTCTAATATTATTGGCCATCATTAATTCTTATTCTGGCGTTAAAGTATGTAATTTGTCTGTGATATGATATATCTATCGTTAGAAATTGATTCGTTTTACTCTTCAAGGCTCTGTTACGTAACTGCTGTACATTTAGTAGTTAGAGTTACTTTGTTCCTTAAAGCGTTTTCTGTTGTAGAAACCTCTATTGAGTTGACTGTTTGCTTTAGTAATTTTCGATAGCTTGCTTGGTTGCACGGTAAAAAATTTTTCACATGATCTGAAGCAGTTATAGGATATAAAGATATAGCATGCTAATATTTCATTGTTGAAATGTTGTTCTCAGTTGTCTACTTGCGTCAGTGATGTTTCAAGCCCCAGAGAATAATATCATTGGCAGGGTGTAGAGAGGTCATGCAGGTCTATGAGTATGAAAACACAGGTCGTAGTCTGGATTTGGACAGTGGTAGGTCCTATGTATAGGTTGGTAGCAATTGCAAAGCTTTGAAAAGAGTACGGACAGGAGGTGAATTGGCACGCTTCGCTGTGTTGTACACGAGGGTATCGACGAGAAAGCACAAAAAATGGGAAGGAGACGGAATTCTGATATGCTGTTCAAACTTCGCGGTCCTCAAAAGTGACGACGAAAAGGACGTGATTAGTAGGTTAGTGACCACTGTTCCAGCTTTCCGAAAAGGTCTTCAGTGATGCTTTTGTTACTGCTGTAGCCACCAGGATAAAAGCTGCGACATCCACAACTTGCTGTCATGTGCAGCGCTAAATTTGAAGTGATTACGTGGGTTATAACACTACGTCGAGTTACTAATACTTTAATGCACAGGCTCTATTCAACTATCACTACCCCAGACCACGAGTTGCTCGAAAGAATAATTTTCGTTGAAACTTCGCTTAGGGAGGTTATTCGGGGTGCTGATCACGAATATGACATCCGTTTCTGGCGTTGGCGCCAATTTGGTGCAATTGCACCATGTTGTTCCAACAACTTGTTTTCATCAAAATGACTGAAACTTAGGCCAGGGCGTCATTTGGGGTCCTAGTCACGAATATGACATCCGTTCGCGGTGGTAGTGCCGTTTAGTTCCATTACAGTGCTAACATAGCAGGGGCATCACACTGTTCCCGCAAGTTTTGCCTAAGCTTTTTAAGGAGGACGGCAACCTTTCCTCCCCTTTAAGACTTAGGTGGAAGTATACACTCGAGTGTGTGCAATGATGTGTAGAATAGTATCAAATGAAAGACGGCAGCGGAAAAAAGACGCTCTTCACCTATAAGAACACTATAGCAAAAATGAACATGAGTGGCGCAATCTTGGAAGGCGCTGAAACAGCACCAGAAACGTATGTCATATTCGTGATCAGCACCCCAAATAACCTCTATAGGCTAAGTTTCGACGAAAATCCTTTTTTTTTCTGACCAACTCGCGGTATCTGGGGTAGTGATAGTTGAATATGCCCGGATTACTAATATATTGATGCACCAGGCTAGCTTCGCGATTTACATTGCGTTACAGGGTACCGGTGCGAAGGGGATGTGGCCAAAATGATGTAGGTAAACAGAAATTGCACTGATGTGGTTTGGGCGAAAATCTATAGATTTTACATTTGTGCTGCGGGGTGGTCCATTTACAGCCTTCACCACAAAGACCCATCATAGCAATAGGTATTCATCTACATGCAATGTGCTCTATAGAATGTGAGCTTCTGCAGTTGTGTCCAACCACTGGCGTGGTCCATCACATTGCCCGGCCTTCCGCACGAAAACCGACGGTGACGACCCATGGCACGTGATGCGGCAGTTTTTCAACCTCTGCCACTGTAATCATCCCATTACCTGTTTTCAGCTTATTGCACAGAGAGCGAAGGTCCGTCTAACGTGATCAATTGGCATTATTTCTGCAATGAGTTGTTACACATTACTTCGGTTTTTCCCCGGTCCTAGCCCGCTCTGGAGAAGAATTATAATGTTTCATGAGTGAATACGATTTGATTGCATCCTCTGCCCACTGTGGGCGGGTCGCCACTCACTTCAAATATGCTGAATACAGCCCAGATCTCGCTGACCTCCACCGATTTTCCCCAGTCTCTAGGCTGCTGTAGAGGATTGTTACATTTGTGGTTAGCAGCGCCGATTTGGAGCACGCTCCGCACATTGAAGGTGGGTTTCCCTGAACTGCTACATATACCCCGATCTTATCTTAGTCCACCTTCTGATATCGGGGCAACTTTGGGACTGATTACAGAATCTGGGCATTGATCTGTGGACAATGCAGCACACACCCCGCTTACTGTGGGCGAATCCCACATGGTCCGTCTGCGCTCTGTACATCTTGGACCATCCCTCACCCGACCCAAACTTGACCTGACCTTCCCCGCTTGTGTTTCCTGTGAAACAGGCAATCGGGCGAACAGACAAACATACATACGTGCAAACACACCAAACTCCTGGTTTATATATAGTTTGTGATGCCAGATACGCTGCCTCGCATTCGCTGGGCGAGTTGTTTCGTGCACGGGGCAAGGTTCACGGATGGCTTACTTGGCTCCTCGCCCCTCTGCATCAACCTAAGCGGCTAATAGACAAAAGGGAAAGAGTGAGAAGGATGGTTTTCGGTTTCTAATTCTCTGGTCTTTGCCCGTTTTATTCCGTTGCTGACGACGAGTACCTCGACTTGTACTTGATGAATAGAGGACGGGCGTCATATTGGAATTTTACGATCGGCGAGTGCAGCGATTGGGGCCCATTCAGTGGTGGTTCTTTCATCTTTTTCATAGATTTTGTCGACAATTTCAAATTTTTATGGTATCTTTATGGTATCTTATTAATCACCAGTTGGGTGGTGCACACTACCGTGCGCAAAACACCATGAACGCTAATAGGTCGATCGAAATTGCTCACTTTCTTGAGGACAGAGTGTTCAGTGTAAGCTCCGCCCCCATGGGTGGGGCTTGGCGTGTTTAATGTGTGCACCTTACTTTCTGCCCATGCCCCAGCCTCTCCAAAATTTACTCCATCTCTACAAGTTGTTTTTAATGTTACGCCCAAGCTCCGCCCACCACCACAGATGCCCGCCCACTATGTCCAGAATTCTTTCTTGACTTTCAGAAACTCACCCCTGACCTCAATCCATCTTTCCGCCACGTTTGGGGAATTGCAAACCCCATTGACAATTTTCGGTCTGAAGACGGAGAATTCCAGTGCCGCCCCGCCCACCGTAGGCGGAGCTCATTTTGGTTCATGTCTGCCCTTTACTTCTTGTCCCATGCCCTATCCATGCCAAACATGTCCGCATCTCTAGACGTCGTTTTTCATGTGACGTCCAAGCTCCGCCCACCACTACAGATGCTCCACTGCAATGCGAATAGCTAGCGGTTCTCTCAATAAGCAGTGGTGAGATCCTGACAGAGGACAACCTCTGTTCCAAAATCAATAAAAAAGGTTGTATGTGGGTGAAGTACTGAGGGGCGCACATTAACGATGCTCATAGTGGGCGCGACGTGCACTTAAAAGTTTGATACTCAGTTGAAAATATTCTATCAGTCCTAAGGTGGCCCAGACGTTGGGAAAATTAATGGTCGGTGGTACGATTCTACGCCTGAGTATGGTGAGCACAGCGTATTTCAGACAGGCGAGACTCAAAACAAGAATTCGTAGTTCGGCTCCATAACAGGGCCTCCTAGAAGCTCCGTTTAAGGCGGGAGTGCCCAGAGGACGTACATAAACGATAAACAATGCACCGCCCCGCCAAAATGGGGAAGGCGCGCGCTGAAGAATTTGATACTCTGTGTAAAATACTTTAATTCGGTTCCAAAATGGCCCAAACGTGGGAAAAGTTAGAATAAGGTCGGTGGCAGATTCCATGTAGCCTGAGTGCGGTGGGCGGGGCGTGTTTCAAATAAGCGGGGTTTGAGAAATCACACGATTATGCAGGGAGTGCCAAAACAAAGCAATGTTCTCTCTTCCACCTTCAACCCTACTTCAGTCGAAGCAGGATCGGGAGCTTATTCCGAATAAACATGATGTGTCGCCTCAATACGGCAAACCGAGATTTCGTCACTCTTGTCCACAACCTTGCTAAGGTCCGTTAACTCCGCATGCCTGAGGGGATTCACATTGAATGGTGCCCTTATTTCTACCATTTTCCGGGCTCCCTACATCATTCGTTTCCAAGAACAAAACGTGCCATTACCACTGAAAACCCCCGGAGGGGAGAGGGGTTTGAGGTATGAAAAGTGACACTTCGGATAATAGCAGCGTTGTCTGGCAGCAAGGGATCTGTGACTTCCATGAACTGAAGGGCCAATTTCTAGAAAGCTGCTCACAAAAGACACCACGGAACCTGGCTCCACTGTTTTAAACGGACCTTGATACCGTGGCTGCTCTGAACCCCGACTGCGCTTACTGAAGGCGTATCTTGTTGAAAGTGAAAGTAGTGAGTCTCAGCTTGCTCCTGTTCCTGAGGGAACATTTCCGGAATCTTTTGCTCCAATACTTTTGTCTCCTTCGTTTCCCTATGGCTTGTGTACTTGGCGGATGTGATCCGTGAGCAAAATTACTTTTCTGGCACCGCCTGTATATATGATAATATATACAGTAGAGGCAGTAAGGATAAATATATCACATAAAAATAAAAGCATCACATTTCAATACCAAGTACTTCTTTCTTTCATCCACATCCTCCCTAAGGTACAGGCATAGCAGCTATGAAGCATCCCTACTAATAAGAACAAATGATAGTAAGACTGAGCCGACTTTTCCGAGGGACTGATAGGCTATGGTGAACATACAGTCAACGTTTCTATGATGGCTCCTGACTCGAAAACTCCTCTCATTTTGGACGTTCCTTTCACGTTCTTTCAACTCCAATGATATCAGATCTGGCCGATCATCTTCATTAGTTGGGTAAATGTGCATCTGCCACCATGGTATCCCGTGATCTGACTTCATCAGGCGTCGCCAATGCTTGTTGACCGATTCCTGTTCCATTGAACATACCATGCTCAGAGCATTATATGCCCAACAATAAGCAGCAAAAAATGCAAAGACAAACGATACCCGGAGAAATCACTGTTTGGCTGTTCTACAGTTTACGCGGATCCATTCCCCAATGAGCATGGCTCTCCGGCGAACCACACGGTCGATGGATTGAACATGCTAGCTAGCTGCAATGGCCGTCTACCAGAAAATGTTCTTTTGTTTGAACTGTGACAACGAGCGAAGGCTGCTTTTCGGAATCGCCATAGTTCTGAAGGCGAAGATCTTCAGGAACATACATTGTCATATGATGACTCTTGTACATGAACAGCATTTTTGGTTGATCTGGGCGTGTACTCCTCCGGCGCTACGGCTCCATCCGGTCACTGGTGCAGGCAGCCTTGCACGCATGAGTACAAGGCTCAAGTTCACAGTTCACTGCAATTCGGACATAAGCTACAAGGTTACAAATTCGGTGACTGTAATCCTCTTCAGCTAGGCACTTGAGCAGCTAGGGTGAATATGGGCACTCCCTCCGGTCGTATGCCGCCGAACCTTGAGTAAACCGGTGGAAAGACAAACATCAACCAGGTTTGATACCCATGATATGCTTGATTAGAAGCAGTTAGATCATGTAAGAGAAGATAGAATCACTTCCACCGCCATGCCTTCGGGTTTCTGTTGAGCAAAATTTTTTCACCACCAGATGTGGCTAAAGATAAACTCTTGGCTGTTTGTGAGAGAGATCGCGAAGTAACAGTGGCTGAAGCGCCCACAGCATGAAAGATTCTTTGCATCACTCAGCTCGTACGCAAAATTTTATAATCCTACTATATATAATTCGCTTAGTATGTCTGTCTGTCTGTGTGTGTGTGTGTGTGTCTGTCCGTCTGTCACGAAATTCATATCTCGCGTCACAGCAAAGCTGGGACGCTGAATTTTACAAGTGATATAGGGGGTGTCAAGGGAACCCCAGCGGTGGTGGACCGAAAGTGATAGCAGCTGATAAGGGCTGATAAGAAGCCTCAGAAGGCAAATGTCACCGAAGTCGTTTCGCCTTTCGGGTTGATCCTAGAGCGTTGACACTCATAGGAGTTTTGCGGGATTGGCTGGGAACATTAATGGAGGGTGACCCGCATTGATAACGGTTGATAAGATTCGATAAGGAGCGTAAAAAGGCTAGAATCGTCGAATCCGTTTCGCTTCTCGCATTGGTAACGGAGCATTCATACTCACAGGTGTTGTGCGGGGTAAGACGGGGACATTAATGGTGGGTGATCCAGCATGATAACGGTTGATAAGATTCGATAAGGAGCGTAAAAATGCTAGAGTCGTCGAACCCGTTTCGCTTTTCGCATTGGTCCCGGAGCGCTC
Source organism: Trichostrongylus colubriformis (assembly GCA_963978905.1). Lineage (NCBI taxonomy): Eukaryota > Metazoa > Nematoda > Chromadorea > Rhabditida > Trichostrongylidae > Trichostrongylus > Trichostrongylus colubriformis. The sequence goes on along the minus strand of OZ022256.1, from coordinate 34,528,779 downwards.
ATGCTCACAAGTGTTTTGCGGGGTAAGACGGGACAATAACGGTGGGTGATCCAGCTTGATAACGGTTGATAAGATTTGATAAGGAGCATGAGACGACGAATGTCGTCAAATTCGTTTCGCCTTTCGCGTTGATCCAAGAGCGCTGACAGTCATGGGTGTTCAGCAGACTGGGATGGGGACATTCAGTGGATGACTCAAACTGATAATGGTTGATAAGATTCGACTAGGAGCGTGAGAAGGAAAATGTCACCAAGGCCGGTAGATTTTGCGGCTAACAGTGAAATGTTCACATTCGCAGGTATTTAAGGGTACGGGAAGCTCAATGGTATTGTTGGGTACAGGTGCCTCAGTGAAACTGATAACGGCTTACAGATTCTGATAAGAACCGCTAGGAATTGGATGGAATGAAGTCCTTTACATCGCTTGATACTACTATACGACCGCTTTAGCAAAACCATCTGATGCTCAGTGTCATTGGGTGAACATATTTTGTTTATGTTCTGATATCACTGGCCGATGTATCGACCGCTAAATTGCCTAGCGTTCCAAAAAATGGTGCACTTCTCTTGATACTGCGATCTACATTGATAACCATGGTGCAACCTATATTTGTGATAGCAAAGCAAGCGATTCACTCGCAATCATTTTCTCATGCAATACTGGCAGCAACACTGGGTATCGATCGCTCAACTATGCAAAATTCCGAATAATGAAGCATGTTTACGAAAACGATATACGTCGATAATCGGGTTCTGGATCTACTATCAATGTCTAGGAATTAGATGCTCAGCAAATGATTAAATTGTTACCAATTGATGCAATCGAATACAGAACTACCGATGTTTAAACTATTCAAACTCCCAATGATGACCTAAACCAGCTGGCTCGCGCACACTACTGCGTGCGATTCGTGTCGATGACGTGCAAAACGGGTTAGATGCAAAACGACTAAAGTATGATAGCACCAAAATGCTTTTTTATCGCGCCATCTTCTCTGCTTTGATCCAAATAAATAACTGAGCTGAAAGCTGAGGAAGGGAAGTTTCCACTCAACTCCATACACAACTGTTGTCGTGCCGATCAAACCCATTTTGCACAGCATCGCCATGAATCGCGCGCAGTAGTGTGCGCCCGCCAGCTGGTCACTAATAATAGAAGGGGAAGTGACTCATGGTATGGCGATAGTCTATCGTATTCTACAGCGCAACTCTAGGCGATTACCACTTCTTACAAATCCTTTCAAAGTCATTCAAGAAGAAGAAAATAAGAAAGGAGAGGATGTGGAGAAAGCAGATACCAGCCTTAAAAACTTTTAGATTCTTATTTCTAGACGGGAAAAGCCCATGTACCATCCATTCGATGAAGGGAGATTGTGCGTAGTAACGTTCAATATGTCGCCGGTTAATGCGCTCATTTCTTAAAGTAGATTTGAAAGAAAAGTGTGTGACCTCTACTTTCAGCCCATTACGGTAATAACGAGAAAAGCTCATTTTCTAGCATAGCACGCCGTTGGGCGGAGGTGGTGTAGTAACAGGTGGCGCACACCCCACTCTCGGTGCGGCGATCAAACCCCGCATCAACGCCCGCCCAGGCCAACCAAGCCTTCCATCTCTCCGGGGTCTGCAAATTGGTACCAGACACACTGAATTGTACATCGTCTGGCCACCATAAGTCATTTTATAGGCCACATCGCATTCACCAGCCATCATTCTGAATGGAACAAGAATGTGCGGCGCATCGCAGGAAGGGATTCATCAACGCAGAAACTTTATTCTTTTATCCTTTAGCACATCGTTATTTTTGTCCTCATAATTCTCGGCCATAATTCTAGGTCTACATCAATCAAGCGTGTCGATGACCTGGACGTAGGTAGGGAATTCAAAATGGGTGCATGGGAAGTACAAATTCAAGAGAAAATCGCCCCTCAGAGAGTCCAGTGTGAGTAATAGCATTCTCCGAGGATTGTTTATCATTCCACGATTTGTTTACTTTAATTTCAAGATCGCATAGTTTCAGCACAATCTATTCTTCCACCGACAACTTGTAAGCGTACGCTGAACTCTCCACCATCTGACAAGCCTCCACAGGCCAAAACTGCGCTGCGCGATTGCCCTGCACTGAGTTCCGCTGATGGTGAAAGCACTACTGGCAACATTTTTCGCAAAAAATTCACATGCCCGTTAGCTACGACTGACACTATCGAGGTAGGTGATTCATAGTCATGAAAAACCTATGTACACATATGCCACTGTACCTGAAAAATACGGATATCTGAGGTAAAAAAGGTTTTGCAACTCCGAGGGCGACATGCTAGTCAAATCCACATGACAGAGGAGGTATTTTCCGCCCTTGTAGATAATTCTTATCCCGCGTTCTAGTCCTGACAGGTTATTGGCTGTGCTAGAACAGCACGAGATATTTCAAGCCCATCAACCTTTTTGACTACGCGCGGCAAGTTTCTCATGTCTCATTATGAATTGGTCGCTTGCGAACGGAGTCTGTTGCGAGTTCCTGCGATCTGACCCGATTCCACTCATACTCTCTTATACCTACACACAATCCTCCTTTTACTAATCTCTTTTTTTGCGATAAGGTGTTGTCCTCTGCTTCAATGAGAGCTGTCGATGTAGTCTTTACAAAAACCTTAAGGGTATGCCGCTCTTTCTGGGGTTCTTGTTCCACCTACTTTCCAACCATTACATAAGTGATTCGAAAGGAATGTTGAGTCTGAAGCAGTAATGTGATACTACAGATCCGTTGAGCATTCACACAGCTCATCTTGAAAATATTGTTTTTTACTCAGCAAGGAACTTTGGATACAGAATCCGCGAAAAGAATTAGATACTCATCAAATAGGAGAACTGGAGATTCTTGTGAAGGGATATGTAAGTAATTGCGTTCGTCCCACTTCAGTCAGATATCCGAAATTCTTTTGTGTGGGTAACAAGTAAAAGAGTTTAACTCAACGTGCAAATTCTTGGACTGCAAAAATTCTTATGACTTTTTTTCGAATGTTGCGTTTAGGTAACTCCTTTTATAATAAATGAGGATCGAGTCAAGGGGAATGGGGAAGAGCCAGTGGTTGCTGAGCCTCTCATCAGCAGGCACTTGAGAGATCATCAGAAAGACGGCGTGCGATTCATTTTCTCTCATCTTCAAGTCAGTTGGTGCATTTTTCTCATTCACCCTGTGTAGTGTCCTTGATGGAATATATTAGGAAAGAAGTGGCGTCATTTTGGCTGATGAAATGGGACTCGGGAAGAGTATTCAAGCGATTGTTGCAACAATGGCTCTATTAAAGCAATCAAAAGTTAGTTTACTTTCATGCTGCTCCTTACAATCAGAAATCTTTCAGCTAAAGATGGATTTAATCTTCTTCCTTGCTCATGTGGGCTCTCTCACGTACATGTACACAGGCGTGCGATGTTGAAACTCAAATTTGGCACTTTGGTATGATGTTTGTGGCCTCCGTATAATTCCTAGAATATACATGGAATGACTTGGCCGATTATTGCTCGGTGCTACGTTATGAGGCGAGGGTGGTATAGCGGCAGGTGGCGCCTCTTCCCTTATGATAATCCGAGATCGAGTTCCGGAAATGTAGGTCAGGACAGAGGATTCTTAAGGCGTTGTTCAGTCGAGCCCTTCATCGTCGCGGTGTAGGTGAGCTGATATTAGTTTCTTTGAAAGGTTGTATAATCCTGACGCTATGTAACGTGCCACTGATCCTGCTCCAGATGAAGTCTTCCTCTGATCAAGAATAGAAGAATACGTATCGCATACTAGAAAGATATTATCTAACGTAGAATGCACCTCGAATCTCAAGTTGATGCACCATAGAACACACACAGTCAGATATATTCGTTTTGTAGTCATTGGGTAAACACAGAAGGCAACCCAAAAATCGGTTAAGGCTGCAAACTGTTCTCTGTCTACGCGGAGGTAGTCAGATGGATGGGGTTCTTTGTGTTGAGAGCAAGCCGATTCATCCTCCACTAGGTGGCTGGCGCACACTACTTTCGCCTAACATCATGGGTGTCAGTGGGCCGATTGAAAATGCTTTTTTTATAAATTTACTCTGTACCCATTACCACATCACCCTCCGCCCAATGTGGGCAAGTTTTCGCTCTCTTCAGGCGTGCTCAAAATAACTTGGACATTGGTCACTTCTGCCGATTTTTTCCCAGTCTGAAGGCTGCGACGGAACCGAGATATGAATTTTGTTGTTCGTCTGTGTTTGTCTATCTGTCTGTCGGACTCTGATAGAGACAGACAGACGGACAGACGGACGGACAGACATACGGACATAGACAGACAGACAGACAAACAGACGAAGCGTTTGATATACAGGGGAAGCCAAAAAAGTAATTTTGCTCACGGCTCACTTTGCCAGTATGCAAAAAACATAGGGGAACGAAAGAGATGAAAGTATTTGGGCAAAATATTCTCGAAATGTTCCTTCAGAACAGGAACAAGCTGAGAGTCACTACTTTCAATCATCAAAATACGGAGCTTTCCGTCGGCGCAGTCGGGCCCACTCCACGGGAGGTCAATCACAACACTGACTACTGGGTGGCCGCGGCCTCCTTTTATAGCCGCCTCCGGGCTCACTTGACTACCTGCAGAGTGGCGGGCTCGAGATCACGGACGCCTGCTCTCAACAATGTTGAGAACCTGGAAAACACCTCGAAGAGCTGTGTCCATGATATATTTTTACAGAATTCGACGCGAAATGTGCCCAGGAAATGCCTTTTAGTGGTTCCATCTTCCCTCGTGAACAACTGGAAATGCGAATTCCGCAAGTGGTTTCATATGGCTACAACTCCGGTAAATATTCACCAATAATAATTTTGATCATTACATAGTAATTAGGCATTACATAATAATAGAGCGTTTGTAATCCGTTTGCCTTTATTGTACAGCGTCCTGTTTCTCGTACGTCGAAGTTTTGCAGATTGTTGCCGTGAAGTGTGTCTCAGACATAACCAGTTATGCATGCTCAGTCTCTTCATACCCTTACCTTATAATTAGTTATGAAATGGCTTTAAGGTATGTTTTTTTTTTCAACATAATTTGTTAGTAAGCATTCGCTCATTTGCTTGTATTTCAGCCCTTGTCTGAACCCCACTACCGAAAACTTAATTCGTTTCTAATTAAGGAATGTAGAGAAGCTGGCTGCAATACAATTCGATATATTAGTATGCGACGAAGGTCATCGCCTAAAGAACATTAACGGGAAGCTCAGGCAGGCAGTAGGTTGCTTCACATTGATATTTCTGTGCGATTTTGGTAACAGTGTCCTGGATGAACCCGGATAACCCTTTTCGGCAAAATAAACATATCAACGGTCACCCTCATTTACAGTACAAAAATTATAGAAAAAATGTTCTTTAAATGGCGTTAGACAGGGAAAGGAAAAGGTGATAATCCGATGGAGCAAGATCAGGGCTATAAGGTGGATGGGGCAGCAATTTTGATCCAAGCTCGAAAATTTTTTGGCGCGTCATTTTTTCAATAGTGGTAGAAAATTTTTAAATTTTTTTTTCAAAAAAATTCTCGAGCTTGGATAAAAATTGCTGCCTTATAGCCCTGATCTTGCTCCATCGGATTATCACCTTTTCCTATCCCTGTCTAACGCCACTCAAAGAAAAAAAATTGAAATTGAAAATGAGGTGACTTTTGATATTTTTATTTTGCCGAAAAGGGTTATCCGGGAGATGGAAGACAACAATACCTATAGATGCGTGTGGACTTGTACTACATATATATATGTACAGAAGAAATTTTGTGGAAAGCAGTTTTGAGGGAAAAAGCGGTATTTAAAAATACGAAAAGACTTTTTAGACTACCTAATATGTAAGTCCACAAAACATTTGTGCATCAGGTGATCGTGCAGGATCGCGGTCGCAAGTGATAACTTATCTTCTTAATTCAGAAATAATGGAATTCAGAAAATGTCTCAAAATGTCTTATCACATATAATCTGCTATGTATGTCTGTGTGTGTTTGTGTATGTCTTTTTTTTACGAAATTCATATCTCACGTCGCAACGGAGCTGAGGCCTTGATTTTTGCAGGTTATGGGAAGGATGGCGGTGTATTCTGGTGGTGGATAACCGGTACTAATAACAGTTGATAACTGCTCATAAGGAGCGTTAGAAGGCAAGGGTCACCAAATTCGCTCGCCCTTCGAAGCGTTGACACTTACAGGTGTTGTGTGATGTGAGACGGGGAGACTAGTGGTGGTAGACAGAACACGATAACAAGTTATAAGGGCTGATAAGGAGCGTTGGAAGGCTTCTGTCAATAAAGCTGTCTCGCGTTCCGTGCTCGCCCTAGAGCTATGTGGGGTGGGAAGTGCCAGAAGAGATTGAAGTACTTCTTCTCCCTCGCGTTTAATCCCGTGCTATCGCGGGGTTCGCTGTTCTTGTCAGTTGTCGCCCTTTCTGCTTCCTGGGCATCCTCCGTCGTGGCTCCCGCTTCTGTGAATTCGGTCCTGGTGACATCTCTCAATGTTTATTTGGGGCTTCTCACGTTTGCTTGCTGGGTACTCCGAGTTCTATAGCCTTTCTGGTTGGGTGGCCTGCACACCTTCTCATAACGTGCCCTTACCATCGTAGCCGCTGCTCCCTCAATTTCATCTGTACCTAGCCGTCTGCATGCCCGTCCCGTCCTCGCGCATTGTCGATCGCAGGCAATTCCTTTCCATTTCAACCATGCCGCATTCATCGAGCCTTCACGGCCTGGTCTACGGTACTCTTCGCTGCTATATCACTTCCCAGGTATTGAAGCCCTGAATCCTTTCGATGCTTTCTCCATGACGGTTCACGACGGGCTCGAAACTCAGCAACTTGGTCTTCTCCCTTGAATCGTAGGTCAATTTTCGCCAGCCTTGCCTGCCATCTCTGCACCTTCGACCTAAGTTCTCTGGTTTCCGCTGTCAGGACGATGTCAACGTAGAAGATGGTCCGCAGTGGCCCCTCTATGAGGACTTCCACCATGCCATCCAGGGTGAGCAGGCAGAGGAAAGGGCTCAGAGCTGATCCTTGGTGTACTCCTACAGAGTTCTTTACATGAGTTCCAGCTCCTGTGGAGTGCGTATGATAGCCTTAGCCTAATCGTACATGTCCTGTATGAGGACGATCAGGTGCTCTTGTATCTGCCTTTCTCGAAGCTCGTTTCAGAATTGGTCGGGGTAGACAGTCGTAGGCCTTCTCCAAGTTAAGGAAGGCTAGCAAGGCCGACGTTCCTCACGGTACTTCTCCATCATTTGTCTCGGTATGAAGATGGCATCTGTAGTGGACTGCTCAGGTATAGACCCGAACTACTCCTAAGGGATGGTAACGAGCCACGTTAGCCTCAAGTTGCAGCCGTTCGTATAGCTTCATGGTACAAGCTGTCAACTTAATGCCGCGGAAACTGGCATACTACATTGCGCCTCCCTTCTGATTGAATGTGGAAACGATGGTGTTGGTCCTCCACGTATCCGTTATTTTTCCTCTGGCCGACACCATGCTGAGCGAGCGTGTAAGTCACTCTATCCCGTGCTTTCCGTGTGCTTTCCATGCCTATGTTGATAGCCCATCTGGACCAATGGCCTTCCCATTCTGCATTTTCCCCAACACTAAGCGAACTTTCCCGTTGTGCAAGGGAGGATGGGGCCAGTTGTAGCCTCCTTCTGTAAGCTTTGCTTACGAAGGAATTCTCCGTTCAGAAGCCCATCGACGTACTCGTGCCATCTCCTTTTGACTCCGGCTGGTTTCCTTTGAATGATACCTTCGCTGCTCTTTATGGCATTTACCATACGGATGTCTTCGGTGGCTCGATGCCTGGCTTTGGACAGCCTGGAGGCGAATTTCCTGCTTCCTTGCCATCGAACCCTCCGAGGGCATCCATTTCCGTGTTCTTTGCTTTAGCTGCAGCTGCCTTGGCTAGCCTCTCGCAATATTTTCAGGTGTTGAGTTCTTCTGAGCTCTTGATTTTCCGCCAGCATTTGCGTGCTCTGTCTCACTACCCTGTGATCCTCGTCCCAAAACCACGTTGCTTTGTCTCCTCTGAGGCCACACCGAATTTCACTACCCTGTGATCCTCGTTCCAGCCACGCTGCTTTGTCTCCTCTGAGGCCACTCTGAGTTAACGTTCCCTTTGTGCATCTCGGGACTAACTTAGCTGCTTTGCTCCGGGTTTCCTGGTTCGGACCGATAGGGTCTGAAAGACCTATTTCTAGTATCCTTCTCTTGAGATCGTCCCTCTCCACCTGTGCAGTTTCGACCATCTGATTCTCCGTTCGGTCTTAACCCTTTTCTTGGGAAGCTCTATGGCAATGTCTTCCAGGAGTGTACGTCTTGTGGCGAGTCCCTCTTTTGGCAGTACATTAATATCCTTTATAGTCTTGGGGGCTGACCTTCTCACGAGTATATGGTCGACTTCCCTTAGTATCCTTCCACTGTTGTAGGCCACCATTTGCGTCTCTTCGAAGAATGTGCTGTTGATTGCTAGGTCATAGGCTATGCCAGATCGAGATCGCTCTCTCCCTTCAGCATTCCTTGTCCCCATTCCTTTGCCTCTGGGCCCCTTTCCACATCTTCACTGGTAACTTCTATCCCTGCCGACGTGACCACTCAGATCACCCTGCCCTGTGAGATAATCCTTTTCCGGAACTGATCTGATGGCTTCGTCGAGGCTGAGATAGAACTCGTCCTTCTCGGGGTGGAGGGCAAGTGTTCCGACTGGTGAGGCCAGGTCAGGTTGAGGTCAGGTTGCGCGGCGGATTGCAATCAGGTAAAGACAGGTAAAAATACGCTGCCAAAGCTCCTCCCCTAAAAAGGCTCAGGCAAATCTGGGAGAGCTCAGACGGCAGGACACGCCACCATTCGGACAATTCGCGAAGCGTCGCCGCGCGCGGTGACCCAATTCGGTGCCGACCTCTAGAAATCGGAACACTCGCAACACACTCTTCCTTCTCGTGTTTGGGGCAACCTGTTTTTGACGCGAACACATTTTAATGGTCCAGTATTCCGCTTCTGTGTCTATCCTTACGTCATTGGTGTCGTTGATCCTGTTCACGGCAAAGACGCAATTTCTGAGGGAGTCTGCTGCCGCGATCCTTACTGCCATGATATTTTTGATCCTGTTCACGGCTGACACGCAATTTTTGGGCAAGTCTGCTACCGCGACAGCTACTCCTTTCCATTTAGTGTCATCGCCATTACATAGAAGCTTGATACTTCTCCAATTGCCCTTGCCTTGACCCCTTTCACACGAGTCTCCTGGAGATATAGGGTTTGAATGTTTTTTCGTTCCATCGGATTAGCAATTTCTCAGGACTTCCCGGTCAGCGAATCATCTTTCAGAGTCTCTATATGGACTAGCTTCTTCAGCCGAGGTTGTTCACTACTTGGTAGCCCACGCATACCGACCACAGAACTCGGGCGGAGGTTCTGCGCGTCACTTCCATGTGGCGTCCTTGCACTGACACTGTTTCTTTGGCATCCTCTGATCATTTCGGTTTGACGAGGTTCCTCTATCAGCCGACATGTCACCCTGGGCCTGACGCTTATAACGTCACCATTTTTGCAGTCTCTGGCAAGATATGGTTGTGCCTTGGCAGGGATCGCACATCGTGGTGTCGAGGCTGCAGACATGTGTCTACACTCTTTACTACTCTGCCATCCGTGCTTTAAGAGTAATAGACGAGCAACTGATAAAACTATGAAGGGCGTAAGTGGTGGTTCACAGAACATTTCAGAACACATGGTAAATTCCACTGAGTTGCTTGCTCATTATTCCGCGTTAACTTTAGAGCGCTGACATTCACAGGGCCTGTAAAAGGTGGGACGGAACATCGACAATGGAGGATGCAAAGCGATAACAACTATAAGCCGCGTTCACACTTTACGCATCGGTGCCGGCACCGCACCCGGCATTTGTAGCCGAATCAAAAGTAATGGTGGGAACCAGTGGATGGTTTTTTACCCTTTGATGGCGAAATGAAAAGGTAATTGAATTAACTGTCAAATCAATTGTTAGTGACTGGGTAAATCTGATCTTCACAATGAGGACGCGGTCATTCCCTGCGTATTTGAGTGATATGCATTTCGTAATAGGTATGCGTTCAAAGTTCCTTGCATGGTTCTCGGCACTATTTTTTCAGCTTGATTCGTTGGGCATTCCTCGCCGTCTGTTGCTAACTGGAACTCCACTTCAAAACGATATTGAAGAATTTTTTTCACTTCTCGACTTTGTGCGTCCTACTTGCTTTGGAACAATCGCAGACTTCAAATCGCAGTGCAACAATGAGGTTTGCAACACATGCCCAAGGAGTATCTCTTTATATTTGGCTTTTTCCAGGATGGAGATCTCAATACCCTGATTTCTGATTGTCTGCTGAGACGAACAGGTGAAATAAATAACAGTCATCTACCCATCAAAAGTCGGTACAAATTCGTAGTTTCCATTGATCGACTTCTGACAAATACTTACGCTGCACTACTCCAGATGACTATGTTCTCTTTTGCGCTCCTTCTGCTGTTCAAAGAGCTGTTCTTGCTGCAATTTGTGACCACATGGGTGGAGAACCTTTAGCTCTCATCAACATGATGAGAAAGGTAGCAAATCATCCTGCGATTCTCTTCAAAAAGCTTTTCGAATCGACCAATGAGGTGCTCTTCAACTATTTCTCTTATCTATTTATCTGTAGGACTACTAAAGTTACGTTCAGAATGTTCGCCGCGACTACTCGTTCCTGTTGTCCGCCTTTCCTCAGAACTATGGTAGTCGTACAGTCAGTTTGGCAGATTCCGGTGAGATGTTTGATTCAACGTTTTCTCACAGATAGCACCCCTACCCCTACTGACTACATGAAATCGGCGTTGTCTGTCTGTCCGTCTGTCTGTTTGTCACGAAGTTCAGGGCTATTTGAAACGCGATTTGTAGAGGTCGAGTCAAGTATGGGATAGGTAGAGCATGAGCGAAAAAATATAGGGCGCACACGAACAATGTCACGCCCCGTGGGCGGGCCGCGTGTTGAAATCCCAAAATCAGCTTAAATCAAGCTGAAAATTCGGAATCAGCTGAAAACAATTTAATTCAGTTCCAAAATATTCCAGACAGGTGAGAGAAGTTCGGATAAGGTGGGCGGCACGACTCTATGGAACCTGGAAGTGCGATGGAAGGAGCGTAATTCAAGAAGACAGAGCTTAGAACAAATATTCATACTCCGTTCAAGCATGCCCCAGAAAATTCGTTCGAGGAGTGATAGGTAGAGCATGAGCGAAGAGATCAGGGGCGCACATAGACAATGTTACGCCCCACCCATTGTGGGCGGGGTGCGCTGAAAACAAATTATGTTCCAAAATGGCCCAGACGTGGGGAGAATTCGAATAAGGTTGGCGACACTATACTATGAATCCTGTAGGTGCGATGTGTGGAGTGTCATATAGGTCGGCGGAGCTTGAAGCGAAAAGTCATAGCTCCATTCCAGCATGGCCTGGAACTTCATTTAAAGGAACCGGAAGGGGTCCGAAACAAGAGAAAAATACAAAGAAATGAGCATTTTGTAACGAACGCAGAAGGTTAGAAGCGATAATTGGTGAAAAAACCCGAATTTAAAAGTGCATCGCTGCGGTGTGTATTCGCGCCTCATTCGCACCATCGCACTGACTTTCCGAGTTGCCCGCTGTAGGAGACTGGCCGCGGTCCAACATTAGTTGTAGCACCTGACTCCCAGCGCAGTGGAGTGGCCACTCCCAACTACATTAGCATTCATGTAAGTACATCTAGAAACAGTGTAAGAAAGAATAAAGGAAAAAGTAAAAGGAAAAAGCAAATTATAAAAGAAACATCTTCTCTTCGCACCATGCCACGGCGTCAATTTGGGGAGTTTGTGCAATGGCGGCCACTTGAACTCGTCCACACTACGTCTGTTCTACCGTAGGCCAAAATTACCTCCTTTTGGTGTCTTTAAGGAGGGATGAGAGCATGGGTGGAGAAGTAAAGGGGAGTACATAAATAACCTTCCATCTATCTTTTCATACCTGTTTGTCTTATTCGCTTCTACCCTCGCTTGACGAGTTCTTTTCTCTTCTGGAAGTCAGTAATGCACAAAAATTTTACATACTCTAGATGTCCATCAGGTCCACTATGTGTATGTCAAATGTTGTAACTAAGCACTAGATATTCCCATCTTTGATTTCGTGCGCCAGCAAAATCTTACGCCATACGACATTGGTGTCATACGAAATTCAATTTGAATCTCGTAATAATCACTTTCTCTAGGGAAGCTGAGTGCATTCGTGGAAATGATGGCATGCTTTCGTCAAATGGGCGAGTGTGTGGTTGTGGTTTCAAATTTCACCAAGGTGTGTCACTAGTTCGATTCCCATGAAAAAGGCTAATTTGGTAGGTGGGTGGGATCTTTTATCGGAGCACATTCATATTAGGTTGTTCCAAAAGTCTTGTAGTATTTTTTTCGATCATCACTTTTTTTTTTTCGTCCAACAAATAACAATTAGGCAACAACGTATTGACCATTGTTATCGGCAACCCTCTGCCACTTTATAGGAAAATCGCTGATTCCCTTCTCCCAGAACTCTGGGTTCTGAGAGTCGAAAAAGTCAGCGATCGCCTTCCCAAGCAAGTCACAATCAACGAATTTTCTCTTGGCCAGGAAGGATTCGAGAGGATGGGTAAGGTGATAGCCAGAAGGGGCAATGTCTGGAGAATATGCCTGGTGGGGCAGCACATCCCAGCCGAGCTCCTGTAGCTTGACCTGGGTACTTTTCGCGAAATGGGAGCGAAATGGTAGCGGGCGTTGTCATGAAGAAGGGTGACCGCGGACCTTTTCCGGCACTTTTCTCGAACAGCGACGGCGAGCTGCTGGAGCTGGTGGGTGCAAACGGCAGCGGTGACTGTCTCGCCTTGTACCAGCACCTCGCGGAAAAGCATTCCTTCCGCGTCCCAGAACCAGCACAGTCCCAACGTGGTTTGTCTTTCATGTCAATCTCGCCGTTGCTGAAGCTGATGAACCAGCGTTGCACGGTCTCGTAGCTCACACATCCCTTGCCCAATGCAGCGCTGATGGAGTGGCAAGCTTCCGTCGTTTTGGTGCCGCAAGAGCGCTCATTTTAGATGACACCGCTAGTTGGGTGGGTGTCGACAATGGGCATTGTAGCTCTCTCCACGGGATCTGGTGGGTCAATATATATTTTCCTAGAAAGCTTAGGGAACGTTCTACCATATTCCTGAACCGCCTGGACCTGCCTCGAAGTGAACAAGAGTTACTGATTTTTTTGGAAAAATACTACAGGGCTTTTGGCACAACCTAATATTATATTTGTCACTACCAGTCTAAGCTGAGCGATGTACCTCGCACGTCACGCGGCAATGATGAGGAGTACAATGCACGAGATTACGTTAATAGGATCTACTCAGTGTTGTGCCTTGGCAAAGATAGCCACAAATTTTTGGCCCATTAATCAGTACGACCCAATACTCCACTAGGTGCTATCGATGTACGAGGACCCATCCCGCTACGGAAACTACTTTAGCTCAAGCCTGGAGGAGGAACGTAAGCCCTGCCTTTCTCCGCCTCGGCTCATTGACAAAAATGTACGTTTGAGTACGCGAATGAACCCCAAAGATATTTCCCCGAAGATGTTTACAGTCCATTTCCCATGGCATGGCAGGGCGTAACCTACGGCCTTGGTTGAGTGGAGAGTGAGAGTGTGTGGCGGGGTGAGAGAAATGGATCCACGGAAATCCAAGTCCGTAGCCGCGCCCTGACAGGCCGCGAGAAATGGACTGTAGGTGCATAACTCATGAGATGGCCCCTCCTCCACTGTGATAACACCCTCCATTTCTCGAGAATGTACACTTCTACAACTTCCCATCCTCCAGTCCCTTCATGATATGCCCCGTGACCCGTTTAGGCACTCTGCGCACAAGACGATGGCTGACTGAGCTGGCTATGCCTTCTCAGAAGGCTTCCTTTCATGCATTCTTTTCTCCAATCTTAACAGGTCTAGCATAACCATACCTTCCTTGTGATAAACATCTCAATTCCGCCGAAGTCTCGGCTGGGTGGGTGGGGCCCCTGAACAAGTGCCAACGCCGTCGTCCCCGTGGTCAGAGTGGCATTGTGGGAACAGAATGTTACGTAGACAGTCCCATTCTCCGTTCTCAACCGTGGCGGACGACGGCATGGGGTGAAGCCTCGCCATCCAGTAGAGAACTCGGGGAGCTGTATCTTAGCCGAGTTCTCACCTTCTCACGTGAAACATTGCATGCGACCCTTATTAGGCAAATCAACATAAGTATAAAGGTAACGAAGAGACTCCTTTTTGCGTGGACGATCCCTTTAAGAAAATATTTTTATGCCTATTTGCAGACGCTTGATATGCTGGCTTCACTGTGCTCCTCACTTGGACTGTGCGTGATGAGGCTGGATGGTCAGACCCCAACGGCGGATAGACAAGCTCTGGTCACCCAGTTCAATTCTGAAAGAAATTCCGAGAACGTGTTTCTGCTCAGTACAAAAGCTGGTTCATATTTTTTTTACTACGACTGACTTGGTGAATGAATCATATAGATCAGTCGTGTTATCGATATCACTATCTTTTATGTTCAGGAGGTGTGGGTTTGAACCTGATCGGAGCCTCACGGCTGATACTTTTCGATTCTGACTGGAATCCAGCATCCGATCTACAGGCTATGGCGAGAATCTGGAGAGATGGGCAAACGAGGCCATGTCACATTTACAGGCTGGTCACTGCGGTAAGCTGAAGTATTAGGTGTTTGCAGAATAAATGACCAAAACTGGCCATAGTTCCGCTCAGACACAACTTTATTTGTCAAAATAGAAACCATTCGAATCTACAGAGTTTTGCCAACGATCTGGTAAAGGAAATATGCCATGACGATCAAATTCTGGATCGCAAGAATTGATAAAGCTAAGTATGGCATTTTTACCGTGCATAGTATAGGGGAATTTTTTCTGATGCAGGTTTGCATCGAGAACCCGGAAAAAGTGGTAATTCGTCACGGATGGGTCTGGGGAATAAGGGGGTGAGGGAGAGTCTCGATGCCTAATTGCATCAGTTTCTGCTGAGTGCGCAAAACAACGCAAAACCCACACTTCGCAAGTCACCCGGCAGAAACTGATGCAGTTAGGCATCGAGACTCTCCCTCACCCCCCTTATTCCCCAGACCTATCCCTGACGGATTATCACGTTTCCGGGTTCTTGATGCAAAACTGCGTCAGAAAAAATTCGCAGATAATATGCGTAATGAAAATACCATCGTTGACTTTATTAATTCTGGCAATCCAGAATTTTAACATAATTGCATATTTTCTCTACCAGATCGTTGAGAACTTTGTGTAGATTCGAATGGTTTTCATTTCGACCTGTGAAGTTGTGTCTGAGCGAAGTTATGGCGTTTTGAAAAAAGTGGTCCGTTTTGACCATTTATTCTGCGCACACCTAACACCATCATTTTAGCCTTGTGTACATTCGGGTGTATGTCAATAAGACAGAAAAATCGCGTGGCTGCGTTTGGCGCGCGACGGGATGGTGCGAGCTATGCGCGCCGTATTAGTTGAGTCCTGAAGCGATCACGCATAGACTGATGCTAGATCACCGTCATCGCTTCAGGACCCATCCAATACGGCGCGCACAGCTCGCACTCCCGGCACACACCGATTGTCGCAAAGCGATTTCTCTGTCCTAATGACATACACCCGTATACTTTCCAGTCTCGGACAATACAGCTATTCTTAATATTGGGTTGGGGAAGAAGTCCCCGCCCTTTTTTTACCCCATTTTTCACGTTGTTTCCTTCATCTTTCGACAAAGCCTTTATATGCTTGCGATAGAGCTTTTTCTGCTCTACAGAACGCTACTATCTGTTTTTCGATTCCTCCGACTACCTAATATTTATGAGGTTTGGAAATGAAGTAAGCTAAAGGCGAAAAATTGGCTTTAGCGCACCTCATCTTTCTCGTATGCCGTCAAAATATAAAAATGTATATGTATCTTGTTTTAGATGGAGCTTTTTCAGCTCTACAGAATGGTACTACTTTTTATTCGAATCGCTCATCTTTCTGCTGTTTTTAAGAATCACAATTGCAGCACTCACAGAAGTGTGCACTTTCGTTATTTTCTCTTCCTTGCCTACCATCGAGATTGGAGAGAATGCGCACATACGCATTCGATAGAGCTTTCTTTGCTCTACAAGATGAGGCCACCCTGCTTTTCAAATCCTTTCATATTTTAGCATGTGGAAATTTACCACCTGTTTTTAAATTCAAATGAAAATGGATTTTTTGGCAGATTGTTTTGTACTATTCGATAGAACTCTTTTCGCTCTACGAGATAGTGTTTACGGTTTTTGTTGGAATTGATTTTTGTCATTTTTTAGATCATCTAAAAAGCGAAGATATCGAGCATTTTCGACTACATGTGTCGCATCCCCTCTGAGCGTTCCTCAACCCATGTTTCACTCTTAATCGTGTGGTTTCCGCTGTAGGGTATCGCATAGGGTTATGGTGCTCTACTTCTTGATCTTTACCTTTTTTGCTTTCTGTATGTTCTCTCTTCATACCACCCCGCTCCATGTAGACTTATACCTTTTACCATGTATACCACCCCTTTGAAAACTCCATGACGATTTCGAGACCAGGGTCAAATCTGACGTGGAACAAAACTTCTGGGGAATGCGACCTTTTCTTCCGGGGCTTTTCCTTCCTCTACTCAAGCCGTCTTCCCAAAAACGTCGTCAATCGATAGTCATAACATTGCCACCTAATTTTAACCTGTATGGTTGTCAATCGACAGCCTTTTTAGACAATGGCTCACCGGCCCAAAATCTTTTCAAAATGGAATGGTCGTCGAAGTATCACCTGTATCACCCGTCATCCCGTTGCTCATCGAGAGTCTCGAGCCAGCAACGTCTCCATTCGTCCCTGTCGCAAACCAGAGTAGTTCAGTGAGCCCTTCTGTCTCCAGGGGCACGCAGCCTCTCGTTTCCTTCGCGCAGAGCTTTTGTGAAGAAGTCTAACCATCGGACTGGTGGTCGTCCAGTTGTTCGTTTGATGTCCCGTGGGCATACGGTAACCGCTCTGGCGCAACAGTCATCGCAGTATCGCATGACATGTCCGCCCCATCTAACCATCGACTCCTTGTCGAATACGCCCCGTTCCTGATGTTCGATCGCCGACGGGGTTCGGGACTTTGGATTTCGCTCTACACTTGTGTGTGTCGCGTCGAAAATCTCCAAGCATCGTCCTTTCGATGGTGCGTTGGGTGACCCCAACCGCGTGCTCTTCCTGCTTACGCTGAGTCTAAGTCTCTGAGAAATGTGTCAGGGCGGGAAGAACGCGGAGTCGAAGAGCTGAGCGAGGAGATGTTCTTGCCTTCTTTACTATTCCCTTGATGGCTTTGAAGGCTTCCGAAAGCCACTGTTTTTCTCCTGTTCTGCTCTGGTGCTGAGTCGTTCATCATATTGACTTCCCAATATAGGTGCATATAGCTGCAGCATACAGTATGTTCGTTGTCGAAATCAGCTAGCATTCGCTCCGCTTGCTGGATTATCAGTGTCACGTGCACGATGTCGTCAACGAAGCGGACGTGATGTAAATGCCGGCCATGGACACTCTCCCTTGCCTTCCCATTTCACTTGACGCATGACGTTATCAAGAGCAGTGCCGACAAGTTTAGCTATCGTTGGTCAAACCCCTCTGTTCACGTCAATTATGTGTCTTTGTGCAATGATAAAGTTTTGGTTGCGAAGTTTTTATGGAGCTTACGAAGTATTCTCACGTACTGAATAGGTACACCCTGGTTTTCCGTGGCTTCGATAGCTGCTTCTGTTTCAACGGAGTCGAAGGCTTTCTTCAAAGCGATAAATTTTGAACATAACGGCATTTTGTATTTTCGCGACTTTTGTAACCTTGATTGCTCTTTTGGCTGTCTTTCCCCGGAAATTCCGCCAGTCCTAGTCTAGATGGCTTGAGTGAAGAGCTTGTAGACTACAAACAGCAGGCAGATACGACGATAAATAATGTCCTGTATATTTCTCTTCTTACACAGCATCACAGCCCTGTTGTTTTTTCAACGAGATGGGTACCCTGCATTCCGACAGGTAGCAAGTGAAGAGTCGGGTCAGGACGATGACTTGCGGTAGATTCTTCAGATATTCCGGTCTAATGCTGTCGGAGCCGGGTGCTGTACCATTTTCCACTGGCGAAATGGCATGTTGAACTCTACAAAGGAGAACCGAAGGAAGGACATATCGTGTCCTTCCTTCGGTTCTCATTTGTAGAGTGCGTCAGATTGTTCCTAGGCAGGTGGACATAGCTGTCGAAGTGATCGGAGTATAAATCCTGTTCTGGGACTTCTTAAATCCTCTCTCCATGTTTTGAAAAGAGGAACGTCGCGCGGATGGGTCGATGGTTCGATCCCGTATGAAAGGTGACCCTCTCCATTGCCCCTCGGGAGGCAGTAACTGTACCGTCCCGACGCCGGAGACCAGTCACTTTGATCCTATGACTGGCGAAACTTCGGCGGGCATTGCGGACGCGCCTCCCAGCCTGTGCTGCTTCAGCGAGCACTGTGCTCTTCTCTCCTTGAGATCTTTTAACGCCTCTCTGCACTGCTTCGCAAATTGGGATGCCAGTTGGTAATCGCCTGTGCATCATGCGGCTACACATTGGCGCTCTCTTCGAGAGTT
Source organism: Trichostrongylus colubriformis (assembly GCA_963978905.1). NCBI lineage: Eukaryota > Metazoa > Nematoda > Chromadorea > Rhabditida > Trichostrongylidae > Trichostrongylus > Trichostrongylus colubriformis. The sequence continues at coordinate 34,510,054 of OZ022256.1, read as the reverse complement.
TCCGAAGGGAGACGCTCGCTGGTGAATCTCTGCCCTCTTCGCACTATTGCGAGTTCAACGAGCCTGTTGTACTCGTCGTCGACGTTTTCGATAACGGAATTTTCCTATACACCAACGAGAGAGGAGAAATGGTCCCAGCTGATGACTTTTGGGACTGCTTCTTGAATTCCCTCTCCATGTATCAAAAAGAGGAACCTTGCGCGGATGAGTCGATGGTTTGATCCCGTAGAAAACTTCGGGATAACAGCGACGTCGGTCAGGCAAACGCTTCGATTGAAGATGATGTGATCGATTGAAATTGTCCACCTGGTAACTTTCAAGTTCATCGTAAGTGAGGGGGCCCTGCAACTGTGAGTCACCATGGATGAAGATGGTCGATGATAAACTCAGGCAGCTTTTCACCTTCTCGTTTCATTCCGTTCCGTGAGTTTCGCTGTTCATTATCCATTTTTCTAGGGCGATGTCAGCGTTGGGAACGTCGACTATGACCGTAGGACCTTGAGCTGGTCTTCCCTATAGAACTTCTCCAGTTCTTCATATAATGCTTCGAGCTTGGCCTCATCAGCTTGATGTTGGTGCGTAGGCGACGAAGATGGTCAAAACTGGAATTGACTCACATCTTCTCAACCGCAAACGTCTTATCCGGGTTGTCAGATTTTCGTGCGGATCGATGTTTATGGCCAAGTAGGTGCGTGCTGACGAGGACGCCCAGATCGTCAGCGCCTCTCATGTCTCATGTTCCAAGGCCAATTTCTCGTCACCCACGTTTCTAACTGAAGGTTGCTTACCCACGTTTCTATAAAATTCAAGGTTGCCTTCATTGAATTGAAGGCGTAAAACCGGCCGACCCTAACCATAGCGCTACGGTTCCCCAAAGCAAAAATCTCACGTCAGTGGAGGATGATTACGTACTTATGCACTGAAGTTGTACAGGTATAGCAACGGACTTTTGATCTCTGATCCGCACTTACAATTAGCATGGCAACGTACTGATCGATCTCGAGTTAAGCAGGAGGACGTAATTTGGGTATTCATGTGGTGAAAGCCTTGCGTACTGTAAACGCGCAGAGTTTATTATGCGATGCCATAATGATGAGTAATTCCTCCACGTGCTTTTTTTAAAAAATGGGGAAGAGCATCACTTATATCGCTATCAAAATCCTTGCATCGACATTAATTTGAGGCAGTGCGGTGCAACCGTACAGCTATTATGTCGCATCGTAGCTACAAGTGATCCCATTTCTATTAATTGTGAGCTCTACACTCTCCTCTCCTACTACCTTGTAAAACCTTCCGGAAAGTCGAGGCGCTGTCCGATGAGTGCCTTCGGGAGGGAAGCATCTCTAAGCCAATGGTCAACGCGGCTACGTTATCATTGATGGTCTGCGGAAAGCCACAGATATTTCAAAGTCATATTTTTAGGGCACAGTTGATGAGAAGATTTTCCATCGTCAAATAAAAAAGTCCGGACTATTCTCAATGATCAGCTTAAACGAGCAAACATGTAAGTTAAAATGTCGATTCTATATTTTCATTAATATCTCAACCTTTCATTTAGAGAGAGTGCAGTCATCCCACAGGTCAACCTACCCTTGAGATTGGTTTGGGCGAGTTCTGTAATCATCCGATTTTGGCACCGGCGCCTGTGGCGCGTGCGCTAAGCCGTTTCGTGCTTCCAAAACTCACTTCTTTGAACGCATCGGTTGGCGAGGTGGTGATGCTATTTTGTGTGAATAGTGCAAGGTTTCATGAATAGATGCTAGGGGCTCAGAAGGACAATGCGTAGCTTGAAGGACTTCGACCTTCTTAGGAAAAGCTCACGCTTTGCAATTAATCTTTTACAAGGCAGAAAACCAGCGATCAGCGATTAAAATCAGCAGTGGGCTGCGGTTCCACCTCTTTGATTTGAGTCATTACGTTTCGTTTACCTCGCACGTGTACCTTTATTTTCGATGAATGAACAATTAATATTCTTGCTGAAGATAGTTTGTTCCTCCAAAAAATAGTATTTCAATGACCCTTCATGCTTCAGTCAAACCGTCCTCATTTCTTGATGAAGAACTTGAAAGTATTTTCACACTGAATGAAGGAGAATGTCAAACTCATGATCTTTTGGAATGTTCTTGTGATGGATGTGGACTACTGCCAGGTGAAGCAGATGATGAACCAGGTAACAAGAACATGGCTGACTGTTTGCATTGTTTTACGAGTAAAGGATATTGAGAAAAACGGATCAGAAACTAGTCACCCGCTGATTGACGTTGATGACAACCACTTTGACCTGGCATTCTAACCGACGGTGCAGATCTCACTACCCCTCGTTTAACAGAAGCCCTGTCGTGAACTCACAATCCATTGACAAGGATTGACAGTTCAACTTCAAAGGAGGTTTAGCCCATCTGGCCTTACCAGGGAAGGGTTTCAACTTTCCATGGAACTTTGAATTGAGACTTAAATTGTTGATGGAGATCCGAGTAATGACTATGACTGTGAAAACCAAAATTGCAAAGTGCCGTATTTGCGAGTTAAGAGGGTCAAAGTTTGCCTGTTGCCTCATCGGCAAGGCGCTTTGTCATCTCCTGGGTCAGCTGCTGAGCCAGCAGCGGCCACCGTGGCTCAGTGATGGTGTCCCGTGTCTGTAGACGGCGAAGGTGAGTTTGCTCCCCACCGGGCCGGAATTCCTTTTTTGCATTCCATGTCATCAGTGAGATCATCAGTGAGATCTTCTCTTTCACTTCTAGCTTCTGAAATATACTGGCACCTACTCACACCCATCATTTACGCTGCCACTTCATTTATAACAATTAACATCACTCAAATCTTCACGATTTCATCAGCGTATTCAATTTTCTATATGCTCAACATTATGTGCTCAACATTAGTAATTCAAATAAAACTAACTCAAAGCCATATCAGTAAGCATCAATTAAGATCAACGAATAGTGCAAAAGAGTGTGTGTAGAATGTTGCTCACAGAATGCGCAGTGTAAATGATGGATGCGAATATGCGTCAGTACAAGGGAACGTTCAGAAGTAAAAGGAGAGCACTTACTGACGATGAGACACGATCTGCAAAAGAAAAATCCGCATTGGTGTGGAACAAGCCCACGACCTACCACGCCGAGCACTACCACGGTGGCCGTTTGTGATTTAGCGCTGACCCTGCTGATGACAAGCTAACTTTGACCCCTGCTCAGAATGGCATTCTGCAATTTTCGTTTCCATATTTATGATCAGTATTCGGACCTTTATCGATACATCTAGGTATCATTTCGATGTCGCATGGGAATTTGAAACCTTTCCCTGGTTAATATTGGGTTGAGGAATAAGTCCTCGCGGTTTTTTTCAACCTCGTTTTTCACATTGTTCCCTTCATCTTTCGACAAAGCTCATATATGTGTTTGATAGAGCTTTTTCTGCTCTATAATATGATACTATCTGTTTTCCGATTCTTTCGACTACCTAATATATGAGGTTTGGAAATGAAGTAAGCTGAAGGCAAGAAATCGGCACTTGCGCACCTCATCTTTCTCGTCTGCCATCGAGGCCAAAAAATGTATGTGTATAAGTTTCGATAGAGCTTTTTCAGCTCTACAGAATGGTACTACTTTTTATTCAAATCGCCCAACTTTTTGCTGTTTTTAAGACTCAGAAATGCAGTACTCGCGAAAGTGTGCACTTTGGTTATCTTCTCTTCCTCGCCTACCATCGAGATTGGAGAGGATGTGCATATATGCGTTCAATGATAGAGCTTTCTTTGCTCTACAAGATAACCCCACTCTCCTTTTGTATCCTCTCATATTTTAGCATGTAGGGATAAGCTTCCACCTGTTTTTCAATTCAAAATTGCATAATGAATACAAATTTTTTTAACAGAGTGTTTTATATCATTCGATAGAGCTCTTGTCGCTCTACAAGATAGTGTTCACTTTTTGTTCGAATAATTTTTTGACATTTTTTAGATCATTTAAAAGTCGACGAAATCGAGCATATTTGGCACCATGTGACGAAAATGCTGAATTTCGTCGACTTTATGGTTTGAAAATTGTCAAAAATTTATTCGAAGAAAAATCGTAAACACTATCTTGTGGAGCGGAAAGAGCTCTATCGAAATCATATATACCATTTCCACTTTGAACTGGACACTTTTCAAAACACCTGGGACATTGTTGAAATCGAAGCAGACGTTTATCAAACCACCTGGGACATTGTTGAAATCGAATTGGACGTTTTTCAAATGAAAAAAAAGACGTCTTCCACATCAGCATGGACGTTTTTTCTCTTGTTGTTTTTTGATTTTTTTTTTGTTTATTTGAGTTTCTTCTTGAACTCCATAGTGTATTCTTAATGACAAATACAATTTTCCACAAAAAAAGCAGATTATTGAAGCACGTTCAGCCGCTGAAGGGTTGCCCTGCCGCAGCAGCCGTCATGTTCATCATGTTGACTCGGTCCAATTCATAGTGGCATTTCTTCATTTTAATCTCCAATTTTCTTAGGGTGTTGAAAATAGAAGAAACGGCCAACTCGATGTTCACTTCCTTCAGCCGCTCCTGAATCTTCCGCAAGGTATTATCTTCTGGATGTTGCTCCACAATCTCCTCAATGCGCTGCAGCACTTCCGCGGTCAGCCTGGATCTTCTCTTTCCTCCTCAACTACGCTGGACAATGGCACCTTCCTTCCTGTACGCACTGATGATATTCCTTGCCGTACTCTCGTTAACACCAGCGACATGAGCGGCTTCATGGATTGGTCTTCTGCCCACTTGTACAAGCTTGACGAAAATTTCTTTTACGCCGAGTCGTCCGCCTGTAACGTCGCCGCTCATCAGAAATTGAGCTCTTCCTTTTGCCATGGATGCTCGTAAAGCAGACTGGACAGTAAACAGCTTCGTTACAACTGAAGGAATTACGAAAGTCAAGCCGCCGTGTCAGTATTTCGCACGCTTGACGCGGCATTTCTTTTTGAAAGGCGGCTATTTATCGACGGGTACTGCCATTTGACTCATGTGTTTTGTATTATACGCTTCTAATCAGAACATTCAGAAATGCTCATAAGAAGTTGTTTGACTTAAATTAAAAACATCCATTTTGATTCGAAAAATGTTCTGGGTGGTTTGAAAAACTTAATGTGGTTTAAAAATTGTCCCTGGTGATTTGAAAACGTCAATCTTGGTTTGAAAAGTGTCCAGTTCAAAGTGGAAATGGTATATAGGCTCTGTCGAGAGATGAAGAGAGCAATGTGAATAATGGGGTTGAAAAAAACCGCAAGTACTTATTCCTCAACCCAATACATTTGCCACAACCAGCATCAAATTTGATGAAGCCCTCTTCCGTTCACATCAGTGTGATGAGAAATCACAACAACAGTCTCTTGTGTGACTTTTTTGTGTTGCTCGCTTGCACTGAACTATTTTGCTTTAGCATGTCTACGAAACACAGCTGCGTTTCTCTTCAGTCAGAAAGTACTTCCTCAGTGACCTACATGAATTCGAAACTTCCATCCTCCCAAGAACTTCTGTGCTCAGACGAGGGCCCTCGTTTGTTTGGAGAAGGCATCTCAGCTATGACTGGGGGCTTGATTTTCACAGGTTATATAGGAGTGGTACTGGAGTGAGATTGGTGGACGGTCTAAACTAATAGATTCGATTAAGTCTAGGGTTTAGGATAGGAGACGTAGAAAGGCATATATCACTAATTTTGTTGCGTTTTTCAAGTTGACAATAGAGCGATGCCACTTACAAATCCTGTGCGAGCCGATAGGTGAGACGGAGACACTAAGCTGGTGATCGCTAGTGATACCACGATAGGGTCTGGGAATTGCCAGTAATCAATATTATAACGGAATCTGATGCACCGCTCATTACTTAGTATGACAACAATAGCCCACGTATGATCGCTAGACTTCAAAACTTCCAAAAGTGATAGATGACTGTGGAAATATTAGGTTGTTCCGAAAGTCTTGTAATATTTTTTCGATCACCACTTTTTTTTCGTCCAACAAATAACAATTAGGCAACAACGTATTGACCATTGTTATCGGCAACCTTCTGCCACTTTATAGGAAAATCGTTGATTCCCTTCTCCCAGAACTCTGGACTCTGAGAGTCGAAAAAGTCAGCGATCGCATCCGCAAGCAAGTCATAATCAACGAATTTTCTCTTGGCCAGGAAAGATTCGAGAGGATGGGTAAGGTGATAGCCAGAAGGGGCAATGTCTGGAGAGTATGGCGGATGGGGCAGCACATCCCAGCCGAGCTTGTGTAGCTTGGCCTGGGTACTTTTCGTGAAATGGGAGGGGGCGTCATCATGGGATGGTGACCGCGGACCTTGATCGCGGACCTTTCTTGGAGCTTTTCTCGAACAGCGACGGCGAGCTGCTGGAGCTGGTGGGTGCATACGGTAGCGGTGACTGTCTCGCCTTGTACCAGCACCTGGCGGAAAAGCATTCCTTCCGCGTCCCAGAACCAGCACAGTCCCAAGCGTGGTTTGTCTTTCATGTCAATCTCGCCGTTGCTGAAGCTGATGAGCCAGCGTTGCACGGTCTCGTAGCTCACACATCCCTTGCCCAATGCAGCGCTGATAGAGTGGCAAGCTTCCGTCGTTTTGGTGCCGCAAGACCGCTCATTTTAGATGACACCGCGAGTTGGGTGGGTATCGACAACGGGCATTGTAGCTCTCTCCACGAGATCTAGTGGGTCAATATATATTTTCCTAGAAAGCTTAGGGAACGTTCTACCATATTCCTGAGCCGCCTGGACCTGCTTCGAAGTGAACAAGAGTTACTGATTTTTTTTTTGGAAAAATACTACAAGACTTTTGGCACAACCTAATATGATAAGCTACAGTAAACAACCAATATAGCTTAAAGGCAGTGTTGGGAGTGATTCGATCGTTTCATTTCTTCCAATCTTTGATATTGAGCAGTGGAGGTGCTCACCACGAAAGCTTACACGTCAAGCACCACGTCATTTTGATCGATACGACTTTGGTACGATACGATAAATATCATTCTGCTATCATGTTCAGTACTCTACACCTCGGTCATTCTTCGGCCAAGTCGACCCTAGAAGGCGGGATGCATTTTTCCAGCGTCAGGTCTTATCCGTCACGCGGTCACTACAGCTCCATAAATAAGCTTCTCGGCCCATATTTTGTGTGAGTGGCTTCTATAGGCATCTTCCATTAACCATATCATCCCAGATGCTGTCTTTGAAGGCAGTTGTGGAGGTAATTCCGTTATTACTTCCATTCCACTCTTGGATAGCCTGTAAGTGGTTTCACCTTGGAAGCGGACACGTCAAGCACTACGTAATTTCGATCACTACTGCAGTAATACGTTGCGATAAATATCACTGTGCTATCATTCTTGTCACTCTACACTTAAGCATCGAGGTCGACCCTAGAAGGCGGACTCTGTCATGAAAGGTGAGGTCTGTAAGAGGCAAAGGCTTCTCCAAAGCTTGGTGTTAGAAGCAAGTTTCTTCCATGTACGCTCGTGGGCGCTCCTTTCACTGGGAGTTTCGCCACATATGGTCTTGTGAGATCCCCAGTTTTTATATAGATGTCTTCAAGGGTTCCTTATGACCCACATTATCCTCACCAGTGCTTTTGAAGACGCTGATCGGGGTCACTCGATTACTGAGAAATCCCCAAAAGAAGTAATGCACATGGGAATTAAGGGTCTAAAAAGCCTCATTGTGGCAAAATCTCCGTGAAAAAGCGAGCCCCGAGCTACAAGGACGGCGCAGCGATTAACGACGGACGCCTCTGGATGATAGACCCCCTTCCCAGGGTCCCTTTGCCAAAGAATTACTGAGGTGTAGAGTAATGAGCATGATAGCAGAATAATACATATCGTATCGTATTAATGCCGTTTCGATCGACGCGGTGTTGACGTGTCGACCTTCGTGGTGAGCACGTCCACCGGCCAAGATAAGATCAAAGATTGAGATGAGTGATGAATCCAAATCACCCCTGCCACCTCCTTCAAGCGTTAGATGCTAGGCAGGTGCGCACAACACCTACCCCGATATTATTTGCAACTGAATGTTCCTGCTAAGCTGCCAAGCTTACATTTACAGCTCCTGAAATATGGTGGATGTTTACGTATGAACATACTAGGTGGTTGGCGCACAATACTGCTGTACTAAGCAGTGTTCAGAGTTTGCGATCGCGTCTGCATTTAGGCGATCAGGCGAAAGATAGATACGTATCGTTTGGGTGGATACTGCGCATGATCTGATGGTCTGATCAACATGTATCTTTTTCTTTCCGTCTGATCGCCGGAATCGCGAACTTTGATCAATGCGTAGCTGAGCACCATTAGGTCAAGTCTTCATTATTTGATCGTGTGGTACGCGCACTCATATGCTATGATCAGGTGATGATAAGGAGCATGGTATCATTGCGCATGAACTTGATAGCTTCAATGCCTTTGATACTTATTCACCACAGGATTTCTGATTCGGAACGAAAGCGACTGGAGCATGTTTCGAAATTTATCAATAGTTATGAATGACTATAGTTAATATCAATAGTTATGAATGACTAGTGATATGATAATGGATTGAAGCATTGAGGAATTTGTATTTATCCATTTCAGAAGAGATTAATGGTGATGAAGACCAAACCTCCATTATACCTGGTGATGAAGGGTGTTCTGAAGCTGTTGTGGAGAATTCAGCATGCGCCGATCAGGAACCCTCATCAAGCGATCAAGATGAGGTTGTTTAGCCTTGCTTCGTGACTCGTTACGAGAGGGAAGGGTTAGAAGGGAAAGGCGTGATCTTTCAAAGATGAGATCACTTTCAGAAAGGTGATCTCTGTCGAAATTTGAAGGATGCGTTTTGGGCCACCTCTATACTCTGCGGTGGTATCATCGGCACCGCAGAATGTGGATGCGGTCTTAGGCTTTTATTGCCACCTCGCCTGGATGCGTTTCGGTGCAGTTGTTGCCGATGGAGCAGTGGTCGTGGAGGGGAAAGGGGAAGAGCAGCGTTGGAAATTCTGGCTTACGATCAGCGCGCTTCATGGTTTGCACCACCCCTTCAATGATGCGCTGTGTTCAAAATTGCTGAAATCACTTAAAGAAAGAATGTTTCGAGCGTTTCATTCCATTCTGCTTACAAGAGAATAATACCAGGGATGTGGCCATGCGATGGGACACATACAACACCCGCCGTAAGTCTCCAAAACATGTGGAAAAAGCGGATCTGCTTTTTTTCGTTTTTATCTGTAACTGGGTTTGTTTTGCCTTAATCTCCATATAACTGTATACCCTTCGAATCAGCTCATCAAGCTCTACAAGATGATCTATCTAAATTTCTAGAAAGATATTTGTTATGTACTCGCATGCACAAAAAGCCAGTGGGCACTCATCCGAGCGCTATAATATCCGTGATTATGATCATGGAGGTAATTGTCATTCCATTTCAAATGCTTTGCCATTCTACCCTGTATGACCCCCCCCCCGATCTCATAGCTGTTACTCAGCTCATCTAGGTCTTCTAGAAAGGTACTGCTCGTTCTACGAAAGTGATATGCTACTATACTAACCAAACGAAATGGATATACAGGGGGTGCCAAAAAAAGTAATTTTGTCTCCCCCACTTTCACCCCACTTTAGTCGAACTACAGCAAATTCTGCTGAGGTATTTTCATCCCCAGATTCAAGAGCAGACCTCACTCTATCACTATACTCCGTGGCAGCCTTCTGCACAAGCAGGAACGGGTGCGAGGAAAGAGTGAAGAAGATGTGTCACCTCAACTGGGCAAAATCCGAAATTTCGTCGCCCTCGGTCCGTTCACTCTGGGTACCTAAGGGTATTGATAATGGATGTTGTTTTTTAACATTCCGTTTTTCCGGGTTCCCAGCGCCCTCCGTTTCCAAGAGCCAAAACGTGCCTTTACCACTGAAACCGCTCTGGAGGCGGATTTGGGCATGAAAATGATACTGCGGATCATAGCAGCTTTGTCTAAGCAGCAAGGGCTCTGTGACTTCCATGAACCGGAGGGCCAATCCTCAGGAAGCTTCCCACAAAAGAACTACCACGGAACCTGGCTTCACTGTATTAAGCGGACCTCGATACTGTAAGTACTCCGAAGGCCGACTGCGCCGAATGAAAGGTCCATTTTTATAGAGGTGAACGTAGGGAGCCACAGCTTGTTCATCTTTTACAGCAACACTTCGAGAATATTTCGCCCCAATACTTTTATCTCTTTCGTTTCCCTATGTGTTGTATAATTGGCAGTGTGAGCCGCAAGCAAAATTACTTTTTTGGCACCCCCTGTAATTATAAGGGCATCGAACCTGTTCCATTGCAATTGCTGGCAGTCCACTATTAGAAGACTAATAATGGTCATTGAGAGCCATTTTTATACACTTTTCAAAACTAAGAAAAGGCAAGTAATACAGTAAAACGCAGTATTGTACTTTTGCAGACCTGGAAATTCAACATTATTAGTGAATTCGTACACATCATCCGTGTAGTGAGCTGTTCCAAGCAGCCTTGTTGAGGATGCGGCTGGTTTCGCCGTCGTGCCGGCGAAGCGTTAACTGTCCGTGGTCGCGAAGTTCGTACAGTTCCATTTAGGGCATTTTCCCCGTCAGCCACACACCATTTTTCACTCCTCCGAAACGTTAGAATATTTGGTGACCTGGGATAGAGCAGATATGCAATGAAATTTCACAGGTTCTGTATTCTTTGGTGCCTAGACACGTGATGAAAACCACCTCTCGAATGAAGTTAACCCTGCTTGCAGTGGGTTTTATATCCTCATCGTAGAGGAGCAGTTCCGTGGGATTTTTCTGCACAGTTCCTATTATAGAGCCAAAGCAAACTTTGTCATATTTCCAGATTTCGGTGTGATTGAGGCATGCACTCGATCTCGGGGAAAAGCGGAAGTCTATCGCATCTCCTAAATTATACCATCCTACTTTATATAATCGGCTATGTGTGTCTGTCGGTGTGTGTGTCTGTTTGACCGGAAATTCATATTTCGCGTTGCAGCGAAGATGGGATCCTGAATCTCACAAATGAGGATGGAAAGGGGACTACGGCGGTGGTGATCCGAAAGTGATAGCAGGTGATAAGGGCTGATAAGAAGTCTCGAAAGGCAATGTCGCCAATCTGTTTTGCCTTTCGGGTCGATACTAGAGCGCTCACACTCATAGGTGTTTTGAGGGCTGGGACGGGGACTTTATAATTGGGTGATCTAAACTGAAACGTTTGATAATATTTGAGAAGGAGCGTCAGAAGCAAATGTGGGTGAATCCGTTTCACCAGTCGCGTTGATCTCAGACCGCCGACACTTATACGGGTTTGGGTCCCGGAGTGTGAGACAGGGACATCAATGGCGGGCTATCCACTTGATAATGGTTGATAAATTTCGTAAGCAGTGTCGAAAGGCTACGCCATGTCCGTTTCGCTCTTCTGGCTAACAGTATAATGTACATACTTACAAGTATAACAAGGTACGAGGTCCTTATTGGTACTTTTAATTACAGAATTGTGGAAATGCAGAATTGTGGAATTTGCGGAGAAGCATTAGATACAGTAGCGCTCAAAAGGTTCGGCCAAACACCTTTTTGTCATAACTTTTTTTCTACTTGACCAAATTTGACAAAATTTTGATATGTGGTGCCTGAACCTATAGTCAACATTTCCTTCTACTTGAGTGCCGCTTGACTCTTTTCATTGTTTTTTACAAGAATCTACTACAAGACCACCGAAGAAAAAGAAAAAGACTTGGTCAAGAAAAACGGCTTTCTTTAAAGCGAGCAAGTCTCAGAGAACATCAGTATTTTGTAGAAAGACCACGACTTTTGATGACAGCGGCACTGCGGGACGGCATAGACATGGCACTCCAAAAACAAAAAATTGCATTTAATCACGTAACTTAAACCGTTGAGCGCCAAGATAGTATATTTAATATGTAGTGTCTCCAAGTACAACATACAAATTTCTCTTAGATCGATTCAGTCGCAAAAAAAGTTGCAAGTGAAAAACCCAAGTACAACCATTTGGCCGAATACTTTTGAGGGCTATTGTACGTATCGATTTCCATGCTACGAAGAAAGGCATGGAGAAAGGAAAGGTATGGAAAGTGCGAAATTGTGGACAGGGATAGGGAACGTGTCGATAAGGAGAATCGCAGAGTTGTGGAAGTGCAGAATCGTGGAATTTGCGGAATCGTGGAATCTGCATTAGAGGAACTAAGAAGCGGGAAGTGTCTCCATTTCTGCGAATTCCACGATTACGCAAAGTTCCACAATACTCCCGAAAGATGCATCTATTCTTCTCACGATTCATCGGATTCCGCAGTTTTCTCGATCGATACCTATCTAATACTTCTCCGCAAATTCCGCTGTTCTGCAGTTTCCTATTTTAAAACTATGAACGCTGCTCAACTGGCATATGTATGGATCTAATATCAGTTGTAGGAAATAGATGCTCAGCAAATGGACAAATTGTTATCAATTGAAACTCCCAATAGTAAACCACTTCAGCCGAAGGGTTACCTGATGAGTGGATTCACCCATGTCATTCCTGAGCATTGATCGTCGATATTATTGTAACAAAATGTATCGAACGCTAAATCATATCTGACCTTTGAAAAATGGTGACCTACCTCAGCGGTAATAACTTCGATGTGAGTTGATACATATCTATCACCTATATTAGGAAGTAAATGCTCAGCAAAAAGTCAATATTGACAATGTCCCCACTACACATAATTCTAATGTGTCATCCGCGCGGTACTGTGCAATAGCCCAACTGGTCCATAAATAACCTGGCTTGACGGAAGCAATATGACCACCTTCCTTCTCAAGCCTTTCCTTCGACGTGATCTCCTCCACCGATGACTCCATGGAACTCACTCTCCTATCCATGCGCGATGATACCCCTTGCACCTTCAATTCAAACTTTCGTTAAGCCCCTGTTGGGAATCTCCTTACTAGCGTCACATCCTTAACAACTTCGTCCATTCCGGCTTTCATGATGTTAGCAGTCTTAGACGAATTGAAGAAGGGGCTTGGTTTGAGCATATTTGTGAGGTGTGTATAATCAATCATTCGATGGAGCCATTATATCATGTTCACCCAGTAGCGATGAAAACTCGCACCTCATGTAAGCCCCAAGGCAGGCCTTGATTCACTTGCTGTTCCTTATAGGTGCGCGACCTTTGCTCTATTCCCAGTGGATCTGTGACCCTTACCCAATTTCCTGATGGCGCCTGACAGCTGTGAGAGAGCATGACCCTCGAGACAGTCCATCTACATAAAGTAGCCCAAACGCACCCTCAAGAGTTAACGCCGTCACCTGCTATCTGCATACGATGTCGATCGTTCGCTACAGCAACATCACCCAACCCATTCATCGATCAGAGAAATCCGTCAAAGAAGTTTTCCGGACTGCCCGAAAGTTCTATTTTGTTTGGCTCACGAGTACGAGAATCGAAGGAGAAACTTTCTCGATGGACTCGTTTGTTACCACGCCTTCATAATGGAGCGGAGCGAATCCTCTCCTGGAGCGCAACGTTTCCATGAGTGAGACGGCAAAGGACCATACTAGGCCCTTGCCGTCTCACTCATGGAAAAGGCTTCCAAAAACTACGGCGAAGGATTGCCACATGATGAGAGTGGTTGACAGAAACGAGAACTTTCGACAGTGCATGTTCACAGTCGATTCAACCATACAGGGTGCGTTTCATTGTACTCAGTTTCGATAGGCTTGCCACGAAGATTTTTTCTAGTTGGTTGCTCCGTCAAGCACTGTTACACTTGAAGGGGGACCACTTTTCATGACTACGATGGCACCCTGCACAATTACACGATTGGGGAGGAATCTTCATGAGGGGAGCAACTGATCTTTTATTTTGTTTTCGATTTATCTTACTGAGAAAATTGAGTGCTGGCACTGAAAACATATGCACTTCTCATAAAACTACCATGTTAACCAATTCGTTCGATTAATACAGTGGCATATCATTTTTTGAAGCCAGTCAATACCTTTCTGGGAGACCTTGGTGAGCTGAGTAATTGCTGCGAGATCGAGGGGTGAGACATTGTAGAATAGCAAAGCATTTGAAATGGAATGACAATTACACTCATGATCATGGATTTTATACATAAATCAATAGTGGTACTGAAACCACAACATTTTGAACTATCCTTAGATGAAGTAAGATCATTGGAACCAAAGCAAAAATTTTCAACCTGAGGGAAGTGATACTGTAATGAAATATCACCATTATATCGCGCGTCGCCAGCTAATGAGTGCCAACTGGCCCTTTGTGCGTGCGAGAACATACAAACATCTTTCCGAAAAAAAATTAAGAATATCATCTCAAAGAGCTCGATGAGCTGATTCAAGTAATGCAGTGCGTTTCATAATTATAAGGTCACCCCCAAACTTTCGGTTTTCATAACACACAGCCAGCCGAAAATTTTTTGAGTATTTTTTACAGATTCCTCACCACTGAAAACCCTTCCATACTAGTTTTGATGACATTACCTTTTAGCCCGATATTTCTATAAATATTTTCCGATTTTTGTGCCGTTTCATAATTGTAAGATCACCCCGAAGAAAGAGGAGATTTGCTATAGTTAACAGCGCCTGCGAAGGAGCTCATAATCTATGGTTTCCTCCTGTTTAAGAACGACATTAACTAGCTGTTTGGGGGAGTGGAAGAAATTTCGAAGAGCCTTACCACAGATATTGTTCCAGTCTTCAACATTTGCCTATTTCAGCAGCTTTGCTTCCCAGAATTGGCGATTATTGGGGTAAATATTTTTGCAGCGATGTCTGTCAGATCTCCCCAATAGAGCTGAGACCAAGATTACAGGTTATGTATGGCTGAAGGTCCGTATTTCGGAACTTTAACCACGATTCCGTTGAATGACCTACTTGAACAACAGCCATGTCATGCACTTAGACCAAATTATGAGGAGCCGATCAGCTCTAAAAGGCAACTGATTTCTTCGTAAGATCTTCTAGCAGTCTCTGGAGTCTATTCTGCAGGTTTCGAAGGCAAGGTTCAATGCAACCTCATTGCCGAAAAGCACTTAGGCCATCCCTTCTCCCACAAAAATTGCCAAGGCTCCCGTAGATTGACGCACTTCTCAGGTCAAGCCACTACTACCTCTACACGTCAGCGCCATACAAATAGAATATTTCAGACCCAAAAATACAATTCTCAGACCAAGCTAGGACCACCTTTAACCGTAAGCACAATACAAATAGAGTGTTTTCAGACTCAAAAATACAGTCTCAGATGGAATTGTTCGCATGCAGGGTGCAACTGCTATGAAAATTCAGTTTCGTTCAGTCCGTGCTCAAGAACAACTTTATGAATTGAAGTCGTTCCGCCTTATGGTGTGCTGTAGGCCTCGGAAACTACTTCATTATTTCTTCACTGATGTTTCTGCTCTTCCTCGCTGCTGTACACGCTATGGTTCCAGACTAAAAATGGTTTTACTCCTAACAAATCTGGTCCATGGAGGAGGTGCTGTAGGAAGTGGCCCTCACAACCCTTTCCTCGTTAATGATTATAATCTCACGTGGAAGTCCAGAGCCTGAAAAACATCTGAAGACACCGAATCGCTCAAATGTCATCTAAATGAGCACAGGAATCTTCCGATTTTTTGGAATGGCTCTCAAACTGAGCCTAGCACCATGAGAATCCCAAATCTGGGTTTTTCTCTCGGAACAAAGTAGCTAGCCACAAGACGATTGAATATGTATCTCGAAGATGTATTTGGAAGACAAATCTAAAATCACAGACCTGCCGGGGACTTAACTTTTTTCCTTTTTTCAGGGTGATCTTATAATTGTGAAACGGTGCAAAAAAAAAAACAAAAAATACTCCTAAAAACATGAGGTAAACGAGACTGCTACCAAAAATCGGACACAGGGGTTATTTCAGGTGAGGAATCCGTCTATGAGACTGGAAAGATTCCTCAATGGAGTGTTGCCGAGAAAACCTGAAATTCAGGGGTGACCATATAATCATGAAACGCACTGTATAAGGTTGTCACAAAAGTCTTGTAGGATTTTTTTTGATCATCACTCTTTATTATTTCTTCTTCCAACAAACGACAATTAGGCAACAACGTATTCACCATTGTTATCGACAACACTCTGCTACCTCATAGGTAGATCGTTGATTCCCTCCTCCCAGAACTCTTGGTTCTGAGAGTCGAAAAGTAAGCGATCGCCTTTGCAAGCAAGTCATAGTTAACGAATTTTCTCTTGGCCAGGAAGGATTCAAGAGGAAGGGAAAGATGATAGTCAGAAGGGGCAATGTCTGGAGAGTATGGTGGGAGGGGCAGCACATCCCAGTTGAGCTCTTGTAACTTGGCCTTGGTACTTTTTGCGAAATGGGAGCGGGCGTCGCCATGAAGGAGAGTGACCGCGCACCTTTTCCGGCGCTCTTCTCGAACAGCGATGGCGAGCTGCTGGAGCTCGTGGGTGCATACGGCAGCGGTGACTGTCTCACCGTATACGAGCACCTCCTGAAAAAGCATTCCTTGCGCGTCCCAGAGGTACACAGTCCTGAGCGTGGTTTGTCTTCCATGTCAATCTCGCCGTTTCTAGAGCTGATGAACCAGCGGCACACGGTCTCGTAGCTCACACATACCTTGCCCAATGCAGCGTTGATGGAGTGGCAAGCTTACGTCGCTTCAGTACCGCAAGGCCACTCGTAGTATATGACACCGCGTGTTGGGTGGGTGTCGACTACGGGCATAGTAGCTCTCTCCACGGAATCTGGTGGGTCAATATATATTTTGTTAAAAAGCTTAGAGAACCTTCTAGCATATTTCTGAACCGCCCTGACCTTCCACGAAGTTAACAAGAACTATTTATTGATTTTTTGGAAAAATCCTACAGAATTTTGGGACAACCTAATATATAATTATAAGGATATGAAGGCAAAACAAACAGAGTTACAGCAGAAAAGCGAAAAAAAAAACGCGGGTTCGCGTTTTTCCTCTGGAACTTACACGGGTATTAAATCACTCAACGCAGCCTCCAGACGCTGATTTCAAATCTGAATTCAGAATCTATCAAACGGTTCTTCTTAAAGAGATATGGAGACTTTCATATGCACCGGTTCCACTTGTATAAGGGTGTTCCTCAGCTACGTCGCAGATGAATGCAAAGGAAGTTCAAGAAATACCAGTATCGTGCCGAATTAATAGGGCGGGGCCATGTCCCCACGGAAGCATCTTTTTGATTTTCATAAGAGTTTCTCTTTTATATGTAAGAAACATCTCCGAAAGTGTTTTCATGTGCAGTAATTCTTATATTCGTTTTCCGCATACCGTACTATCCTCACCTGATAATGTGTGATCTAGCTCGTTTAGGTTAGCAGACTCCCGTAACGCACGAATAAGGCGTTGTTGAGTGAAGCGATTATTATGTTCGTGCTTGGGGGTCGAATTACCGACACATATGAGCAAATTTTCAGCCGAATTGAGTCTTTCACTCAGCTTTGGAAAGTAGCCCAAGCAGTAGTAATTTTCTTGAATTTTTTCGACTCGAACAAAAATAGCTGTAACCATGTGAACGTAAAACATACCTATTGCAGATGCCCAGAACGCTGAACGTACGTATCTAGCGCCAAATAAGGGCATTCATGGCAAATGTCAATTCTTCTCCTTTTTGTAATGTGTTGCCACGCAGCAGATTATGAATTTGTGAGAAACTCGGTTGAATTCTGGATTGGCTGAAAACTTGTCCCATGACGTGATTTGTTACCCTGAACGGAAAAACACCGATCACGTCTGACTCGCGCGTTACAGGTCTCCGTACTTCCATGTAATAGGTGATTATTTTTTGAAAAATACCCCCATGCTCCACTCAGAGGACAGTTCGGCAGTTTACGATCCATCCCATTGTGGCATTGGTGCCTATAACGCGGCCCCAAGCAGTGCCACATTCGTGTTCTACGTGTCGAACTACTCGGGGAGTTTGCAGGCAAGTCGAAAGGTTCTCCATTGTTGGAAATCACTTCCTCGACCGCATCGGTTAGCGAGTTGGTGGGGTTGCTTTTGGTATATATCCCGATATTGAAAACAGATTTGAAATCACGTCCAAAAGCGCGTCACTGATGTGTTATATTGAATCCATTGTTAGGAACCCTACTTCCATCCTCAGATAGGCCAGAATCAAACTTATCTGTTTATTCAACACTCGAACGATCTCTTTTGCTGCCTTTGACCCAATTTTTCGTGAGTGTCGAAAATTGAATGTGCTCTCCCGTTATGGCACTTCACCATTGTTTATTGCATTTGCATCACCACATCACCCCTCTTTCCACGACATAGGATTGCTGCATCCTTTTACCAATGAGTGTCATTAGCAACTAGAATCACTTGATTTCTTAGCAGGGCTCATTGACGGAACTCCTTCGCTGGCGCCACTACTCGCCTCGTCATGCAGAACAATGGGAGTACTTCAAATCTGTGGCAGGTTTTACCGCAACTCCTCTCAACGATCTCACATTCGCTTTTCATTTGTGTAGTAAATTTTAACCGTCATGCTTATCCTGCATGATCTCTGCCTTGTAGATCATATCGAATACTGGTTCTTAATAATGTTCTTCACTTTACCATATCTGTACAACTTTGTGTTGAGTGGGTACAAGGATCCTAAACTGAGTGCCTCGCTCCTTACGCTGTCATATTCAAGGTGTAATGAATTTGCATGTTCTTTGGAGCTTTTTTTCTTTTTGTGCCATAATTTCCATCGGAAAGTTTTTCTTTTTGTGCCATAATTTCCATCCGAAAGTACCTCTTCTATCGACTACGCAGCGCAGAAGGCTCTTCATTCATAGCTCGAAGAACCACTATGCCCTGACTAGAACAGGCATTTTCACATTAAGTGCAAAAAGCCAGTGCTTCCTACGAAACTTCAAAAGGCGAGGTACATACATAGGTAGTTCTTGTCTATAATCACTCCATACACTCAATAATTGCCCGACTACTAACATAAGATTGAAGATCGATCTAACAAAGAGCAAAAAATGCCTACACGGGGTTCCCATCCGTGTTCCCATCACACGCGAACCGCCACGCTTACCTCCGTGCTGGGTGTATGCCATTAGGACAGGAAATTCGCGTGGCTACGGTTAGCAGGCAACGTGATGGCGCGAGCTATGGGCGCCGTGTTGGTTGAGTTTTCAAGCGATTACACCTGGAATGAGGCGTAGGGCACCGTCATCGCTTCAGGACCCATCCAATGCGACACCATAGCTCGTATAATATAACTGAGTTTGCGTATTTTCATCAGTGTTTGCGATTAGAACCGCATGCCTTCCGATCAGGTTTGCACGATGCTTGTCCAGGTTTGCTAGGGTGGACGGCTGTAAGAGGAGCGCTGAATCAACAGCCGAGAACTTGGTTCATATACTTCTCACCCTTGGCTTACGGCGTGGGACGTTGTGAGTCAGTTATAAGTTTCACAGCAATCCTTTTTTTACAAAAATGTAAATTTATTTAGAATCTTCATATTATCGGCTAAGTGTGTCTGTTGGTGTGTGTTTGTATGTGTACTTCACCGAAAATTCATATCTCGCGTCGCAGCAAAGCTGGGATCCTGATAAGGGGACCTTGGCGGTGGTGTACCGAAAGTGATAGCAGGTGATGAGGAATGATAAGGAGCCCAAAAGGCAAATGTTATCAAATTCGTTTTGCCTACGGATCAATCCTGGAAGGCTGACACTAAAGGTTTTCGAGGACATATTCGATCGGGAGCGTCAGAAGGTGAATGTGGCTAAATCTCAAGGAGCGTCGGAAGGCGAATTTCACCAAGTCTGTATCGATTTTCCGGTTGTCAGTGGAACGTTTGGATTTACAGGTTAGGGGATGGGACCTTAATGGTGATTTATCGAAACTGATAACTGCTCACTGGAGAGCTGATAGGATCCGTTAGCAAGTGGACTGGGTAAAATCCGGCACACCGCTCACTACTACAATACGACGCTATAACAAAAGCGTCTGCTGCTCAGTGCCATTGGATGAACATGTTTTGTATGTTCTAGTAAATCTGCTGCCGAAGTATCGACCGCCTGATTACCCAGCGTTCCAAACAATGGTGGGCCGTGATCTACATGGATGATCAAGATACGACCTAGATTTGTGGTAGCAAAGCAAGTGGATTCATTATCTCATGCAGTGCCAGCAACAATACTGGGGATAGACCCATAGAGTATGTTGAATTCCATTAGTTGTGCATGCTTACAAAACAGATAAGCATCGATAGCTGGCAAATGGATCTACCACCAATACGTAAGAATGAGGTACTCAGCGAGTGGACAAATTGCTACCAATCAATGCGATTGAGCACACAACTATTGGTCCCTAAGGCCGCTTTCATAGTTTGCGCACCGGCGCCGTCACCGGTGGAACGACGTCAATTTGACGCCGTCACCTGCGCCGATTTGACGCCGTCACCGCCGGTGACGGCGTCGGTGCACAAAGTATGAAAGCGGCCTAGGCTATGTGAACTACCATTAGTGACCACTTCGGTCAAATTGTTAAATTAGTGGATAAAACATTTCGTTCGTGATCCAGTTACATTGTCGTTAATATATAACAGGAGGCATCGACCGCTAGATCATTCAACCCCCAAAAACTGATGGCCTTCAGCGGTGCGATATGCAGTAGAGAATGATTAGATTATCGTTTCGCAATAGCTTAAAGGCAGTGGTAGGGATAATTGACTTGTTATCCTTCGTTAGTCTTCGACACAGACAGATGGAAGTGTTCACCACGAAAGCTGACACGTCAAGCCTACGTCATTTCGATCGATACGGCCTTAATACGATACGATAATCACATTCTGTTATCAAGCTAATTGCTCTACAACTTAGTCATTCCTCGGCAAAGTCGATCCTAGGCGGCGGGCTGCCATGAAAAAAGGCGGTTTGCCCTGATGAGGCCGCCTTCGCCACAGGTCAAGGGGTCGCGCTCTGCGGGAATCTCGCCATGCATAGGCCTTTCATACCTGTAATTTTTCAGTGAAAGTTTCCTTTCAGGACTCCCTATCACCCCATTACCCTTATCACTGTTTTTAAAGGCAAACCACGCAATAATCATATTAGTGGCTTACTCCTCTTTGAGCATAGCCGAGCAACGCCCACCCATTCAAATCACACCTAGCCTTAGATGAACAAATTCCCAATGTGGCGTTCAAGTGGAGAAGGAAACTTGCAATAACAGGAGATAACCCAATAAAAAAGCCATTTCCATGATGAAAGCAGCTTCCACATTGGAACTTGTAGGTCTAAGACCAGATGTGATTTGTTTCGGTGTGCATGGCTAGGTTGTTTCAAGCAAGCACAAGCATGTGTTGAAGCATTCCACGCTCCGTTCCCAACCGCGCGCGACGACGGGACGGGACTTTTACTCAGAAGCCGTGCCCGCCCTGCCGAGAATTGGGTGAGCCGTATCTTACACAAATCCTCACTTTGCCGCGTGAAACTTTGCGTGCGGTTCTTATTCGGCGAATACAGCATAAATATATGGAAATTGAAAGAACTCTCTTTCCCGTGGATGATTCCTTCAAAAAAGGCAGTGATAGGGGGGAGGGAGGTAATGCGAATAGCGAGGAATTGCAAAAGTGACCCGTTCACGTAAAAGCTTAGCCTTAGAAAAACTTCTTGCGGCGGAATTTTCGGTGAAGGGCTCGCCCCTGACCTGGAAAACTCTGCCTTCTTCGCCGCCGCCTTTTTCATCCTAGCCCACCTCCTACGGTCGACCTTGCCGATGAATGACTGGGGATAGAGTAACAAGCATGATAGCAGAATAATACTTGATGTATCGTAATGAAGCCAATCAATTGAAAATACGTAATGCTTGACATGTTGATTTTTGTGGTGTAAACGTCCACTGTTCAGTATCAAAGGTTAAAATGAAAGATACTACTCAATTGCCACCCATACCACTGCCTATAACGCCAACTGAATGAACCATCTTCGTGTTCCCATACCAATAGCAACATACTGTTTCGACCGCTACACTACGTGGAAGCCTGAACAGTGATAAATGTCTGCGGAGATACTAGCTAGGCCAGCGCTCAGTACTGCACTATCACAGCGTAGAATTAAGCGGTATGGACTTGCGCAATGTCGGTTGGTTAGTATGCCGCCTTCACATAATTAATTCTATTGTATTATTCGCGCAGTACTGTGCGATAGCTCAACTTGTAACCCAAAAACTCCAAAATTGAGATGCGATCGGAATTCAAAGTGTCTATTGTTCGAAACAGTGCAGCTTTAAGTGACAAAGACAAATCAAATGCACAGACTATCAAACCATCCTCCCACCAATTTATCGAAATTTATTGAGACAATTCCACTACAGTGGCCACAATCTGAACAAAATTGTAACAAGGAAGAACATGGAAATCGCACTTGCTTTGCACGAAACCTTCTGAAGGCCACAGGTGCCGACGTCAGAGCAGGATGTATCAGTCATTTGCTCGAAACTTGTCTTCAGCAGTAGTCCTGAGGAACACGTCGCAGTTTACGAAAATTGTCTCTTACCTATGGTAAACTCGCTTGATAGGCGCTTCCAAATGAAGCCGACGGAAACGAGCACGCAAAAAGTACGATGATGTTTAATCACAAAATACACCACAACTTACACAGCTGTGCCGTTTACGATAACACAGAAAGTTTATAGAGCAAATAAGTCTTACAAACAAACGAAAAATTCATCGCCCCAATAACTGTTAATAGACTTGGAACAGTAGCTACAAGAGATTGTGTCATTATAGCCATCGATTAGTAGATTGTAAACTTTGTTCAGCATTTATATCACAGAAAGGTTAATGATGAGTGAAATACTCCGCAGCTAAATCGTTTGCTGCAGAGGATCAGAGGTGGTCGGAGCTTGGCGGCGTAAAACCTTCAAATTAAACAATATGTTTCTCAATGAAAGACTGTGGATAATGCAAAGTAAACGAACCGATAAAAATGCCCATTTGGAAAGATAATTAGTGAATTGGTTGGTGTCAGCCCAACGGCAACGTAAATATCCATAAAGATTTGCAGAATTCATTGAAAGACCCAACAACGCGACAATCATCCATTCCCACTGAAACGAAGAATATGATGAGATTCAAACGCAATGAGCAATCTATCGTCAACTGTGGCGATGGCAGCGTATGGTAAGCATCTTATGAAAATGCTTTAAATGAATGTTAAGCTCTTACAAGCGAGTAGGAGGAGCTTAATTGATTGGGCCATCGCGTGCTACAATTCGTCACGGGGGTGTCTCGTCGCCTCCGTGACGAATTCGTCGCGCACAAGAGGTGACTTCGGGTAACCTGACCCAAGAGTGTTCAGTCGCACACCTCCAGGAGAGGTAATGACAGAAGATAAAGTCGTGCTATAGAAAGCAGCACTACAATGCATACTTAAAAGCAAAGAATACTCAGGTGGCAGAAGCTACAGTGTATTCCACATATAGTGGGCACGACAAGCATTCAGGCAGATTACGTCAAACACTTCGTCTCCTTTCTAGTTGATCCCACCGTTCCTCATCAATCCGCACATTGATTTCAACTCATTGATTTCACACATACATTTCGAGACTCGTTGGGGTAGCTCGACTATAACTGCATATTATATGCTACTGACATCCCCCTTACATCAGTAAAGCCGCGTTCATACTTTGCGGTGTCGCCGGCAGGGCGTGGCTGCGCGACTCTGCGTCTCCGCCTATGCCCCTCCGTCTCGTTGTCTACGACGTCTCTGTACCTCCCCCGTGGCACTCTGTTTCGCTGCCCGTGAACGAAGCCACGCCGTGCGGCGCAAAGTATGGAGGCAGCCTAACTCATCAGAGGAGAATTCACATACGACTAGTGTGGAGAATGACCTCCTTCTCGGGTGTGTACCCTTATGTCAGGATTCAGCACGTCAGCACAAACCGCAAGCGACGTTTTCGCGTGGGATGGTTGCCTCCGTGAGAATCGCGTGTAATTGCGTAAGAAGGGCGGCGACCGTAACTACGCCTATTTTTATTCATTTGGCCGTTATTTTGAGATTATTTTTGAATTGCTTTCATTCAAATAGACAGAATTCAGTTCACTTCAAATGTTTTCAGTCCACCCTGGTCGACTAGGGCGTTTTGCATGCATTCATCCGAATTCCTGTGCTATGTTTCGTCCTTACTTGCATTCTGTGCTACGTATTCTACTCTTACTCGGATATCAAAAAATTAGGTAAGCTCGAACCTCAGCCTATGGAGAAAGACAAGGTTAGCAAAGCCATCTACTTGTGTAAGAACGTACTTTAGTATTACACCGGAGTGGTTCACTCATCACCAAGCTTTCGAGCGCTTCCAAAACTCCCTATACGGGTGAAGCGCTCGTATAGAGAAATGTGGAAGCGCTCGTATAGAGAAATGTGGAAGCGCTCGAAACTACTAACTCGCAATTTGATGCGATACAAAATACATAGTTGTACGATGTATGAAGCAAAAAAGGTCCGGTCGAGCAAAAATGATGCGTATAAGGATGAAGCAAAGCATAAAACATGGAACGACTGCATGCAAAACGCTATAATCAGCAAAAGGTGTACCGAAAACTTTCAAAATGAACAAATTTAACCGAATCCCAGCTGTTGAGATGAAAAAAAAACTGTTCGAAAACAAGCCCAATACAGCGGCGAAATTAATGAAATTAGGCGTAGGTACAGCCTCCGCCCTCTTACGCAATTACTCGCGATTCCCACAGAGGGAAGACTACTCGCGCGCCAATGTCAGGCGGAGAACGTCGCGATGCGGCATCCTGACATAAGGGTATTCATCCCCCCCTCTACACAGGCCTTTTTTTTTACTGTGGAATCGAACACGTGGTGTCCCCTGGACAGCAGAACAATTCCCCTCTCTGTACGGCCGAAATATAGTGATCACCAGGCTGATGGAATAAACGAAATCTGTGGGTCTTGACACTTCCTCTGAAAAATGTCAGCATCAGAAAAAATAAGACATCACGGGAAGAAGTCAAGAAACAAGCAGTCCTTCCTGCTCTTCACCAAATCGCATAGAGCATAACATGAAAACTGGCCACAACTTTCAGTCGAGAATGTGGCCCGTATGGTCTACAAACCTTGAATGTGAAAAACGCCGTACTGACGAAAAAAAGCCAAAGCAAAGGTCCTACGACAAGACCAAACCAGAAGGCACGCCGATCCATTACAGGAAATCGCGACTGGTCCTGAAAGGGTTGGCGATGGATGACTGCATCTAATAATTTATTCAGCTGAATATGAATACTACTTGAATGAACTGCACTTACTTTGGCGCTCTCGAATTTCCAGTGATTATTGCCGCTGTCATCCACGAAATTCCACCATCGCAAACCAACTAGCAACCTTCCAGTGATGTTTTTCACCGCCCAGAAGTCCATAGACAATAATGATAGCTGTAGATTCAAGAAAACAGCTAATGCGAGAAAATCCCCCGATATAATGACGAACTCACAATAATGAGGAACTGAACAATGAATGACGAAGACAGCCAGTTTGCTAGAAAATAGTAGGCTAAAGCTGCTCCTTTGAAAGCCACATGAGCAAGTACTATTGATGGTTTGCTGAATAAGTTAAAAACACTTCAATCAAACAATGATAAGGACATGGAGGATGCAGAAAAAGAAATTTCACCTGAACACGCGAAGACTGAAACCTTGCGAAGAGTCCTGTGTGACTCCGCCTATATTCAGAGCGGTGTCAAACCCAGATGCCATCTGAAAAGCGCTCACGATATGTATGAGAAGAGCGTCAGGCTGTGTTCACAGTTTTGGAATTTGCAGAATTGCAGAATTGCAGAAATGCGGCAATGGGTAAAGATACGCACCGATTGGGAGAATTGCGGAACTTGCGGAATTGTGGAAATGCAGAATTTGCGGAAAAGCATTAGATACGTATTGATTTCCATGCTACGAATAGACGAGAGAATTAGAGAAAGGAAAGATACCACGCTTTCCACAATTTTTCATTTCCGCTAATTTCCCGATTCCGCGAATTCCGCAATTCTCCCAATCGTGCGCATCTTTATCGTTTCCCACAACTCTGCAATTCTGCAATTCCGCAAATTCCAAAACTGTGAACACAGCCTCAAAGATAGACCAATAATTTCACCACGGACGAAGACCGCAATATGTAATGAATCAACTGTCTTTGAAGTTCATTATACACAGATATTAGAAGAAAATAAACTCGGCAACACAAATGCAACACACATCCCAGCAAAAAAAAACTTCATCAAACAAAACATTCTGACCAAGCACATATAACCCGTTGAATATGGGATCGTGCGATGAAAGCTGTAACAAATGCCTTTCAGGTGTTGCCCTATTCCAGAAAGAACTAGTCCAGAAAAGTAAGCTGTAATACAATTACACAATGAAAGATCTAAGGGAAATGGTACTATCAAGCATGCAGATTCAGATCCCACTATTGGATTTAGATCGTAGTTGATATTACATGCTCCCGGGAAAGGTTCGTAAATGAGTAGTTAGTCTTGCCAATGGATGAGTTAATTGCATAACGCCAATCTAAAAAGTTACACGTCATTGCTAAACCGTATCTTAGAATAACATCACTTGAGATTATCTCTTGCATGGCCTGCTCATTACTGTGTGAGATGTACGGCATTGCAGGCAGTTTCAACAACAAAAAACTTCTAAGCTCCTTTTCACTTCATCGACATACTGGAGGACGCCGAACACGTGTGCGTCACGCTCTTCCAAGAATGCTCTTCCATGAGATACCTAAATACGTAGTTAACTTTTGAAGACAAACATGGTCCTGATGGTTTCAACGTACATCATCTCATCGCACCTCTAATGAGAACCATCTGCGGCAGCGCAATCTATGTGCTGCCGAGACCTGCCACACTATGCTGCTGCCATCACATGAGCCTGTAGGTTTCAATATTTTGAAAAACAGACTCCAATGAATAGTCGATGCAAAACTGCCAAGCCTGGAAATGATGACAGCCACATAGCGTGGCTGGGAGCAAAAAGTAGACGAATGGCAACATGCTCCCACACTTTCATTTACTTCCACCCAGTCATGAGTGTTTCATGTTACTTTATCCATATCGTCCCTAAGTTTTGCACACCAGTGTATATTCCTCTTACTAAAAATTACATAGAATTAAAGAAACTGCCTGCCCACAGATGTTTTCTCATTCCTTTCAGAATCACTAACAGATACAATATATAACCCGAAGAGCGGAAAGAACCGAAAATTTTCCTTTGTTTCATTGCGAAAACGTAAATTTGGAAGAACAGCAGCTCGTTTGAATTCTCACCGAGCAACATCTCAACAGCAGCACGGAATTCCCATAGTCGAGGAAAATGGCCGATTCGGCACGACCACCATCTTTGCATGAACTGAATACAACCCCCCCCCCATATTCACCTCCACAATAGCAGTGACTATTGCCTGACTATATAGCTGCAATATATTTTGTTGTTATGTATTCTTACCTAGAGCAAAAAGATATTTTTTTAACATTTCCTCACACGGGTTCGCTGTGGAACACCCGTCGCTTCTCATCTGCTTATTGAAAGTTCAGATTGTGGTGCGCATCGCTGACTTCTGCAGGAACGACCCCACTTCTGTCCGGCCAAATACGAACCCTTTGTCGCGAAATCCCCGACTCCCGGTGTACCCTGGTCAGCAGGAAGAGGGCAGTTCAAATTTTCGCCTGTTGGTTTGGTTCCCACTCTGCGTTCCTGCCACAAATCCGTCGTCTGTCGTCTCTCGCTCCGAGCCCTCGCGGCGCACCTCCCCGGACGTTTCACCTCACCGAACGTACTTTGGAAAAGTGTATCTCTGCCGGATCCTTGTTTTTTTTTTGGCGGGAAATTTTGTATGCGGTTCGTAGTGTACGTTTTGGACTGAGCCGTTACTAAATGTCATAAGGCAGGATCCATTCTGCGCCCAGCGTGATTCATGCTACGACGTTCGGGAGCAGTGGAACGCTGGCATCCTGCATAACAGGGCTATCTTTGTAAAACTCATCGCCCACATTGTCTTTGTAAAACTCATCGCCCACATAGTCCACATGGTGAGAAGCAGAAATAACGTCTCCACTGCCTGCAGCCCTTAAGTTCGTATCTCTGTTGTCTTTTCTACAGGTTGTTCTTTTCAACGAAAAAGGGTTCAGCTATGACGGGAGACGGGCCTTTGGCTCGTCCGGGCTGGCACGCGACAATTTGCGCGGCAAACTGCGCGACGCCACTCGTCGTCTTTGACTGGAGCGCGAACAATCGTGCTGATTTATTGGGTCATTCCATAAGTAGTGTCGTTTTTTTTCAAGCAAAAATTTTTGCATAAAATCACAAGCTTTTGCAGCATTTCATATATCATTCGGAGTAAATTTCCTGCTCTACCAAATGGCATGTTCACTTTCTGCGTGTGTTAGAATGGGGCCGACGTTTAGGCTGACCAAAAGGTAGGTCCAGCCGACAAAAATGGGCCAAACCGGCAATCAATTGAAACACTATATTTCACCTCGGGGAAATCAACCATTCGTGTGTCGCGTACTTGGTCCTGACCTCTTCTACAAGTTCCAATACTCAGTTGATCAAGAAGTCGTGTCGTTCTTTTTCCACGTTTAGTTTTTCCGCCACAACTCGGTGATTTTAGACAATTTTTTCGAACCAAAGCAAAAAAATTTTCTTAACCACTCAGTTGAAAGAGTGGTGAAATGTTAAGAATAGGTGATGGGTAGGAACAGGGAAATACCACTGACCGGATTCCTTAACTTTCTCATGGAAAAAATAAATTGTGAAAAATGTCAACTGGACCCCTATCACATGGTATTAAAACTCAATCTGAATCGCAGCCAAAACAAACTAGAAAGATGTTTTCGATATAGCAGAAAAAGTTCTTCGAAGTGGCCCGTAAAACAACCCTAAGCAAGGAGTTTGAAAGAAAAAATTTCATTTTAAATAAGTGCGGGTGCTTTCGAAAGAAAGATATTAGAAAAAGAACGACACGACTTCTTCATCAACTGAATATTGGAAATTGTAGAAGAGGTCAGGACCAAGTACGCGACACATGAATGGTTGATTTTCCTGAATTGAAATATAGTGTTTCAATTGATTGCCGGTTTGGCCAATTTTTGTCGGCTGGACCTACCTCTTGGCCAGCCTAAACGTCGGCCCCATTCTAATAAACGCGAAAACTGAACATGCCATTTTGTAGAGCAGGAGATTTTCTTTCGAATGATCTATGATATGCTGCAAAAACTTGTGATTTATGGCAAAAATTCTTGCTTGAAAAAAAACGACACTTATGGAATGGCCCAATAGATCAAGATACTCAGGGGTTTCGTTAAGAAAAGGGCTTTCCCTTCCTCCCATCCGCGTTCATAAGTTGAGTTTTTTCGACGTTAGTTCTTATTCGTACAACACCCAGATTTTATGTTTTTAAGCGAACTTGTATGTAATGACATAAAACAAATAGGGTAGGAGCGAATTTTGCCTTACTGCCTTCAAACTTTTCAGAGCGATGCTCCCAAAAGAATAATAAGTGATCTAGGTGGTAATATGAGGGTATTAGGTAAATTGAAGTATTATGTAAGAAAAGCTTATCTTATAATCACTAATGGAAGGAAGGAGAAGCCCATGTCCAATAAGATTTCTGTCTACCCCAGCCTTTATCCGTTCCTTTGCGTGTTCTTACGTGTTCGCGCCCCAATCAACGACGCCGCGCACTTCGCCGCACACATTGCCGCGTGCCAGCCCGGACGAGCCAAACGCCACACACCCCAGCTGGGAGGGTGGGGGTCACGAGGTCGAATTTCCGCTTCGCGGCGGTGTCGCGGCGCCACCAGGTACGACTCGCCGTATCAATTGCCCATGGAAGTGGGCCGAGCGTGACTGCGTCACGTATGCGCTTCCACTCATGCCACACTGCCTCGCTTGAAGGCTGCCATGCCCTGCCACTGGCACTCACACCCGCCGCGCCGCTCATCGCGCGCGACCGCGCGGAAACTCGACCTCGTGGCCCCCACCCCGGCTATGACGTCCCAAACGGCTGCCGGTACTCTCACCCAAATAACAGACTTCAAAAAGATCTTCAAAGGAGGAGGTGTCATGGTTTGGGATTGAGTAATCATAGGAACTTTTGTTTCGTTCACGAAAGGATGAACCATCTGGTTATCAAGTCTTCGTGCGTCATACCCTTCTCTTGTCTTGCGTTTCGAAATGTTCCCCAAAATCTTGTTTCAGTACGAGCTAATGGGTCTTTGCATGTCAGCCGAAGCACTCGATCATGGTTGAGCCGTCAGCTAATGGACCTTCTGATCCAGATGAGGAACAGCACCGATCTTTGTCTGATGGAAGATTGCTTGGTGTGCATGATGAAAAGAATTTGGGCCGAGACAGCCATTTGAAAGGAATTAGGGAGTTCTAAGGGACTGCCATTGAAGAGTGGCAGTAAATGGACTAGAAACATTTTGAGAAACTTAATATGGGTTCAAATAATCAATTTTTTTGCTATTCAAAGCAAAGGAGGACCTGCTTCAATGTGTCCGTTGGCTGTATCATTTCGCGTAATAGTGAAAACAACATTTTCAAAACAATTAAGGGGAAAAAATTGCTGCATTTCAGTTGAAGTTTGGTGTTGATGCACGAATGCGTGAACACTGGCTACACTCTTCACTTAGGAAGTGTTTTTGAATCACTCTGTAAACAAAGTTTATGGGCAACTCATAGGTATCATTATGCAGAGAGTATCCTACTACACATAATCCGTTGAGTATGTCTGTGTGTGTCTCTTTGTCACGAAATTCATATCTCGCGTCACAGTAAAGATGGCATTCGGAATTTCACATGTGATATAGGCGGCATTAAAGGCACCAGTAGGGATAAGGGAAAACTGAGATCTGGAAGTACACGTTCTCTGAAACGAATCTTCTACTTCAGAAGAGGTCTCATGTGGTATGGCATTAAAAAAACGCGGCTTGGGGTCTTATGACGACCCCGCAGCTCGGCAAGCCGTTATGCGGTTATGCGGCCGGGAGAGTCGCCGTGGAGGGGCGGGACAACGATCACGGCCGGTTGATTCAACTCTGGCCTACCTTCAGTCCACTCCGGCTAGTGACGCAGAGTACGAGAGAGAAAGAGGATTTTCTGGTTCCTATTCTTCGGTTTTTTCGCAGTTTTATGTCGTTCTTTTTCTACTATTTCATTGCTGAGCACCTCTACTTTCGTAATCCCCCAATTTGCCAAATTTACCCCTCCCGGTGTCTTTAAGAGGATATCATTGGTGAGGAAGCGGGGGTAATAGCAGCTGATAAGGGCTGATAAGGAAAGGAAAGTCAGACGGCAAATGTCGCTAATTCCGTTCCGCTTTTCACGCAGACCTTGGAGCGTTGACACTTACAGGTCTCTTACGGAATGGGTGGGTAATGCCCATGGGGGGTGATCCGATTCGCTAACGAATCTTAAAGGTGACGGATTTGATCTCATAATGACTGATGAGGGCCGATAAGACTCACTAGCAACTGGATTGGGAATTCCTGTACACCGCAAACTACTACAATACAACCACTATAGTTGAAGTGCATGATGCTCAGTGTCACTGGGCAAACAAAATTTTTTTATGTTCTGATATCAATTGTGGCTATGTATCGGCCGCTCGAAGGAAAAATGAGTTTTCCATTAACCCACATATTTGTTGTATTTGCCTAATGTGGGTCGTATGCAAAGTTTCGCACGAAATATGTGAATGCGGCCAAGATACAGCATCACAGTCCCGGCCGGGTGGGTGGGGCCACCGAGCAAGCGCCCACACCATCGTCCGCCGCGGTCG
Organism: Trichostrongylus colubriformis; assembly: GCA_963978905.1. NCBI lineage: Eukaryota > Metazoa > Nematoda > Chromadorea > Rhabditida > Trichostrongylidae > Trichostrongylus > Trichostrongylus colubriformis. The sequence goes on along the minus strand of OZ022256.1, from coordinate 34,478,207 downwards.
TAGGAGCATTGCAGGAACAGAAAGTTACGTAAACAGTCCATCTCTCGTCTCCAAACGTGACGGAACGGTGCTTTTGCTCAGAGGCCTCGCACACCCGGCCGAAAACTTGGGGAGCTGTATCTTATCCAAATCCTCACTTTTTCGTGTGAAACTTCTCATGCGCCTTATTAGACAAATACAACATAAATGTATGGGTAACAAATGTATGGGTAACAAAGAAACTCAATTTCCGTGGACGATTCCTATGAATGTCTAGTCATCCAAATAATGTCTTCTTTTGATACTGCGATCTACGTGAATCATTACGGTACGATTTAGCTTTGTAAAAGCAAGAGCATTTGAACCACTTTCTGATGCGGTACTAGGAGCAACGAGACAAATCGAGCGCTAGGCTATGTGGAAATCCAAATAGTGATGCATGCTTAGAGAAATGACAATTAGGAACTAGGTGCTCACTGAGTGGACAAATCGCTACTAATTGATGCGGATCTAAACACGGCGAACGCTGTCTAAACTCCCAAGTAGTGACCATCAGCCCGAGTGCAAAGTGATCAGTGGTCACCAGATTTCTTCCTGATCCGCTATCAGCTGTAACAAAGGCGTTGACAGCTAATCATCTAGACTTTCAAAAAGTAGCAGACGTGATATGCGATAGCGAGCAACTGAATTATCAGCCAACACCAACAGGCTTAAGCACTTAGCTCACACCTAGCATGGTCAGAACTCCAATACCAAGGGGAATGTTTCGACGGCAAAACTGCGCCAAATCCCAGAAAACGGTGGCTCTTCGCAGAGACCAGTTGAGCTAGCGCTCGGTAGTGCGCTTATCACAGTGTGGAATTATGCGATATGTACCTTTGATATCGGTGGCCTGATCGACTATTTCCACATTGTAAAATTTCACCATGCCTTTAGCGCAGTACTGTGCGATAGCTCAACTGGTCACGACAGAAAACATTCCATTACCGTAATGTGGTAAGCAGAATCTCTATTAATCACTGTCCCTTATAATATCTCAGCACCGTATACTGACTAAACAGCGTTTCACCGTTATTTACCGCCCAGAAGTCCATGAGGAATAATAGAGCTGTGAATCCCGGAGAAACAATGAACGTGTGTCAGTTTGGAAGACAACGACCAACTCACCAGAATAGGAGTTGAACAAAGAATGACGAGGAATGTCCTGTGTCACTCCGCCTATATTCAATGCGGTGTCAAACTCAAACGCCGTCTGGAAATCCCTTCTAAATGCAAAAAAAAAAGGAAAGTAGAAAAGAGACCAGTAGGCTCTCGCCTTGGATAAGGACCGCAACATATAATGAGCGAATCTTTTCAAATTTATGTGATATACACACACATATGATATATTTGAAAGGAAAAAAAACAACTAATAACACAAAAGCAATGTAAACTTCAAAGAAAACAACGAAATCATCAAACAAAACTTTTGTTAAAGCACACTGCAGAAAACCCGCCTGATTACCCTTTGCGTGATAAAATCTGCAAGACAAGTATATCCAAAAACTTGCCTTAGTCCGGCAAAAAACATGAATCAGTATCGCACATTTGCAGAATAAAGACCCTGAGCTAAACGGCAAAGTGCAACCAACAAAACTCACAAACATCATGAGAATTCACGAATTCCACCATGGCATTTTCATTGTACAAAAAAGAATACAACTGCTTATATAATCTAGGCACTTGACACTGAGATTTACACGAGTATGTTCAGAGTTTAGCGAATGATACAAGAGATTGACGCTGCTCGTGGAACTTCTCGAGTGGGTGTCGTAGTGTTTCACCACCGCACTTCTACCGGTTATTGCTGATAAACCTAGAAATTTAGAGTATAGTGGGGAAATGTTGGGAAGAAACAGACAATCACCATCAGATCCTACTATTAATTATAATTGGAGTGACCATATCTCATCTCCTGGAGACAAATCAAATGTCTCCATCGAATCTTACTGAACGCAAAACAGCACCTAAATGTAGCTTGGGTCTGCTCGCTTCGTCGCATGTTTGCTTCTCAGCGCATTGGTCCGAAATACGGCAGCAAGGCCGCCTCCGTACTATGTATATGGCACCCGCATCGAATGACGCAAAGTGTGGCGGCCATAAGCCGCGGTTATACTCACCGCCGACAGGGCGCGGTTGCGTTCACAGGCAGCGAGGGTACGTGGCACGGGAGAGGTGCAGAGGCGACGCAGTCAACGATGCAGGGTGGCATAGGCGGAGACGCAGAGACACGCAGCCACGCCCTGCCGCCGGAAGTATGACCGCGGTCTAAAGAGACTCGTCACCGGAGGGCGGAGCGACATCCGAGCCGTATTGACACATTGGCGACCGCGCGCTCGCCTAAGCTGTAAACGGCGTCGCAGCACTGAGACACATTGTCCCAGAATGCAGTTTTCGATAATACCTTTCCGAACTCGCTGAATTTCGCGCCTATCTTAAGCGCTAACATAAAATATTGAAAGCTGCGAAATTCTGATATCCCTCGAGGGCTTGAATAAGAGAGTACTGCATGGTAGTGATGGGAAGTGCTTCACCATGTACGTGTTCGATCGATCATTGTAACGTTTGGATCATCACTTGATAATATTATCTATTATGTAAATCTATTATCTATCGTTATCTATTCGTATTATCTATTCGTTATATGTGTTACTAGGTTTGTATATTCCAGGTCAGACTTATTTTTCTGAGAAAACTTTTCCCTACGGAGATCACTTTTAATGTTCCCGATGCATAAAAAAACGCATTGAAAAGATGTAAGCGGACGATATTCTCCCTAGATACCCTTGTGCACGTTGGTCGAAAATGATTATTTGTGGATTTCAAATCAGTCGATGAAAATATTTTCTCTGCTGATCCTCCCATTAGGACGCATTGTCCCACGCGGCAGAAAACGTGCATCCCAGAATTGGGACTCAATGTCGCGAACGTGTTAATAAAAGAAACACACTCTGTTTCTCCTAGAGATAAAAGAGGTTAGCATTGTCCAACTGTGCAGGATATACGTGAAGTTATAAGGCATTCGCTCTTAATAGGATAAGTACGGGATTAGTAGGGTGTTAAAATGACCGGTGTGGTCGGCTACCTTCAAGACCACATCTCGGAAGAACACCGGCCCACATATGCCATCACACACACCAGGCAGAGAGAACCAACACGGCCCCTATGCCATGTTCAGAGCCAACAGGGCCCTGGTAAAGCTCTAGGCCTTCCTGAGGATCATGTAGGTTCCCCACCTGGCATAGAGGCCGCTCTTCTCGGAACATCAACATCGGCTATCTAGTTGCTACCGCGATAAGGCAACGTACGTAACGTAACATCAGCGGGCCACCATGTAAACGACAGCAAATATGCTGGTTGCGATAAGTATGTTTCTTGTTATACAACCAATATGAGTCGACCTGCTCCCATCTTCCTGCCGGGACTGTGGTTCGACCGCGCTTCACTCCCAAGCATCTAGCAAAAAACAATTGCGGTAACGCAGTAACGCCTGCACCTTGGAAGCCCCTTTCCAGTCGGCTGCAGCCGTCCGTGTTCTCGGGAATGGCGGAAGTGGGCCCAACAGCGTCCAACGGGGTGAAGGTCGTCAGCCTTGAAAGTATACGGTAAGGTCGCGTTCATACTTTGCGGTGCGGCGAGTCTTGGCGTCTCCGCCTGTGCCACTCTGTCTCGTTGTCTGAGTCGTCTCTGCCCCTCCCCCGTGTTATTCTGCCTCGCTGCCCGTGAACACAGCCACGCCCTGCTGCTGGCGCAAAGTATAAACGCGGCCTAAGGTAATGGTAGAATTACAGTAGGTAACTTCGTATATCATCTTGCACATTCCATCGCTGCCTGCATGGCAACTTGCTAACTATCTGTGTTGTCTGCTGACCCCTTTAGAAAACAACGGTACCCAGGTGAAAAGAAATTGAAGTATCAGTGATAAGGGCAAGTGCTGGCACACCCGACAATATTTTTTGCCTTGTACATAAGTTAATCAAAATGGTGATATAAACAAGCACACAAACGTTTGCATGAGAATAGGACAGGGATACCAGATCGAAGTGTTCATTTGCAATGAAACACATATCACTCGGCGCGCTTTTGGACGTTGATCTCGGATCTGCTTTCAAAATCTGCCATACGGTTCTCTGGAGAGAGTTATGGATTTCTGATAGCTCCGCTTCCCTATGTATAAGCGTGTTCCTCGCCCACATCGCAGATGAAAGCAAGGAAATTCATGGTATACCAGCAGCACCAAGTCACAGGGGTAGTAGTGATGACTCGCGTAGGGGTGGGTACAAAGTGGTAGAATGGAAATTTTCGCACAAATGGTGCGAACCGTTCGCACCTATGGAGCGAGGTAACAGACGAGGGGTGAGAATCATGAGGTCATCTGCTGCCCAAAATTTGCATCAATGTCAAGTAATCAAATAATTAACTGGTTAGAAAAGGAAGGTTATAAGCAGAACAAACATATTTATACATGCAAATATACTTGCATCGGAAATATTTACAAAATTGGTAAAACATTTCCACAAAGCCCGAAACAAGCCAAATTCGGCTTAAAGACACCGGGAGGGGGTAACTTTGGCTTACTGTAGAACAGACGTAGTGTGGACGACTTTGAGTGGCCGCCATTGCACAAACTCGCCAATTTGACGCCTTGGCATGGTGCCAAAAGAAGATGGTTCTATTATAGATTTGTTTTTTCCTTTTAGTTTTTATTTTGTTCTTTCTTATATTGTTTCTAGATGACTTACGGGTCAAATAAAGTCGGGGGGGGGGGGGGGGGTGGAGACGCAAAATTTTCACCCACGTCAAAGCTTCTTTCCCTTCCTAGGGTTAGGCTAAAGCAGATGAGACTATGCTTTGACAGATGCTTTTTAATGTGGGAGGAGGGGATATCAATTTCAGCCTAAGCCTAGTAAGGGGGAGGAGCTTCGACGTCGACGCAAAGTTGCGTCTCCCCCCAACTTTATTTGACCCTTCTGAGATTTTCAGGAATAGAAATGCACAATTAAGAACATCCATAAGTAAACAAGTAAAATATGTTACTAGAAAACAGTCTAAATAGGAAATAATTCAAAAATAAGGTTACATCAGGCCGAAGACAAGCTTTTAAATGAACGAAGCGTGGCTCGGCCATGGAAGCTTGCAGTTCGGACGGAAGCGCGCCCTGGGGCAAATAGCGCCCTATGGCGCGTTTTTCAACGCCGGTTTCGTTACACATTGTATCTACCGAACCCATATGTTTGTTTTCAGACGCCACTGTTTTTGTAAACACTATTCCGCCCTTGCCCCACTCACGGTGCCTTTAATTTTATGCGTGCGGGCAAGACTTTGAGGCAATAACAGAATGTCTAGTTATATTCAGAAGACTCGGTCGAATAATCTGGCAGTGTATTTAACGTTTTGCGACAAAACTACCTCAAAATCAAGATCTTTCTGATACACAAAATCTTCCAACTCTGATCTTCCAGTAAAACAGACCTTTCGTTCTGATTGTTCTAGACCTGACTGCACTAAACCTAGGAGGAAGTACTATTATAGTAGTGTTAAAAACTCCACAAATTCCTTGATTGGAGGGTTTATGCTTGAGTATGATCGTTTTCAAACACAAGGTCACAGCCAAACAAAGGCAAAGGTTCAGTCAGCCTTTCTGTAATTACCAGTTTTCAAGAAACGAAGGAAGGGATGCCTGTCAAGTTACTGCCATGGTAATGGTCCGAATAGTGGCCAAATCTCCTTTCTCAGCTTTTGGGAAAAGTTTTGGATGCGTGGGACATGCACTTGAGCTAATACAAGCTCACAGTAGGCTATGCGTGCGCCGAAATAATTGTAGCTCGAGCTGAGAATTCTTCTCTCACTTTCGAAACAGCCCAGCCACGGGAAAAAGTAATTCAATACTATAAGCACCGAGTTTCTGAACAGGATTAGAGGCAGCTCCCCACAATGTGCGGGACATAACCTCAATGAGCGGTGCTACCAGATGAAATCACTGCTAAACTCCTGATAGATCTTAGGAATCGAATAAAATAGTGGGCATGAGCAATGTCCAAGCTCTATTAAGCATACAACATATATCAAATAGTGAATTATTATTAAATTCACATTATTATTAGTTTGAAAATTTATTATTAAAATCATTCAATTTCGTCCCACATACCTTTTCTAGTCAATTTATTCCTTAATTACTTAACCTTACTTGCTGTTAATGCAAGTTTCGGCAACAGATGACCCCTTGATTCTCGCACCTCGTAATTGATTCCTCGCACCATATGTGCGAAAATTTCCATTCGTACCACTTTTAACACACCCCTCGCGTGGGGTGGTACCATATTACGGGACCCCAATGGAGGCACATTCTGCTTTTGATATTCCCTTCTCTTTTATGTCTGAGAACATCCTCAAAAGTGTTATCATACACAAAAAGTGTTATATTCTTTTTTCACGTACCACACTATCCCCTTCCACACGATCACAGAAAACTCTGTGATCGCAGCTTGTTTATGGGAGCAGAATTTGGCATTTGCGAAACTCACGAAATGGGCATTTTTGCGAGAAACGATTATGATATCCGTGTCGAGGGGCTCAAATATTATCCCTATAGGCAAATATTCAGCCAAGTCAAGTTTTTGAACCATCTTCGGAAAAATGGAGTGGTCATGGGGTGAGACGGTTTTTTTCAAAAGTCTGCGCCATGACAAAAATAACCTAACCATACCTGTCACGAATGCCACTAAACACCAAATATACGTACAAAACGTCAAATAAGAGCTTTCACTCGGCAAGGATCAACGACTTCCCCCCTAGTTTATTATGCTGCCACCATCGTATAATTTTTGAGAAACTGCCAGATGGCAGATTTACGGAACAGCCACAAATAACTGTGAAATATACGACGCAAATCTCGTTCCGGACTTCAGCTTGCGTGTATATCAAACCTCACCGGCAACTAGGAACAAATTCACTCCTATCGCACGCTCTCGTGTATAACATGCCTCAAAGTAATGCATGGTGTCAATCCTGCGACTAACAAGGAAGGCCCATCAGGTCATGGTGAGCTTTTTCAAAACGGTTTTTTGCATTTTATAGAGTCACATACATGAAGCGAAAGACCGGTCTCAAATTCGGCTAAATGGTTTTGGGGGGCTCAGAAAATGAGTGACAAAAGTTGCTCAGAGAGAAACAATTCTGACCAGTTTGCTGCAATGCTTTCCAGCTGCGGCGCTCAGTGTATGCATATCAGAAGACTGTCTTTGAATCTACGCCGAAACCACTGCGATCTCGTTCAAAAATGTAGAATCACTTATGGTAACTGCCAAACGAAGCAAAGAAAGCTGATAGGGGATGCACAGGTCGACGTGCTTGCAGTGGTTGGTTGGCCGAATGGATAGCGGGATAGATTAGCATTGGCACTGTGGTGGGGATGTTTGTGGTTCAAGTCCTCTCGACGTTTTCGCTTTTGCATTTTCTTAATTTTCTTTGTCCAGCGCTATACTCTTTGCGCACGTGCAAAATGGCTGCAGTTTTCGTCGCTGGTGCACGAAAGTGACCTCATTTGCAAGCTTTCAGTGGTTAAAGTGTTTGGACCCTTCGGCGCCCCTAGCACACGTGCCATGCGTTTTCCTGCGAAACTAGTGTGATATTCGTGCTCAGGAGACTCGACTAGCCCTAGATACAAAATACTTTCCAAATTGAGATTTTGACCCAAACTCGAGACAGTGGGGTGGATATGGGCACATAGTCACTGCTCTACTTGTACAGACGAACAACTTACAGCCTCGTTTAAATGCAATCGAGCATGTGCAGAAACAACGCATTCCAAGTGAACTGCACCTAGCAACACCATACGAAGGCGAAAATAGCAAATATTTCCTTATATCGGGCGAGCTCCTTTCGTTGAGTGCTCTTTACTATGGCAGGTGTAGTACTATTAGTCGCCCAATTTTCCGAGTTTGGGTCCAAATCACGATTAGGCTGAAAACTCGTCATCTAGGGTAGTTCGACCTCCTGAGCATGAATATCACTCGTACTTTGCGGGAAAACGCCTAGCTCCCCTGTTATGAGCGCTAGCAGGTCCAAACCAATCATTCGCTTAAAACGCAAAAATGCTGGAGATAACGGTTCCCCGGTAGAATAAAAACTGATTTTGCACATATTTTGCACGTATGGTACATGAGCACGAATGGATGAAAACTAGAAAAATGCAAAAATTTGTCCTCAGTGGGGACCGAACCATCAACTATTTTCTGGGTCCCCCAAAACCATTTAGCCAAATTTGAGACCGGTTTTTTGCTTCATGTATGTGACCCCATAAAATGCAAAAAACCGTTTTAAGAAAGCTCACCATGACCTGATGGGCCTTCCGTGTAAGAAGCCTTCATTTCCCTTTCCCCGGCTTTGAAATCCAATGCCACTGCATTATCAAATGAGATAATTCAAAGTGGTATTCATATCAGTGACCACAGGAGGTATACGTGTAATTTGTACTACCAGTCGAATTGACCGGCTGCCACCTGCCAATCCTTCTGGCCCGAAGGGTCGGCTTCGTGGCTCTAATGTTGGCTTCGCCGGCTTTGTAAGGGGAAGGGAGAGGGCGACTATCGGCATGCCGCTTACGCAGCGAGCAGATCTTCGCGCGCGCTCCGCGAACACTGGAGGGCCAAGAAGCTCTTGTAGATGGGTAACGCGCGATTCGACCATCATCGGCTCCATGGAACTACGAAAGGCCGTAATTCTGCACGGTCTAAAAGCCCTAGATCTATATCGATTGACGTCATCGGCTTTCTATAGTGGCGGAATGAGAAATACTACACATTGATGGGCTACTGTTGCAGAGGCGGAATTTCGAAGGATGTAGTCTATTAAGCGATAGTGTTGACATTACAGGCTTACGGAAGTGCGAGGTAAGTAAATGAGTAATGGGTTGTGCCATCGGAGAGGTTCAGTCTTATTCAGAAAAGTGAATGTGATCACGAGAAATTTGCACGTTATCAATTCTACAGCACGCTCTTGAATAGCATCATCTAACAATAATTAGTCGAGATTACCTCACTTCTATCTCGTCACTTACCAGTTAAACGCATAAGTTGCAACGCCAATTTCATTCACGAACTTCTGTGATTTCTTTCAGCACATCGACATATTGGAGGACGTTGAATACGTGTGCGCCACGTTCTTCCATAAGACGTCTGAAATACGCCACTCAGTTTACTTCTGAAAGGGAGACAAGCATGGCTCAGATAGTTTCAACGCACATCATCTCCTCACACTTCTTACGTGAACCATCTGCGGCAACGCAGTCTATATGGAGGTGTCGCGACCAGCCACACTGTGCTGCTGCCATCACGTGGGTCTGCAATTTTCATAAGTCTGAGCGACAGAAAACCTTTTACGATAAGCCAGCGCGAAACTACCGTGCCTGGCATTAGTGATGGTCACATGGCGTGAGTGAACCAATATGTACCTCCTATAGACATTTAAGCTGAATTGAACTACTGAATATATACCTCTTCAAAAAAGCGCTTCGTCTTGGACTGAGCCATTGCTAAACGCCATAAAGCAGGATCCATTCTGCGAGACGCCTCTCTGCGAGTGATTTCTGCAACGACGTTCGTGTGCAGTGGAGCGCCAGCTTCCTGGATAGCATTCTTATCTTTGCAAAACTAATCGCACACATAGTGAGAAACAGAAATAACTTCACAACTACCTGCAGCTTGGCCGCCTTACATCTCTCCAAGTAAAGAAAAGAGAGCGAGTGGCACATATCCAGCGTCGGATCTGTACCAACAAACTGAGTGAAGAGAAAGAAGGTAAAAAGCAATGTACATACATACCATTTTCAACGTGCACGTCCGTGAAAAAGCGACGAAGTCTCATCTTTTCCAACCCGCCTGAGATAGATACTTTGATGAATCTGTAATTAAAAGGCTTGTGAATAAGACTCTATCTTCATTTTTTCAAAGGCAAATCGCATTTACACAGCATATTGCAGTGGCGAATTCCCAAATCACATTCTCCTTCTCTAGTTGCCAAATTCAGAAGCATGATTTGTGTTGTGGTATTCCACCAGTACCAACCGCGCACTCTCTCACGTGTCTATCTATTAGATACCTTCGGAACTTGGTTAACTGTTTATGTGCACCTAATCTTCTCGCCTACACTTGGGGTGTGACCTCATTTGGGACTTTGAGTCACACCCAGGTTTCTTACTCCGATTGATTAGCATTCTACCAATGCAACTACTGCATTAGCCGCGCAACAATAAATCTCCTCCACAAACGTGATTTGAATGAAATAGTTATGAATTGATGAAGACCAAAGTGATATCGAAGTTATTCGGTATTGGTCTACGCGTTTAGCAGGGGGAATTAACCACGTCAGTTTGGTCAACACAAATTACTGGGCGCGTCACTCGGTAAATACGAGATGGAATAAACTCAATCGACAGATCGACATCGATGTATATGAAGAACATTCTGCGAACGAAGATGGTATGAGACACCAACTCAGAAGAGTACCAATGAAGAAATATCTAATAGGCCCGTACCTTTCATGTATAAAGCAGCTAGACATGATTTCATCAAGTGATGAACGCTGAAACACCCTCGAAGAATCATAAGATTTGGCGATATTTGATTCGCTTAGTGTTTCATTCAACTGTTACGGCAACTCTCCGTTCACCCCAGTCCATCTTTCACTACGACTGGGTTACTTCGAAAACAAAAAATTCTCCACCCCAATGCCGATTCTGACTTCAGCGCAATGAGCGGAGCCCTCAAGAGTCCATTTCCCACGCATCCCAAACGACGATGGAACCTTTATAGTTGTTCTATAGGGTGAAACGAAATCGTGCCAACATACAGACACACAGATACACAGACAGAAACACAAGTGACTGGTTCATGTGTAAAAAGGAGTTTATCGATGTAATCCTTACTATTCATAATGAAGAAAACTCACCTACGAATGACAGAGCTGTCATAAGGGCACATTCTTAGCCCTCTTTTCAACAATTCCAACAGCTTTTTCTTGAGAGTGTGAAAACGTTCCTATAGAAGGGAGAAATCGGCATCTAACTGATTTTATTGTCAGCAACCACCGTTGCGGTAGCGATGATTGCGTTTGGCAACATCAGGAAGAGCAAACATATCAAAAATAGAAAATTTCTGTTATATAGAACGCACCCAATTATCTTCAAGTACATCGATGTAGGCACGCAGTATTACGCCTTTGTCATCTGATGACTGACACTGTTCAATGTATTTGAAGAGCTGGTCACACTCATCAACCCATTGGAGCGAATTTTTCGAAGCTGAAACGAGTTTGCACGATAACTTTCTCTCTAAACGGAATGGGAAATGAATGTGGCTTTTTTTTCTAAGAACACAAAAACTTGTGAACATGAAACAGAAATCTATGCTCAACATCATGCTGAATAATACACAAATAATTCGCAAATTTTCCTTGACGAGAAAGATTCCTTGGTTCCCGTATTGAGGTCGAGCGTAATTTATGAACATCAGACACATTATTCAGAGATTTTTTACTGATTTAAGTTGTAAAGTGATGTCTGCTCGAAGTTCGTACAGGCTACCCGGAAAGTATTGGAGCACGCAAAAACGCAATATTTTCAAATGTACGCTCAAAAGTAGCCCTTTTTACTGTGAAAGAAACAAAACATTGAAATAACAATATTTACAGACGGTTCAGAATGTCCACCTGCTCTTCACAGGCCTTCAAATGAGGGATCACGCAAATGAACCAGGTGGCCTTGATTCAGTCCGGAACGAAAAATCGTCCCAGACTAAATATGCTCGAGGCGTTTTTAGTTCAGAGCAGTATTTTTCTGTCTACTTGTTATCTTTTTCAAATAGCCCGGAGCAGAGAAGTTGGGTCACCGTTCGCGCTTGCTGATGGGAGCAGACGCAGCTGAATCTCATAGGTAGTCGGGCGCTGGCGGCAGATCGGCTACGTCTCATTGCAGCAGTAAGGAGGGGAAAGACCGCTCCAGTGCGCCCAACTACAACTGAGTATCAGCTATGCCTCCTCCCATCCCCTCCTGTGTTTTTCGCTTGCATGAGACCACATCCTTTGTCAGTGCCTCACCCTGGTAAGTTGGGCACTAAACTTTACACATAAATGTAGAAAACCAAAGCGGCATTATAACAGAAGTTCCTGCCCAATTTCCAATCGCAACTTTCAAAAAACCATCGTATGGGGTTTGCAACTCGCCTAATGCCGTCTGAATGAGATGCAGGCGACTGGAAGCTAATGGAGTATGAGCATATGTTGTACATTCCATTATAAAGTATGAACAGGCTTTCGCTGCTAATACGAGAATAATCATGCAGCCGAAGCTTCCAGAGCAAACTAGTCATTCTCCATTTCTACCAATCGTTATCATCAAATTCCAAAATGCGCATGATTCTGCCAACAACACCAGTCGTTCGTTTTAATGGAAGCATCCACACAGCTTAGTCACTGGGAAGGAAACGAAGAACGAGGACACACCTCTTGCATATTCGAAGTAAATTTGCAGCGCAACGCAAGCAGCACTGGGTGACTCGAAGCATAAGAGCGGCTGAAATGTTCAAAACACGTAACTGAGTATTAGTATAACAACGCGAGCAATAAAAAGACAGAGAATAAAAATGATGAATTCAACTCGAATTACAACACGATTACATGAGCATGAACAGATTCTATAGAAGGTGCTTGCAATACTAGCTGCCACCCTGGTGATCAAAACATTAACCACTTGCTATGCTCGGACATATTAGGGCAAATCCTCAAGGTAATTCTCCCAGTGCGACTGCTATTCCTTATGCCTCCATTCATAGGATATCAAAATCAAATGCACGAAAAAAAAAACAGAGCGAAAGACAAGATTTTTATAAAGAGAGATGCTTTTTCACAAAGTGAACCCGTCCTTTTCATGAATCGAATAGCCAATCGTGAACCTATCAGAGGATTTTGCTACTAATGTTACCATTCACATGGCAAAGCTCAACCTAGGTTCAGCAAATATTAGACCATGAAAAATTTCAATCCAACTCAAATAACAAACCCTTAAGTTAGGATCCAGGGTACGGAACAGTTGCTTGAACTCGTCAAGCGCCGCAAGAATATCCGTCGGAAAAACCTGAAAAAGAATTGAAGCGATACAGGGTTACAACAGGAAAATCTTCGAGTGAAGTTTACCACCGTTTTTATTAAGGAACTCTTACTTGTTGTAACAACTTACCCTAAAGTCCCATAGATAAGAGCGGCCCGTAGATAAGAGCGGTTTGTGCTAGAAAATGAAAATTGACGTTTGTATACGTTTTTCTTTGGCGCTGTGTGCTCATGATTATCGCATTAATAGCCTACAACTTTACCTTTATTCTTACTGTTCTTTATACTTTTTCTATTGCTATTTTTTTATTAGCTGGTAAGGAAAGTTTTGGCCGCATTCGCGCGTTCACAAGATAGACTCAAATTTCGAAGCGCGTCTACATGAATTAAATTACAAGTTGTGCTCCTTAGATAGAGAAAAAGTTGCTCTTTCTGGATATATGCTTTTCTTGAAATGTTACAAGTTTTTCGAGTTATTAGGAAAATTATAAAGTACTGCGTAAGTGGCACTTTTTAGATGATTTCACTTCACGAGTTTTTGTTTAGCTGAGCCCCAGCGAAGGTGACCACAAATATGAGTACTGCATGAGGAGGGGGTGAAGCTTCGGTTGGAACACTTTGTCCCTGGTTTCAGAAGTGCAGAAATGAGAACGAGTTGCTCGAATTTTCAATTGATCAAATCGCTTTAACTAAAGCGACAGAAAGCGATGAGCGCCCATACTTGCAGGGGATATCCACAAGTATTGGCCCTCAACAAACAAGCTTGACCAACCACCTCAAGTAGCCTTGATTTGGAAAAACCCAAAGAAATGGGTGTCGAGGGACCCCCCAGGGCAGCTATGCGCAAGCGCATTTTCCACAAATCCTCTTCCAGTAATTGAAGCAGTTGAAGGCTGAAGCCATTGCTCGTCTATCATATTCACCAGATCTAGCGCTGACTAGGCCCCACTTTTCCAAACATCAAGACAGCTTCTTCAGCAGCAGCGTGTTCGGAAAGAATGATGGTTTGAAGTCGACTTTTTTGTTTTCGCGCTCTATGAATCATCAGCCCTTCTTCAAAATGAGATATGCAAATATCCTTAATACTTCCAAAAGTGTAGCGAATCAAATGGTGCTTATTCTGTGAGAAAAGATGCAGTCTGAGCCGAGTTATGATCTCCCGAAGTTGAAATTGCGAAACCGGATATGAGAAATCTAATTTTACTGTTGCATTGGGAGTGACTGCTGCTGGAGAGAAGTTTGAAACGATGCTAATTTTTAAAATTTTTTAAAGAATTTTAAGAATTTTTAAGAATTTTTCACCGGTAAATCAAACCGCTCTTATCTATGGGACTTTAGGGTAATTAATGTGGGCTAGTGAATTCTGCATCATCACAAACGTTCATGGAAAATCTAATGAGGACACAGTTACCAGATCTTAGGTGTTGAAAAAAGTTTTGGAAAATACGACCCGATTTCTGTCAACACGTCCGCCTATATTCGAGCCGTCCCCTCCGAAGAAAGGTGTCCCATCAAATCATAGCATAGCTGCCTAGTACTAAGTATGACCACCGACCGCCTTCATACTGCGATGACGGCTGCAGGGCGATACTGCGTCTAATTCACTGGTTTCGCCTCCTATCTTATTTGTGATTATGTCTAACATAATCAGATAAACGGTTGCCGATCGAATCTCATGGACTCTGGGTCAGGGCGTAGTAGTTGTGAAACAGCGAAGAAAATAACAAGCAAAACTGACTTGCTCATCACCATTTTTTCTCAACAAAAAACGTGTAATCGATTCTCGAACGACCTCCACATCACTGTCGCGATTATCCCTCCTCTGTGATCCACTGCCGAACAAGGTCTGCAAGAGAGCTACTCCAAGGAACGGTGTTTTAAGACTGCGCTAGTAGCATATTATTGTTTAATAGCCTCAAGCAATCGTATATGGGGAAGTAAAGGTCAACCATCGACCACCTTAGCAAAAAACTTTAGTAGGCCTTAACTGCATGTTGTCATCCTATGTCCCTGGAACCACCATCATCACAGCCCATCAAACAGGTGGTTTCGGATTCCGATGACGATTATCTACAGCCTTCGCCGCCAAGGACAAGAAGTTAGTGATGTAAAAGGATACTTTGTGGCTATATATACATGATAACAAAAACTCGTGCCGATCAGCTCCTTTTTGTGATGCGTCATATAATGTATCCCACCAGGAATCGTAGTTGAATATGAAAGCGGCCTATGCAATGGCTAACGCAGACCAATATCACTCACTGCTTTCACCGGACGATACGGCTTCTGAAGGATCATCTTAAAGAAGGTGTTCATCAAGACTGCTCTAGTAGCTCACCATACCATGCGAATAGCGTCAGCGTGTGTTTGACAAACACTTGCCAATCCCAGCCGCGGTCGCCCCTTTTGTAGTGGTCTGACCTACTCGGACAGTTTTGACGCAACACGCTAGGTGAATATTGCCGAACATTACACCCCAAACACACTCCGTCATTTCCATCTTCGCATGAGTATCACTGTACCGAAAAGACCTCGAAACAGCCATGCCCTTCTTTTCTTCTCGCCCTAAACCGGGCTGTGTGATAAGTGTTCCGGTGATTGGTGTGAGGTCAGGCCACTCATGAGTCTCCTCAACGAGACGATTGATTTACTAATGAATTCAAGATCGTGGCTGCGTAGCTGACACTATTTATCATGCGCATTATCATCTAGTGTAGAGATTGTAACCCTCCCTCTCCGAAGAAGCTTGCGCTGTCTGAAATATTCAGGAAATGTGCGTGACTAAATGTGCAGGTTAGCTGACGCTATGGAACAGAAAGTAAAGCTCAAGCGTCTAACTTTTAGCTACAATAGAGAAACAGAGGTGCTCACCTGAGCCAATAACAAAAGCAGCTTTAGTAACATCTGCAGAAGCCGAGTTCCCAGCAGATGCAGAGGAGTGTTAGTATATTTGAACAAGCAATCCTTCAGCTTATCGATAAACATGCACCGTGTGAAGGGAATCTCATGCTTCTTCAACTTTTTCTTCTTGTGTGCTGCGTCGTTTGATGATGAGCCATCATTTGGTAGAACGGCCGCATCATCACTCTGCACCCACCGTTTTAACTGAAAAAGGCAGCATTCCATTTAAACTGATGAAATTCGACAAGAAATAACCTACGATGCTCAGCGCATATATCACGAGAGCAAGATTAAAATCATCAGTCGGTACACCAAAATTGATACTGTTTATATTGGCCATCAATTCTCGCAGATATTCCTCGAACTTAGCTTTTCGTATGTTTCCCGGTCTGACCCGATAGAGCTGATCCAACTGAGAAGCTTTTCTGGAAGAAAGTGTTACAGATTCAAGGATCGGTTTCCTTTAAGACAGACGACACTAATCCACCAATGATACCAGTGGAAATGCGAGAGTCTTAGCCATCTCTTAAAAAATTATATGCAGTGGACTTAGCTGCTTCAACACAAGTACATCTGTCTAGCTTGTCAAATCTATACAAAACCAGAGTTTCTGGAAAAGCTATTTCATCAAGTGTGGTTGGAAACATACGTTTCAAGAACAGAGAAGACAAACTCTGGAGAGGGTGCAAGTTTGATCATAGCGAAAATCATATTCAAGGCGAGATCCTTGGCGCCAGAAGAAGGAACCGGGAACAAATTTGTAGAGTATGGCAGAAGATCCCATTCCTCCAATAATTGAAATGTGGGTGCACATGGTAAAACCTTAAAGATGAAGTTGAAAACGATAAACACAACTACATACTGCCCAAAATGGAATATTGGTCACAACCTGTGTAGGATTCTCAAATACTCGTGAACCAAGTGATCTACAGAATTCCACGCCCAGAGTGCGAAGCAACACGAGAATAGCGTTAGGTCCAAAACTTTTGATACGCAGAATTCGAAGTTCACTGAACTCAACTTCTTTCAAGGCATGGGACGGTTCTTCCAGCTGAAATCAAACTAAAATAAGTCGCTTTTAAACATATGTACGCGCAGAAGACGGGCAACTACCGGGGAAAAAGTGTCCTGATTTTAATGTCCTAACGCCTTTCTTGTAAAATGGGATTAACGGTTTCAACCGGGGATAGATGAAACTATCCATTTCGTGCGAGCATCATGCTCACGGTGCTATTCCAGGCCATCCGCAAGTCTGCAAGTGACTCACTCTGGTGTAGTTTGCGACCAGCCGCCTTCTGGGTCGACTTTCAATTCTATCCAGTTCACGTTCCATTTCAATCCAACTGATCACGACATCATCAGATGACGACGCAATCCTATGAAAGAAGAAATGAAGGAAGAAGAAGAAAATTACGAAAGTATCAGGTAATCAATATGAATCAGACAAATTGGCAAATTTTGATCATTCTCGTACAACTTTTTACGGACAACTGGGATTTACTTGAAATATGCTCCATCTTTATTGATGACCTTCTGCCACGGGTTAGACAGATCATGGATGCCCTTACTCCAGAAGGCCGGGGGCTGGAGCTCGAAGAAGTTGTCGAGTGCCGTTTTGACGTTGTCGCGAGTTTTGAAGTCTTGGCCGTCCAGGTGACGTTGGAGGCGGGAGGAAAGGTGGAAATCCGAAAGGGCTAGGGCTGGGGAGCACGATGGGTGTGGAAGCACGGTCCAACTGTACGACAGCGCTCGGCCTTGGTCGATCTTGCAATGTGCGGTCTCGCGTTGTCGTGCTGGAAGTAGACATGTGACCGCCGCCGTAGCGAACTTTGGACATCTGTCTTCAATTCTCGTAATTGACGAACGTAGACGTCGGCACATACTGTTATAGCTTCACCGAGCAGCTTCCAGTACTCTACGCTGTGTTGCTCCACCAAATGCGGTTTTCGTCTTCGATGGAATAGTCGCCTGACGCAAACTTCGAATGCCACAAGTACACTGTACTTCTGGTGGGGCATGCCCCTTGTGAACTTCTTTTGGACGTCTGCCGATATCCGCGGGTTCCTGGCCAGATAGCGATAGAAATAGTGTAACGTTGCGGATGTAGTCTCTGGACGGCTTGAAATCGAGCGGCATTGTGGCGGAATGAAACTACTTTGGAGTGATGGTACTGCGAAGAGCTTTTCATACTCATTCCAACGGTACCTCGCGCATCCATTTTCGTTGATTCGTTGCTGTGTTATGATTTCTAGAAATGATCGCTACCATTTGTCCGAGCCATATCGACTCAACCTAATAGTTACGACTGGAATCTTGAAACTTCGTCAATTTCCCCGTAAAAAAGGCTGCTTCAAGGCATGTGGTGCGCTCATATTTCTGAACAGACTACATATCTCCTTCATTTCAATTGTATATTCACGTACTTTGGGTCTTTGAGACTAACTTTGCAGCAGTGTGTAGAGTAATTACCGTTAGCCCCAAATTTATGTAAGTCCGGTCCTTCTCTACCTAGGCTGATTAACTGAAGCTAATGGTAAAAGCGTGTTGAAGAATGTCCTGACCGAGGCGATCAGTGGTCATGTTCACTGTATCAGGTCATTCAAGCGTACTCTGCCACGGCAGGACATGGGTATTATCAAGGCACATACCTTTTGAGAGTATCTGTCGCACCCATTAGAATGCACCTATGCCTGCGCGGGTCCCCTATGGTCTGTACTCTTACTACTACTATGAGAGTTCGTTCAGCTCTTAGGCTCAGGCAAAAGGAGCTCCTTATCCTGTCCCCTTTTCCCCACCCCTTTATTGCCACGCCACCCCAAAAAAGTTTAAACTAGACTTGAGGTTTAGCTATTGCTTCCCTTTCAGAATTACTCTTCTTCACACACACCGTTTAGAAAGCCATATGCGGTAGTAGTATCATGTTGGGATTCGATAAGATCAAACCTCATACGGCTATAATCTAAGCGAGCAAGCGAAATGGATTCTACCTGTCCTCCACAGCGTAGATTTGCTGTGTCTGACGCTCTCTTTCTACAATTTCAGGATCCCGCAGCTCTTCCAAAGTTGAACGCACGTTGACATAGCTATCCCATCCTTAAGAAGGACTATAGAAGGAGGTATAGCATTGCAAACGTGAAACTAAAATTCAAATCGAGATTTAACACACCTTGAGAATGTTCATCTCCGAATCGCGGAACACCGCTATTCCAGAACTCCTCAAATGCTTCAAGTTTTCGCTTCTCTGGAGCATTTGCGAGAGACGACGGCAATCGAAGGTTATACTCCACGCTCGCCTGCGAATATTTAGGTTTCACTATCGATAGGACGTGACGTCACGGAAAACAGACCCCAACCATAAGAATGCATACATGGTATTAAGATGTACAGGAAGTTGGTCAGTTTTGCGTGTTCTCACGAAGTGCGAAGCACTAAAACAACAGAAAGCGAGGTGCGACCGTATCTGCACAGGATATCCGAAAATATTGGCCTCCCCATTACGGATGGGGTGAAAACCTCAGCTAGCTCCGATTTCCAATACTCAAAAAATGGACACTACGCCACTACTCGGAGCAGTCATGCGCAGCCGCATTTTTTTACAGATAATTTCCCAGAAATTGACGGAGTTACAGGTTGAGGCCCTTACTCGTTCGTCAATCTCGTCAGATCCAGCGCTGACTAAACCCAATCTGCCAAAACACCTGAACAGCTCTTTGAATAGCAGATGTTCAGGAAGCACGATGATTTTGCGTTGACTTTTCACGAATTCGTGAATATCAAACTCTCCTCTTTACCCTCCAATAATGAAGAGCAAAATGCATCATGTTGACAAAATGTGCCACATGGAATGGTGCTTACTATTTGGAAAAGATGCAGACTGAGCCAAGAAAGATCCTCCGAAGCAGAGATTCAAAAACCCGCCAAACACTTTTGTTGGACCTATGTAAAGTCGTTCGGAAAGTTCTGGTGATTTCGAATGTTTTGGTTTCTGATTTCTTCGCCAGTGGTGCCTATACCATGTTAAAGACGGCTTACCCCCCTACTCAAACAGTGACGTTTATACTTGAAATGGATTCTGAATTCTCCTAATGTCTCTAGTAGAGGAAAGGCATACGGGAGCCCCACATCATTCCTAATAGACCCGTCTTCTTCAGCACGCAAACGATCCATTTATTGACCACATCGTAACATGTTATGAGAACCGGATTCTGTGGGGCAATCGTTGACGCACTGTGTGCGAACAAAGGTCAAGCTCGTGGCGGTCAGTATGGTGGGTGTATATCGTTAGGACAGAAACGTCGCGTGGCCGTGTTCGGCACGCGACGGGATGGTGCGAGCTATGCGCGCCGTATAAGTTGGGTCCTGAAGCGATTGCGCCTATGAGGCGTAGAGCACCGTCTTCGATTCAAAGCAGGTGTATGGCGCGGCCCTTGCAGCTAATTTGCCAATGGGGCGCATGGGCCGTCTGGACTCTCCCAGATTTACCTAAGCCTTTTAGGGGAGGAGCTTTGGCAGTGCCCCATTGGCAAATTGGCCTCAAGGGGCCGCGCCAAACGACCGTCCCCCCTTCAAGACCCATCCGATAAGGCGCGCATAGCTCGCCCCATCTCGTCGCGCGCCAAACACGGCCACGCGACGTTTCTGTCCTAACGATATACACTCCAGTATGGTGAAGGTATGGTGGTCTGGTCTGTTGCAAATACTGGTCCAACCCACCATAGCTTAGTCGATCCAGCGAAACTCTTACGTCCACGTCCGAAAAGTACTTGAGGATCCCAACGAGATGCATCGCAAACTGCAGATCATTGGCCCAGTATTTGCAAGTACTGGAAGAGAACTTGTCTCTCTTCGTGGTAAACACGCCTTCATGTTGCACAACCAACCGATGAAGTTGAAAGCGCTGGGATACAAAACTGCTGTATCCACCATACACATCTGACCTGGTTCCCAACGATTACCATTTTTCCAACCACAGGATACCATTCTTCAGGAGAAACACCGATGTTTTAGCGGTCTTCAATGAATTCATCACCTGTAGTCTCTGGAGTTCGAACAACCGTAACAAACAAGCTTGCATCTTATTGGCGAAATGAGTCTATTTGTAGGTTCTTAATTTGATCGATGAAATTCTGTATGAGCCATGCGCAGTACAACTAGAGGCCGAAAACCGTAAGCACTTTCCGAACGAGCCAATGATTTCTAGTTAGATCTTTGATAGCTTCCGCTGGGCTATAATTGTAGTCAACAGACTACACAGTATCTAATTTACCTGAAAACGTCAAGTAAGTCTTTCGTATTTTTGGTCTGAAAAAAAGTGATCTCTGGGTGAAGTGTAATCTGGTCTTGTCGGAAATATCCGCCTTTTGGTGGCCTTTCTTTGGAAGGTCATGACTATGCTTGAATACGATTGTTTTGAACAAAACAAAAACCACTGGGGTGAGCACACTTCTTCCAATAATCGCTGAGCGAATACAATCCTTGAATTCAAAACTAGTTTCCTCAGAATGCGATGTATTGAGAGACAATTTTACGTCTTTTTCCTTCGAAGGACCTCTCTTCTAACCACTTTTAAAAGCAGAAAAGTGGTAGCCCGTCTTGGATACATTCAACATTTCCGTAAATTAGAAAAGCGCTTCAACACCTGAGTTTTTACAGTTTTGACATGGCTCAACTTCCAATGTGATGGTTGGCGTCGATCGCAAAAAATGATCGGACCTTGAAGGCATACTTTCGCCCAGCAACGGTCACTTTTCGCAGTAAGGTTCCACTGAAGAGTGATCTAATTTCCTAGTATGTGACATGGGTTCTAAGTTTCATGAAGGCAGCTAATTCTTGTGTATCCACTGAGTGACCCCTTCTTGTAACAATATTAAAGCTCCATGTTACAACTCGAATCTTTTGTATCCTCCCCGAACTGCTGAAGAAGGAAACCACAAGGTCCCATGTGCCCGTTACGGGTCGAGATGTCTTCGTGAAGATTTATTGATGCGCTCCTTGTTGCCTTCCCTCGCGGGTAGGGCTTATCGCGTCTGTAGAGACTACAGATCTTTTGCTTGATCATAGTGAAGTATTTCGAGTGCTCTTTTTTTGAATGATCAACTATCACGCCAGTCAGCCATGCACAGATTGCACCATTTTGGAGCTTTGTCTCTCTAGACGCACATTTCCTTCCTACTATCCTCTACTCAACAGCATACTTTTCGAAAATGTTCGTCGTATTTCAAACTGAACCTGACACATTGCTGCCAGAGGCCATAAGTCTTGGTTTTATATGGTCTCAACTAACGTCTAGACCAGCGCCCGTTTTAGAAATCTCCCTGAGGCTTTATATCAGATAGGGGCCGCTTTTCCCCCGTAGAAGGTCTCCGAATAACACAAGAAATCTCGGAAAGTGCTCCTGTAAAGTCAAGAGGGAACAGACGATGTAATGGATAGCGGAAACTTTTTGAATAGACCCAATGTTCATATTTGCATCTAGCTTGGATTCCTTAAAAAGTATACCCCAGCACAGCAGCAACAGCGACAAGCGATCGCCTTTCGACTTCTCTTCAACATGAAAGCAAATCCATGGATATGGTAGCCGAATGTTGTGGCGTGATAGTTGGCGTGACTGGCGTGATAGTTGATACCCCTAGCACAGCAGCAGCAGCGACAAGCGATCGCCTTCCACTTCTCTTGAACATGAAATTAAATCCATGGATATGGTAGCCGAACGTTGTCGTGTGGAGCATTCACGGTCATGATCAAGTAATGATGTTGCCAGTAGAGCGAGGAAATCGCAATTGTCATACAGAAAGCGAACACACCACGTCAGAGAAATCGCTTCTGAGGGACTGAGCGCAACAATCTAGATCACCAGGGTAAGGAATACTCCTCACCTGAACACTGGCCACAGCGCGATTTGTATATCCTCGCTCCATCCACCACATCAGCCTTCTTACATACATGTGCAGAAGAAACACTTCCGTGTTTTCTTCAGGTTTGTGCGACCTGGAATGCCTCAATTTGCCCTAAGATGTCAATCATTTTACTGCAGTTGTTGGGCTTTATGTTAGCGAAAAATGGTTGCTCTTTTCCGTAGGTATCTCACGGAACCAAAAATTTCAATTATTAGGTTGTCCCGAAAGTTCCGGAACACCTCGACCTCCTTCTTTAAAATTTATTTCATTACAACATAAAGCCTTTTGCGGCATGTCATATATCATTCGGAAGAGAATTTTCTACTCTACAGAATGAAATGTCTTGTTGATCAAAATGTGTTTATGTTGAAAAGAAATAAATTTGAAAAAGTGATCGAGGTGTTCCGGAACTTTCGGGACAACCTAATATTACGAATTAGTTATCATACAAATAGGTGCCTTAGACCGCAAATCAGGACATGGAACTGCACAAAATGAAAATATCTGGATAAAATGAAAGCAGAAATAGCGTCCAATCAAGCGTGATACTCAAGCAATTGACGGCAGCAGACTCGCATACCGCAGAGAGAACCCCTGCTAATAGGTGACCATATCATCCAACCTCCCTGTAATGCGACGATTGTATCGCATTACGATATTGTCCACGGCCGCCACGACTAATATGCGCTTCCGTGACACACTTCAAGATCCAGAATTACTGAACACCTATCGTGAGGCGAGGCAAAAGTACTAGATGCTTGAGAGCCATGATGGGTAGGAAAATGTGATATTCAATGAAGGGTAGTGGTTGTCATTGATCGAGAGTGTTTACTATGAGAGCATAGCGTTAGCAGCAAGAGCTGACCAGTAACAGAGGGAGGACTTTCAGTGCACTTGTGACCCAGCTTCGAAGATTTGTAAGATGTCCACGTAGATACCCGCAGCTGACCATTCAACAACAACAAAAAAAGAAATAGTCCCTTCGCCCTTGCCACAATATCGTTTTTGCTTTTTTTACGTCTATCGGAAACAAATCGATCCGCACGCTGCTGCAAATGGTACACAATGCAATGAGACGGATGGAGTTGCCCATCAGAGAGTGATTAGAGGTAGCACCCTCTCCGACCTCTTAATTTCTAGGTGATAGTCACACCCACCGCGGGTAAGCCTCCTTTTTCACACATGATAGACCACTGCTCACACCTGCATACTCTCCGATTCATGACCTCCATGTCACTGGTGCTATTCAGAGAAGCGTCGAAAGTATCTTTACACCTCTGCGACGCCCAGCAGACCAAGCATTGCAGAGATCTAACTACACCGAGTCCAACTCAAAGACCAAGTATGATTCGAGGTGAACAGCCTCGAGTCATACTTGGTAATTGTATGCTGATTGTAAATGTACGCTAAGGATTGTAATTTGCACAAATCGAGTTTAAAAATGGCCCACTTCAGTGACCATTTCCTTGGGCAATGAGATTCCGAGGATCAGGAGCACATCAACTTCCGTCCGAGCAACTGGTTGGAAGGTGTAATTTGTGCACACTTCTCACAAGCTACACGCAAACGAACAACTTGGGGCACAAGGCTATCAACATTCGGAACAGAAATACCAGTTTTCAAAAGCATTCCTTATTGGGCTGATTTCGGGAAATAGGTACAGTGAATGAAATACCGCCGAAAATTTCTATCATATTAGAATGAGAGTAAAAACTAACCTGAACACTCCGTTGAGAATATCACTGAGTTTAGCGAAGCACCGGTCGAACGCTCTTTCCTTAAAAGCGAAAAAACAGTGATATCAACAAGCCACATTCAATATAGCCTAAGAACCAACCAAAATATCGCTTGAATACAGAGCCATATCGTATTGTATAAAATCCAGGTATTTTCCCCACATCGAGCACTTATTGACAAATGCATTCAAAACCTAGAAAATATTGGTACCACTATTATGGGTTTTTTCTCCAAAACGGAAGGAGAAAATAACGGAAAATATAATGGACCTTCTCCCATTCCGACAGCACTTCCCGGGTTGGCCAAATTTCCTTCAAGTACTGAAGCCTTTTTAAACGATTTTCAACATTTCGAGGGTTGCAAGTTATTGCCTGAACAAATAGTTTATCATATTAAGTAGAATTTAGGAGATAGAAACCAAGAAAGACGAATGCTGTCGACACCTGATCAACGATGGATAACTGTCGTTCGATAAGAGCTCTTCTGTCGTTTGCCGAGCCATTATGTCGACTGCTGTCGAATATTTCTTCCTGAATGAAAGCTGAAAGCTTGGAATAGATTTGTTCAGCAAACGCTGCATCACATACATTTATCTTAAGAAACTGATCCAAGAGATCAGGATTCTTGGGGTCCTTTGTGAATTGGGTAGCAACACGTTGCCTTTGCATTTCCAACTCAACTAGGTGGGGTGGAGTGGTAAACTGAAATAAATTCGAAGACGGTAACGACAGACATAACGCCATGTTACAGTCACATTATGGTGAATGATAAATAATGAAAACCACAACAACACTCACTTCAACCTGATATTCCAGAGCCTGCTGCTGTTCTTCCATGCGCTTCTTTTCAGCAATTTCATGCTAAAACTGCGGGCGGTAAACAAAAGCGAAATGATAGACACAGAAGAAAAATGAAATTTACCAAATACTGAAACTCTTCCATTCTTGTTTGTGACAAAGCCATGAAGTCAGCACTTATACGATACAAAGGCTCTTTCTTTCGGAATGTACGTTCTACAGTAGATTCATTTCGCTTTCGCAGAAGTCCTCCAAAGTATCTATGCGATCGATCTCTCTTTTCACATAACTCACGGGCTTCTTTTGAGAAAAAGAGCTGAAAAGCCGATTCTTACATAAAGGCTCGAGCAAATGAAAAGAAACAAGAATAAAACAACTTTAACAGGCTTGATACCTCTGCGAGGTCCAAAGAGGAGTAGGAGCGCCTCAAAAGGAGAGATCATGAGGGAAGGGAATAATTGAGGGTAGGGTAAGTCGGAATTGATTTGGAAGGATGGTGATATATGGCAATTACTGTTCGGCAGCAGAGGGAATAGTAGGAACCGGATGGCGATGCAGCGTATCCCTCCGAAATGATGTGGTGCCAAAGCGTCTAATCTCCGCGACACGTATTCTACAGTGCTGGATAGAAAGTGGTAAGAAGACAGTGGCAACCCCACCCGTCCTAGGAACAATCTAAAAATCCGCCCCTGAAGAGTCTCTCGATTACAAAAAAAAACCGGCTTCTGAACATTTCCTGTGATTTACTGAATCCGTGCAAAACACGAGTTACATTTGTATACCTTCCTATGCATTGCAACTCCAAACGGTAGTTAACGGCCTGATCTACGAGACCACAACATGTAATCTTGCTGGTGTTTGTATTTGTAAACATCAAGACGAAACGATCAAATCTTAGTGATGTAAAGACTAACCTCATCTAACCGCTCATTACCGTTGAGTATCGAGTAGGACCTGTTTTTACATTCTGCCGTGTGTCCCTTAGGAATGGAATCCATTTGAAAAATTTCATGGTCATACAATCTGTGGAATACTGCAAATAGCAGAACTTCAACAAGTAATAAAAATTAATGCAGGGGAAGCTTACCAATATACGATCCTTCAACGGAACGCTCCTCTCTATCACCAAGAAACTCCCACCTTTCGCTTCGCTGAAAAAAAAACGTAGTAGACGAGTTCCTTTCGAACAAAATAAAGAGAAAACTACAACTTGTACTAGCTAAGCTGGCTTATGCGACGTCATTCCTATTCGAAACAAGAAAAAGCAGACAACAACTAAACACTAGCGTAAGGAAAGAATTCAGAAGACAGCTATATAAGCTATGAGCACTAACACGGAAGGCCCATCAGGTCATGGTGAGCCTTCTCAAAACGGTTTTTTGCATTTTATAGGGTCACATACATGAAGCGAAAAACCGGTCCCAAATTTGGCTAAATGGTTTTGGGGGGCCCAAAAATAGTTAATGGTTCGGTCCCCACTGAGGACAAATTTTTGCATTTTTCTAGTTTTCATCCATTTGTGCTCATGTAAGACCATACGTGCAAAATATGCGCAAAATCAATTTTTATTCTACCAGGGAACCGTTATCTCCAGTATTTTTGCGTACTAAGCGAATGATTGGTTTGGACCTGCCAACGCTCATAACGGGGGAACTAGGCGTTTTCCCGCAAAGTACGTGTGATATTCATGCTCAGGGGGTCTAACTACCCCAAATGACAAGTTTTGAGCCTAATCGCGATTTGGATCCAAACTCGGAATTTTGGGCGACCAATGGTACTGGTCAAAATTGCTTCTTTCTAAGCAACTTTTGTCACTCATTTTCTGGGCCCCCCAAAACCATTTAGCCGGATTTGAGACTGGTTTTTTGTTTCATGTATGTGACCCTATGAAATGCAAAAAAACCGTTTTGAAAAAGCTCACCATGACCTGATGGGCCTTCCTTGTAAGCCCCAAGGGAGCACTTGAACACCTACCAGGGTGATAGTCGGTGCTTCCGGAAGTTTTCTTTTTCTTCCTTTATCATCATCGCTAGAAGAAGACGTTGAAATGCTATCGGAGCGTCTCGAACGACGTTTTCTGAAACATATTTGCCAGCTTAAGTAATTTGAAGGAGAAACTGTACATCACACTTTTTCCGTACGCCTTGATCGTCAGCAGAATCGGTTGAATCGGATGATGACGAATACCTACACAAAAGGATACAGATCCACTCAAGTTAAGAAACTAAAACCAATGTTACCGCATGTGCTTCATTCGCCTCTGTTTCTGCTTCCGACGTTTAGATTTCTTCACCTTTTTCTTTTTACTCTTGGAAACTGGTAAGTCAACTTTCGGAACACTAATCGGAGTGAAATGAGTGGCTGGCGATGCAACCTGAACGGGTCAGTTAGAGAAGCATGTAACCAGTCCAGAATATACAGCTAACATCGGCATGACCTCTCCCAAATTCACAAACCAACACTTAGCAATCTTTAATATTTTAACCCTGTCATAACTCTCATTACGACAAATGAAAAGGTTGTCGAGTGCGAAGCGGTTTGTAGAGATCTGGGATTTTCTAATATTATGTAGTACACGCATATCGCAATACAGGGTGCGCCAAAATTATAGCGAAAAGGTACTTGAATCGCCTAACGAGAGCATCACAATCTTGAGAAACTAAAGATATGTTACCTTTATTGTCCACTTATTAATCATATACGTTCGGTGAATTTCGAAAATCCCTCCGTTGGCATCGACACAGGCCTTGAGATGCGTCGTGAAGGCATCTACCGTGGCACGCAAGCATGGCGCGCTGAGCTCGTCCCACGTTTTCTGTAGAGCTTTCCTGAGTGATTCCACAGAGCGGTGCGGTTTTACGCAGGACTCTGCTTCTAGAACAGACCAGACGCTGTATTCCATGGGATGTAAATCTGGTGAATGGGCTGGCCACTTCTCGAAGCGGATAAAATCGGGGAAATTGGTCTTGCACCCGTTCTAGACCACACGTGCCCTGTGAGCCGGAGCTCCGTCCTGCTGGAATATCCAATTACGTCTTCCGAAGTGGAAATTAACCCAGGGCAACAATTCGTCCTCCTTGATGTCCATTTCTCGAGCCATTCAGCGGAGCGAGCGCGACGGCTCTGTGCGGATACTCTCGCGTACCTTCCTCAGATTGCTGGTCGTGATCACAGGTACACGACTCCCCCATCCAGATCGGCCGCTCTCGGTTCCTAGCTCCCTGTAGCGTTTGATGGACCGGTAGATGACACTCAGCTCTATACCAACACGCTCATGAATTTCGCGTGCCGAAAATCCTTGTCGATGAAGTCCATTGATTGCAGAACGATAGCAAGGTAGCCTAACCATGGTCACAATGATATATTTTCTCGGTCACATATGTTAGGTATGAATACATCAACACTATAAAAATGGCAGAAGCAGAGAAAAACACAGCATCCTTGAATAGTTGTTCAAAATGTGCATGCATGTCCATTCGCCATAATTTTGGCACACTCTGTATATCCATGTTATCCAACACTGTATATCAAGGGCCCTCATTAATGGCTGCTCACACACTGCATATTGGAGGATGATCAGCCTGAGATTCTCAAACGATGAACATTACAGAGATCTCACCAACGGGCACGTTAACAACCACATTTTTTCGAAACTAACGCACGTGAACTTGGACATCGTCATCATCCTCGTCATCGGTGTATATGTATCTGACTGCCGCTTCATTTTTCTTCCTCTCAAGAAGACGTTCTTCTTTCGCTCTTTTTTCCTTCTTCAAAAAGTGAAATCAATTTCTCTTCGAACGTGGAATTAACTCTTATCAAGGAGACTAAGCCTCATAGAAGAAATAATAGTAGTTGAAATTATCTCACCAGAGCGCGGACTTCCAGTATTTTCTGCTGCGTTTCGAAGGACGAGTAATTGTGGTCGTCATCACACTCACCCTCCTCCCTTTGTTCCGTAGGAGGATTGGCGTAAGCTGGGAACATCTATCTGAATGAAACGATGCACAGTGATAAGGGCAGGGAAATCAATACAGGAAGTGATGCTACTATGATCCTACAATATGCCTATAATATGTATTCCTTATGTCTACGTGTTTGTGTATATCTCTGCTTGTCAAGGAATTCACGTCTCGGGTCGCAACAGAACAGGGACTATTTTTTGCAGATGATAGGTGTGGTGCCGAGGTGACACGGGTGTGTGGCATTTGGCTCGTCCGAGCTGACACGCGGCAACGGGGAGACGGTCGTTTGGCGCGGCCCCTTGGAGCTAATTTGCCAATGGGGCACTGCCAAAGCTCCTCCCCTGAAAAGGCTTAGGTAAATCTGGGAGAGTCCAGACGGTCCATACGCCCCATTGGCAAATTAGCTGCAAGGGCCGCGCCAAACGACATACACCCGCGGCAACGTGCGGCGAAGTGCGCGGCGTCGTTTATTGGGGCGCGAGGTAGACAGAAATTTTATTGGACACAGGTTTTTCCTTCCTTCCATTAGCGGTTATAAGATGAGTTTTTCTTGTCTAATACTTCTGTTTACTTACTACCCTCATATTACCACCCAGATCACTTACTATTCTTTTTGAGAGCATCGTTTTCTGAAACGTTTGGTGGCGATGAGATAAATCCGCTTCTTCCCTGATTGTTTTATTTCATTACATACAAGTTCACGTGAGTTCATGAAATCTGTTTGTCACTTTGGCGACGGAAAAGAAATAAACCGGATTGGGAGGAAGAGAAAGCCCTTTTCTTGACAAACTCCCGAGAAAGCCCTTTTCTTAACAAAATCCCTAAGTATCTTGATCTAAATCAGCACGATTGCGAATTCGCGCTCCAGTCAAAGAGGACGAGGTCGGACGTGGCATCGCGCAGTTTGCCGCGCAAATTGTCGGTGCCAACCCGGACGAGCCAATGGCCCGTCTCCCGAGGTGACACTGATGACGGTTGATCGAACTTGATAGCAACAGACAAGGGTTAACAAAGTGTGTTGGAAGACAAGTGTCACCAACTTCGCAGCGTTTTTCGCGTCAATCCCACGGTATTGACGCGAAAAACGTCGCACTCAACCTGCTCCCTTTGTTGCGTAGGAGCTGGGTATTACGTATGAAGCCAAGGGGAGACGGTCGTTTGGCGCGGCCCCTTGGAGCTAACTTGCCGATGGGGCACTGCCAAAGCTCCTCCCCTAAAAAGGCTTAGGTAAATCTGGGAGAGTCCTAGCCCATGCGCCCCATTGGCAAATTAGCTGCAAGGGCCGCGCCAAACGACATACACCCAAGCCAAGCGGTAGCCGGATCGCAATTGCGTACAGTACACCATTACAGTAACCCTTCCGCCTATAGTTATTCGGACCACGACGGTGTTTCAGTGTCTGCGACTACGTTTACGTCGAATACGTCGTTTACGTCGACTAAGTTGAATACGTTTTTTTTCCAATATTCCGAGTGTAAATGAGATATAATGTATATATACGTATGTGTGTAGGCTATTATGATGTACAGGGTGTCCCATAATTACGGGCGCCAATATATTGCAATATTTTGTTGGCGTCAATAGAGTGAATGAAAAGTCAACCCATTCACAACTTCACTCACATATTATCCCTCTATTATATAAACCATTTACTTTGTTTGTCGGTTTGTATGTCGGTATGTATGTCTGTCCGTCCGCAAGTTAGTGATTGTGATTATGGAGTGATAGAGCAAAACAACCGCTCTGTGTTGGGAGAGACCGATGGGTGTTGGGGTATCACTGTGCGGCTATGTTGTCGTAGTGATAGCACCTACTGCTTATATAAACACCTATTTTGTACTCTCGCCGTCATTCTGGATGTGCTGACGTATGGAGATGTCGGCACACTGGGATGGCATGCAATATGTTGGGTCTTGGTAAGAGCACTGCCGTTTGAACCCGATCACGGAGTGGTTAATTTTGTAAATGAAGACGATTGCAATATTTTTTACAAAACACGGCCCCTCAGACAGCTATCATAATGTACTTAAGGTTCGGAAACGGATGGTGAACCTTATCATCACATAGTACGCTCTTTGATTTTTGTGACGAATGAGTGGCACCAGTGAACGTGTGGAAGGGTGTGGATTCGACAAAATTACCAATGTCGTGTGACGCGCGAGGTACATCGCGTAGCGAAAACTGGTATAACAAGACACAGCAGCCATATCATAAGTTTCTCTGCCCCCACAAAGATACAAGCTCAAAGTCTCTCTATCTCTACCACCCATGACACGCCTGTTTTTCCATACAATCCTTCCAAAATCTTACTCAGGGCTACCTTATGTGACTCCATACTAGGATGGCTGACTCGTCAGACCTTGCTCCTAGTTGAGGACCCCGGCAGGAGATCAATGGAATCATGCTTTGGGAGATTTGACGGACGTTTCGAAAAGTGATGAATTGGAACAATTCGGGTCGGCAGCGCTTTTGTATCAATTTGATTCTATTAAACTAAAGCGCCTTGCCGCTAAACTCACCAAGTATTGTTGCGAAAGACTAGTGAGCGCAATGCTTCATTATGTGTAACAGCCAGTTCCTCATGTTCACATTCCCGCAAGCTTTACGCCGAAATCGACGGAAACCAACAGTGTGTCATTATTGGACCCTCAATCATGACTAGGAACCCCTTGCTGGTACCCAAACACTCTATCGGCAGGGTATACCCTACCAGACGTTGTTGGTCACAGTGGGTTGCCCTTAACGGTTTAGGACGTGGAAATTTTTTCGCTTGAACAAAAGTACAGTGAGGTGCGTGTCACCGTTGAAGCGAATGAACGCAAAGTGCATTTGAAAAAATTCTGAAATCTCGAAAATACCATGAGCTTCACACCGACAAACATGCACCTCGGTAGAAGAAGATCCTGTGCACCTGCTGACCAGAAGATGAAAGAAAAAGGATTGACACAATTGCATAGAGGAATACGAAGAAACACTAGTCCAGGCGCCCATAATTTTGGAACACCCTGTATAGTGCAGGTGTTGTTGAGGGGAACAGGCAGAAGGACGCACTGTACTTTCCTATGTTCGGTTTCGGCGGTATTACAACTGGCACCGCTCCATGTATTACAAATGACTGATTATCTAAAAAGCACTCCTATCACGTATTCACAAACGAACTAAACGAAAAAAGGAAGTGTTGCCGTGCTAATGTAGTTGTGGGCGGCCACAACCCTTCGCGCTCACAGCTCTCACCTCATAACATCCTACTCTCATAAACATGGGTGGAGTGCAAGTGTTCCGATTAGTGAGGTCAGGTCAGGTTGCGCGGCGGATTGCAATCATGTAAAGACAGGTAAATAACGCTGCCAAAGCTTCTCCCCAAAAAAGGCTTAGGCAAATCTGGGAGAGCCCAGACAGCAGGACACGCCACCATTCGGACAGTTCGCGAAGAGCGGTGACCCAGTCCGGTGCCGACTTCTAGAAATCGGAACACTTGCAACACACCCTAATAAACATGTACCGTAGAGTGTAAATTTTGACTTGAGTCTTAGTTGAGGGAAACGGGTTACCTGCTCGGTGCTAATGTAGCGGGGAGGCACTTCACCAAGCTCACCGTACGCGGTTATTTTTGCCTGCGAATTTGCTTAGGCCTTACTTTAACGAGAAGCACCTACGTTCCTCAAATACGGCTCAGGTAAATATACACTCTAATGCACAGATTGGTGATCAAAAATCGGTCCTGGCTCAGGGACGACAGCACGACAATGAGTGTCCTCCCCCCCCCTAACAACTATAATAGCACCTCCTCCTCAACAATTCTTAAAAAAACTTAGGCTATAATAGCGCAGTAAGCTGAACACAGAAGAGTGGCCGCTCTCAACTACACTGGCTCTATTCATACGCAGAATACCAAGCAATCTCGTTCTCGTAGTGACGGTCGAACTGCGACTTGAGCAGTCGCTGATAAATATGGGCAGAAAGGTTACGGTAGTGGTGTACCGTGCACAGTTGCGACCCGGCTACCGCTTGGCTATGAACCTAATGTCCAAGCCCACAGCTTTGGGACATGTTATTGCCCAGTGTGGCACGATGAGAACACTGATGGTGATGATAGCAAGTGATGCTTCCAATAAATTTTGATGAGAGCTGGCAGGATCACGCCTCCATCGAGGAAAACACGACGGGAGGAGAGCGTGTTTAGCCTGCTGGGAGGAGTTCATTGAGGTACGCAGTGTTCTAAGGAATTTCTCAGACTGAGTGTTCAGAGTGAAAAAGGGAGATGCGATGAAACTGACTAGATGGTTCGAATCCGAGCCAAGTTTTGATTTAACCTTCACTTAAAAATCTCGAAGGACATACAGAAAGAGGCACTCACGAATGGAGAACATGGCTTCAAGACACGTTCTTGAGACGATACTGTAGAGAGGAAAGGGTATGAAGACGCAAAAATAAATAGAGCCGAAGAGCTCGCTGTTCTCTTGGTCCTACTAAAATTGTGGACTCAAGCTCAAGGAACAAGGGTCAAGCTTCTGCAAGCAAACGCGCGTAATTTATGCTGCGATGCGAAATCGATTCGAATACCTTGTTCACAGTTCACGATCTAAGACGACACGGAAATAAATTTCAAGATAACCACGGGAATAGAGTCCCCTGTAACCTGAAGGATTGTCGATGGAACTTTATGCATGTGGCGTCCCACAACGAAACCGGCCAACGTCAATCGCACTTTCGTTGGTCCGCTGGCACTGAAAACACGTACACAGGGATCTCGACATGGTTGGGAGACAGCTGGCTTTTTTCGGCGTCATGCTTCCCGCCGCGGGGTCAGACACCAGACAGGTCAGAGTACTACGCTGCCAAAGCTCCCTCTTTAAAACGGCTCGGACAAATCTGGGAGACCCCAGACGGCGAAGGACACGCTCCAACAGCAAGCAAGCGTGTTGCCAGGACGGGCCTAGTACCTCCTAACCCCATCGACATTCACCGATTAGCCGTGGCACGCGTAATCTATACACGGGTTAAATGGATGAATACTCGAGGAACTATGGGATGGAAACGAAAAATTAGCTGACATGGGCGTCCCTCATATCCTACTACGATTACAAACACTTCAACTGTGCTGGATGCTAACAAGCCACAGTGCGCATCGAAAAAGCGTGTGCATTCACCAAGAGTGTGAATGGGATCCCTATCCATGGCGCATTCCGCAGCGAAGCCGACCAACGATAGTTGCCATCCCGTTCGACCTCTGGGAGCAAAGAATGTGTGTTGGAAGCATCAGGCTGCGTTCATACCAAATTGAATGAGAGTTTTGGCGCATACGCGTAATGTGAAATATACGTATCGATCGAGAAAATGAGCGCATTTGGGCATCCGCGATTTGAGAGAACTGGCGGATTCGCGTATTGCATG
This sequence comes from Trichostrongylus colubriformis, assembly GCA_963978905.1. Taxonomy (NCBI): domain Eukaryota; kingdom Metazoa; phylum Nematoda; class Chromadorea; order Rhabditida; family Trichostrongylidae; genus Trichostrongylus; species Trichostrongylus colubriformis. The sequence goes on along the minus strand of OZ022256.1, from coordinate 34,443,398 downwards.
AGGTACGTATCGACCAAGAAAATGAGAGTATTGGCGCATCCGCGATTTGAGTGAATTGGCGCATTCGCGTCAAGGATAAGATACATATCGATTGAAAAAAGTGAGAGTATTGGCACATCCGCGACTTGAGAGAATTGGCGGATCGGCGCATCGGCGCTTTCGCGATTTGAGAGAATTTGCGCATTCGCGTGTTGCATGAGGAACGTATCGACCAAGAAAATAAGGGTATTGGCGCATCCGCGATTTGAGAGAATTGGCCATTCGCGTCAAGGATAAGATACATATCGGTTGAAAAAAGTGAGAGTATTGGCACATCCGCGACTTGAGAGAATTGGCGAATCGGCGCATCGGCGCATCCGCGATTTGAGAGAATTTGCGCATTCGCGTGTTGCATGAGTTACGTATCGACCAAGAAAATAAGAGTATTGGCGCATCCGCGATTTGAGAGAGTTGGCGCATTCGCGTCAAGGATAAGATACATATCGATTGAAAAAAGTGAGAGTATTGGCGCATCCGCGATTGAGAGAATCGGCGGACCGGCGGATCGGCGCACCCGCGATCTGAGAGAATTGACGCATTCGCGTCAAGGATAAGATACTTATCGATTGAAAAAGTCAGAGTATTGGCGCATCCGCGATTTTGGATATTTGCCTTAACAGATATCGACTTTCGACAAGATATGGGAAATCAAGTAGTGGAAAGAGGAGAAAAGGAATCAACAGCATGTTGGCACGCGCCGCGTTCAACAGAGTGACGTGGCTACGCCAAAAATCTCAAATCGCGGATGCACCGATGCGCCAAAACTTTCATTCAATTTGGTATGAACGCAGCTACAGACACAATGGATCATTTTTCCGAGGAATCTTGGAAACATCTCGTCACTTAGAGAAATTCCTTGACTGGTTTCCTTCAAAAAACTTTCTTTTTGGAGACGCAGTATAGTTTCTTTTAATCTAATTGGACGGGTGAGGGTCTTTAGTTCCAATAGTGTACTGTAGGTATACGGTAGTATAATTACAAGATTACTCAGGTCACTTCGCACCTCACCTCGCACCTCCTATCCTTGCCTATGGGGTGGCCCCTCTTAATTGCTCGCACCGACTATTGACCTTTCAGTGAAACAGTAGTGCACGTGTAAAATGGAAAAGCGAATGAATAAAAAAATCATCCGTGGTTCGCAGAGAATCTTCATTGGTACAAACCACACTCTCAGGTTTATCAATAATCATAATCGCGCCTGCATGTGTGCATCGATAGTATAATTTTGATGAAAATCTAAGCTAGTAAGTAGAGGAAAGCAGTGATGTACTTTTGATATAATGATAGATAGATGTGGGGTGTTTTTTGACTTAATCAGTCCCTTCTGGAGGATCCGCCTTGCATCCCAGTTCCATTCAGAATCGTTGGGGCAAGTGAATCTGATTTGGCTTTACAAAGAATTGCGAGGGCCAGCCGATGTACAAGTCAGTGCTTTCACTCTTGTAGGCGAAAAAGGTACCAACATAACTACCCCGGAGGGATGGAAGGCTTGGTAGGCGTGGGCGTGCGCCGACGAGGGATTCGATCATGTGCCGTGAGAGTGGGATGCGCGCCGCTAGTTCATACACCAACCCGCCCTTATATGTATAATGATGAATCAGGAAATCATTGACATTTGAAGTCTTTGCACTGTCACTCCTTTTATGGTGTTGAGAATAGAAACTGGGTCGTTCGGGGTAATTATCTAAAACTAAATACTAAAACTAAATACAATTGATTATGATTGTGATTGCGTGATTAAATCTCAAGCTTTCGAGTTGGCCACTATAGGTTGATTGCATTCCATGCATGGCTTTCTTTACACTAGAGTTTTAAAAGAGAATCCAGTAATTTGACAATAACTCGCTGCTAATAACATTGGAAAGCTCAGCTTATTTCATTTCGGGAAAGAAATAGTCGTGCTTTCTAGCAAGTTTCGCATTTGGATGATACCGAACAATCGATATCGATCAAGCCCATCTTGCATGCTTCTCTGTGTAATGCGCGCAGTAGTGTGAGCCGGCCCAACTGGGTACTCATTAAGCTCCTTATCCGTCACGGTTTGGCCATCGCACTGTACTACGCGAATCACGCGAGGTAATGTGAAGATGGTCAGTACATGGGAGTTCAGATAGTTAACGTCCGACGTTCTTGGTTTCGATGGCACCAAGTGTAACGATTTGTCCATTCAATGAGCACCAAAGCCTTATGTATTGGTAGCAAAACCCGTTTTCATATTATACATGCTTATTGACTCTCTCAGCGTGCACCACTATTAAGATGACAAGTTTTGTAACGTTTACATCTGTTTATTTCTTTGTGATTTATAGTATACATGTTTTTGCTGTTATATCTGTTTGCTTCGTTTATCTGTTTGTTTTTTTTGGGTAGGTTAGTGTAATAGAAACGTCGTAATAAAGGCACAATTATAATTGTAATTACATATGTTCAATTTCTAGTAGATCCATTACATATCGTTAAATCAGTCAGTGGGGAAGACGTCATTGCAAGCAATGGAAAAGGTCACCCCAAAGGCAATGCTAGGAGGTGCGAGGTGAGGTGCGAAGTGACCTGAGTAATCTTGTAATTATACTACCGTACACTTACAGTACACTATTGGAACTAAAAGTGCACACCCAATTGGACGGTCAAGCCTGATGCAGATCCCTCAGCCGGGTAGGTCATAAGTATCTTAGTCGTTGGGCATTTCGCACAGTGGCGCGCGACGTGCGACGGGGTGAGTGTGAAGTATGAGGTTTCATCTAGATGGGACCTGAAGTGATCATTATACATATAATGGCTGTTTAGCAGATAGCAGACATCCCTTCGAATGCCAGTGCCTCATCTCTCTTCTTGAAGATCAAAGGCTCAAAGGAGTATACAAACACTGCATATCGTAAAACGTAGCTAATACAATGTAACGATTGCAGTGACGTTCCAGTTAGTGGGTTCTATCCACTTTTTCAGCATGAGTACATCTTCCACCCATATTTGAACTGTTTGACATGATATACATGTTTTTCAGACTTGTTTTCCTATTATAGCTAAAAAAATCGCCAGACTTGAATTCTCACAGAAGGAGGTTCACTGAGCGTGTTGCCAGTTTCTACTGCTAACGGCTAAATCCAACCAGCTAAAAACGATGGCGCGATGCAGCCACATATGACAATCCTATAAGGAAGTGTGGCCATTTCACAAGCGCCAGCGAAAATTTTCAGCACTTATACCATGCACGCCAGCAAGAAATCTTACCTATTGTATTTTGAATAAGGGTCATAAAAGGACAAATCAAATGCATGTTCGTGCCATTGCTTGCATAGGGGATGAAAACTCTTATCGATGTGCTCGTTCCAGTGTATGATCAGACTTTTGAAAAAGAATGCTCTCCAGAAAGTGCCACATGAAGAACAAGCACATGTGGTTAATTCTCCTTCCCTGTTCACCTTTCCAAGATACGTCACAGTTGTAATTCAACTCAAATAATGATGGGTTCCTTCAGAGGGTTCCTTTGTTGTGTGTGACATCTTCCACTGCTCCGGGATTCTTTTCGCGCTCAGATATAGTTATAGCGCTTGATGAGCTGCTTTACGATGGTACAAGACGATGTCTCAAATGAACCGTGATGCGGTTCTGTCCGGGTGCCCTCCCTAGGCGGGCGTGTTCCTCCCCCCATCAGGCGTAGGGCGTGTTCCTCCTCCCACTCTTCTATCGGCGAGACCACATCTTGTGCTGGTGTAGGGGTGCGGGGAACCGCTGTCGATCGGTGAAGGACCCTGAGGTAGCTGACACACACGACCGTGGTGACTGAGCGAGAGTGGTTGATAATCACGCGACATCGTTCGGGCTCGCCTCTTTTCCTCTGCTTCCTTCAGTCGAGTGTCTTTGTAGCGTAAATCGACTCCTTCACAGCGAAGCAGCACGCTTTATTTGGCGTGGCACGTGAACGCCAGGGCTACGGCGGATGGTAACAAGTTGCTCATATTATCGTGAACTGTACCTTTATGTTCATGCATTGCTACCATAGTGTAATCACTGACGCATGCAAGGACGACATACCCGTATCCATCTAGGAGAGGAAAGCATTACTGCATCTACGTGATCCCACTAAAAATTCACGGTCATCCATAAGCTACCCAAAGCCATCTGTTACCTACACAAAAACATGCTTTAAGGCGACATAAGGGTTCCATCAAATCTGATTCGGAGTAGAAGACGGAAGCATGGTGCATCCACAGGAAAAGAAAGCTTAAACCCATAACTTAGCTCGGAGTCGAGCCCGCGGTGGATCCCTAGAACAAGAGGTATAACTATTCATCTAAAACCTACATCAGAACATCTTCTAGGGGTGAGCACCTTTTAATAGAATTCAGAAAATACAATGCGAAGCTGGAGTCGACCTTGTGGCGCATCTCTAGAGCGAGAGCTATGAGTATTCAGTACCCACGTGGAGCCGCTGTTCTATCTGATGACCACGCGAGAACATCTTGGAAACGCAAATACCCTTCCAATTGTATCTATTGCTCGGTACGAAGGTAGGAGGCATGGCATATACCCAGAACGAAGATGGCGGACGCTGAGATGTTATGTTCATTGTACTGCTATTAGAAAAACAGTTTGAAAAGCATGGGGCGCTTTTGGAGAGGTTTCCTCTCCGTGGCTGTCACGCTCTAGATGGGAAAAACTTTTTTCCTCGACTCGAATATCTCAGAATTTAAGCAACTTACAGAAGAGTTCAAAAGCGCGTCAGAAAAAGCAGTCAGAATTCAAATTCGAGTATGGCATAATAAGGCACTATGGCAAGATTCAAAATCGAAATCGTAGGCTCTCGCCACGATCACCATACTGTAGTGTGATTGGGTCGAGCGTTTTGCCAACGGTCGCCTTATCTACTGACGCCGTCTTCCGCGGCAGAGAAGTGGTTGCGTCAGTTTGACGACAAATTGCACCGGCGGCGACGACGTCGGTGCGTAAAGTATGAACGCGGCCTTATTGTTGAAGCACTGCGCCCCTCCTTTCAAAACACAGTAAAAAGAAAATTCGCGAGGCACCAGAATTCTGGAAGTAAGACGAGTGTCCCCGGAACTAAATGGCAGAGGCGAGCCACGTGACTTTCCGGAGTAATCACATGACTGCGGGTTGTGATTGTGGAATGAGTGTGATACAGACGTACCGTAAATTTAGCTGTCTGCGCTATTTACGGGTTAGACTAGGTTGGGTCAATCATTTCCGCTTCGCTTCCAGGAATTTTCATCGAAACGGTAAGCGCAGTGATTCCGTAGCAGCAACTAGAATTACTCGGTAAAGTACGAACACCTCGGTGGCCCTCAAACAGAGTACCAATAAGATCTATTTGTACATTCCAGGCACGATAAAGGCGTTAGGCACCCAAGGCTTGCCTAAAAAGCTCAAAATCCTTTTGCAACCAATTTTATGAATGCTTTTCTGAGTGATCTTTTAGAGTAAAAGTTCGGAAGCCTCATATTGTTTCATACAGAAATGGAATTTATGTTTTATCTTAACTTATCACGGTGGTTCGCAAGCTTCTTTCGCCACGTAAATGTCGCTTCGGGAATCGGTCCCTCTAATGCCAGGTGTGATTTGGTTGGATGGGCGCGGCCTGGTGAGTTCGAGCGGGCATAGCGACGTAAGGCCACGTTCATACTTCGCGCCAGCAGGGCGTAGTTGCGTCCACAAGCAGCGAGGCTGAATGGCACGGTGAACGTGCAAAGACCACAAAGGCGACGAGACAGGGTGGCACAGGCAGAGACGCAGAAACACGCAGCTTCCCCTGCCGCCGGCACTGCAAGGTATAAAAGCGGCTCAAGGCTGTTCTGTGATGACGCAACTGCAATCTTCGGCTAATCCGATTATCACGTGGTGTGCCTTTGGGACTAATGCCAGCAAAGAGAACACTCAGTTGCATCTTCCACGTAACCTATTCCACTGCGTCTCCCAAAAATCGCTGGTCGTGTCCATTCTCTGTTAAGGCCGCCGATCAAATGGGAAGCTTTCTCTCTACTATGAAATTCGGAAAACCTGAAAGCTACGCTATGTTTCTCAATTACCCCAAAATCTGGTAGGTAAGTCCGCTCTATTGCGATCGCGCGCGGCAGACGCAGACGTGGTCTTCAAGAAACAAAATGGAGGAAATTGGGGAAGCTGTGACTTGTGGATTGTATAGTGAGTAACAAGTAGAGCTGGGATCGCGCGAGATATTAACACAGAAATTTTGCAGTTGGCAGAGAAAGGCGAAGGAGAGAGAAGGAGAGTCATTGTTCAACGGGGGTTTCAATTCTACGATGGTTTTGGCAGTGAAATAACGGTCAGACGAAGACAACTTCTTCTCATTACTGTTATGATTATGGTGTACAAAGCCGGACGTGAGCCTTTCCCTTGTTTTCCCTCTACTAACCGCGCTTCTGCTTGCCGCGTCGAGCTTTTGCAATTGTGTAGGCCGTCCTTCTGAGCATCGAGCCCTTCGGAAAACCTGGACCATGGGTACCGTTATATGAGAAGGTGACGAAAATAACAAAAAAAGAAAAGTATAGGGTCGCCAATAAGCGCGCTCTATCTTTGACAGCTCATGGCGGCCACGTTGCTTGTGGTAGGGTTGTCAAACCTAGTTGTTATTATTCAGTGTATCTTCACAAATCACCATGAACCAATTCAGCCGCGAGCAACGTGTGCAACTCATTGAAAACTTATTACGAGAATCATTCATCAGTCGAGCAACGTTCCCCGCGCTCCGCCAATTTCGATACAGATCATGATAACGAACATTTTCTGGCATGAAATCGACAATATGGATGTCGAGGATATGTGGTTTCAGCAGGCGCGCGCTACAACGGATCTTCTGCACGAGCGCTTCGGAGGAAAGGTTATCTCGCGCGGCGACATAAACTGGCCACCGAGTTCGTGCGATTTAACCCCACTAAACTATTTTTTGTGGAGTTTTCTTGAATCGCAGGTCTACGCAAACCAACCACAAAACACTGATGACCTCGCCACGTCATCGATGAAATACAGCCCATTTGTGCGCCAGAGCCACTGAAAATCAGATTTTTTGTATGCGCGCCACCAAGCGAAGCCGAGGTGGCCATTTGAACGATGATATTTTCGAATTTCATTCATACGTATCACACAACTTGTTTTATTTCATTTCAAAGATCGAGCGGGCTTATTGGCGGACCCTATATAATAACTCACTGGGTTGGCGATACTGCAGGGGTGCCACAAAAGGAGGTGTGCTCCACGTAGATTTATCTGTGAAATATTACGGAGACAATTCTGTTATTTTCCCGCAAACTGTCGATCATAGGTAGTTCAGGTATTTTGAAGGGGGCTCGATGACGAGAAAATGAATTTTCATTCGACCGCTATCTCATCGTCAAAACCATAATAGTATTCGAACTTCCGTTGAACAATCCTTCTCCTTTTCGCTCGTTCGCTTCTCTGCCGAATATAATTCATTTGTCAATCTCTCTTACGATTCAAGCTCTATTTGTTACTTGTTTCTATACAGTTCAAAAACCATGGCTTCCTCGATTTCCTCCATTTTTGGTACTTTGAAGACTACGTCGGCGTCTGATGCGCGCGACCGCGTGAGGAGGACCACCAAATTTTAGGTAAATTTGTATTACAAAAGACCGCTTTTATCATGCCTCTAACCAAGACAACGTGATATTCAGGTTAAAAAATTTATATTTTGGAATTTGTCATCAGGTCGAGAGATTTGAACATGATCCTGACGACGTCCATTGCACACCCCCAGAAAAGTGTTACTCCACTACCGCCATGTCCGTAGTTGTGCACAATTATTACCTAAAAATGTGTAAAAGTTAGTGTCTTCTTAAATGCCTGCGAAACTAATTCGCAGCTGTGTTCGCATCAGTGAACGGACAGACCTTTTTCCTGTTATGGGTCCTGCTCTCTGCCTCTAATCGGACGTCACACCGTCCCGGTCGGAGACCCACCTGGTGAGACAGGATTTCTGCGGCCTGCAAGTAAAAGGTGAGAAAAAAGCAGAAAAGTTGAGTTAATGTAAATTACTTCAAGAGCAGGTACGTTCCTACAATTGCTGTCCAGAATTTTTTGGGCTGTTTCCTGATTAACGCTTAGATCCCAACAATGAGCGTCAGCTGTGCCGCCAAGAATTATTTGATCATCACTGAAAATGTAGTATTGGTACAGAAGCGAGTAGCAATGGATAGGGACAGTCACTGTAGATTTGATCATCACTGAAAATGTAGTATTGGTACAGAAGCGAGTAGCAATGGATAGGGACAGTCACTGTAGATCCTTTTTTGGATGGGAGGGGTGTACTCCGAGAAAAAAATCCTGTGGAGATGGGGACAAGTCTGAATGGGTAGAGCATAGGACAAGGAGTAACGAGCTAGTATGACTCCAAACTAGTCCAAGCGTGGTATGAGTTAAGGTCAGCCATGAGTTTTTGTAAAACACGAAAGAGGTATGCCCGCGGTGTGCGGAGTGTAAGCTAATGGGCGGTGCTTTACCTATTGGGTTGGGGAATAAGTCCCCGCCGTTTTTTTATCCGCGCTTTTCACATTGTTTCTCTCATCCTTTGACAGAGCCGATATACGTTTTCGATAGAGCTTTTTCTGCTCTACAAAATGCTATTGCCTGTTTATCGATTCCTCCGTTTACCTAATATTTATGAGGTTTGAAAATGAAGTAAGCTGAAGGCAAAAAATTGGCACTTGCGCACCCCACCTTTCTCGTTTGCCATCGAGATCAAAAAATGTATGTATATATGTTTCGATAGAGCTTTTTCAGCTCTATAGAATGGTACTAGTTCTTATTCAAATCGCTCAACTTTTTTGTTGTTTTTAAATTTCACAAATGCAGTGCTTGCGAAAGTGCACGCCTTCTTTAACTCGTCTTCCTCGCCTACCATCGAGATTGGAGAGGATTTGCGTATATGCATTCGATAGAGCTTTTTTTGCTCTAAAAGATGATACCACTATTCTTTTGTATCCTCTCATATTTTAGCATATAGGCTTAAGTTTCCATCTGTTCTTGAATTCAAAATTGCGTAATAAAAATAATTTTTTTTGGCAGAGAGCTCCCTACCATTCGATGGAACTCTTTCCGCTTTACGAGATAGTATTTACGGTTTTCGTTCTAATTGAATTTTGCCATTTTTAGATCATTTAAAAGTCGACGAAATCGAGCATTTTCGACACCATGCGACGAAAATGCTCGATTTCGTCGACTTTTAAATGATCTACAAAATGGCAAGATTCAATTAGACGAAAACCGTAAATACCATCTCGTAGAGCGAAAAGAGTTCCATTGAATGATAGGGAGCACTCCGCCAAAGAAATTTATTTTTATTACGCAATTTTGAATTGAAAAACAGATGGAAACTTATGCCTATATGCTAAAATATGAGAGGACACAAAAGAAGAGTGGTATCATCTTTTAGAGCAAAAAAAGCTCTATCGAATGCATATATGCACTTTCTCTCCTATCTCGATGGTAGGCGACGAAGAGGATATAACAAAAGTGCACAGTTTTGCGAGTACTGCATTTCTGAGTCATAAAAACAGCGAAAAGTTGAGCTCGAATAATAAGTAGAACCATTCTGTAGAGCTGAAAAAGCTCAATCGAAACTTATACACATACATTTTTTGGTCTCGATGGCAGACGAGAAAGATGAGGTGCGCAAGTGCCGATTTCTTGCCTTCAGCTTACTTCATTACCAAACCTCATATATTGGGCACTCGAAGGAACCAAGAAACAGATAGTAGCATTTTGTAGAGCAGAAAAAGCTCTATCGAAAACATATATAAGCTCTGTCAAAGGATGAGAGAAACAATGCTAAAAACGGGGATAAAAAAATGGCGGGGACTTATTTCCCAACCCAATAGAAGAGGGATGGAATCCCTTCCTTCCTCCATTGAGGCTCGCGCAAAAACATATACGCCTGAGTGTGCAGATTGACCACTCTAAGAATCTTCCATGACACTTAGATGTGCAACTTTTTAGAAGATGCCCCGACATTGCGACAGCATCCAATGAAAATTCATAGTTCGATTCCAATGCAGCTTATAGTCTATGGAGAGCGGGTAGAGGTGACGAGTTCCCATGCTATCAAGAACAAACATAAAGCAGCCCTCAATGGGCGGAGGGCGTAAATAATCGGATGGTGCACTGCAAAAATTGCGATTTATTTCTAAAATGGGTTGAGAGACCGTGAGGAAAGGGCGAGTGGTCAGGAGTGGTATGATAAGAATACAATGGTGGGCGAAGGTTGGATTAAAATTCGTTAAGTCTGAGGACGGGAAAAGGATGAATAGGAGTGAGAAGCAAATGTCGCTCACGAGGACTGGGCCCGCGCCGAGGTGTGCGGAGCTTAAATCGAAATCGCAACACGTGAGACAGTGTAGACACCAGGAAAGTCCCATGATCTTTTAATAAGGTGAGGAAATGAGCAGTGAACGATTCCCAAGAGCGGATGCTACAGAGAGGAAAACTCCATCGAACCACATGCTAAAGATGATAAGCAGTGACGTTGTGTTTCAGTGGTAATGGGTGCCGTGTTAAGCGCACAAATAAGAGCTATTCCATTCGAACTAGTGACACCAGCGAGTGATGCGCGCAGTAGTGTGCGCCGGCATTTGAGTATTTCTCGGTATCAACATACTGACTGTGGCAGGTCAGATGAATGTAACTGTTATGCTAGTGATTACATCCATCCACTTATGTCTCATCCAAATATCTAGTATACCCGCAGCTCTCTACATAACTCTAATTAGTGTTCTTTTACATCAGCACATGAAGACATACAAAAAGTATGCACATCGGTAGCCGGGGAACCAGTAGGCTGTGAAACAAGGGAGAGAAAGCATGTCCAAATTCGAGGACGTGTGATGGAATACAAGTTTTTGAATGCACTGTGTACAACAACAAAGGTCTAAGCAGGGAAGAGTTTCGACTTCCCATGAAACTTTGAAATGAGACCCGAATGGATCGATAAAGTTTCGAACACTGATTATAACTGTGAAAACCAAAAATATTAGGTTGTCCCAAAAGTCTTGTAGGATTTTTCCAAAAAAACCAATAACTCTTGTTTACTTCGAGGCAGGTCTAGGCGGTTCAGGGATATGGTAGAACGTTTTCTAAGCCTTCTAGAAAAAAAAAAATATTGACCCACCAGATCCCGTAGAGAGAGCTACAATACCCGTTGTCGATACCCACCCAACTCGCGGTGTCATCTACTATGAGCGGTCTTGCGGCATCAAAACGACGGAAGCTTGCCACTCCATCAGCGCTGCATTGGGCAAGGGATGCGTGAGCTACGCGACCATGCGCTGCTGGTTCATCAGCTTCAGCAACGGCGAGATTGACATGGAAGACAAACCACGCTCAGGACTGTGCTACTTCTGGAACGTGCAAGAAATGCTTTCCCACGAGGTGCTGGTACAAGGCGAGACAGTCACCGCCGCCGTATGCACCCACCAGCTCCAGCAGCTCGCTGTTGCTGTAAGAAAAGCTCCAGAAAAGGTCCGCGGTCAAGGTCCGCGGTCACCCTCCCATGACGACGCCCCCTCCCATTTCACGAAAAGTACCTAGGCCAAGCTACACGAGCTCGGCTGGGATGTTCTGCCCCACCCGTCATACTCTCCAGACATTGCCCCTTCTGACTATCACCTTCCCCATCCTCTTGAATCCTTCCTGGCCAAAAGAAAATTCGTTGATTATGGCATGCTTGCAAAGGCGATCGCTGACTTTCGACTCCCAGAACCCAGGGTTCCGGGAGGAGGGAATCAACGATTTACCTATGAGGTGGCAGAGCCTTATCGATAACAATGGTGATTAAGTTGTTGCCTAATTGTTGTTTGTTGGAAGAAAAATAATAAAAAATGATGGACGAAAAAAATCCTACAAGACTTTTGGGACAACCTAATACAATGCCATTTTTAAGCGAGTTAGGAGGGTCCAAGTTTGCCTGTAATATCTCATTGGTGAGGCACTTTGCCATCAGCATGGCCGTTTGCCGAGCCATTAACAGCCACCGAACTCACTGGTAGTGGTCCGGATCTGCAGGATAGAGGTCGAGGATTTGCTCCCCGGCGGTGCAGTTTTTTTGCGATTTGTGTTTCATTGTTGGTAAGTGCTTTTCTGTCATTACGTCGAAGGATAACACGTCGATTGACTCGTGTGCCACACGATTTAAGGCGTTGTTGCGTAAAAAGATTGTAATATTCGCGCACACGGGACAAATTGCCCTTCTATGCAAATTTTCAGCCGGATTCAGTTTTTGGTTCAATTTCAGGAAGTTTGGGGTGGCCAGGGGATAAAAGTGGTAGGTTTGGAATTTTTTTCTAAAAGATCCTGCAACCTGATCAAGATAACCTATACATACCTGTTACACTTGCCCATCGCACTAAACGTACGTAAGAAGCGTCGTGAGCATTTTCTCGGCAGCGATCAACGAGGCCTCCTCTGCTCAATGTGTTTCAACCAGCAGCCACTGAATTTTTCGAAATTCGGTCAAATTCTTGATTTGGCTAAAAACTTGTCACTAGGGATGATATGATTCCCTGAACACGAAGATCACACTGGCTTTGCACGAGAACGAATGGCTCGCGCGTTATGGGCTTCCGAACGTACCATGTATCATTTGTATTCATTCGGGTGACCGTCCATAACTCCTTTCAGGAAATCGTTTGGCAGATATCGAACACAGGTTTGAAATCAGCGTTCGAAAGCGCATCGAGTGATATGTGACTTATTGCGAATGGCCACTTCGCACTGGTTTCTGTTATCTTCCCTTGTGAGTAATGATCCCTACTATAAATAGAACGCTCCGTCAGTCTGTTCGTCCATCCCTTGGTACGCCCGTCTGCCACGAAATTAGGTATATATGAAAAACAAGCTGTGCAAATCGGGCCAAGTGTGCTATGGGTAGGACATGGGACAGGAAGTAAAGACCACACATGGACCAAGTTAAGCTCCGCACACGGGGGCGGGGCGTGACCTAGAATGTTCCGTTTTCAGACCGAAAATTGTTAATTGGGTTCCAATATGACACAAACGTGGGGGAAAGAAGGATCAAGGTTAGAAATGAGTATTTTAAAGTCAGGAAAGATGTGTGGGCACGATCGGCGAAGCATTTTCGGTTGGGCGGAGCTTGGACATCACATGAAAAACGACCTGTGGAGATGGAGACAAGCGTGGTATGGGTAGGGCATGGGGCAAAAAGTAAAGAGCGAACAGGAACCGAGCCAAGCTCCGCCTATTGTGGGCGAGGCGTGCCCTGAAATGTTCCATTTTCAGAGCAAAAGCTGTCAATTGGTTCGAATGCGCCCCAAACGGAGGGGGGGGGGGGGAGGGGGAAGTGGATTAAGGTTAGAAATGTGTTTTTCAAAGTCATGGAAGATGCGTGGGCACAATAGGCGCAGCTTTTTAGTGGTGAGCGGAACTTGAGCATCACATGAAAAACGACCTGTGGAGATTTGAGGGGGACAAGTTTGGGATGGGTAGCGCATGGGATAAGAGGTAAAGACCACACATGGATCAAGTTAAACTTCGTCCACGGTGGGCTGTACGTGCACCGGAATGTCCCATTTTCAGACCGAAAATTGTAAATTGATTTCAATGTGACCCAAATGGATTAACCGGCGATGAATTTTTGAAGGTCTCGAAAAAATTCTGGGTACAGTGGGCAGAGCATTTGTGGTGGTGGGCAGAGCTTGGACGCTACATGTAAACAACCTGTGCAGATAGGAGCAAGTTTACGATCGTTAGGGCATGGGATAAGAAGTGAGGAACACTCATGCACCAAGTTAAGCTACTCCCACGGCGAGCGGAACGTACACTGAAATACTCTGTTCTCATGAAAAAAGCGATTTCGATCGACCTACTGACGTACGTGCTGTTTCGCGCACAGTAGTGTGCGCCAGTCAACTGGTAGTATTACAAATAAGGTGGCAGAGTAAATGACGGGTGCGGTAAGTACCGACATGAGGAAAAGTTCAGAAAACAAAGAAAAGCACTTACCGACAATGAAAGACAAAATGCAGAAAAACCTTAACCGGCGGGCATCCAACCCTCGACCCCTATCCTGCACGGGTCCGGAACACCACCAGATGCCACGGTGGTCGCTGATGGCTCGGCAACGGCCGTGATGATGGCAAAGTGCCTCATCTATAAGAGATCACAGGCAAACTTTGACCCCTCCTAACTCGCTTCAGAATGGCATTTTGCAATTTTAGTTTCCACTGTTATAATCAATCATTTCAGGATTACATAGAAACTTGAAATCCTTTCCTTGTGATATAAATCAAATCGATTGGGTCCTGGCTTACTTCATTTCTCAGAATATCTTTTCACGAAGCCTCGAAATATCAAAGACTAACTTCAATAAGACATAGTTAGTGTCATCCAGAAAGAAGTGTTTCACAGCTGGACAGTGCACTCGGATTATCTGGAATTTGGGAAATATCGAAGTTGTCAATTGAATTAATGAAATTTCGTTAAAGTTCTTACCTGACCTCTAATAGGATGCAACAGCTCGTCATCCACCAATTTCTTTGCTTCAAGACCAGTGCAATTCACTATGCAGTCAAAGTCTTTCAGCAGTTCATCAAAACTTTCTATTCGCCTGCGAACAATTTTTCCTCCCCTACTGAGAAACCTGAAGAAGAGTGCAGTGAAATGAAGAAGTAAAAAATTTGGAGTGGTTTAATGCTCAGGTGTTATACAGAAACTCTTATATGTGACAGATTTCTTTTACTTTTTCATCACCTCTGGCTGTTCAGGGGAGTTCTTAGGCTTTGCATTTAGAATTTTTTGACTTCGATGTGACGTGGTACGGTACCCGCGACGCAGCTTCGATTGATTTGCTACTGACTCTAACAAGGGAAGCTATCCCACGGAATTTTGAAATGAGACCCGGGGGATCGATAGAGCTTCGAACGCTGATTGTAACTGTGAAAACCAAAAATGCCAAATGGCATCCTGAAGCGGGTTACGAGGGGTCAAAATTTGCCTATGACTTGCCTGTGACATCTCAATGGCGAGGCGCTTCGTCATCAGCATGACTAGCGCAGAGTTAGTAATGGCCTCCGTGGGTTAGTGGTAGTGCCCCGGTTCTGCAGGCGCGAAGACGTTGGTTAGCTTGCCGCCGGTGCTGCTTCTTTTGCATTTCGTGTTTCATCGTCAGTGAGTGCATTCCCTTTACTTCTAAACGTCTCCTTGTATGATATTTGCGCGTAGGGGACCGAATTACCCCTCTCTGCAAATTTCCAGCCAGATCCAGTTTTTGGCCCATCTTCAGGAAATTAGGGGTGGCAAGGGGTTAAGTAGGAGTTTTTGAACTTCCTTCCCCTAAAAATCCTGCAAGCTGAACAAGATAACTAAATTTACCCATCACACTTGCCCATCACACCAAACGGACGTAACAAGGGCCAAATAAGAGCATTTGCTCGGCAAGGGTCAACGACTACTTCTTTGTTAAATGGGTTGCCAGCCAATAGCCCATCAATATTTCCGAGATTTGGTCAAATTCTCGAATCGGCTGAAAACTTGTCCCATAGGGTAATTTGATCCCCTGAACACGAAAATCACACTGGTTTTGCGTGAAAACGTATGGCTCGCGCGCTATGGGCTCCCAAACGTACCATGAAATGGTATTACCCTTTTTTTTTAGAAAAACCTTCATAACTTCATTCAGGTAATTGTTTGACAGATTCTGAATACAGATATGAGATCAGCATTTATGAGCGCGTACAGTGGTATGTGTCCCATTGCAAATGGCCATTTCGACAAACCGTCTGATGGCAAGGTGCCTCGCCAATGAGGTGTCACAGGCAAACTTTGACCCCTCGTAACTCGCTTCAGAATGCCACTTAGCAATTTTGGCTTTCACAGTTATAATCAGCGTTCGATGCTCTATCAATCCCCCCGGGTCTCATTTCAAAGTTCCATGAGAAGTAAAATACCTTTCCTTGTAAGATCTTCGTTACGTAGCTGATCTACCCATGTTAAAGATAAAGCCTAAAGAAGAAAGACTGAAGACTGTGAAGTTAAACATGTACTATAACTGCATATAATGCACATAACGCAAATAGTTAATTTGTGCCATCTTTCATCAAACACAACGTCCAATCAGGTAATATTAGGTTAAGTCATAATAAATCAAATTTTAATCATTGTCGTACAACTTTTTACGACAACTGGGATTCACTTGAAATATGCTCCGTCTTTATCGATGACCTCCTGCCACGGGTTAGACAGATCGTGGATGCCCTTGCTCCAGAAGGCCGGGGGCTGGAGCTCGGAGAAGTTGCCGAGTGCCGTCTTGACGTCGTCGCGAGTTTTGAGGTCTTTATATTTATATTTATATTTATTGCATGCACAACAGGTACTGTCTTGGCCGTCCAGGTGGCGTTGGCTGTGGGAGAAAAGGTGGAAATCTGAAGGGGCCAGGTCTGGGGAGTACGGTGGGTATAGAAGTACGGTCCAACTGTACGACAGCAGCTCGGCCTTGGTCGATCTGGCGAAGTGCGGTCTGTGGAAGTAGACACGTTGTCGTGCTGGAAGTAGACATGTGACCGCCGCCGTAGCGAACTTTGGACATTGGCCTTCAATTCTCGTAATTGACGAACGTAGACGTCGGCGGATACTGTGGTACCTTCATCGAGCAGCTCCCAGTACTCTACGCCGTGTACGCTCCACCAACCGCGGTTTTCGTCTTCGATGGAATAGTCGCCTGACGCAAACTTCGAATGCTACAACTACAGTGTACTTCTGCCGGGGGCATGCTCCTTGTGAACTTCTATCAGACGTCTGCCGATATCCGCGGGTTCCTGGCCAGATAGCGATATAAATAGTATGACGTTGCGGATGTGGTCTCTGGACCGCTTGAAATCGTGCGGCATTGTGGCGGAATGAATTTACTTTGGAGTGATTAGTTTGCGACACTTTGAAGAGCTTTCAATAGTCATTCCAACGGTACCTCGCGCGTCCATTTTCGTTAATTCGTTACTGAGTTATGATCTCTAGAAATCATCACTACCATTTGTCCGAGAATTTTCGACTCAACCTAATATGTATGCAAGAAATGCCAAAACATAATTTTCTTTGCGTCTCACTTCTGCTAAGTATACAAAACGTAGGGAAACGAAAGAGATAAAAGTATTGGGGAAAAATTTTCCAAAATGTTCCTTCAGGAACAGGAGCAAGCTGAGACTCATTAGTTTCACCATCAAAATACGGAGCCTTCAGTCTGCGCAGTCGGACTTCAGGACACCTACGCATTAAGGTTTGCCTGAAATAGCAGAGCCAGCTTTCGTGGGAGGAAGCTTTCTAAGGACTGACCCATCGGTTCATAGAAGTCACAGAGCTCTCGCTGCTTGGACAAAGCTGCTATAATCCCAAGTGTCATTTTTCATGCCTCAAACCAGGGGTTTCAATGGTAATGGCACTTACTAGTTCCTGGAAACGAAGGACGTTATGAACCCGGAGAAAACAGAATGTTTTAGAACACCACCCAATAAGAATCCCCTCGGGTACCCAGAGTGAACGGACCTTAGCAAGATTGTGAACGAGGGTGGCGATACCTCGGTTGGCCGAGTTGAGATGATATAGCTCACGCAGAAGAAGGTACCGATACCGCTCGTGCAGAAGGCTTTTACAGAGCTTAGTGATAGCATGAGGTGTGCTGTTAAATTTAGGGGTGGAAATACCTTGTCAGAATTTGATGAAGTTCGACTAATAAAGGGTTGAGAGTGGAGGGAAGAAATTACGTTTTTATGGCACCCCTGTAGACTAGATGGACAGTCCATAACGTAAAGTTTGGTTGGATTGGAATGTCAATTCCGCTTTCCCACAGTGAATTGCTCACCACGCAACACTGCTGACCTGACTGTCGGAACAGTGGCCGGAAGAGGCAAGAGTTACTGAGGCGCGAATTCTCTCGCTCCGGCCCGTGCTCGCGGATACCGTCTCTGCGTGCAACTGACAGATTTAGATTTAGGTTTATTGCTTGTGTGGATACACATGAAACAACACTACTAAGATAAGTCGAACCACAACACATCTATCAAATGGGAATTGGAACACGAGGGAACCCGAATAAAAAAAGAATGAATAAAATTAAAACAAAATTGAAATAACTTGAGAAAAACAAGAATCTAGCCAACTAGTACCCTGAATGCCGAATTATGCAAGAAGTCTTTATTTGAGATAACGATGTAAGATACCCTTGAATTGGGTCACGGTTTGAAGTAAAATAATTTTTTGTTAACTTGGTCAATTCGGTTACAGCTCTGATAGTGAAAAACCTGGGCCTCAAATTGGTTTTGACTCTTGATGCAGAAAATGGGAGTCGCACTACGAAGTTGACTTATGGAGAAAAGTCACGCATGACAAGTAGCGGGTCTCTCGTAGATATGAACGCCAATATTATTTAATGTCGTCCACTGATAGGAGTGTATCCTATGCGCGTGCTTATTCTATTTCTATCCTTCAGTGATGCAGATGGTGCGAAAGTTCGCATTCATTAGGATCTGTGGTGGGAGAGGATCTCATTTCTACCATTTTTATCGTCATTTCGCCTTCATCATCGAACCATGCGTGTGGCAACGGCCTTTTTCCATCCTGTTCTATCACTGAAGAAGACGTTGTACTTACGTAGTCCACATAACGGGAAATCAATGAAGTAATTTCAAAAGCTGTCTCCTCAAAAATTTGAATAAATTATCATTATGATTATCTGAATATTCGAATATCCAGTGGCATTAAGATTAAATCAAATCAACCACTAGCCAGACTTACGATCCTCCTATGATTAAGTTATCGTAAACACCCCGTAAAACGCACCCTTTCTTCAAGTAATCGATATATTTTGTTGGTTGCAGATAGAGGGTAGTGTAAAAAACTCCGGATCTAAACGAAGGAAATTTATTAAAAGCCTGCATCAGCCAGGTAAACCCACTTTTGTGGCAGTGGATGACGTTTTTTGATTTCAGCACTGCTTAGAATGTGCACATTGGCCATTAGCGAAACCCAAGATGGAATTTTCGGAGACTGACTGAAACGGTAGCCGGACATCTCCTGAATCAAGCTGAATCAGCAGATCAAAGTCTGCAACGTTCTCTTAACGCTTACTCAAAAACGGGATAGTAGAGTGCAAAACAGAGTGAGTAGCAGCGTGAAGGTTCAGTTAGATAGACAAGTCTTGAAAATTGTAATTGAATTTATGGGGTGCGATGTCGACCAGAAATCACATCATAAGAGGAGATGTAAGAAGGAAACCCTTTATCGCTGGCTCTCCTATGTGCATTTCGGTGCATATGGGGTTCAACTGTGAATCAGCGGTGAATATCTGGGATCGCCCCTCTAGTGATGCAGAAGGAGCGAAAGCAAGCATTTATATGGATCAGCGGTAGGGAGAAGATCTCATTCCTCCCATTTTTACAGACATTTTGTTCTTCATATGGGCAAAAAGTACCCCGATGGTGCCTTGAAGGGCTGTGCCGATCACGGGAGAATTCCTCCGTTCATGGATGGACGATGCTATCGTGACTTCGTCACCACTGAGCTCAACACCTTTCCTAGCGTGCTGCCTTACGACCGGCCCGATCCCTGGTTACAAATCAAGTCTTGAGCCATTGGATTAGACTCGCATCATCGGCCCAGTGCGAGATGAGCACATCAGTGAGATGTTTACCCTCAGGATGCTTCGAATGAATGAAAGAATTTCATGATATTGCGATAAACGAAGCTCCGAGCGTACCTGTGCCCCTCCATTCGGCTCACGTTCCATATAGTCTCGTATGTGTTGCATGGTCTCTCCACACCAGCGACTGAACTAACGACATCTGTACGACCAACTGTAGGATGCCATACCAGATATACATACTTGATAGTTTCTTCGTTCTCTCCACTAAGGTACGGTTCTATGAGACCGGCAGCGATGTCCGATGTGAGATGAGGCGAGAACTTCTCAGCCATAACGACCACCTTGAATGACATCATGGAATCTTTATTGAAACACATGGATCTTGTAAAACAATAAGTGCTTGTGCCATTCAATAAAGTAATGTAATGGTAAGTTTAGTCAGAGTACCTTAATGTCTCTTCATTTTTTTATGCTTGAAAACCAGTTGAACAGCCTGGGAGGGGGGGGGGAGGGGGCAGAAAGGATAGCATCATTGGGAACGAGTTCTCTGTGAACGGACATTCCCAACTCAGATGAAGATATTTGTGACAAAACTCGCGCTGGTGAAGCACTTCTCGAGTTCTTTATCTCAATCTCATCGCGCTTCACTTCGAGCTGCAGCGAACAACTGACCATGTTGCTGCGAGGGGGGTAACGCTTGGGGTTGGCTGGCATCACCTCTCGCATCAACCCTCAGCGGCTAGTGAAGCAGACAGGGTGAACGGGAAGATGTGAGAAGGGAGCCTATTTGATTACTGATGTTAATTCTGCAATTAGAAATACCTGTTGGAATAATAGCATTCTCATATACTGTACCGCCATTGCATGGACTAATTCTTATGACTCGCTATCGAGGTGAAAGCAAATTGCACCGTTGAATAGAGAAGAACAATCTTCCCGACTGAATGATTAATTTGTTGTAAACGTACAGCTTAGGTAAAGGTATGAATTTAAGCAGGCTCGAAGCATTTAAGCAGGCTCTAGTGAAGCTAAACTTGAAAAAATAGTGGCGCGAGTTTTCAAACAGCCAATTCGTGGAATGCCTAGAAAACGTCGTGGCTGAACACAAGGTACATTATCGTTTGATTTTCCCCACGGTGGAATATATGTACAGCGTTTTAATCAAATGCCGGTTCGGCTCTCTAGCATACAAGAACGATTATTCAGGCCGATCACCCATTTCCCGCCGTCAAATAAAATGTCTGTGGTGCCGTGCCGTTGCTCTAGCCGTCTGGGGCTCTCCTAGATTTGCCTGAGCTTTTCAGAGGGGAGCCTTGTCAACAAGATCGATACTTCGGGACGGTCACCCGCTTCCCTGACGTCAAATAGAATGTAGTTTGGGAGAGTCCCAGACGGCTAGAGGACATGCTCCTTCCCTGGAAGGCTCAGGCAAATCTAGGAGAGCCCCAGACGCTAGAGTAACGGCACTGCACCACAGACATTTTATTTGACGGCGGGAAATGGGTGATCGGCCTGAATAATCGTTCTTGTCTCTAGCATTCCGTCTGTCAGACATTCGACCTCTGGTAAGAGGAGGGCATAGAAAAAGCATAAATCCAGAAGCTCACTTGACTATGTGGAAAATGCTGTTGAATTGCGACGGCTGTGGACATGCCGATAATACCTGCTCCAACAACACAAATGTGATCCATAATCCTGAGGTGTAACAGACGGGAGCGAATTATCTGTATAAAATAGAGCATTATAAAAATTATCGTGCAATCAGAAAAGAGTGGTGAGTGAGAAAAAGCTTTGAACGAGTACAGTTAGTGCCGTAAGAGTGTTAAAAATCGCGCGAAAACGCGTTTTCGCGTTTTTTATCGTTTTTCCGCCATATATCGATTGATATTGATTTTTTTCGAACATATATATGTTTTAGAATCAGCTCGTCGAGCTCTATAACATGGTGCTACAAGTTTTGGTTTTCTCAAATTCGGTACTCGGCCATTTTTTTACATTTTGAAAAGTTTGAAGGAAAATTCCTTCGAAATTTGATGAACTGGCAGCGAAGCCTTCTCACATCCCTGATCTAAGTTCACAGCTGTGTAGGAATTTCAGAGTTTCACTCATTTCAGACGAACCCCTGTTCCTTGGTGTGGCCCTGAACAGTGTCTCCGTGTATACACCGTTGAAAAAACCACCTCTTAACTCATTTTCAAGCGCAGATTTCGCAATAAAATGTACACCGTTCGGCTCCTCACGAAAAATGCTATCGAATGATATATAACATCCTTGACGTTCATAAAATTCTTATTTTCCTCATTTCCAGCCTTTTCCTTTTGTCGATCGACATCTCAAGCTCTAGTCCGCCGCATCGATCGACGTGCATGGCCATGGGAAAGCTGTGGCGCCATCGTGACGGCCCCGCGCTATTCACGTGCACGGCCGTGGGAAACTGCTCGGCGCTCCGACTGTGTCATCGATCGTGACTGCTCTCCCACGGTCGTGCTCGTGAATGGCGCGGGGCCGTCACGATGGCGCCACAGCTTTCCCATGGCCATGCACGTCGATCTATACAGCGGACTAGAGCTTGAGAAGTCGATCGACCAAAGGAAAAGGCTGGAAATGAGGAAAATAAGAATTTTATGAACGTCAAGGTTGTTATATATCATTCGATAGCATTTTTCGTGAGGAGTCGAACGGCGTACATTACAATGGGGAATCTGCGGCTGAAAATGAGTTAAGAGGTGGTTTTTTCAACGGTGTATACACGGAGGCACTGTTTAGGGCCACACCAAGGAACAGGGGTTCGTCTGAAATGAGTGAAACTCTGAAATTCCTACACAGCTGTGAACTTGGATCAGGGATGTGAGAAGACTTTGCTGCCAGTTCATCGAATTTCGAAGAAATTTTCCCTCAAACTTTTCAGAATGTGAAAAATGGCCTAGTAACGAATTTGAGAAAATCAAAAACTTGTAGTACCATCTTGTGGAGCTCGACGAGCTTATTCTAAAACATATATATGTTCAGTAGAAAAAATCAATATCAATCGATATATGGCGAAAAAACGATAAAAAACGCAAAAACGCGTTTTCGTTTTAACACTCTTACGGCACTAACTGTAACTGGAAATCTGTCACAAGCAGAGCATCATGGGTGATGAGGAAATTAGCCGTTCTAGTGCGACCCCCCCTTTTTTTGACCTCTGTAATACCAGTAACTGTTGTCGGGTTGCATAGTTGCAATATGTCTTATTGCTATATATCCCTTCTTGAGGCAATAACATAATTATTTTACATTTTGTCACGCGGATTCGCGGTGAAATACCCTTTGCTCCTCATCTGCTTATTGAAAATTTATGTTTTACTGCTTATCGCTTCTTCTGAAGGTACGACCCCCCACTCTCCTATCCGACCCCCTGTAGAGGAATTCTCGATTCTCGGTGCATTCTGGGCACAAGAATGGTGCATTGCGAAAAAACCTCGGTCTAGAAAGAGACTTGAACTCGCACATGTGCTGGTTCGAACGATATGTGACAATAAAAAACAAAATTTTGCCTATCACTGAGCATCCTGGTGACAACGTTCGCATCTCGAGCGAAAATGAGCAGAGGAACTGACAAGAATGAAAAATAAAAAACATCAGAGTTGATTTAAGCATAACATCGCTGAACATCTATGTATTCGCCAACGTGTTCGGAAGCCACCAGGAGGAGCGGAAAGGAAGTGTTTGTTATCGACTACTGGCCACCCATCCTATCTTATCAGAGGGTCCCTCCTCTGTCGAAGGGCAAACGAGCAATGCCTCTCTTGTGGGAGGTATGCTGACAAGAAGGATCATCCAGGTTTTTGCATTGTATTGGGTACGTGCATGGAACATACATATAACTGATGTCCATGCGATGTGATGTGATGTGTTCTGCGCTGCATAACGAACGCTACGAAAGGGACGAAGAAAAGTTACCCTAGAAGGACGACTTTGATGTACTTATTGTGATGCGTACTTTTTGCAGCTTCGAGTGTGTATGCAGATTTACAATTGTTCTACATGTTCTCTTATAGAAAAAACAAAAAAAAAACAATAAAAAACAATGATAGAACAAAACAATCTCGAAAACAAAGCAAAATGCAGGGAAAATCCAACCTATGGCATGTATTGAAAAGTACATTGGAGGTTCATCACCAAGCCTGCCCATGTAGGCAAGTTAAGAGAACGGATGGCGTGGTGAATAAGGCAGTGGACTCACAAGGGAACGGCAGACATGTGCTAGTGATCCCACTTCCCGGTAGTATCGCTGGTCCGTTGGCAGTCAAACCATGCACAGAGAAACCTCCGAAATTCATCGATCAACCATGGGAAGCGGTATCTATGTACGGGTACCAGCGTGGATGAATACACATGAAACTGGTGTGAAAACAAAAGTCAGCTGGTACGAGCTTCTTTCGTATCTTTTACGATTACAAGAGTGAACACTGGTACTGGCGGGCCACTATACGGACCGGACAAGAGTTTGTATTACCATAAATATGGATAAAAACCGCATGCGTGGCGCATTCCGCAGCGAGGCCAGCTGACGCCAGTCGCCATATCCTCAGATCTTCGAGAGCAAAGGATGTGTACTGGAGGCACTTTAGGCACAATGGATCATTTTCTCCAAATGTTCGTGGGAACATCTCGCCACTTCAATCAAAAAAATTTACTCGCCTAGTTTTTTCAGAGTGCCTTCTTTCAGTACGGTGGTATAGTATAATACAAGTAGTAGTTGGAAGCGGCAACCTCGCAGACCGTGCTCAACATATTTGCACTCATAAGTTTAACTTCGGAGAAGGTTACGATCATCTGAAGTGAGACACATCGGAATTTTTCGAAATTTCCCTCGACTGTATTTCAACATTGGGAACTACGCAACCATTAGAGAAACCAAGCTGCCAATGGAAGAGTCTGAGGAAGTCATTGAGAAAACAGTCTACAGTACTTTGAAGGATGGAGCCTGAGTGAAGTTTCAAGTATCAAAAAATGTCTTAATTTAGTACTGAGTAGATACCGCGCTCTATCTGATCGCTGCGTCGCTACCGCAATAGCGGCGCGACGATCGCAGTTGACCGCACTACATGGCTCCTGTCTAGTTCCTAGCTTGTCTAGCCTTGTTTTTTCATCGTTTATCACTGCCTCATAACTTCAGGACTTTTAAGCCTTCTCCTTCGTCATCAGAGGACGGGCACATTACCCATGGTCGGCGACGCTTTCGTTTCAAAATATAAGTATTGATTTGTCAAGTTCTTACTCCTCTTGGACGCTTTCGTTTTGGGATATACATACTGGGTTTTGTTAGGTTCTTATTTGTCTTATTTTGTCAGCAGGGGCTGAACCTCATTTTTTTGGGTGTATATCGTTACGACAGAAACGTCGCGTGGCCGTGTTCGGCACCCGATGGGATGGTGCGAGCTATGCACGCCGTATAAGTTGAGTCCTGAAGCGATTACGCATAGAATGAGGTGTAGAGCACTGTCATCGCTTCAAGACCCATCCAATACGGCGCGCATAGCTCGCACCATCTCGTCGCGTGCCGAACACGGCCACTTGTCGTTTCTGTCCTAACGATATACACCCATTTTTTTTGACCGTAGGCTCTTAAATTCCTTGATGAATCGCATTGGCTGGGTAGAAACCACAGAAATAGCGGAACCAGAAGAAGGAGTGGAGTGTATGATTTTTTGAAAACTTTCCTCGATGCCACTCTTGACCCTGCTCGGGAACAAGTTCTTCGCATACATATTGCCATGAGATGGGTGAGGGGCGATTGGATAAGAATGCTTAATACTCCTTTAACTTGCACACTTTTTCTTACTTTTTCAAGCACCTCTTTCTAATGAAAAGAAGCTCAGCTGTGACAATTCTATTGGCATCGGACGCATGCAGACTGCAGTTTCCAGAAGGAACTTCAAAGGAGGAGGTGTAATGGTGCGCGATCGAAGAATCATTCAAAATTTTGTTCTGTTTCCAGAAGGCTGAACCAAAAAGATGTCAATGTGAAAGTCCATGTCAGCTGAAGCGCCCTTTCACGTGAAGCAGTCACCAAATTAACCCCCTGACCTGGCCGACAGGCGGATCCGACCTTTATACAGAGGAAATGCGTGGACATTCATGTGAAAGGAAAATATGCCGAAAGGAGCATTTCAAAGAAGTCAGGAAATTCATGCAGGCATCATTGACACAGGGCACAGAGTGAGATAAAAACGTACTGGAAAACTTTATATGGGCTCAGATAATCGTTCCTCAAGGAGACCAGAGGACCAGAAGCTCGCAAAATTAAGATTTTCTCTTTCCGTTCTCCATAGCTGTTGAATACACCAGCCTGTTAAGTTTCCATACCATTTTGCAGAATAGGCACAATAACAAATACAGAGGCATTCTTTTTATTCTGTAACTGGAATTCGCTACTGATATGTGAATGCGCGTCTACATTGGCTAAGCTTTTTGCCACTATTTACAAGCAACCCCACCACCTCCTCAACCGATGCGGCCGAAAGGAGATTTGATTTTTGAAGAACCTTTGGATTTGGCTGCAGACTTTTACCCAGAGGTAATTCAACCCGTTATAACACGAATCTGACATTTGTTTCGCGCGAAGCTGCCTGGTGCCCACATAGTCGTCGGCGCCAAAATGGGAAGATCACCAAACCTGCTCTAACTTGTCTCAATGGGTAGTTTGACCTCCTAAGTGAGAATATCACACCCACCACACCCACTCTGATTACACAATCTGAATCCTTTGTGGCATTTTAATCATGTTTCGTTTTATATTCCACGCTTTATCAGCGTTTCCACGTGACGTCACCGGAAGCGTACATCCACCTCATTTTGGCGCTGGCTCCTTTGGCGCGGGCAATAGGCTGAAAAAATTGCGATATTCTTACGCAAGAGGTCAAACTATCTCTTGGGAAAAGTTGTGGGCGAGTATGACGATACACCCCCTTTTAGCGTCAGTTCAGGCGGTTTTGCGTCAAGCAAGTGTCATATTCATGTTCTACGGGTCGGATTACCCCTGCGTAGGAGTTGCAGCCAAATTGAGAGGTTCTCCAAAAATCACTTCCTCGATCGCATCGGTTGGAAACATGAAGAATGTCTCGGGACCTTTTTTCAAAAAAGGCAACAATTAATCAAGTGCAGGGCACCGTATGTCA
Organism: Trichostrongylus colubriformis; assembly: GCA_963978905.1. Lineage (NCBI taxonomy): Eukaryota > Metazoa > Nematoda > Chromadorea > Rhabditida > Trichostrongylidae > Trichostrongylus > Trichostrongylus colubriformis. Next base: position 34,416,566 of record OZ022256.1, on the reverse strand, counting down.
AATGGTGCCACTGGCTTTTCAGGGGTGGTTATCCTGACTCTAAATCTACTTCCGGAAAGTCGGATCTCATAGAGACATTTCTGGATCCTCGCTCCCATATTGCGTATCATAAGTACAGACGTACCTTCTATAATAGCATGACTGATCTTTGAAAAGACTGTTACTTGGTTTACCCGTGAGAGATAAGCATGCCCGAAAACCCAGGTTTACTAGCTTTTAGCTAGGCTGGAGGAAAATAGGGCAAATTTTGCCATTTGGTTCTCATATGGACTGCATCACACGTAAAGACGCACCCTACGAGATAGGATGAAACAGTGGCATATGCCTAGAAAAGCCGCATTTTCAAAAAAAAATTTTTTTGAACCAGACAGTGGCAATATGTGCTCTAAAATGCAGGTTTCAAATTCTCGGGGATCAAGAATGAAGTAAGATTGGTTGAATGGATTCTGCTTTCAGCGAGTTTCAGCGACATTCGAGCCAGTTTACCGATTGTCAAAATGACGGTCTGGGGAAGTGCCAGGCGCAACAGCAACATTTGCAATGTCGTCTCCGCTCGGCTCCTTAGGTCACGCGGTCTCACGAAGAGGCCTCTCTCGCAGTTCGCTAAGGTGATATTTCCAGGCAAAAAGAAGTTAAATCTGGACGGCCCAAATGGTTACGGTTATTATTTCAGGGATTTCTGCAGGGCAAGCACTATCGATAGAGGTTGTGTCATAGAGTGGGAAGGATTGCACCGAAAGGAAAGCCTGAGTTAGCCCTTGTCTTTGCATGCATATCTTCGTAGGACCACCAGGATGTGCTGGAGCGTCATCAGCTACCTGTTATAGCATATAGCAGCTAAAGAGATTTTCATTTCCAACAGGATAAATGGACATTCCATTTATGTAAGCCGGTCCTCAAAGTCGTACTTGAGCGAACGGATTGCAGTTTTTATGGACTAGCTTGCATGCTCCTCTGACTTATTTGATGGCCTTGCTGTAGCAGGTAGACAAACGGGGATGGATTTTTGCTAGTGTAGGAGACCTCGAAACGACGATCGCTCACATATGGAGCCATAGAGACCCACAGGAAAAATGAACAAACTTAGGTAATCGATGTCGAACCGTGTCTTTGATATCATTTCCAAACATGGCAAAACCATTAATTATTGGCAGGACTGCACTGTTTTGCAGCCGTAACAAATATTATGGTCCAGCTATAGTACTTATGATACGATCCATTTATGTAGGACCCAAATATTAAAATGTGCCCTATCCTCTTTTAATCTGGGTAAGAGCTAGTAAACTTAAGTTTTCGGTCATGTTGATATCGACAGACTCAAGAAAATTGGTCATAGTCTACATAAAGTTTAGTCAACCACTGTTCGGGGTGCGTCTATACATATCTATGGCACGCACTTAGTAGTGATCTGTGTTTTTAAATCGAAAACGGCCATTTCGTGTGTCCTATGAAGATGTCGAAGGGGTTTGGTAAGCTAAAGGCGCGCACATGGTGAATTCGCCAAGATTCTCACAATCAGAACACCTCCGATCTTTTCCTCTTATAACCTAAGTGACAGATCGCAAACCACACCGGCGGCATACGGACAGCCTGTGGTCGCATGGTGTCTCCGCAAGCGATTTATTATGCTCTGCTGAAACAACGATGGCGGTGAAGCAGAAGGAAGGTTCTGCTATCAGAAGGTGGCGAGGACAGGGTTAGTTTGCCACCGCTCATCTTTCCTAGTAGTTCCCGTCCAGCTACTCCGCTCCTTCCGTCAAATCCAAAGTTTGCTTTTATGTGGCCAAATACGAAAGCAAAGTACTGAAAAAAGAACACCTGCAATTACTGTAGACTAATAAAGTTATGGATGAAAATTTAACAAAGTTCAACAGATCTGCGTGAGGTTCAACGATCTAGATAACGGATTTCGTATGAACTTTAGATTTTGAATTTAGAAAAGTCGTAGTTGGCATTAATATGGACGCTCTGCTCACCCTTGCCTCTAGAATGCAGCGCGTTTGTCATACTGAGGGTGGTTTTACTCTGTCAGTATGAAAACGCTCGTTGAAGTCTCATAAATCCATGTGCGATTCGAGGCAATGCACGTATGCAGCCCACCTGGACTTTCAAGACAAAGCCCTCTCCCTGATGTCCCCCAGTCCAATTGAAATTCGTTGTCAAGGTTAGTGCAATGGAAGAGACAAAGACGGACGTGGTGTGGCCGATTGAACAGCGGCGCTGAAGGGTATCCCAGAATTGGTGCCTATTATAGTGTCTATGATATGTAGGTAGACACGCTGCACGTTGCAGGATGGGAAAAACTCCTGCGTCCTTGTTATTAAACAAAGGAACCATCCTCGCGATTCTATAGTATTTCCCATGTCGGTTGGAAGACCTCTGTGCCGCAGACAGAAGCCGTCATAAAAACTCGAATTGTACGGGTAGCGGAGAAGAATCGATGGTGGAGGCCTATTTTTTCAGTGATCGTGGGTGCTTCGAGCGGAGCTTTTTTGTGCGGCGGCGACGGCCAACTGTAGTGGGGTCGGGTTCGTCTCCCATGATGATGCCCTTGCTATGTGATGTCTTTGCCAGTCATCAATTCGAACGTCGTCGGGCTGGTCGTTCGTCTCTGCCCCCTCTTATCCCTCGTCGGCTCACTCACCTCCTCCACCGCGCTCCTCATTTGAATGGACCCATGATTCACACCAGTCAAGCCAATGTGTGTGAGCGGATTCAACAAGCCTTGCGCCACAGCCAACGGCGCTGCCACCGCTGCTTCATCTCAAATAGCGGGTGTGTTCGCGCTACCATCACAAAGTGCACCTATTCAAATGGGGCGTTCCGAATGATTGATCGTCTACCCTGCTAGCCGGACTCAAAAAATTTACCAATCACCGGGCCCGGTTTTCAAGGTTCAACATGGTCTCCACGACAAACATCCAAGAAGTCTGACTGATCCTGCGAAGACCGATAATAGCACGAATTCAGAGAAAATGAACATGCAGGAAAAACTTGCGTTTAATAAATATAGGGGAGGGGGGCAAAAAAGAGTAACTTTCTCTCCTCCACTATCAACGCCATATTACTCGAACTTCAGTAGATTCTGACGAGGTACTTCCATCCCTGGATTCAAGAACACACCATAAACTATCAGACTCCGTAACACCCTTTTGCACGAGCAGGACTAGGAGCTTTTCCCGAATAAACGATGTGTCACCGCAAAATCCAAAATTTCGTCGCCTTCGCTCACAACCTTGCTAAAGTCTGTCCACCCTGAGTACCTGGGGGATGCATATTTGGTGGTGCTTTTGAATTTTCCGTTTTTTCCAGGTTCCCAACACCCTTCGTTTTCATAAATCAGAACGTGCTGCTGAAAACCCTCCGGAAAGGGGTTTGAGGCATGAAAAACTACACTTCCAATCATAGTAGCATAGCCTGAGCAGAAAGGCTCTGCGACTTCCATGAACCGAAGGATCAGTCCTTAAAAAGCGCCTCACAAAAGTCCCACCCGTATTTTGACGCCCCACTGTGCCGACTAAAGGCTTCATATTTTGGTGATTTTGAAAGTAGTGAGCCTCACCTTGCTCCTGCTTCTGAAGAAAGATTTCGGGGATACTTTGCACCAATACCTATCGCTTTCGTTGCCCTGTATTTTGCATAGTTGGTGGATGTGAATCCTGAGCAAATTCTCCTTTTTCAGCGTCCCCTGTGTAGCGCCTTTTTTAAATGTAAATGAAGCGGTTCACGGAGAACAGAGCTTCCCAATAAGAACAGCGCACTCCATCTCGAACCTAGTTCGGTTTTTGGAAAGCCTCTGTAAAGTAAGAGAATTCTTTACGAAAGTCTGAACATTTGAATAGATCCTTCCTTGCTACGAAGAGGCTATACACTTATACGGCTGGAGTTGTTGGGACTCCTTATAGTTGGCATGCTTAATGTTCGCAACGGAAGCCCCATGCATCGTTCCCCTTGCTTTGCTCTACAAATGTGGAATTGAAGCTTCAGGACCGAAACTAAGCACTCTTTTGGCTGGATCGTTTACAGCATCCTAGGAGGTTTCGGGTGGACACTTACGGGGGAATTTGGAGTGACTGAGTCGTGATAAAAGTCGAGTATGCTGGATCTAGAGGAACCATGGCTTTTTGATATTTTCGAGAAAATTTTTCTCAGCTCTGTCCGAAAGAAAAACTTTTTTCAGTAAAATTTTTTTAATTTGCGGTTATTGATTGTTGATATGTCCTTTGCTCCACTGTGTGGACGAACTGTTGCTGGAAGGATATTTATAATGGCCACAAAACTCGGTTTTAGGCAGATGTACCGCTTCTCTGCTCCTGTACCACTGATAGTTGCTCGATATCTGGAGAAACGAACTACTTTTTCATAGAATCAGAAGTCACTGCTCTCAGCAAAACAGTCCAGAAGGACAGAGGATTAGGATTGGACCACAGATCGCTCCGTCCCATGTGGCAGACCATCCCATAACTTCACGTAGGTATGTAACGCTCCAGCGTCTCTCGAATTCTCTTCTCAATAGCATGGGATCATGCTCTCATCCGGGAGAGATCACTTAATTTCAATCTAACAAGATTTTTAATCTGAAGAGATTAGCCGCTTTTATTTTCCCATAACTTCGAAGCTCACAAGAATCCCTATTTTTACAAGGAACAAACCATTGAACAATATTACATACCATTTTCACAGGTGGAGCATATTCGCAGAAAACCGCTTCAAAGGTACCTACGGAAAGCGAAAACAAAAACAGCACAGAAAGTACATAGAAATGGATGAGCACGAAAATTGCAGCACTTTTTCCCCGAGAAACGTCGCGCTGAAAGCTTTCAGCACTTCAAAACAAATGCAAACTTCTTCTTGTTCATACAACCCAGGTCGTCCAGAATTACACCCATCGCAAGTGGGCTCAAAGCCCGCTCACTCTACCTCTTCCGATTGCTGGTCATCTAAAGACAACTATTTGCTAGCCTATCCATACTTATTATTATTATTATTATTATTATTATTATTATTATTATTGTTACTATTATTATTATTATTGTCATTATTATTATTACTCTGTAAGAGGGAGCAAACATTTATATCCGTTGGGTGATTTATTCCGATTATTGACAGCAACACTCTACTGATTTAACCAGTTGATATCCAAAAAACCCTTCTCGAAGGAATGTGACAGCTCCTCGCAAGTTTGTAGTGCCACAATGAATGGCGCTTGCCACTTCTGGTTACTGACAACTCCCGTTCGAAATCGGTGCCGTTAGGAGTGACCATCTGCGCGGTATCCGAATATGCATCTGTCCCCATAGAAATCGCCCTCGAAATTTGCTTTCCATTGATTTCCAATTCGGTTGATTTCCAGACAGATCGACCGACCGACCGAGCAACCGTCCGTGGGCACTTGTCCGATCGTCGGGAAGAAAGCGATGAAGGTATCGCGGAGAACAATCTACGTGGTTTTTTCGCAATGACTTTGCTGCTGAGTGCAAAAGGTAAGGGACTGTTAGCTTGCAACCGGGTCGACGACAGATAGCTGACGATGACCGCGGCGATGGTTGGCAGCTTTTCATTCCGAGGAGCTTTGTTCAAATTAGCAGGCCCGCGTGCAAAGCATATGTGACCATCAAACGGCCGATTACACGGACCATTACAGCGCTTTCCCTTCACTTTGGAGCGAAAAGAATAAACTTTTGGTCTTACCGTAATCTTTCAATTCTTCTCCAAAGCGATAAACATCATATCGCGAAGGAAGTAACGCTGAGGAATAATACGCCACTCCCGGGTCGTTGAGATTTCGCAGCACTAGTGAGCGAGGCAGAATTACTCGATTTTTTGAGTGCGCTACAAGCAGAACAAGCAAAAGTTGCATACCGTAATCGAGCCCGGTTGGCGGGAACTCTTTGCACTTCCGTCTGCTCCGTGCGCCCCTGCACACTCTCTCAGCGACTGTCTGCAGAAAAACCACGCAGCAGCGCATAAAAGGCGGCCGAGTCCGGCCTCGATGCCATTTCTTCCCTCTCCATCTGAGCCTCATTCGCCTCGTTTATCGTCCACGTCTCCCTTCCAACACTCAAGTCGCTAATCGGCTTTCCAGTCGAGGTGAGTTTGTATTTTTCTGATCAATTATTGAGTAGGGATTCCCATGTACTCCAACTTGTCGCTGCCATCTGTTCATCTTCATATTATGAATTCTTCGACGAGATTGACGCGTGGCATTCATGGTGTTGGCGAGGTGAGGTTTTTCGCCGGTCGTCATGGTCGTCAGGGGCATTTAACGACGTCGTCATCAGGATGTCCCCGGCATTCTCATGGTCATCGTGGACAGCATCGCCGAAGCAGCAACGCACCCGCCATCGGGCCTGCAAGATCGATCGATCGTCATGTAAATTCAAACGAGCATGTTCGTCCTTAGTGCCGCTGGGTTATCTGGCTGTAGATCTGTGTGTGTGGTGGCGACGATGGCGGGTGGGGGTTGCCGGCTGCACAGGCCGCTCGCTCCATCGCCTCATTTCACTCGTCGCCCTGACGCATCACTTCTCTCATCTGACCCTCGACTTCTTCACCGTCCAGCACAGCAGATCTGCTCGAGTCCGTCAAGGGGACGATCTGGAACTGAAGTCGGATTTCGAATCGTCACTCTTGATGCTCTCGTGCTTATCTGAACGCGTTCGCGGGCTGGCTAGTAATCGTTCTCCTTTATGTGTTCGCAATGCTCTCGCGATTGCTTTCTGGTCATTCCTCAGGCTCTCCTCACTTCACCGACTCCTTTCACGATTTCTACGGGCACCCAAGCGTGCGTACTTTCTTGGTCAGTCGATGTTCAAATGTCGTGGTTGTGTTATGTGATCGATGTGGACGCTGTACAAAGACGCATTAGTCAGCGCTCTGCGTTCACCTCTGACGTCCCGATCGTGCATATGAGTTGTTACATTGCGACATCGGAGACGACGAGCCCTTTGAATATTCTTCCACAGTTACATTGTCTATCGACGCCCCTACATCTGCATCCTGGTCAATAGCGCCGTCGCCATGTGTGTGTTGTCGTCGTTGTCGCGCGGCACCGCACGTCATCGCCTACCGTACTCCAATCAGGGCGCGCATGCAAATTCTCACGTGGATTTACGAGCAGCACATCGCTGGACTCATGCTTTGCATGCTTGGCACCGGTGACAAATGCTTGCTGGCCTGTCTACGTGATTGAGCGACAGCAGCTTCTATGCCTGGATCGCCCTGAATTCTCATTATTACTTGAATGTGCATCACGGAATCATCAATAGGGCTGCTAGGGCTCACTCATGTTGAAGGCAACAGCTACTGGGTAGAACATTATTCCACTGCTGCTTTTTGGACGTTCCCACGTTTTTATACAATGTGTTATCAGTTCTTGTTTCAAGAGCTTTATATTCTTTTCCTCTTTTCAAAATATTTCCCATGTTTTCGTGAAAGATGGCCTCGACAAATAATGACTGCCGGATTCTTCTACTGATGAGATTTGAATAGAAAAGCGACATGGGGAATCAGCACTTATTATGTTATTATTTGGGACGTTCTAAAAGTTGGAGCCAATCGCATAACAGGCACCCGGTCCATCGTGCATCTCGTATTGTGCGTATGGTAACAAAAATGTAACGTTTAAAGCGTTCGTTAATTGATCAGATTTTTCCAAAATCAATGTTAAACTCAGTACTGTTGATGGTAACCATGGGACCAGTGTTTCTCTGTAATCTGTTAAAGCTTCACAGTTATAGCGACAGGGGGGGGGGGCAACTTGCTGAGTGATGAATAGCAACAGTTCTGCACGGTCATATGTGTGCGTGCAATGATTACTACAGTACTTTATTAGCGGGTAACATGCTACTTCTCAACCATAGGGTTTCCCCTCTATCTCCTTACCTTACCACTGAAGCTACGTCTTAAGTATGATGCAGAGGGTAGCGATTCATGCGGGTCAATGGTTTGAGACAGTGTTTTCGAAGATTGATAGCCATTGTGCATTGATTTTGACTACTGCCTCCAACTCCTCAGAAACAAGGAATATTTAGATGCAGGTTAAACCTTCATTCACATAATTGTGGCTGGTGAATCATCCAAGACAAATGCATTTTTCTATATAATCCTAAATCTCTTGAAGGATTCCGCTCATAAGCATTCAGCTCCTGCTTCGATCGCTTTCACACCATCCTGAGACTCCTACCAGGTCGCCCACTTCCGCCAGTTTGTAGCTGTTAGGGGGTTAGGTGGACATATTGTTGAATATCAAACAGAAACATGCCTTTACGTGAAGATTGGGCAAGATTCTCAGTTCCCATTAGCAGGCCCTTATTTATGACGTCTATGGTACATTATTAAACCGAAAGTATTAGAAGATGTTACTGCTCGAAACTCAATCAGTTGATCTCCCCGACACTGATATATCAGTGTCACTTCAATTCGAATGTAGGCCACTTATTTGAGTGGTCACTTAGACGTGAGGAGGTAAATGAAGGTGAGGGCAATATTCCCGATTTCTCTATACAGCGCTGGGGGCTTTTCCAGTCGGTATATATCACATTAGTCCTCTCCACGGCAACGTTAAAAAACAGCAAACCACTCGTATTCCTTTCTTCCGGAAATGGGCTATTGCCAGAAGACGTCCACCAACTTCGGATACGTCATGTGTGGGAATAGCTAGGTAGTAGGACCGCTATTCGGGAACAAAAGCATTTTATGGGTGAGACTACAGCGGTAGTGATGAACACAGCCTTCTCCTTTCATTCACCACTTGTCTCTGTAATGTGATTCGGTGAAAAAGATACTCGTATTCATAATTTGTAGGCATGTGTTCAGCCCAGATACCGTCCATTCACCACTGGGAAAAGGCTTCGGCAAGATCTAGCAGTGCGCGATAGCACACTTGTATTCATACAGCTATGCAGCTCACGCAGCTCTTCAGGCTATGGATAAAAGTGGACAAATTTAAAAACAAACTACCACTACGATTCGTTTTCGTGTGAGGTCGAGTACCTCGTTGTGTGGTGACTATTTTGCTTACTGCACCAATGCCTATAGGGTGAACTTAGCTCTCTATGAGAGGGGAGCTTATAAATTAGATAGTAAGGAAAGTTCTGGCGGTTTTTCGCGTTCACGAGATAAATTCAAATCTGATGACGCATCAACATGAATCAACTTACATATTGTGCCCCTTAAAGTTGTTCTTTCTGTATATATGCTTTCCGTGGAATGCCACTAGGTTTTCGAATTATCAGGGAAATTTCAAAGTACTGCAAAAATGGCACTTTTTGGATGACTTTACTTCATGAGTTCTTGTTGAGCCGAGTCCCAGCGAAGGTGACCACAAATGTGAGTGCTGCAAGAGGAGGAGGTGGAACATTGGACTGAACAGTTTGTCATTGGTTTCAGAAGTGCAGAAATGAGAAAGAGTTGCTTGAATTTTCGATTGATTGAATCGCTTTCACTAAAACGGGTTGCGATGAGCACCTATACTTGCAGGGGATATCTGAAAGTATTCGCCTCCCCCACACAGATGTGGTTGACTCCCTCAAGTACTTCTGATCCGAGAAAAAAAGTCAAAAAATGGGTGCCTCGCGACTTCTTGGAACAGCCACGTGCTAACGCATTTTCCACAAATCGTCTTCTAGCAACTGATCTTGCAGGATGAAGTCCTTAATCGTCTATCACATACACCAGATCTAGCGCTAACTAAGCCCCACTTTTCCGAACATCTGAACAGTTTCTTCGAAAGCAATGTGTTCACAAAGGTTGGTGATTTGGAATCGACATTTTTGATTTCGTGCAATATAAATCGTGAGCCCTCTATCAAAATGAGATATGTAAGTATCCATACCGTTGTCAAAAGAATAGCGGATCGAGCGGTGCTCATTCTATGAAAAATATGCAGTCTGAGTAGAATTACGATTTCTCGAAGTTGAAATTGCAAAAACCGGTCAAAACTCTCGTTACAACCTAATATATTGATCAGTTTCGCTTATATCGCCACGACGAGAGTTGAGGAGACGCACACACCATCTGGATTATTTCTAACCGTTCATTCGCATGAGCCGATCACTTTCAGCCTTCACCAATTCCAGCTCGCAGATAGCGAAAACTACGAAGCATCAGTCTTGAGGGAACACGCCTTGCAAGTGGAATACAAGGCCAATGGGCACTTCTTCTAGATGGTGCTGAAGCAAACGGGGAAAGGATGGCGCGAGAGTTTACACAAAGTTTTTTCAATGGTAATCTTGCTGTAAAGAAGACTTGAAACTTAGTTAGATAAATTAGGCTTCCTGACCCAACTTGAGTATACCCATGATGCTCAGTTTCGCTGCACACCTTTATAAGTATGCCTGCCATAAAATCGATTGCTGTGAAAATTGAGTGGGGAATAAAATGCATTCTAACCATCGTTTTCTATGACGAAGCATCTAGCCGCTTTCCCAGAACGGCTTCCAGTAGCTCACACCATTCCGCAGACATACCTTCGTATCCCAACGGCGCAATCCACAAGAAGCCGGTGTTTCAGGAAAAATCCCTGCTGCCTTTGTGAAAAGTGGTTGATGTTTGCAGCTTTTCTTGAAAGGTGATACTTACAATTAACTTTACAGGATAACCAAAAGTGAGAGAGCATTGGAACCACAGAGGAAACCACCCGTTTTGTGTCGCAATATTTTGCCATTCATCGTTGAAATGTTGAAAAATAACAAGTCTAAAAAGCGAGTGTTTCCGACTAAGCACATGACTCAGAGGGTTACAGCGAATAGCCCGCAGAACATCTGTGAGATTGTCTGAAAAAATGCACTCGCAAGTTTTGTGAGAACTGCGCCTCTCCGACTAACGTGAACTTGTCTTTGATCCCATTGTGCTCCGCTACGTGCCATACGTGCTATTAAGATAGGTACACATCAGTAAGGGCCAAGTATCGTTTCATCGGTAGAATTCCTCAAATCATAGGCAATATGAGTTTTCGCCGAGCTTATTTCTTTATCATAGCTGTGGCACGACCCCTCTTCCCTCCCCTTCCTCAGGAGAGCAATGAGAGGACTGGTAGCTCAGTCATACGCCTTCCTTCCTCCAGTTCAAAAACGATACAGATACCTTTCTGAGGATTCCTTCACTAAAGCTCGGCCGTGCCCCTACCATGCGTAAGATTAGCACACGATGCCGCATAAAATCTGCCGTTTACTGCTGATAAATCATTGAAATGGTTATGAAGACTCCTGAGTGAATCACTAGCCCCCATTATTGCCTAAAAGTACCACTCTGTGATTTCATACAACGCCAAGCTAGTTGAACCCTGTGTATCCGCCAAAGCGAAGGCTAGGCTGGCTGTGAATAGTTGAGCTGTTTGTCTGTGATGCAGAATTCGGTGAGTAACACGAAATGCATATTGCTTTGGAGTTAACAAACTAGTGTGTAGTCGCTACCATACAACTTTCGTTGCTGAGCATGAAAACTGCGCAGCAGTGATAGCAGATGCGAAAGAGGCGCTCCGAACACTTGCACTGAAGCCTGTGCCAGGCTTACATGTTACCGAAGGATGTGAAAGGACGTTACGATCGCGGGTCGCCGCGCGCAGCAAGTTTTGGGCGACTTCAGAACGGCGTTCGGTACGGTATTCGCGACGCAGTTTTGTACTGGGACGCAATCGTTGCGCCTCGCCTCATACACTGCACTGTCCAAGACTCGTGCTTTGATATCCTTACTCTGTTGTGAATTACACACCTTGGTGTAAGCTTTCCTTTCAGTTAGATCTACCAAATAGGATCGTCTCTTCCATACTTAGGCAATATATATACGACCTGCAGCTGCTGCGGCTCTGGTAGTACCCATGATACCATTTTTCACACCCTGCTAAATAAAAAACTAAATATCCCTACTATATATTAAACGCTTCATCTGCCTGTACTGCGTCCTTCCGTCCCTCTGTCTGTCACGAAATTTGGTATTATGCAAAAAACGACCTGTAGAGATGTGGACAACTGTGGGACGGGTAGGGCACGGGACAAGATGTTGAGACCACACATGGACCAAGTGAGCTCGCGGTGGGCGGAGCGGCACTGAAATATCTCGTTCTCACAGCGATAATTGTTAATTAGGTTCGAATGTGCCCCAAACGTGGAAAGAAGATGGATTTAGGTCGGCGATGAGTTTCTGAAGGTCAAGAAAGAATCCTGGGGTTAGTGGACAGAGCATTTGTAGTGGCGAGCGGAGCTTGCACTTTGCATGAAAAAGGACCTGCGGAGATAGAGACAGTTAGGGGTGTTTAGGGCATGGGACAAGGAGCAAAGACCACGTCTGGACCAAGTTAAGCTCCACCCACGGTGGGCGGAAAGTGCACTGGAATGTTCCGCTTTCAGACCGTAAATTGTAAATTGGGTTCCTGAATTGGGTTTTCCTATGACCCAAACGTGGGAGAAGGGTGGATTAGTATCAGGAATGCGCTTTTAAAATCATGAAAGAGGCCTGGGCACCGTGGGCACAGCATTTGTGATGATGGACGGAGGTTGAGCGCTACATGAAAAACAAGCTGTGAAAAGGAAAAGCTTGGGGTGGGTAGGGCACAGTGCAAGAAGCAAAGAGATCCGCCCTCGGTGGGCGGAACGTGCACTGAAACGTTCGGTCTTTGGATCGAAAATTGTTTGCTTAGTTAAAAAATGGTCCAAACGCGAGGAAAAGATGGGTCAAAGTCAGTTATGAGTACCCATGAAAGAGGCCTGAGCCCGGTGAGCGGTGCGCACCTTGTGTAGGGGTCGGTACAATAAAAATTTATACCTCGGTTCCAACGCAGCCTTGAAACAAGGGAAGCACCGGCAGAAGTGACCAATGTCCAAGTGGAAAACTCGCCTACAATGGGCGGGGCGCGATGTGGTAATGGTAAATTTATTGAGAATTAGGCAATTCCGATCGGCTCACCGACGTCCATGGTGTTACGCGCACAGTAGTGTGTGCCAGCCAAGTGGTATAAAATATGAAAAAGAATCGAACAGAAGGTAAACGCATATCATCAACTCGACATTGATACTTATGAAGCAAGAAGAGGAAACAGGGCAAAGCAACGAAATAGTTCGCTTAGTTCGCAAATAGATGGAAAAGATGGGTTAAGCTCGGTTATAAGTATGAGTAAATGAGGAAAAGTGGATGGAGCGAAGGAAGAAGGCCGACTAATTGCGCTCCAGTGCAAAACCACGCCGCACTGAAATTGTGCAAAACTTGCCGCGCGTGCCGATTCCCGATCCTGACACTCGTCTGCCCTCGAATTTATTAGGTGAAGGCATCGCTAGGGCTCTAGATTGGTATTTAAAAATGGGGTCTGTTTACATAAATAACTGTTACGAGGTTCAAGTGGACGGTTTGTGGCACCACTCTTGTTAATGGACGCTCTATAGACGCACTATCAGAGTTTCTGATTTTTTATAGCTGCTGGTTTCCGCCGCAGCCCGCGATGCAAAAGTTGTAACAAATATATTGAGTTACCAGTTGGGCTGGCGCACACAACTGCGCGCGTCACACATGGAAGCATGCTAATTGGGCTTGATAGATGTCGATCGATCAGTATCATCACTCGAACGGCTTCAGAAATGGGGAATTCGCAAAGCGCAAACGGGAAACTAAATTCCTCCCATCAATGTCACCCTTACACTACTTTAGGAATTGAGTGTCCCAGCTTTGCTGCGTCGCGAGATATCACACCCCTTATCAGCTGCTATCACTTCCGCTCCCTCACCACTGATGTTCCCTTACCACTCCCCATGTAATATCTTAAAAATTCAGTGTCTCAGCTTTGCGGCGACGCGAGATATGAATTTCCCATCATTAACCTTTCAAAGCTCCTTATCAGCCATCATAAACTGCTATCACTTCCATTCCCTCACCATTGATGTCCCCTAACTACCCCTACATTATATCTAAAATTCAGGATCCCATTTTTGCTGCGACGCGGGATGTGAACTTCCCGCCATTCACCTTTCGAAGCTCCTTATTGACCCTTATCACTTGCTATCACTCCCGTTCCTTCTCCCTTGTCACCCCCTATATCATCTTGAAAATTCAGGGTCTCAGCTTCGCTGTCACGCGAGATATGAATTTCCCGCCACACGCCTTTTGAGGCTTCTTATCAGCCCTTTTCAGTTGCTATCACTTTCGTTCCCCCATCATTGGTGTCCACTTACCACTCCCCTTATATCCTTATATCACCTTCACCTTATACCACCTTATATCACCCTTATATCCCCTTAAAAATTCAGGGTCCCAGCTCTGCGGCGACGCGAGATATGAATTTCCCATCATTCACCTTTCAAGGCTCCTTATCAGTCCTTATCAATTGCTATCACTTCCTTTCCCTCACCACTGATGTCCCCTTACCATCCTTTATATCACTTTAAAATTTCGAAGTCCTATCTCTACCGCGACACGAGATATGAATTTCGTGACAGACGTACAAAGGGACGTACAAAGGGACGGACAAAGGGACGGACAGACAGACGAAGCGTTTTATATATAGTAGGGATGGGCGGAAGCTTCGGTCTACTTCGGTCTCGGAGGCGCACTCCATGTTTTAACTATCCGGCTAAGGTGTCTGTTGGTGTGTGTGTATGTGTGTATGTGTTTGACCGGAAATTAATATCTCGCGTCGCAGTGAAGCTGGGACTCTGAATTTTTGAAGTGATTTAGGGGGTGGTAAGGGAACATCAGTGGTGAAGGAACGGAAGTGATAGAAACTGATGAGGGCTGATAAGAAGCCTCCAAAAGTGAATGGCGGGAAATTAATATCTCGCGTCGCAGTGAAGCTGGGACTCCGAATTTTTGAAGTGATATAGGGGGTGGTAAGGAAACATCAGTGGTTAAGGAACGGAAGTGATAGAAACTGATAAGGGCTGATAAGGAGCCTCCAAAAGTGAATGGCGGGAAATTAATATCTCGCGTCGCAGTGAAGCTGGGACTCTGAATTTTTGAAGTGATTTAGGGGGTGGTAAGGGAACATCAGTGGTGAAGGAACGGAAGTGATAGCAACTGATAAGGGCTAATAAGGAGCCTCCAAAAGTGAATGGCGGGAAATTAATATCTCGCGTCGCAGTGAAGCTGGGACTCCGAATTTTTGAAGTGATATAGGGGGTGGTAAGGAAACATCAGTGGTTAAGGAACGGAAGTGATAGAAACTGATAAGGGCTGATAAGGAGCCTCCAAAAGTGAATGGCGGGAAATTAATATCTCGCGTCGCAGTGAAGCTGGGACTCTGAATTTTTGAAGTGATATAGGGGGTGGTAAGGGAACATCAGTGGTTGAGGAACGGAAGTGATAGCACTGATAAGAGCTGATAAGGAGCCTCCAAAAGTGAATGGCGGGAAATTGATATCTCGCGTCGCAGTGAAGCTGGGACTTTGAATTTTTGAAGTGATATAAGGGGTGGTAAGGGGACATCAGTGGTGAAGGAACGGAAGTGGTAGCAACTGATAAGGGCTGATAAGGAGCCTCGAAAGGCGAATGGCGGGAAATTGACATTTCGCGTCGCAGCAATTCCCGTTTTTGCGAATTCCCTGTTTCTGCGAACCGTTGCAATGATGATACTAATCGGTTGATACGATCAAGCCCAATTAGCATGCTTACGCGCACAGTAGTGTGCGCCCGCCCAAGTGGTTGAAAGTAATATTGGTCAGTCTGGGATAATCGAGGAACAAGGAAGTCGAGCTGCTCACATAGTCTCACATAGTCTTTTTTTCCTCTACTAGTGCCCTTAAGCTTCATATTGTGGCGCCACGGTGGTGCAGCCGGTCACAACACGCTGCGAGACCGGAGACTCATTTCTCGGGTTTTTGACCCTTTCATTCCGTTCCTTCGTCATTGTGCTCTACTAGGCACTTTTACCTTGTTCATCAGTTATCCATAATACTCTCCGAAATGCTTTCAGATGGAAGTGGTAGGTTCTCAAGAGAGGTTGTGAGCAACCGTCTCTCCATGGCTTGATTGTCTAGTGTATTCTGCGATGTTTCAGGTCAAGAGATGACCTTAACATTTACACCATTTTCCGGAAAGCAGATGCGACCGGCCTTTCTGGGACGTGCATTATAACTTTGTTCTCGCTTTCTCTATTCACTTTCATGTTCGGAGTTACAGGATTTATTTAGTTTCTTTTGTTTGATTACCACTGAAGCTCGACAGCAAATGAGTTGATAAAAAGTGTGTAGGAAAGTGTTCCATTGTTTTTACTCCTCACCATTGGATGCGTACACGAACCTTTTACTCCATATAGAGGAAGCGGCCGTGATATTTGAAAAGGCACTTATTTTTGAAAAAAAAAATCTAGAATTGAATAGATCTCACTTTTGGATTTTCAGCGAGATAGGTCGAAAACCGATTTGACAAAAAGCTCCAAAGATTCTCTAAAACCTTCGGCATTTCAGATATTCCACGGCCAAGAAAGCGTTTTCCACAACTTTCGTTTCATTTTGGTTGTTGTTTCCAATAGTAGTGTATGCATGCCACATTTCCATCCGCAGGAAGTGGCTCATCATCGGTCAAGCTGGTGAAACTGTTCTCTGCAAAGCAGAAGTCTAACCACAGGTTCAAAAGGACACTAAATGATAATGAATAGATAGGCTGCAAATTTTCGGCTCCACAAAGTCTCTGGCAGAGCAGATCCATACAAACGTTTTTGGGACGGGAGCAAGTGGCAGTTCTGTTATATAATATAAGTTCTGTTATATAATAGTTCTGTTATACCACGTAGATTACATAACACAACTGCCGCATTTTGAGTCTTGATGGTGCTAACAATAATCACCGATATATTGCATTATATTTTCAAAAAAATTTTTGAGACTTTCAATATTTGGAGTAAACTTTTGCAGTCTCATACTGTTGAACATTCAGATATTCAAGAGGCTTCGTGACAGCACAAAACTGAAACTGTAAATTGTGAATACTTGAGTTTGGGTGTTTGAATGACACATGCAGCTGGTAATTCCAGCCGGATCCAGTTTTTGGCCCAACTTCGGGAAATTAGGGTTGGCCAGGGGTTAAGTAGGAGTTTTTGGATTCCTTTCCACAAAAAATCCTGTTAGCTGAACAATATAACCTAAACATACCTATCACACTTACCCAAATAAAAGCATTTGCTCAGCAAGGGTCAACGACTTCTCCTTTGTTGAATGGATTGCCAGCCAATAGCCCATCAATTTTTCCGAGATTTGGTGAATTGGCAGAAACCTCGAATTGGCTAAAAACTTGTCCTTTGGGGTAATATGATCCTCTAAACACGAAAATCACACCGGTTTTGCGTGAAAACGTATGGCTCGCGCGCTATAGGCTCCCAAACATACCATGAAAAGGTATTATTTTTTCAGAAAAACCATAACTTCATTCAGGTAATTGTTTGACAGATTCTGCACAGAGATTTGAGAACAGCATTTAAAAGCGCGTACAGGGGTATGTGTCTAATTGCAAATGGCCACTTTGACAAACCGTCTGATGACAAACCGCCTCACCATTGAAGCATCACAAGCAAACTTTGACCCCTCCTAACTCGCTTCAGAATGGCATTCAGCAATTTATTCGGAGCTCTATCGATTGATCTAGGTCTCAATTCAAAGTTCCATGGAAAGTTGAAACCTTTCCCTTGTAAGATATTGATTTAAAAAAATCGGTTTTTGTGCAGAAGGCTGGACACGGCTTGTGGATCGTACTTGATTGAGTGCCGTCATAGAAAATGAATTCTACAGCATCATGCACCGCCGATCGATCTTGATTTGAAATATTGATTCCTGGACCACCCATCGAAATATCGGAAAAAGTAGAAGTAAAAACCTTCATAGTAATAAAATAACCTTCATAAAAGAAAAGAAGAAATCATGAGGCCCTCATAGAAGTAGAAATTCCCAAGCAATTTATTACCGACGGATATTGGTTGAAATTATCGGTTTTTTTTGACTGAATACGACTCATCGACCATACCAGTGACTGACATGATAGAGGATGAAATTCTACAGCTTCGACCTATATGTAAACATTAGATGATCAGCCGGCTACACCAAAAGGTATGTACTCTCGCAAAAATGAAAATTTTCTAGGTCATCTTGTCCGACATTGATCGACTACCACGGTGGAAAGAGCCGAAAAGGAGCATCATATACCCTCAAATGATCACAGTCGTAAACGGTGAGACTCTGCAGCATCGGATGCTACGATCGTAGCCGTCGTTTTTCGGACTGGATCATGTAACGGACTTCACCAGGCAACGTTGCAGAAGCTCACAGTACATCATATGCGTATCAACACCTACTGCTATGGTGGGCATTAGCGGTGAGTGCTGTGGATGGGCACTTCACAGAATCTGTAGATCATACATAGGCTATTGGCGTCAAACACGTCGTGAGTTTCTTTCCCCGTCACTTTTCTCTCAGCCAGCTTCGCACCGATGTTCCTGAACGCGGAGCAAATCGCGGAGCTCACCTGGTGCATTGATAACAGGAGAAAAAGGTGCTTAAGCGGTGAAGGAATATGGAGCTTCTCAGCGAATTACTCCTTATCCCGAAGATAGGGTCGGCGTGCCGCATGCACTCGTTGCGCGCGCGGCCGCGATCGCGTGCGTGTACGACTTGTCAGATGGCGATCAGCTGATTTTGCTGCTGTTTCTTATATTTTCTAATATTTTCGGCTTGACATGCATCATTTTGAAGGGATGAGTCAGTTCCTATGATAATGTACTATTTTAGTATTGATATTGCATGATTTTACTATGTGTTTTTGCATAAATGTGGTGTTTCTTCCTTTTTGTGTTTTTGTGTCATTGTTTCATTCATTGTGTTTGTATTCGACCTAGTTTTCATCGCAGTGTCAAGGATGTGTCCTATTTCTTGTCAAGGGCTCTCTTTCATTGTTTTGGAGATTCTGGTCGCTGTGAAGCTTGAAATAGCAATAAATGAGATAGAAAGCGTGTCAGAAACACGGTCATTTAGAACAGGTGGGACAAGGAAAGAAATGATAACAAATTAGGAAACGTATGCAAAAAACTAGCAAATACGTGAAAAAGAATAAGCTCAGAGCCACCACGACCTTCAAAACCGCATCAAAGAGAGTTCTGATGATCAGAAGAACACGTCAACGACACTCGAATGAAGAATGGTTCGGATAAAAAAGAACATTCGATTGAAACACAAAAACTCACCATATCGCCAGAAAAAAATTATTTCAAGCTTTACAGCGACCAGAAACTGTAAAATAATGTCAAATAGAGCCCTTGCAAAAACTAGGACACATCAATGACACTGCGTAGAAAATGGTCGAATACAAAGAGAATGAATGAAAAACAGTGACACAAAATCACAAAAAGGAAAAAAACACATTTATACTACAACACATATTGAAATCATGCAATACTAGCACTCAACAAGTACACCATCATGAAAACTATTTCAGCCTTTCAAAAAGATGCATGTCAAGCCGAAAATATTAGAAAATATAAGAAACAGAGGAAAATCAGCTGATCACCGGTAGACAAGTCGTACACGCACGCGGTCGCAGTCGCGCGTGCAACGAGCTGCATGTGACACGCCTACCCTATCTTTCGGATAACGACTATATAGCTGACATGACACACGGAAACTTTTTAGGGAAGTTGGCAATCGATGGACACGCACACCAATCGATGATATTTCGATCGATACATATCTGGCACTTCACGCCGCATCTCCCAGATCGCGGACCCAACCTGTCTTCCTAGTATCCCAAATATTTCTCATCGACACGCATCTTCTAATTTACTCTGAATATCCACATATCTCGGAATGTGCTATGAACGAGTTAGGGTCATGTGCAGTTGCGTACTGTAGGCTACCGCGATTCACCCTGAACATAGTATTATATTTCTTACGTGACGGTCCACGTTTCGCTTGAGCATCGTATCTAACCTGAAAATTGGTAAGAGTTGCTTTCTTCACAGTTTGCTCGAGGGTGGTTCTAGTTGCAAAGGCTCGTGCCGGGCAGAAATGTAAGAATGATGAAATTGACAGCAACTTCTGACCATGAGTGGCTGTTTGTCACGAAATTCATATCTGGCGTCATAGCGGTGTGGGATTATGATTCATGCGAGTGATCTAGAGGTGCAACGGGAACATGACTAATGGGGATCCGAACTGATATGGTCTAATAAAGGCAAGTAGATCGTTGAAAAAACAAATGTCATAATATTAGGTTAATGCAAAATTAATTTTGGAAATGGACCGCATACTTCAAACTACTATAACTCAGCTTAAACACAAGTTTATTAATCGAAGTAAAAACCATCAGAATCTACACACTTTTGCCAACAAACAGGCAATAAATCTAAACCTTCACTATAAAAACTACTATCACGAGAATCAACGAAGTCAAGGAAGGCACATTCAACATCGTCTAAATTAGTAAATCGTTTCTGACGCAGATGAGAATTGAGGGCTCGAAAAAAGTGATAGTCTGTTGGGGAAAGGTCGGGAGAATACGCTGGGTGAGGGAGAACTTCTATACCCAAGTGGGTCAATTTTTGCCGAGTGATTTGTGAGGTGTGTGGCCTTGCGTTGTCCTGCAACAGGATCGGCCCTCCTCTATTCACCACCGCCGGCCACAATTTTTGCAACTTTCTATACATTTGCTCCAGATCACAACAGTAAGACTCTGCTGTGACTGGCTGACCAGGTTGCAAGAAACTGTAATGGATTACACCTTTACAACACCACCACACAGTAATCATAACCTTTTTAGGGTGAAGGTCGGGTTTAGGAAAAGTTTTTGGAGGAGCATCCTTATCTACCCAGACTGATCCCCGCTTCCTGTTATCATAAAGAACCCATTTTTCATCTACAGTTATAATACGGTTTACAAATGGCTCATTTTTATGGCGAACTAGGAGATTAGAGCAGGTGTCGAAACGTGCCAGACGCTGCTCATCGGTCAGGTCATGAGGCACCCACTTCGACATCTTCTTCACCTTGCCGATTGTCAGCAATGTCTGGCCACTGTAGAGTAATGTACGCCTAGGTCTTCTGCTAACGTACGAGTATTCGTCTCCGGATTTGCTTCGACGGCTCTCCTTAAATCTTGATCATTAAGCGATGACCTGCGGCCGCGACCCGACTTCTCTTCGAGATCAAAATCGCCAGAAGCAAATTTTTTAAACCAGAGCTCCACTGTTCGAGGACAATTCGTCCCAAAAACACTGCTGAGATTACGAGCTGCCTCCGCTGCGAAGTGTTCCAATTTAAACTCATAAAGCATGATGACTCGATAGTCGCGTCGGTTCATGATTATACGCAGCCCTGGAAAAGGCCGGCTGGAAAACAGAGCGACATTCATAGAAGTTTCTGAAAGAGCAGAAAAAACCCACCAAATGGTATGCCTGGCGTTCCTTGGGTTGGAATAGTTCAGGGTAAAAAATCTACTTATTTATACATACCTTGAAACCAAAATTAATTTTGCAACAATCCAATATTTGCTGCGCGTCTCGGCAGTGGAGCGATGACACTAACAAGTGTTAAATGGGATGATACTAGGACATCCAAGACGAGCTATCAAAACTGATAACGGCTGATAAAGGGGGATAGGGAGCGTCGGAAAGAGAGTGCCACCAACTGATGAGTTTTTGCAATAGATCTTTCGTATTTCTAGTATATATGGGTGGGGCGAGGACACTAACAGGTGCTAACAGGTGATAACTTCTGATAAAGATTGCAAGAGCCAGTAACAAGCAAGTTTCACAAAATGTGATGCAACGCACCTTGCTAGCCAACACAATAACTTGAACCAGCATTAGGGACAAGTGATTATTGAGAAATCCTCGAAAGAATCACTCACATCTGAACTAGGAGCCTAAGAAGCCTATTTATGGCGAAACCTCATCGAAAACACTTCACTATATAGAGACGGCGTAATGGTTAACAGCTGATGTCTCTGAATGACAGACCCGAAACGTGGTCCCTGATTGGCCACGATGGGAGTAACCAAAGAGATGCAGCAGAGTTGAATATCGCGACGTCCTTTCTCGGTTTCATTTGAAGCGCACTCCAGAAAATAGATGCTGTCGTGTTTAAGAACATCCCTTCGTGATTACTGACTTGAGAACATGCCAGTGGAAAGATTGACCGTACTACCGCCTCTTGATGGAAAGGTCGTCCTCGTCGAGAATAACCGGCGGAAAGAAGTCTTATTTCTCAGAGTTCGGCCTTTCCATCCGTTTTTTCTTCATCATCGTACTTCTGAGCACCCCGTATTTCATACTCATTACATTTTTTTACTGTTCATCCGAATTTTTCTTATCACAGCCCTTGAGCGTTCACATTGTTGTTGTTCCATTGTAGCAGAACCTTCATTCTTCTCTCGCACCGTCACAGGGTCCGCTGTGCTTGCCGGAAGTGGCCACTTGTTTCTATTCAGGGCATCATCCGTCGTCACCTTCATCACAGTGAGGTCACTGTAATGACGTTCCTCCATCTCTTTGAAGCTCCATGTGGTCGCTCTCCTTGCGTCTCGAATTCCAGTGCTTTTCTTATGGCGTAATCCTCTGGTTTTTTCAGCACGCATCCGTACCACTGCTCCGCTGCTCCCTCAACTTCAACTTGACAGGGATGGTCTGCATGATCGCTCTCACAGCTTCCTTTCTGACCTTCTCCAGTCACTTCCAGCAGCATGCTCATCTCAAAACTCTCACTTTACTTGCGTACAGCTGCCCTTCGTGTATTTTTGTTAAGGTCCAACACACGTGTTCACGTATAGTAGCATTGCGTGCCTACACACCGCTCGGTACTCCTTCCCCTAGAGCGCCTTAGAGCCCCGCCGATTGCACAGTGTTGCGGTGAATTTCCTCCACTTTGTCCATGTCGCGCTCATCCGAGCGTCCACTTCCTCGTTCACCGTACCATTAGCCGCAAGATAACTAGCGAGGTAATGCAAGTCTCTGCAAAGAGGAAGTGATGGTTTTCTAATGACAGTCCGCTGTCGTTTCCAGGCATTCTTCGGAGTTCATGAGCCTGGTGTTCTCGACGTTTAATCGAAGCCATTCTCTGCCAACTTGTCCTGCCATTTCTGCACTACTGCCGTAAGTTCTTCTCTACCATCCGCTACCAGTGCAATGCCATCCGCGTACAGGATGATCTCTAGTGGTTTCCATAGGGTCTTCCCCTCATATCCGAAGTGAGGGGAAACAAAAACAGGCTTAGAACAGGTCCTCGATGTACCTTCACCCATCTACCTTGTTTGACAGCCTATGTGGAGTGCGCACAGCTGCTTTACATCCGTCCGTCGTATACAGGGGGTGCCAAAAAAAAGTAATTTTGCTTACGGCTCACATCTGCCCATTATACAAAACATAGGGAAACCGAAGAGATAAAAGTATTGGGGCAAAACATACACAAAATGTTCCTCTAAAAGCAGGAACAAGCTGCTGCTCCCTACGCTCACCTTTATAAAAATGTGGAGCTTCCATTCGGCGCAGTCGGGCTTCGGAGTACCTACAGTATCAAGGTCCGCTTAAAACGGTGGAGCCAGGTTCCGTAGTAGGTCTTCTGTGGGAAGCTTCCTGAGGATTGGTCCTTCGGTTCATGGAAGTCACAGAGCCCCTGCTGCTTGGACAAGGCTGCTATGATCCGAAGTATGATTTTCATGCCTCAAATCCGCCTCCGGAGGGGTTTCGGTGGTAACGGCGCATTTTGGTTCTTGGAAACGAAGGGCGCTGGGAACCCGAAGAAAACGGGATCTTAAAGAACAACCCAGTATGAATCTTCTCAGGTACTCAAAGTGAACGGACCTTAGCAAGGTTGTCAACGAGGGCGACGAAATTTCGGATTTTGCATAGTTGAGGTGACACATCTTGTTCACTCTTTCCTCGCTCTCGCTCGCTCGTGCAGAAGGCTGCCACGGAGTATAGTGATAGAGTGAGGTCTGCTCTTGAATCTGGGGATGAAATTACCTCAACAGAATTCGCTGTAGCACTAAAATGGGGTTGAAAACGGAGGGGACGAAATTACTTTTTTTTGGCACCCCCTGTATATACCTTATAAAGGCGACTACCGTTCCGGTACATGGAACTCTCACAAGGCATTCCAGGTCACAGGCTTGGGGGCACGTTTGGAAGCGTTTAAGATCAAGGAATGCTAGGAAGCATGGTTTCCGCCTCTCTTTTCACTTCCTCACCACCACCTTATCGATCAAGATGATGACGGTTGTGAGTCCTTCGGACATCCTGGGTTATAGGTATCAGTTCTCTTCGCCTCAAATCTATCAGCCCCTCGTTCAGCTTCATGGTGTGCGCTGTTAACTTGAGTATTTGATGCAGTCCATTGCTTCATCTTTTTGCTTGAAGATGCGGACGATCGTGCCAGTTCTCCAGCCATCTGGAGTCCTTCCTTCAGCGGTTACGGTGTTGAGGATTCCAGTGCGACACTCCATCCAGTATTCTCGCAGCGCTTCCGTGCATCTGTTGGCACCCTCTGGACCAACCACCTTCGCACTCTTCAGCCTCACTAGCATGCGACAAACCTCCCAATTCGTATAGGATAAGAATGAACCAGCCGTCGCCCCTCTCTCTTTCACCTTTTGTTAAAGGAAGACCTTTGTTCAGAAGCCCATAGGATTGCTCCTGCCACCTCCCTTTCACCTCGGCTAGCTCCCCTAGGACGAGACCGGCACACGGTCACAGCCTTCATCGCTCTTGTGCCTTGGGTGGCTCGACGTCTGGCTTTGAGCAGCCAGAAAAAGAACTCTCTGCTTCTCTGTCTTCTAATGTCTCGTAAAAGGCATCCATTTCAATGTCGACGTGAACGAGCCTAAGGCGGGTCGGAATATTCGCCAAAATAGGGTTGCGCAAGAACCCCATTCCGACTCCCGTGACTAAAGAATCCGAAGTGTCCGAGCTCTTTATGAGTTGACGCTCTCCCCGAGCAACAAGAACACCCTAGTGAGGTACGGCACGAAATCTATTAGGACCACTTCTTATACCTGCCTTGGTCCTCTGCACACTGTCCTTGCCCAGTCCGGTTACGGTGGATCATCACACAGTCAAAAGCGAAGAAATCTTAGGGCTGTAGGCTACCAAAGGAGATGGACGAGAACGAGTTGATTGATTGTCTGCACCCCCAACTGTCGCATTAGTTCGGCTTTCTACACTAGCTGACGAAGCTCGACGGATCAAGTATCATGTGATGGGCCTGAGCGACACAAATCGGAAATCGAAAAACCTTTTATCATGACGTGGACAGACGGAACGGCAGTGTTTTTTAGAGCTCGAAGGATTACCTCGACGGCAGGTGGAGTTGGATTAACCGCGTTACCACGGTTTTCTAAACACGTGCGAAGTGTAATAGTCCATTTAACCGCTTGTCTCTCGATAGACATTCAAGTAACAGTGGTCGGAGTGCTCGTTCCTCTAGCAGATAGCGACAAAGAGGAACACGACGACTTCTACGAAGAGTTGAAAATTTCGCGTGCATGCTGCGTAGTCACGTTATAGTGATGGGCGACTTACATGTTCGGATTGGAAAGCCGGGACCTATCTTATGCAATCGAAGGATTATTGCATACGTATCAGTTGTACCTCGTTCACTACGGAAAGCGCCACCGGCTGCTTCGAGGGCGATTTCACTTCGAATACGATCTAGGTCCTATCGTGCAAAGTAAAGTCACTGCTACAAGGCTTGCAAGTGCGGAGGAAGTCGAAATGGTGCTTGACATGAACGCCAACTACGACAACTTTGTTCGAATTGGCGCTGTCGTCGTCTTGATGCAGTCTAGAGCCACATCACAACGCTTGCCGTATCTCACCATCCACTCGCATTTATTAGAAAGATACAAGAATATGGATCAGCAAGAAAATAATTAGAGTACATTGCAATGCTGAGTCATGGGCAAAAGCTTCGGTCTCGTACGGGACGCGAACCCGCACTCCATGCTTTCCCAACATATGTGCAATCCATTACACTATCGAGATCACTTTTACCATTACTCAGCTTCTGAATGGTATACTTACCGTGGCTATCAGCACTCAGACGTATAACGTGTTGAGCCGGTTGGCCAATATCGGCATCAGACCGTGAAACTGAACGCTCAAGTAGATTTTGATTTCGACATTTTTGATTTTTCATCCAGAGTACATAATATTAATCCGGTTACGCAGACAACAAGATGCCGAGAAGCAGGCCAGCTTTGTAAACCTGAGACTTCTAGACGGAGCAGAAAAAAGAAGTCCGAGGAGAGCTAGAAGAGGTACCGCCGAGCACAGGATGATGATTCCGTGCATAAAGACTGCGGATGGATATTGTTGCGCATTGATACCAGAAATGGAACAAGCTGTGACAAGCTTCTGCACTGCGCTGCTTGAAGAAATCGTGCACGGAAAAATGAATTTCTCCGCTACACTTATATTGATATTGTATTTGCTAAATAAGGGCGTTTGCAAAATTATACGCGAAAAAGTGAGAATCCGGCAGTTTTTCAAAGTGGCGGCCGAAGGGGCGGAGCCTCAGAGTAAATGTCCGCCTCGTCATCCACCGCGTAAGCATAGTGAGAACAGAAAGTTACATGTGCAGTCCCACTCTCTGTCCCTGACCGCAGCGGACGACGGGACGGGCATTTACTCTGAGGACCCGCCTCCTCACCGCCACTCTGAGGAGGTCGGATTCTCGTGTTTTCGCGTGAAACTTCTCATGCGGTCCTCATCATAAATATTTGGGTAACAGAGAAACTCATTTTTCCGTGCACGACTCTTCAAGTTGAGTACTTCTGATGAAGAAGGGAAGCAAGCAGAGGAGACGTTATGCCTTTTTTCCGTCGGAAGTACGCCTTGCGGTACAAACGATGCCGGGAATAGCGCTCAAGGACAAGATTGCATCACCGTGATAGTTCCTAGGGCATGCGGTTCGCAGTTGTGAGATGATTG
This sequence comes from Trichostrongylus colubriformis, assembly GCA_963978905.1. NCBI lineage: Eukaryota > Metazoa > Nematoda > Chromadorea > Rhabditida > Trichostrongylidae > Trichostrongylus > Trichostrongylus colubriformis. The sequence goes on along the minus strand of OZ022256.1, from coordinate 34,389,682 downwards.
TACCCTATCACTACAGACTCCCAACTTCACAATAGATTCCCGTGATGTGAGGGAAGCGGTGCTTAGTTGTCCTCAGCCGGTTATGATACTGTTACTAAATACCTCTCTGAACCACTACATTGCTATTTTTCTGGGAAGGAAAAGTCGTGACCCTCATGATTTTCCATAGTAGTCTTCCGGACAGGCTGCTAATCTCAAATACATGTACTATCATTTGTTGGTCATGTCTCGGAGGGTTTCGTCGAGTCCCGCACTGGGTTGTTCTGTAAGAGTTGCCGTAATTTGGTATAAATTGGGCCACGCCGTCATCGGACCCAAACAAACTCCAAGCGTCAGCCTCCTTAATGCGTGTATCCTTAGCGGTTGGGGCTTCTTCCACTCTACCGTCTGCCTTCTGTCGCGATGTCCTTTGTATATTAGGTATCCATCGGTAGACCTTCGACGTTGTTTGATACCATTGGGCGCACATACTTCTCATAGCAATGCCTAATGCGCAACTGTGTTTACGTTTGTTAAAGTAATCACCTGGAGAGATGCTGAAAGACAAATTCAGTGGAAGGTATTATGGGAATTTAATAGTGAAAAACCATCAGCTGATGATGGTCATTACAAGAACACACCGATAATGATGATTAAATCGAAGATATTGTGCGATATGCAAATGTGCGGTATATGGTTAGTTCCACCACTCGCTCTTTACCTAGCCACATAACCCTCTTTGCAGCACTACATAGAAGAGATAGATTTATTTTTTATCTGGAGAGGTTGCGGCTACTTTGACAGCAGACAGACAGCTATTGTGTTAGCGGACAGATTAACAGAGGTGAAGGAACAGTAAAAGAACGCGTCACTAGACGGGCGAGAGACTATGACTAAAGGCTTACGATGAGGTCAAGCAACTGGCCTTAAGTATAGAGCAGGCATGAACAATGTTCGAAGGCGAGCAGTTCAGTGGGGCACAAAAGCCTAGGGATTGGAGAGCTAAGCAGAAAGTCTACTCGCAAGGAGTGGGGAGATGGTCGAGTGCTCGCAGCTGCTCTGGTACATGTCCAGCTGTTCTGGTACATGCCCATATACGATCCCATGTACGATATGGCTACCTTCACTGAGTACGAGAGTGATAAACACGATAGTAACGAACGGTTTATTAGAAAAAACGACAACAACGACAATGTGAAAAAATACACTGGCGACGTCGAGGGAGCTGGTCCGAGGGAGGGCTGTCGTGCCAGGGTGAAGTAGTCGATGAGCAGTCGAGAGAGTCGTCTCAAAAAATCTAAATCTCTCGTGGGGGTGCCCCTTATATATGGGCATTAGGGTACAAAGTTCTTCTTTCCTTCCCGCGTGTTGCACAGGCACGCCCTTTTGTGACCCCACATGGGTCCATCATCCGACACGCCCTCCCCTCGGAAAGACATCGCCCTCGATGTAGGTGCGACACAGCCTATTGAACCTCGCCCCAACTACCCGGAACCTGGACGTTTCATATACCTGCTTCGGCAAAGCCGTGCCGACATAACTGCTGTAGATCTGCGCACTCCCTTCTGGCGCGCCCGCTTCCAAAAACAATCTTCCATCCATGATCCTCTTACTTGCCGTACAAAACACACGGTCATATCGGTGGAGCTTCAGGAGGGCTTCATCGAAAGTCTTCCAAACGTCCGACATGTTGAGCCATTTGCTCTGTTTTTTCGCGGTTATTGGCGGCCATGCTGTGGCTATCAAGCCGTCTTCTTCCAAGTAAGCTTTTGCTGCCGTGATCGCCCTTTCCATGGTGTCATCCCTGAAAGTTGTTCCTTGTGGCCAAACTATGACCCATGCCTTTGACATTCTCCATTCTTCTAGCAGCTTTGCAAGATGGTCGAAGTCCTAACGACTTTGGCGACTATGCCACCTCTGATTCCATCCCTCTCCATAGGGTTGGCTCCCTCAAACGCGGCATACAGGAGGGGTCCTGTTTCCTTCGGTCTCTTCCTAGCTGACTGCTCTCAAATCTCTGCTCGAAGCTTCTCCAGCGCTTCTGAGTATGAACGATGAACGTGCTGGTTTTCTATAGTGGTGTGCTCTGCAAGCTTCTTGTATTACAAATAAAATCCGTCCAATCGATACATCCTCCATAGGCAAATTTCAGCACGATTCTCAGCGAATCAGCATCGAAACATATATGGCCTTCCCGATGGTACTTTATTTTCTTTCCGAGATCCAAGTCAGTGCGCCTGAATATGCTGACTGCTAGCCAGGCGGTCTAAATGTCTCCAAACTCTTCCCTTCCAACTGCTCCAGGGAAGGACACTCCCCCGATCTCGCTCAGGATAGCGCCTTCGAAGCAACCATCTGCGCATCTGAACTGTAGATGTCTCTCCTGTAGAGGACTCAGCAACGAAAACGCTGAAACAAGTATCTGTTACTTCACCGACTCTTGCTGGTTCGCGGAGTTTCTTTTTTTCCTCTGTTACTGTGGGTATCGGTTTGTTCGGAATTGTCACGTCCTTTTTGCTTCTGGGTCTTTTCCCCATTACTACGTGCTGTGCGAACGATTCAGATACCACAGTGTCTTCTCTTACAGTCTTGCTTCCGACCTTCTGTACCCTTGCGCTCCTCCGTGGGCATTCTCTAGCAAAGTGACCTGTCCTTGCACAACTGAAACACCTTTCAGCCCTTTCGTCTGTGATTGGCCTACCATCCTGACATAGAGGGGACTGTAGCGGTATATCTACACTCCCTCTCTCGCTTGAACCAGGCTCATCACCAGAGCAGCTGCGAGCACTCGACCATCTCCCCACTCTTTGCGAGTAGACTTTCTGCCTAGCTCTCCAATCCCTAGGCTTTTGTGCCCACTGAACTGCTCGCCTTCGAACATTGTTCGTGCCTGCTCTATACTCAAGGCCAGTTGCTTGACCTCTTTTTGGTGATCGTAAGCGTTTCCGGGCTTGCACGATGCAAAGCTCCTATCAGTTGAACGTGTTCGGGCCACTCCCGCAAATTTCCTAGAAGAATTAGCGCGTTTCCGAAAGATCGGGCCTCTACCGAACTCTCGGGGTTTGCTCTGCTAGCCAGATTTTTCAGAACGACACAAATTTTTGCTATATCCTGGCCAGGTCTTATTCTCAGTGCATGCAACTCATTCAGTGCTCTCATCCGTCCAGCCACGCACTCTCTTGATAACAATTTGTATAACTCTTTAACTACCTCCTCGAAACCTTTGTCAACTACACAAGGTGGTAGTGTTCTCATAACATTCTTAGCGCGGCCCCCTAAGTGGTCGTCGCTCAATATTTCTATCAAAGTTCTATCGTCAGCTATGACCTTACTATATTTCCGACGAAACTTTCTAATAATCTCGTTGAAGCTTTCATTTGGTTCCCCCTTGAAAACCCCGGGATCAGTGCAAGACAGAGACTGAACATAATTCAGTAAACTCATATTTGAATCCTGCTGTGATAGCTGACTCCCTTTCCAAACGTGTCGCACTGCTGCTCCAGTTGTGTCCTGAGCGCGCTCCTATCCGCGGCTCCGTCGTTTGCCTATGCAAGAACGAACCAATTTGAGTATTCGTTCGCAAATCATACAGTTCTTGAGCAGTACCTTCATTAACTCCTCTGACGCCAAACCTCGACTGTACCTCGTCGGCCGCTTTCTTCAGGCCCTTCACAGTCGATACGAGCTGGAAAGCATCAACATTCAATGCATCACATAGCTCGGTCACGATGTCTCCATCTCTTTCGACCGTTGCTATGTACTCTTTCCATTCTTCACTGGACCTTATGTCTCTCTCCCTTACGGTTTCCCCAATCGCCTTATCCAATGCTGGCCTCATACTTTCACGCCCTATTAGCCCTACTAGCCCTTTGCTCACCTTGTCGATTTCCCGGCCTAAATATTCCTCATGCTTACTTTTGTACCGGGCAGTCGTTGTGCTCCATCATACTTTCCCTCATGATCTCAGGGATCTTCTCAACGCGTTCCCTAATTTCCTCTAACTCACACGCCATATCTGAGTGTGGAAAACTCACTGACATCGCGTTTTCTTTATCCTTTGCTTCGACCATTCTTGTCTCCTCATTGGCCATGACCACGTCTGTTTCATCCATTATCTGCAGGCAAAGACTTTGAACTTTGTACTTATGCGCCTATCCAGCGACTACCGACGCACGAAAAATCAACACAGTCAAATAGCCGATTGAAGTCGATAAATCAATCGAAAGGAGTTGCCCCAACCTATGGCAACGGCTCGCGGCTGACTGGTTTCCTTCCACAGAAGTTGTCCTTACTCTTGGCAACGTTGAGGTACCTTAGAACCTCCTCTTCTTCCACCGTTCGTCCAGTTGCTGTGCTTGATCACCACGACTCTAGTGAAGCGGTTCGGCCCCCATGTACGATATGGCTGCCTCTACAGAGTACGAGAGTGATAAACACAACAGTAGCGAACGGTTTACTAGTAAACAACAATAACAACAACAAGGGGTAAAAAACACTGGTGACGTCGAAAAGGTCGTCGTCAAAGTTCTTCCTTCCTTCTCGCGTGTTGGTCACACGCGCGCCCTTTTGTGACCACGCATGGGTGCATCCGACACCACACCATTGCTGGTAACCACCTTATACATATAGTAAGTGTTATTTATACGGTCTCGAACAAAGATCGTGGCATCAACTGCTCGGCTCGAAAATAGCCTATAGACGTACAGCGCAAACGAAGTTACGAAACCTCTTACTGTAAATTCTGAAACAGCTGTCAGAGTTCCAGTGAAATATCTTCAGTATCACTGACTATCTGATATCTGTCTGACTGGTGTATCTGTCTTGTGGCCACTACTTATGGACCAACATGAGCGCTGTGGGACATATGTATTTTGGTTCGTGAACTGCATGCATTAATAGTCGCCTAAAAATGACAATTTATCTTTCTGTTTACCCGATAGATGATATGGGGTGCATGACAATGAATATTTTGTCCAACAATTCATTTTCTCACTAACATAAGACATTCCCGCCTTTCAAATCCCGAGCAGATTGAGCATTTCTCATTGCTCTCGTATCAATATTGTTTTGGTTTTTTTTTGTTTCATTATCTCATTTTTCTTTCATTATTTTTCCATTTTTCATCATTTTTCTTTTCTATCAGATCGTATTCTCCGAAATTTGGGTAGTTTTGAGCAGCCTATGCGTATTTGAGATCAACAACTTCCTGTTCCGATCACATAGCGACACTTCAAAATCATTAGGAAAAGATCAAGTCACGAATATCTCACCTAACCGTAGCACCACTCCTTCGCTGTACTATTGCCGCGCTCGAATCAAAGAAGTTCTGGCAAGCGTTATTCCGTTGTTTTGTCCAGAAATCTACACAAGGCTGTGAGGTAGGGGGCGGGGGCCGAAAGTAGTCCGTAACACTCGAACTGATGGTCAAGCGTATTACTAGAATTGCACACCAATTTTGAACATTTCCAAAAATCCTCCCTCACTCGTGTGATCTGATGAAAGGTGGCTACTATATGATAAGCGATGATGTACATGCTCCACAATAAGGCTCCGTGATTAAGCGATTCAAACGGTGGAACGCATTGTTAGCGAAATGGATACAGCGACACAAATGCTGGAGCGCACTCCCTACGATAATGGCGTATGCACACCAATTCTGGGCCCTGCGAAGATTACTGCGATAGAGATGGTTGCGGTTATTGCAGTGACGACAAAATCTGCCAACTACTGGTGTTTGTGTACCTGTGATGTGTCAGGGATGTGGACAGAAGTATGTTAGAGAAACTGGGAGATTCTCTTTAAGCGACTTAAAGGACATCGCGAAAAACATCGCAGACTGCGATGTTTTGTGACCGTAAAGCCATGCAAAATGGGTGTGTACCCTTATGACAGGACTTCGGACCATGACGTACGGTGCGCGACGCGGTGTGTGCGAGCAATGCGCATCACTAGGGTTCGGTCTCAAAGCGATTGCACTAGATATAAAAAGTATCCTCAGAACCAATAGTAAAAGACAGGCCACACGCCTTTTTCAATAGTGAGGTGACTGCAGTGTTATGGATTTGCTACAGGGAACTGCACCGACTTAGGCAAATTACTTAGAAAGTGGGTTATTTGAAACCGCAGTAACGTTCAAGAGACCCAATAGATTGGGGTGAGGCATTGCGACAAAAAAGTTTCCAAGAACGGTCACTGAAAGGAGGCATGATAGAAACCTGATAGCCATTGCTCAAAGCGTTAACCATAAGACCGTTCTCATACTTGCAGCACCAGCGCCGGCATCGGCGTCGACGGTGGCGATCGACGAAGGCATAGTCGTCGGCACTGTGTCTGGCAACGCGCTCTGTTTGTTACGCTCAACAGAAGCGTAATACAGTATGACGGTCGTGGCGAATCTTTGGCAAAATCCCGCTCGAATCTCGTCTGTTCAACACTATGCCAACTCGGCGAGTTTCGAATTCACTACAGGGAACTACGTCGACTGTCTCCACGATCATCATCACTGCAGTATCAATCGAGCCTTATAAACAGAGCGCGTAGCGAGAGTGCGTCGGCTGCGGGCAGTCACTTGTCGCCCTCGGGTGGGGGTCGATTAGACGAATTTTCGCGCGGCCGCCGGCGGTGAGCGGCACTACCAGTGCAAGTTGTTTGTAGCTTTATCCGTTGAAGGAGCATCAAATACAACATAAAAGAACTTCCGAAATTTCCAACCTGCAATTCTCGAGAACCCTCACGATACCAGCTAACTGCATACCGAGCGGAATTCCAACCGACTGCAGAAGTCGTGCTGACGGCGCTGCGAGTGCGACGTCGCGAAGCAAAAATTCAGCCAATCGATCGAAACCCGCCGCCCTAACCACCGGTGCTGCAAGTTTTGAAGCGGTCCCAAAAGGGGTTCCATTGACAGTAGAAAATCTACCGTTTATTCATCAATGCGCTCGTCCCATTGCTGCGATGGGTTTGGGTAGGGTACCCGTTTGTATTCGTCCGTTCTTCATACCATGGCGTATCCTGTCATTCCAAAGAGCAAAGAACGCGCACCCCCGTTATCACATTATTCCCTACTCTCCTTCCCGTGCCTTTCAACTTAGGACTCAATTCCATATTCCTCCATTCCCACAACCTCTCATCGGATGGCCCAATGATCAGCCCCTTAGCAGCTGAGGTTGTACTGGCGAGTAAAATGCATGATTTTGCATTAACGCCTGTGTTCGGCTTACCAGAGCAAGGGCAACTGTAGAAATGCTGAATGGAATTGTCTGGATATCCCGTCTTTTTAAGCACTGAAAACAGTACAGATCGTTGAAAGAAGGAAAAGCCCATTTAAACTGTAGATACCAATGAAAAACCCATTGTTCTATTTTGAAGATAAAAACAAAAGCACCAATGAAGCGATGCATGCTTTAAAGACATTGGGAGGGAGCAAGACAGGAAAGCGTTTTTCAGAACATAGTCCTTCGTAAACGAACATTCGAAGTCAATAAAGCGGGGCGCTTGCAATATGACTCAAACTGCACGCTTCAGGCAAGCCGATGCGCTGTCATTTGATGTTGCGTAGGGCAAAATCTAATTTCATTCATGATGATGTTAACACGTTGGCGACCGCGCGTTTTTTCACGTGTCTGCCACGTGGGATATCGCGCGCTCGCCCATGCCGAGAATTGCGTCCCAGCATTGGGACGCATTGTCCCAGAAAGCAGTTTTTGATTCCACCCTTCCGAACTCGCAGAAACCCACGCTTATTTTGAGCTAAATAGTGAGTGCTGGGAAATTCTAGATATCCCTCGAAGGCTTATATAAGAGAATACTGCATGGTAGTGATGGGAAGTGCATAACCATGTGATAGGCATAGAGTTTAATTATATATCTTTTAATACTTGATAATATACCTATTATGATAACTAATTTGTTATGTGTGTTACTAGAAGTTTTGTGTATTCTATGTCAGACTTATTTTTCAAAAAAAAAAGACACTTCCTGGGAAGATCACTTCTATTGGGTTAAGGAATAAGTTTTCGCGGTTTTCTTGTTTTCTTTTTTCACGTTGTTTCCTTCATCTTTCGACGGAGCTTATGTATGTTTTCGATAGCCCTTTTTTTGCTCTACAAGATGATGCCTTTAGTCTTTTGAATACTTTCACAATTTGATATCCTTGAGGCTCAGAAAGGGATAACAGTAATAGCCCACCCGCACTTTTCGTGTAGAATCGAGATTTTACCAAACACTTTTATCGTACAAGGAACCCCTCTGTTATAACAGTGGATGGCTCAGGGATGTCTTTCTCCCTCATTTGATTTCATCTGACATGGAAAAAGTCAGCTTTTTTGGACCTCGATGCGCCTAAAGCAAATTTTCCCCTACAAGTTACTCCATTTCTAAACCTCCAAAATAACAAGCAATCAAACGATCAAAAAGAAATGAAACCGTTTTGAAAAGCTGAAAAAAACTCTCGCAAAAACATATGCACATACACTTTTGATCTCGATAACAGACGAGGAAGATGAAGTGTCGGAAGTGTCAATTTTGTCTTCTATCTTCATTTGCAAACCTTATAAATATTAGGCAATCAAAGGAATCGAAAAACAGATTGTAGCTTTTGTAGAGCAGAAAGAGCTCTACAACATACAAGTCGAAAGATGAAGGGAACAATGTGAAAAACAGAGAGCAAACAAACCGCGGGAATTTGTTCCGACCCAATTATACCCAAAGCATGAAAAAAAATTATTGAAAAGATGTAAGCGGACCATGTTCACCCTAGATACCCTTGTGCATGTTGATCAAAACTGACGATTGGTGGATTTCAAATCGGTTGATAAAAGGCAGTTTCTGGGCTGCATCCCACCATTGGGAGGCATTGTCCCACGCGGCAGAAAATGTGCGTCCCAGCATTGGGACGCAATGTCGCCAACGTGTTAACAAGTGGATCTACACACTGCAACAAACGAGGGAGACAATGACAGGGAGAACTAGCGAAAGAATGAGAAAAAGGTTTTTTTCGTTATAGGAAAACCTAATGAATTCCCACTTGACGTTTTTGCACGGCGTAGTGTATGCAAATAATGAACTGCAAAACACCGCAAACAAAATTGCCACCTCCCGGTGTCTTTAGAGCTCAAGATAATAATTATTTTCCTTGTAAATTTTTTTTCGCTTCATATCCTACTCATTCATGTAGACAAACGACTCGGTAATAAGATCTGTGCATTCCAAATGTCTACATACTCAACTCAAATCCAGTCGTCTATCAGCATGTGTAGATATAACAGTGTACATATTGTTCCACACATTACACAATGTGAAAGAATGTCATGTACATAAATCCGCGTGCGAGACAAAAACTTATAAGAAGTCAACACAATACAGTAGCCAGCTCTTTGACTCTCATGAGGATTATTACTGCTCGAGACGATAACCTGTAGCTGCGCAGAGAACCCCAGTTGTGTTGCTTTGCAGATTTTTTGAAGGCAAACGCTTCTTGGTTGTAGAGTTTTTTTGCGCTGAAATTATAGGTTTCGTTAGCTTCTTCTTTCAGCATACAGTACAAGATAAACCATGGGTATCACCTAAGGGTTTGTGAACGTGGACTTCGCTGAACACGATTTCATGAACGTCTATTGACACCGAAGCTCTCCGCATTCCCGTTGATCCCGTGCCTGTTCATTGTTTATCGCCATACACTATGGTTTGTTATCTCAAAGCGGCACGGCTGCTGAGTACGAAACTACAAAGAGCAACTTGCTAAGAATCACTGTCAATCACATAGTTGCTAGGATGCCAGGAAGCAATCAGTAATTATACGAAAGGAGGAGGACACGTCATACGTTTAGCTTTGTCGCTCCACGACAGGTGAATCAAACCTCGTAGGTGGAACACTTGGAAAATGCTGCAAATTTTGGAATTGTAGAGTTAAGTGCCTCAGTTCACTACTTTCGTAGAGGCTGACGCGCAACGTTTAGCTTGAAGCTTCTCGTGGGCAGGATCAAAAGCGAGAAAGTGATACTCAATTATCGCATTGTTTGCCTCTCAGACCAAATATGTACAATGAAGGTCCGATGGAACTGCACAGCTTAAATGAGTTTTATGTAACAAACAATAATGCTTGTTGCTTCGGTTACAGGTCACTTGGTGACCGGTAGGCTAGGAATGTCATTTAATGTGCGATGCACCCATGGAGAAACATAATTTTGGAATCTTCGATCTATCATCACTTTGCATGTAGCAAAACCTCTGTCAATGCGTGGCCTTTACTTTTAAGAACAGTAGTGGGGTAATGATGGCAATGAGAAAACCTCGAGGTGATCTATCTAAATGAAAGCTGTGGTTTCTAAGACTGTATGTGGCAAAGCCCCGGGTAAAGGATCGCTCCCGAGCTTTGGAGGAGACATTGCGTTCAACAAGCTCCACCTTTCATAACGGAGATCACCCCATAGGGTCGACTTTGCCGAAGAATGACTAAACTGTAGAGTAACAAAAGTGATAGTGAAGGAATATTTATCGTATGTATCATTGTCATATCTATCGAAATCCATTGGTCAGTAGCGAAAATTGGAATGAATGAAGCAATAGAATTACGCTTGCCATTATCTCAAGGCTGACCATATTTTTCCGCTCATATGTTACGTTCATATGTGGGATGTTCTAACAAGTGAACGACCTTTATTGAGTATTGATATGCAGCGTTGAGAAATATGGTGATGCTCATGATATGATTCTTACTTCAACTCCACAAATAGTTCATCAAGGAATAAATTTGTTAGGTTTCGCCGGAAGCTCAGATATATCTACGCTTCAAATGAAGCGATCGCTGCCTCCCGGATGGTTGCTTCAGATTGCGCTCTATTATACAAATAAAAAACGCTAGTCGCCGGAAGCCGTACACTCACTGTCGAAGAGTCGAAGTTCAGTTTCCTAAAAGTGCATGCGTGCGAATCCGATCACAGGCGTCACTGAAACGAGTGCTAGCTGCTTTGTTTTCATAAGCTCGAGAGAGCGTTTCTTCGGCGGCCTCCAAGTTTCATAGTTCCTTGTCTTTATCGATGGGACCAGTCGGCTTTTCTTTGTCCATCTCTTACCACAACCTCTTATTTTCATTTTTACGTGTCTGCTACACCACTTGTCGCCATCTATTATAGATCCCTTTCTGCCAATACGGCCTTATGGTCATATGGTGCTGGACGAACTACATAGTTTATCGATTTCGAGGCTCATTTTCACGATTGTCACTCTGCACTTTTACTATGATCAGTGATCGCACGTTTTTTTGGCCTTAGTTTCTGGAAATCCTACAGAGCAGTTCGCAGCCATCTAACCTTGTTCTGCTTATTCTAACCGTCTGTCTGCTTTTTTATGTTCAATGTCCGTGGGAGGGGGAGGGGGGCTGTGCTGAGTGGCCATTTCATATACCTTGATGTTCTTTTCATAATTAAGGAACAATCTTTTCACGAGCACATGGTCTATTGCCGTTCGCCTTCCTGCACTGCTGTAGATTATCTTCCGAGTTTCCCTTCCGCGGAGAGCGTACAACAGATGGCCAGGTTGTGGGCTGTAGCCAGGTCGAGCACCCTCTCTCCCTCAACATTCCCGCTTTTCTTGGTTCCAATCTTCCTGCCTCTTCCGTCATTGCCGACATGACCGTTCAGGTCTTCCACTACGGTAAGGTTGTATTTTCCGTACTGCTCTAATGGCTTCATCAAGGGTCTGGTGGAACTATCCTTTCGATTCGAGAAAGCCAGCTTGCGGAGCGAATACAGATATTATCATTCGTATCTATCTTTAGCCATGATTCGGTCGCTAATTCTGTTCACGGTAGAGACCCAGCCCTTGAGATTTTTTGCCACTGCTATGGCTACGCCGTTACGATTGCTGTCTTCTCCGTTCTCTCCCTTGCTTTGCCAGCTTTCCGGGGTGTCACCTGAAAGCATAAGACTTGGATGTCCTGCACTTCATCAAGTCCTCCATCTCTCGGGACTTCCCAGTCAGCGACCCTACGTTAGGAGTACCAATCCGAACTATCTTCTTCGGCCGAGGTCATTCTCCCTTCAGTAGTCTTCGCATACAACCACAGAACTCGGACAAGAGTTATGCGCACCACTTCCTTGTGACGTCCTAGCATCACCTCTCATTCTTCTTGCGACTTTGAAATGTTGTTATAACTAGGGTTCTCCGTCAGCCGGCTTGTCAACCTCGGCTCGCTGATAACCCATTTTTGCAATTTTTGCAAGGCTTGGTTTGTGCCGCGCTGGCGATCGAACCGTGTTGCCTTGAGTGTGCAGACGTGAGCCTTTCTCAGAGGAATCGTCCACGGAAAATTGAATTTTGGTGTCACCCATGTGTTCATGTTGTAGTTGCCTAAATCGGGACCTCATGCAAAATTTTACGCGAAAAAATGTGAATCTGGCTGGGATACAGCACCACAAAATGCGTTCGGGTGGGCGGGGCCTCCGAGTAAAAAGCCTCGTCCCGTCGTCCGCCGCCGTTGGGAACGGAGTATGGGGCTGTTTACGTAGCTTTCTGTTCCTACAATGCGTCTCGTAGACCACGGCGAGCGACGGGACGAGGCGTTTACTCGGAAGTCCCGCCCACCCGGACGTACTTCGTAGTGCTGTATCTCAGCCAGATTCACATTTTTTCGCGTGAAATCTTGCATGAGGCCCACATTAGGCAAATACAACTTATATATATGGGTAACACAAAAACTCATTTTTCTGTGTACCATTCCTTTAACTACTCGGCTCCTCCTGCTTCAACATAGGTTATAATATGTAATATATAACATCAGTGTATAATATACAGTAACGCTCAAAAGTCTTCGGCCAAATGATTTTTCACTTGGGTTTTTTACTTGTCACTTTTTTGCGACTGGACTGATCTAAAAGAAATTTTAGTATGTTGTGCTTGGAGACAGCATACTAAATATACTATTTTGGCGCTCAACGGTGGAAGTTAAGTGGTTAAATGCAATTTTTTGTTTTTGGAGTGCCATACCTATGCCGTCCCGCTGTGCCTCTCTCATCAAAAGTCTTGGTTTTTCTACAGAGTATTGATGTTTTCTGAGGCTTGCAAGTTTTATTTTTTGTGAAAAAAGCCGTTTTTCGGCTAAACCTTTTCCTTTTCTCCGGTGGTTTTGTAGTAAATTCTTGTAAAAAACCATGAAAAGATCAAGCGGCGCTCAAGTGGAAGGAAATGCTAACAATAGGTTCAGGCACCACATATTTAAATTTTGTCCAATTTTATCTTGTAGAAAAAAGTTATGACATAAAAGTGTTTGGCTGAAGACTTTTGAGCGCCACTGTATGCATACTATGAATTTTTCTTTAGCGGGCACAGTTTGGATGGAAATATTGCGTAGTTGTAAAGATTAGATAGCTTGCCTCGTTGAGTACGATAGTGAGGAGTTCGTCGCGAGCTCATGGAACTAACCTAACCTATATGAGCATGTCGTTCTTGATGTTCGCCAAGAAATTAAAAACTTAATGAATTTAAACTGTCTACAAAGTATTTATATTCGATTAAATGAGAACCGTCCGTAATCACTGGTTTCGTTTCGAAATCGACTTCGTGCTATTCTTAAAAAGCGGTGGTTATTTCAGCACAGACTACGTAGTAACCTATAAAATTCTCAATGTGGCCTTAACAAAACGTCGCTTAGATTTCTGTAGTGTGACAGAAGGCGAGATTTGCCCCCAATGATTCCTATTTAAATGTATTCTATGCTTTGGTTCCAAAGCAAAGAGCACTCCGGTGCAGGTAAAGGTGTTTACGTTTTTTGGATCATTAATAATGTTTCCAGGTGCACTGCACCAATGACTGAGTGGTCTAAGGAGAATTGTTTGTATTCGCGGTTTGTGATTCAAAGGCTCTCTCTGATCGGTTGCATAACATTCTGATTTCCGACTTTGCCGCTCTCACTGAAGCATAGTGAAGTCTGTGCAGTCGTGTGTCTCCCATTTCTAACGGTCGTGACTAGATGGAAGACACTTCCAGCACCTGTCTTCATTTTGCAATATTTTCCAGCGATTGCGTTTACGGCTTTGCATGCCATCGATATACAGGGATGCCAACAAAAAAAGTAATTTTTTTCCTCCGCTTTCAACCCTACTTTAATCGAACTTCAACCAACTGTGACAAGGTGTTTCCATGCCTGAATTCGAGAACACACCTCCTACTATCAGGAAACTCCGTAACAGCCTCCTGCACGATCAGGATTGGGAGATGATTCCGAGTGAACATGGTGTGTCACCTCAACACGGCAAAATCGCAAATTTCGTCGCCCTCGTTCAGTACTTTGCTGAGGTCCCTTCACTCTGGGTACCTAAGAGAATTCATATTGGGTGGTGTTCTTAAACATTCCGTTTTTTCCGGATTCCCAGCGCCCTTGGTTTCCAAGAACTAGAGCGTGCCGTTACCACCAAAGCCTTTTCGGAGGAGGTTTTGAGATATGAAAAATGATAGTTTAGATCATAGCAGCGTTGTCCGAGCAGCAACGGCTCTGTGACTCCCATGAACCGAAGGGCCAATCCTCAGGAAGCTTCCCACAGATGGCTTACCACGGAACCTGGCTCCACTGTTTTAAGGGGACCTTGATACCGTAGGTGCGCTTGCCCGACTGCACCTACTGAATGCTCCATATTTTATGAATGTGAAAGTAGTGAGTCTCAGCCTGTTCCTGCTTCTAAGGAACACTTCGGGAATATTTTGCCTTTAATCTTCAATCTCTTTCGTTTTGCTATGTTTTGTATACATGGCGGATGCTAGCCGTTATCAAAATTACTACTTTTTGCCCCCCCCTGTGATTGTTTATGTGATTGAAAGTAGATCATTCGCCAGGATGAGTTCAAATGTGATCAATTTTCACTGTGATGCGTTTTTTCGATTGCATGGCCCATGTGTGCCCAATCACTTTGCTGAAATTGTTTTCAACATAGCACTTTGCGGCGACTTCTTTCTTCAGTTGACCCATGAGCTGTTTGATTGTCGGTTTTGATATGAGAGTTGCTATCAGAACATTTCATGGGAAATTGGCTGGTGATGTCTAACACTGTGAAGGATCGAACGTTTTTCCTGTTTTTCATTCTTTTTATTTTTCGTCGTACTCTGCATATGCCACTTCATTGAGAAGTACCAGGATTTGATCTGACAGAGCACAGTATATTTGAGCAGGATTGCGAACAAGCTTAACCTTTGTGGAGTATGATTACGAAGACTGCCCCAGAAATCTGTGAATTCTTCGACGACGAGCTCAGGAAATTCACGTTAACAATTTTGCGGAGACCTTTCACACCTACAATATTTGTTTTTCTTTTCGACCGGCGATTTCTTGTAACAGAAGCTTGTTGATTGATATTTCGCTGGTTCGCTATTAGACCCTCTTCCGTGCCGATTGGTTCTTGATCTTGAAATGTATGTTTCACGATCTTTTTAATCTCGTTGTTCTCATTTTTCGCGTTCTTGATGACACACCCAAGTCTGACGTTCATTCTGCTCCTGGGACACTGCTTCATCCATTCGTGCCGGCATTATGAAACTTAGGTCTTCTGATTCGGCTATCGATGTCTCCAAAGGGACTTCACGCGATAATATGATGAATCGACTTGGCTCATCTGATTATGCTAGTGTTGTCAGCCTCCAGAAGTGGATCATTGGGTAAATATTATAATACAGGTTGCATATTTTTGCTACTTAACCATCACGACGCTACATGCTCAAAACCACTACGACTATGCCATTTTGCCGACTATTTTGCTCAGGTGGTCAATTAAGGGAGCTCAAGTGAGTCTGGTGGGAATGGGTTCAAGCAGTGTAACGCGGTAACGTTACATCGTGACTGAGCAGAAAGATACAAGCTGGATAGTCATCTGAGGATCAGCTGTCCTAAGGAGGTAAGTCGACTCGTCTAATTATCGCCAAGTATGCCTTCAAGCCAAACTCTCCTTCTACAATTTCTGCGATTTCTGACGCTGTATTTTCTGCCCGACTTGAACTTCCATTTTTCATATCCATCTATTAATTGCTCTGAACTCAACTAAACTGTTCCAACCTCTCTCGGCCGTTTTTGATTAGCGGAGACCACTTTGCGAGCCATTAGTGGATCGACTCTTCTCATATTCCTTATTCTTCAACAATAAAAAAATCTCGGATCTCGGGAGAGACCCTGGTGAATTTGGCAGAGCTCTTTCACTGCAGGAGAATCAACCAATCATGCGTCCCGCACTTAGCCCCGGCCTCTTCTGCAATTTCCAATGTTTGGTTGATAAGGAAATTGCGTCGTTCTTTCCCTAAATTCTTTTTTCCGAAAGTACTCACGTTCATACAATAAGAAACTTTCCCTTTTGAATTTCTTGCCCAGCACTGCTTCATGAATCTTTCGGAAGGATTTCTTCTGCTATATTAAAGAGATGTTTCGTTTTTGTTTTGGTCGCGATTCGTATTAAATGCAAAACTGCGTGATAGCGTCCCAGTTGGCATTATTATAATGTTTTCCGCCCCTACTGATTACCTGTACTCCCTACTGATTACCTGTACTCATATTGAATTTCAAACTATATAATAGCGTCCCAGTTGACATTGGTGTGCATTCTCTTTCTTCAACAGAAACCCAAGAAATCCAGTCAGTAATGTTTTCCGTCCCTACTGATTACCTGTACTTTGAGTCTCACCACTATTCCAGCTGATCGGTTGAAAAAATTATTTGCCTTGCTTCGAAGAAATTGTCAGAAATCACCAAGTCGTGGCGGAAAAACTTAAAGACGGTGTTAGGAGTAATGAGGGTGATGAGGAACCTCAAAAGGAGTCATTTAGTGAAAAACTACGGGTCCGAGAGACCTATGCACGGCGAAATCCCCCGCGGAAGGCGCCCCTCGAGCTGTGGCGGAGGCGGCCTTACCAGGACAAACTGACTTGGTTTAGAACAGCCCGCCTCCTAGCGGCGAGTTCCCCATGACTGGCTGGTCTGAGAGGGCCAAGACCCTTTTCTAATCAGCTGATTATCTTTTCATGTGCTTTTGATTTTTGCTGCTTACACGCAGAGTTCGCGACTTTTTCTATTCTATTCTTCTTTTCTTTTCCATTAGTACTCACTTGTTGTCTTCGCTCGTCTGCAGTCAACGATAGGATGCCTTTTAAGTTTTTTGTATTGTTTTCACGCTGTTTTTGCGCATTGATTACCTGTATACATGCCAATGGCAGGGTCGTCCGGGCCACCCGCCTGTTGACGGAATGGTCGTCCTCGTCGGAAATCAGTCGTGGGAAACGGGTTCTATTTTCGGGTTTCTGGTCATTTACTTCCGTTTTTCCTTCACCGTCGTACTACTGATCATCTCGCCCGTTATATTCGCCATTTTTACCGCATTTCGTCGATTTTTCCCTAACGATGCCTTTAATGTGGTAAAGAACGACATGACATTTTAAGCAACCAATTGATGGAACTTGCAAAAGGGGTCGGGGCCAGGTACGGGACACATGATTGGTTAATTATCCTGAAGTAAAATACAATGTTTCAATTAATTGCCGGTTTGGAGAATTTTTGTCGACTGAACCAACCTTTTCGCCAGCTCGAATATCGGGTCTGTTATGACCAACACAGGAGCTGAACATGTCATTTTGTAGAGCAGAAAAATGTCTTTCGAGTGATATAGGACATACTGCAAAAACTTTTAACTTCATTAGAAAAGTTTCGTTTGTAAAAAACGACATTACTGCTGGAATGGGTCTTTGTCAGGCTAGGCGGGGACCTTCATGAGCCGCTTGCGAGATTCTTCGTATACCGCCGATATGAAATCATCAATCACCGTGAACGATCTTAAGGAAATCTGCGCTTTTTGTGGCAGCTTGAAGCAGCTACGTAATTTCTATTGGGTTGGGGAATAAGTCCCCGCCGTTTTTTTCAACCCCGTTTTTCACATTGTTCCCTTCATCTTTCCACAAAGCTTATAGATGTTTTCGATAGTACTTTTTCTGCTCTACAAAATGCTATGATCTGTTTTTCGATTCCTCCGACTACCTATTATTTATGAGGTTTGGAAATGAAGTACGCTGGACGCAAAAAATTGCCACTTGCGCACCTCATCTTTCTCGCTTGCCATCAAGATCAAAAAATGAGTGTATATATGTTTCGATAGAGCTTTTTCAGCTCTACAGAATGGTACCACTTATTATTCAAATCGCTCAACTTTTTGCTGTTTTTGAGACTCAGAAATGCAGTACTCGCAAAAGTGTGCACTTTGGTTATCTCCTCTTCCTCGCCTACCATCGAGATTGGAGAGGATGTGCATATATGCATTCGATAGGGCTTTTTTTGCTCTACAAGATGATACCACCCTTCTTTTGTATTCTCTCACATTTTAGCATGTAGGAATTGGTCGGCACCTGTTTTTCAATTCGAAATTGCGTAATAAAAATGAATTTTTTCGGCAGAGTGCTCCCTATCATTCGATAGAGCTCTTTTCGCTCTACAAAGTTATGTTTATGGTTTTTGTAAGAATCAATTTTAGCAATTTCTTAGATCATTTGAAAGTCGACGCAATCGAGCATATTCGACTACATCTGTCAAAAATGCTCGATTGCGTCGACTTTCAAATGATCTAAAAAATTGCTAAAATTGATTCTTACAAAAACCATAAACATAACTTTGTAGAGCGAAAAGAGCTCTATCGAATGATAGGGAGCACTCTGCCGAAAAAATTCATTTTTATTACGCAATTTCGAATTGAAAAACAGGTGCCGACCTATTCCTACATGCTAAAATGTGAGAGAATACAAAAGAAGGGTGGTATCATCTTGTAGAGCAAAAAAAGCCCTATCGAATGCATATATGCACATCCTCTCCAATCTCGATGGTAGGCGAGGAAGAGGAGATAACCAAAGTGCACACTTTTGCGAGTACTGCATTTCTGAGTCTCAAAAACAGCAAAAAGTTGAGCGATTTGAATAATAAGTGGTACCATTCTGTAGAGCTGAAAAAGCTCTATCGAAACATATATACACTCATTTTTTGTTCTCGATGGCAAGCGAGAAAGATGAGGTGCGCAAGTGGTAATTTTTTGCGTCTAGCGTACTTCATTTCCAAACCTCATAAATAATACGTAGTCGGAGGAATCGAAAAACAGACTGTAGCATTTTGTAGAGCAGAAAAAGTACTATTGAAAACATTTATAAGCTTTGTGGAAAGATGAAGGGAACAATGTGAAAAACGGGGTTGAAAAAAACGGCGGGGACTTATTCCCCAACCCAATAGATCCATTTACCTCATGCGGCGAAGGGCACCACAGCCGGCTGGTGTAGGTTCAGTTGGAAGGTCTGATGGCGCGGCCGCTGGTGAGTTGGAGATGTTTACTAGAGCACAGACCGACAGTATATCCCCTGGTCCGTTGAAGCATTTTTCGAGTGGCATACTCTAACCCTCAGCCCTCAAGGTGCTCTCTGCTCCAAGGAGCCATTCACCTAATGGTTTCCCAGATGGATCCTATCTCTTCTGCTACTTGTTTTCTTTGTGTTTCTTTGCTGTGTTCTTTTTTCTTTTTTTTGGAACATTCTTCTTGTTGAAACTCCCCCTTGGTTACGGCATGTCGCTTGACATATCAAATAAACAAATAAATAAATTTACTGATAGATAGTTCTCGAGATTACAGGCTAGTCTTCGCGCATGATAACAGCTGACTTAGCTAGTAAGTCTTGCGCTATAAAAGTATCACCAGCGCAGCTTAGCAAATACCCTTCTGAAAGTAGGACACCATCGTTTCGCGCTACCGCCTCTGCCTCACCTGAACTGTGGCCTTCGCGTTCTCCATCGAGGGTGGATAGCAAGAACGGAAAAAATTACACTGCAATAAATGTATCACACTTTGTGACCATAGTTCTCTCGTGAGAGTCGGTTTATAAGAGAACACCGTTCAAGCTACATATTTTGCACCTGGAAGTAATGGTAGCATCTGGTAATGGCGCCGGCACAGCAGTCGAGAAGTGCAGTTCGGATTTTAGAGGGATGCGGAGCTAGCTCAATGGAAGCGCTATTGTTTATCCAGTCTTGCACATAGCAATCATCTCAGTGAACGCATTGCAATATTCTGATGCCGAACGATGTGGAACTGCTACAATAGCTATCACAGAGGGTTCTGCATCTGGCTTTGGGCACGTTGTAACCCCGGAGTTTCCGCAGTGAAAGTGAAATCAATGTGTTTTTCATCTATCCATAAATTTAATCCACTTGTGATATCACACGTATGTATCCGCTCTCTGAAGGAGGAATTTCTGCCAGCGCATTAAAAAATGCACGATCTTTTGAGACAACCCAGTGGCCTTTGACGTCCACTAGTTCGGCAGGCCCAGCCCAGGATGTGTTCCCAAGGTGCTCAGAAGAAGGTGATTGCAACCAAATTTTCAGTTCAAATTTTTTTCTGAACGATAAAAGACCAAAATTATGTCTTGCACCTAATAATTTTGGCAACTGCGAAAAGAAGGTTTCAGATCAGCAAAAACGAAAACCTGATCGTGCGTTGTAATACATGAGACGATACCTCTTACGCAGTAAATTCGCTTATTGGCGCTTCCTATTATTCATAAAGGGAACACTGAAGAAACTCTTCCTTTATAAAAAAAACAGTTAACGTTTTTTGGTTTTGTGACTTATTTCGAATGGCTTTTTCAACGTTTAACAGCTGCCAGCATCCTATTCTCATTTCTCGTAATCGCATCAAAGCTTGAAATTGGAAATTTATGTCACTTTGCACCGACAGCCACAAACAGCAACCGTCCGAATGCTCATTTGGAAAAGCTGTCGAGCTTGAAAATGGTGATTAGTTTGTGGTGTGCAGACGCTTTGTACTGGTTCCCAACCTATACACGCCTTGTTGTCGATCGTCCGCGCCAGCTGAGGTCTTCTAAAGTTTTGTCAAACGAGTGTTTCTTTTGTACGAGAAGTACGCCTTTATCTGTCTCCACGAACATAACGACGAACAAGTGTTCAGATTTTGATAGCATTCGCATATCAGCTGGGTGCACAGTTCTTTATCATTTGTTCCACGATGAAGTATTGGAAATTTTGGTGAATGCGATATAATATTTTTGAAACACTGTGTTCAAGCTGATGGATCGTGGTCATGAATTGAGCCAAGAAAAAGCGCACGAAACCATCGATGGTTTCATTTCACCCTTTCCAGCGGCTGTGATAAGGCGCACGTCCTATTTGCGGTGATTAGGTTGTCATTACTTCATGTTATCAATGTACGGAATTCTAACGAGTTTTTTCTTCTCAGATCCTATTAACTTCTTCAAGGAAAATGTTATAACATACCATGAGTCCCAGAAGCCAATGATCTACGCCAATGGCCTGCTATTGGCGTTAGCTTTGAGCAGTGTGTTGCCACTTTTATAAGTGCAATTCAAATGAGTCTCATTTGACAACAGGAAGAAGCTGATGGTAGTTTTGATTGGATAAATTGAAACAACGAAATGTGATACTTTCACCTGAACTGCAACATACTTTCTCTATCAACCTTCCCGGGCTTGCTGATCTACAACGCTTCTACATATTTGTCTCCTAATCAGCAGCCAAAGGTGTAACAACCGAGACGGCATAGGCGAACCGAAACACGCTCGTTACCGTCCGTTCGCTACCCGCATAGGGACAATACCAGGAATTCGGTGAACCTCACTGAAGTAGCTCTCTCCGATCTGAAATGTTATATGCTGTATACACTCAACCATTGTGGTGTTACACGACTGCCACCTTCTTCAGTGCAGTACGTTTTTTTGTACTGCACTGAGAAACTACCGCGCTTTACGGCAGCACGAAAAAACGTACTGCACTGAGGAGTTCGGTAGTTGTGCTCATGAAGGCTGTTTGCGATTGAACAGACGATCGGAAATAGGTTTCGAGCGGCTGTAATGCGTATAAATAAATCACATCAATTCGACCCACTATTTTATGACGGTAATGAACCACCTATTATGCATCCGTCTTGTGCAGCCCTGCAGTGAGGCTGGTAGAAGCATCTAGAACTCTTTTTGTCATCATGGTCAGTTTGCAGGCTCCCCCAGAGGACCAGAGAAGCCAGTTTCAGGGTTACGTGGTAGTCCGACAACTGGATTACTGCTGAAATTTGCGGTGTGTTCGAGAGTAAAAGAGGGTCCGATTGCTTACAATTCTCACGTTCTCGAGTGCTTTATCGTCACATTACCATCCTTTACTTTTACAGTTGTTGTCAATCTGTGCTAGGGATTCAATTTATGTCTTCTCCAGACAATCGCCTTTTCCCCTTAGACTGTGGGAGAGAAAAAGTTAGTTTTTGCTCAGACACGGCGTAGATCAGGGGCATCTCTCCCGTTTTCTGCTAAAATAATTCCGATGGATGTCCGACTCCTCAATGCTCTGTCAAGACCATTACCTAAATTTACTCGAAGAAACTGTGGAGCTCCTTACTCATACAGTCTTGAAAAGGGGACAAGGATTAAAGAGGCCCATTAAATGGCTGAAGGTGACCAACAGAAACTACGTGATGAGCGCTGATTTCAATCAGCCCAAACTATAGAGTTGAGCGATTGCAAGCTACTGTAGTTCTCACTTTAATACACTTTGAAATTTCTTTGTCTTTTGTCTACTTCAGCCACATATGCTGCATACAGAGATGATGCGAAGTACTTTCACTGTGAATGACTACATAAAAAACAGAGCTGTGTAATGATCAAGACCACATATCGTTCACAATGGTAGCGCCTCGCTTCATTACCCTTCATTCATGAAATAGGGAAAAACTTCAATGGCTTCCTCCAGATGCCATCATGCCATGAGGGCGTGACTACTTCAGTAGCAAGTTCACGTGGGAAGCACCATCTAGCAGGCAAGCTCAGTACACCTGAAACATTTCATGCTTGCTCATCAAAGCTGGTACATATATTGCTCACTTTCGCTCTTTACTGTTCCAGCTGTCTGTGACTGTAACTTTTGCGTATGTTTTCACATGATTAATGACCGCTGTAGAAATGTTGTGGTAGACGTTTTATCGGTTTTGTACTCTTGTTTTCTGCCACCGAGTCCATTTGCAGCCCTCTATTTGTTCAACAGATGAGAAGGGCTATGACATGCACGTTCGTCCATTTCATCTTAGCCTTCGGGTCAGTGCGAAGCAGATTAGTATATTTGTTAGAGTCGACGACACGATCATATTTCAGAGGTTGGTTCGCGGTCTTTGCTAGCGATGCTGCCTCTCAAACTGCAGCCACAAGGTAAGCATTTTCATATGATTTTTGACACTTACACTAAATTTTGAGACATAATCTCCTTACTGCAGTCTTTCCTCATCAAAACATCCTCTTTTATCAAATGACCAGCTAGCATATTACTGAGTTCATGTAAATACTAGTGCATTTTTCATTGCGTGTTAGGGGTATTTCTGAGCTTGCGGCTTTTTATAAGCTATTTGACCAAGGTTTTGTGTCTTCAAATTTCGGATCCCCTCTCTTAACATCGAAATCGTAGCCTCTGCATATGCGTCTTCAAGCAGACATGTCTTACCTACCTGTTGAGCGTCCAGCAAAATAACGACCAACTCTTGGTGGCAATTTTGCGACTACATATTCCAATTACGAATTATCTAATACATCAGTTTGGGTGGAATGCACTATCCGGCGTGCTTCACGCGCTCATACTGACAAGCTGAGCACCCATCCATAAGATGATCGATAAAAGTTTTTAAAGCGTTTTTTGGCGTGAATCAATCCCTTCTTGGGATACGCCACACATTTTAGTCCCCTTCAGAATCGTGGTGGCTGGTGAATGTCGTGTGGCCTATACAATGACTTGCGGTGGCCAGCCGGTGTACTAGTCCGTGCTTTTATCCTCCACGAGTCTGGTGCCAATTCACTGACCTCGGAGGGATGGAAGGCTCGGTTAGATGCTTCCATTAGCCTCACCGCAGGGGTGTACAAGAAGGCGTTGATGAGGGATTCGATTCCCGCGTCATGAAAATGGGGCGCGCGCTTCTTTTCATTACACAACCTCCGCCCAAAATGATCAATAATTCCGGTCAGTACGATGACTGTGAAAAATTACCCTCGAAATAATCAAAATGGAATAAGCAAACCTGTATCACTTCGAAAAAATGTGTTAATGGAACTTACCATGGTTGGAAAATACATTTCTAGTTGGTTGAGAGGTATGATTCCTTGAATAGAAGCCGTACAAAGCGGAAGCTCCTACTCACAGCCTATATCGATGTGTTCGGAAAACGCAAAACTGACATCGAAACTGCGTTTTATCGAAACTGCTTTTTCATTTAGTCCTACACCGAAAATTAAAGCTCAGGAGATAATGGGTGTTCTTGTCAACTCGAGCTATGATAAGCGGATCCGTCCATCAAATCGCGATAGGACAGGTTGGTAAAGGTTGACAAGCGTTGAAGATGGTTCCAAAATTTTTCATTTCAGGAAGAAATGGTCCAGTAGTGGTCAACGTCAACACTTATATAAGAAGGTAAGTACAAAACAAATTGAAACCATGTCGTCGTAAATCAATCGGCAGCTTGTCACAAGTATGCTGAGTTATGGGCAAAATCTTCTGTGTCGGACGGAACTCGAACCCGCACTCCATGCTTTCCGGGCTCAATCGGCAGTCTTACCACGGGATGCACAGTAATGTTCCATACTCTGCGTTGGGTTGGGGTCACGAGGTCGCATTTCCGCTTCGCGGCGGTGCACTCGCGGCGCCACCAGTACGACTCGCCTTATCGATTGCCCTTGGGAGCCGGCCAAGCTGCGTCACGTCTGCGCTTCCACTCCTGTCACACCACCTCGTTTGAAGGCCGCCATGTCCTGCCACTGGCACTCGCACCCGCCGCGCCACGCGCTGCCGCGAAGCGGAAATTCGACTTCGTGACCCCCACCCTGTGGCGTGTGGAGTGCGATGTGAAGTGTGCAAGCCAAAAGCGCACTGTGTATGCAGTTGGGTCCTAGAGCGATTACACTAGCTTGCTTATTTTATGCTTAAGAGCAATTGCGTTAGCCCTTTAGGTAACTAGTTGGACAAATGATTTAAGCCTATCGCTTCATTTCGGAAAAGTCGTTCGATTATTGATGGTATTCGTGAGGACATTCGAATACGTACAAGCTTCATATTACGGTTGATTGTGGGTACCGAGTCTATCAAGCGCTTCCTTTGTGGATCCATTAAGTACTAGCTGCATGGCTTCGAAAGCGTGACATGCTTTGTTTGTGGGTTTACTGTTTAAGTGCGCTTCCCCTCTAACACAATCTCAGCTAAGAATCAGTGGTGAAAGATATAGACAGCGGTTACCACTGGTCAAACCTCATCTAATTACAGACGATGCATTTTTCCATTCTCGGAGGCGTAGATTCTTCTAACACATGTACAGGGGGTGCCAAAAAAAGTAATTTTTGTCCTCCACTTTCAAGCTCACATTAGTCGAACTTCGGCAAATTCCGACCAGGTACATATTTTCATCCCTGTAGTAAAGAGCAGACCTCATTCTATCACTGTTCTCCGGCGGTACAGCTTTCTGCACGAGCAGGAACGGATGCTTGTTCCGAGTAAACAAGATGTGTCACCTCAGCTGGGCAAAATCCGAAATTCGTAGCCCTCATGCAGGTTTGAGGCATAAAAAATGATACTTCGGATCATAGCAGCCTTGTCCAAGCAGCAAGGGCTCTGTGACTTCCATGATCCGCAGGTCCAATCCTTAGGAAGCTTCCCACAAAAAAGCTTCCCACACGGAATGTGGCTCCACTGTTTCAAGCGGACCATGACACCGAAGGTGCTCTGAAGCCCGACTGCCCCGCTTGACTACTCCATATTTTTATGAAAGTGAAAGTACTGAGTCTTAGCTTGTTCCTGTTTTCAGAGGAACATTTCGGGAATATTTTGCACCAATACTTTTATCTCTTTCGCTTCCCTATGTTTTGTATTAAAGGCGGATGTGGGCTGTAAGCAAAATTACTTTTTTTGGCATCCCCTGTATGGCGATAAAACGAGTGTTGGAGGCTAGCCCATGCATATGTATGTACTGTTTCTATCTAGTCACATCAGTTGAGATCGGGTGAGGTGTGATTCTTTATACCTTGCGTATACGCAAGATGGCTGCGTCACTTACTATTTTCCAGCCCAGCACAAGAGGTAACAAGTAAGCACGAGTTGCGCAGTGAGCTGAAAGAGCTGTGAGGGAACAAGGTCGCTTTCAGAAAAGGATCCTAGCATCATTCAAACCTACTGCTTTCGCATTTTAGTATGTCGAACATTGATTTCGTACGAATGCAGTACAACGTGCAAATTACATTCCGACAATTCTGGCGAGATCCGCGTCTGGCATATGAAGACATGTTTCCTGGGAATAATGTGCCTAAATTTATTATAATCACCGAAAAAGGTCTTATTTGGACGCCCGATACTTTCTTTCTGGTCAGTTCTTGTGTTACTGTCTTCGTTTATCAATCAGTGGAGGTGAAAAGAAGCTGTGGTTCGAATATTTTCGAAATTACAGAACGAAAAGCAGGCGCATCGTCATGAAATCGATAAATTAAACCTGATGATTCGAGTTCATGCGAACGGTAGTGTGATGTATTCAGAACGGCTTTCGCTCACACTTTCCTGCCCAATGTATCTGCACGTAAGTTTTGCCCAGAGTGGTAGTAAGTAGGGAGAGATGGTGTAGCGACAAGGGCGCGTACTCCCACATTGGTGCGGTCGAATGCTTCAGAGGTCTCACAGGCCAATCCAGCCTTTCATCCCTTCGGGGTCGGTAAATAGGTACCAGACCCGTCTGGGAGGGTAACGACCCTGTGTTGCACATCGGCTTCCCCAGGGTGCATTTTATAGGTCAGTTCGCATTCACCTGCCACCACGATTCTGAATGGAACTAAAATGCACCGCGCTTCCCAACAGGGGATTAGTTAACTCCAAAAAACCTCATCCTCTACAGCCTGAAGTAGGAACTGAAAAGGTAAGTCTTGACTTTGGCGACCTCAGAAAGATCAAAATCCGTAAAAAGGAGGTTACTCAAAGAGATGTGTCTCAAGATTAAAGGAAATAAGAGGTGCCCAAGATCATAAAGGGGTAAAAGGCTTTTCTTCAATGCAGAGTACCTGTGGTAAAACTCGGGAACAGAGGATGTGGGTGGTGAGCCGTCCGAAGGGGAGATGAAGGGCATCCAATAATTCTGCGCATGGTCGCCGGCTTGAGAGCGCTTTTCATAGCTACGACTTTGGTTTTTTCCTGTACTCTTTGCACCGTGTCCTGAAAACACAGTGGATCGTCTGAGTGAGAAGGCGAGATGAGCCAGTCAATTGTGTACTAGTAAAACCTTACTCTAGTTTTTCTTAGGGTTCTTGTTCGAGTCACAGATTAATTTGACAAGAATCACAGTCGGTAAAGCTGAAACAGAGCGAAGTATCACACCAAGTTCACCCTTATTTGATGGAGACCCTTACATGCGTCGTATCTCTCAGTGCTTCCCCGGACTTGGCACAGCATCTCTCAGTGCTGTGCCGGGGAATCTTACCCTCGATCCTGTGTCTTAACCTGACGTTCCTCCTTGTTTGCAAGATGATAGAAAGCTATCTGCACTTTCACATACGCAAACAAAATTCATGAGTTCGTCAGCGAAATCGCGTTGATGGGGGATGCAGGGGGACGCATGGGTAATCTGGTTGTTTCTGCCCTGCTATTTAGATCGAAAACGAGCTTTCATCGCGTCCCAGGTGATTCTATCACTAGCATAGCTCCTCCACGAGAATCAGATCATTCTCGAACAATCAGGAAATCAAATCGTTTTCAAACAATCAGGAAAATAGACTAGACCATCACAGTGGAGATAGCGCACAGCTAAATTTTTTCAGAAGTACCCAATGGACGAGCAAAATTGTCACATACTGTTGGCGTCTTATGCCTTTACCACAGATGATATCGGTTCGTCTTATTCATTCTGAAGATTCATTGATCGCGGTGGGTAAAATTTTTTGCACCGGAGCCTTTCAGTTTATCGGTGGGATGAACAAAATCCAATCCAATACCATGCGCAGTTGAATACATCGTTGCCAAATTTCTCCTTGGATTCGGCCGACACTGGCGAGTGCACCAGTTCCACGACGACCGGAGAGTATTCGTGCATCAAAGCTATGTTTACAATGAAACGCATGTTTAGGTTAGTGAGAACAACTTAACAGTGACTGCTTTTCATTGTGCCTGGAACTCAGCAAGTATAACAGCGAGAAAATGGGATCTTTGCGAAAACATAGAAATCAAGATATTTTCTCTGAAAAATTGATTCTCTTGCTTCAGGTACTATTTGGCCCAGATCTATCTTCCATCTACACTACTAGTTGTCGTTTCATGGGTTTCATTTTGGTTGGAAAGGACAGCGGTACCTGCGAGGGTCACGCTAGGAGTAACAACACTTCTCACAATGACAACTCAGGTAGGATTTCCATAAGAGAAGCATTGTCACCAGCCTAAACGGTGGAGTCGAAAGTATAAACAAATACTGTGGCGAGTTGATTAGAAACGTGTACAAGAGTCTGACGTCGTGATCCAGGCATTTGGCTAGTACATGGCTTGGGTTCGATCACGCCATGTAGAAGAAACTCGAAAGGTATTGAATGACATTATCTAGGAAAAGAATGCCACATTCGTGCTCAGGAAGACAATTGCCCCTGCTCGAAAGTGTGTTGGCTGGAAGTTAGTGGCTGAAGGAGAACTGTGTGGATAGGTTAGGTCGTCCTGAACATGATGCTAATTTGGGAGGTCGTACTCAAAATTCATCTTTTCTTGACATGATTTGTCACAAAGTGAAGGGAACCACATACATGATCGCCTTAGAAGAAACTAGTCCTTAGTATTAAATTCCAGCTTCCCTCTTCGTGAAACGTCGACATTGGACTTGTTTACTTTTCTCTGTTTTGCCAACGAGGTTGTTAGGTGGAATTTTTATTTACGGCCAAACGTTTCGACCAGATCGTCTTCCTCAAAGGCCTAAACGTGGCTCAAGATTTAAGATTCTATCCACTACACCATCAAACGCCTCATCCCTCTAGCGGTTCTGACGAAACATCAGGAAACCGCCGTCACCAATCCACCACCGCGAGAGTGCAACGCCGCCACTCTCGCGGTAGTGGATTGGTGAGTTATCCCTTTCGTACGGGGTTTCTCCGGCGGTTTCCTGATGTTTCGTCAGAACCGCTAGGGGGATGAGGCGTTTGATGGTGTAGTGGATGGAATCCTAAATCTTGAGCCACATTTGGGCCTTTGAGAACGTTAGGCCGTAAATAAAGATTCCACCTAACAACCTCGTGGGCAAAACAGAGAAAAGTAAACTAGTCCTTAGTATTTTGAATTTTACTTGTCATTTTGAATCATACTGGTGAACGTATTCGCGGCACTCACTTTAAAACCAACTGTCACGCTAATTGAATGGACGCGATCTGTGAGGAAACTTACCTTCTCCCGTCTTGTCACTACTTCCTTTACCCCGCTGCAGTGCTGCATGCTTAGGCAGAAGATCCACGCATGCGAAGTGTAAATGATGTGATGGGCCTGATCCAATGTCGGTTTTAGAGGGATTCCAGCTGTACATATGTCATGTTGAAGGGAAAGGCACTTCTGGAGCTTCAAATCTGCAATTCAAGATGTTGCCAAAATTGTGTGGCAGGTACAGTCCATTTCCCGACGGCTGGCAGGGCGAGGCCTACGGACTTGTATCGATCTCTCTCACCCCGCCCCACACTCTCACCCAACTCTGTAGGCCACGCCCGGCCAGCCTTTAGGAACTGGACTGTATCTACTGTCTGCAGCTATAATATAATAATCAATATGACCGTCAGCATAGTGAGCGTTTTTTCCGCGGAACAAGCGTGGAGATGAAATCACTTCCAGGCCGCTGCCATAAACAACAGTCTTCCTCCTGTCTCGTACATCAAAGCCGTGGATGTTTGGGTTGGAGCATGCCTTGCGTTCATTTTCGCGGCGGTTCTCGAATTTGCCATCGTGTCTTACTGTGCTTCATTGAATCATGGTATTCGTTTTACACAATGCTGGATTCCAGTAATATTTTACAACACTACTTCCAGCACAGTGTCAGAAATGCGAAAAAGGTGCAGAAGAGACATCTAAAAAGGTCTGTCAGTATTTTCTACAGGACAGAATTTTGGAGAAAAAGAAAAACAGTATATCTTAATAGAATCAGCCAGGAACTTCAGCCATACAAGTTTTAATTACGCTTGAGCAGGATCTGCGTCACGTGGGCATAAAAATCGCGCGTTCATTCTATCTGTTGCATCCGCTTTATAGATCGGTATTATTCATAACCACCTTTCTGTTCTTCGAGGAATATTTATTGTTCTATCCACTGCAATACAATTCTGCAGAAATCGTTATTCCTAATGCTCCCACCCTGCGAAGCTCGTAACTCTCAAGCTACAATACTTATGCTGTCAGTATGCTGGGAAACTACCTAGGACTAACAAAGCCGTCTGAAACTATCACGACAGCGTTGAACTGTGGGCTGAATCATGTGCATCAGACTCAACTAAATTCTTTGCTCCATACTGAAAATTATATGACTGAAGGGTGTTGGCAAAAACTAAAAGGATGTTCACCATTTGAGCGATAATTTGAGGAACATCTTTTGACTAGACAGCGATAATCAACGTTATCGAGTGAAATTGACCCGCTCAACAAAGGAATGATTATTTGGAATGCGATTTGATTTATGCACGGCGCATGTCGTACAATGGTATTCTCTGCGTTGACGAAACGGTGTTCCGCTGTTATCAATAAAAGGTAATAGTAGGCATCAGTAAGACTACAGAAAAAGTCAATATTATAAATAAATTCGAACAAGTTTTTCATTCCGTACCAGTCGTTGGTAACTATTTTTACACTCTACTTTTTAAGAATTGCTTGTTGCAGTAATTATGCAGGAATATGTCAGGCGTAAGCCATATCACATAAAAATCCTTATCCAATTTTTGCGGCCGTTACTGCACTTCCCTTATAAAAAGAATCAATGCTGCCTCCCTTGACAATATTGGTAGATGGCACTGCCCATTTATTATCACTACTCACTTTTTATATCTATGTCAATGAAACTTTTACTTATATTCATGAGGCCATCCCATCGGCCATCCCATGGCCATTCCATCGCCATGTTTCAGCCTGTGTGTCGAGAAGAGACGTGGAGTGCTGACAAACAACCAGAGCTGGCGCCGCTCCAGCCCTCCGACGTCGATCGCCCACCCAAATACTGCTTGCCATTTTGGCAAAAATGGAAAATGGGAGCCGATCCACCAAAGATGATTGACTTGAAGTCACGTGAGTGCTTTGCACTGTGGTAAATTCTGGATAAAACAAGGGTGGGTAAGGTCAAGTCGCGACACCACTGTGCATTAGGCATACCTTTGGGCAGAAAGCTGGTCAAATGATTCACCTACGTAGAAATTAAAAATCCATTCGCAAAAGCTGTACGTGAAGTAGAGTAATTCGTCAGCATGCGTCAGCTTGGATAATGACGATTTTAGTGCGAGTTTCGATTTGTGCTGGCGTACAATGTGTCGTCTGCAATGGGCGGTGGCATGCTGAAATTTCGTAGGCTCACCCGCAGCGGGCTAATCGTAAATTTTACTCGCTCGAATTTCGAGTCCATCATCTTTAAAAATTGCTGTTGACCTGACAACTACCCACCTTGGATGACGTTCTTCCGGTTAGCCAATCTTCAAAAAAGAAAATCGTAATGGATCATTATACTAGTAAAAGGTAGCAGAACTGTGATTATTGATGACCTTTTTGTGTTGGAGACACGACCTGTGTAGAGGCAGAACTGGGGAGAAAGGAAGTTGGGGAAGTTTTTGGGAAAATTACTTTGACTGTGGGCTTGACCCTGAACAGAGACCTTGCTAAATTCCCTCCGCCCTACGTTAGATGACGGATATGTTTCAATATTTGACTTCAGGTATAATGTTCCCGATTTGTTTCATCTTATTCAACATCCTCTACTGGACGTGGTACTCATTCCTCTGAGAATGGTCAAAAGACGTGCGAAATTCAGTCACAATATGCCATTTGTGTAAATATTTTTTTTGTGCATAAAACATTTTGGCTTGTGTTCTGTTAACATATTCCCCGTGTGAAAAGTTAGCTTTCAAGCGAAGAATGTAGGGGCATACGGCTGTGTATCCTCTAGCGCCTTCGTACTCTGCGGTACGGAACCAGCGTCAAGCCTGCCGTCGAGAAAAATTTTGAGAAAAACAAGCCCTTATATGACCTCCTACCCCTAACGACCTCTCCCGTTATTTTTTGAAGATCACCTCACCGCTCATCGCGCCGATTTTTCTCTAAAGAGAAGGGGCCATTGAGGAATAGGGTAGCGTGGAAATAGAAAAGTCTCGGAAAACAACCCCAAACCCTCCAACCATGATACGATGCAGGAATCCTCGTCGGACCTTGAGCCTGGACGGCATCGCCATCTCGCCCTGCCCCTCAAAATTTCTAAGGCTGCGTCGTTATCTATTGGGTTGGCAACTAATTTATTGCGGATTTTTGTTAGAAAATTAAAGACATTTTTTTCATAGAACTAAATAACTTTACTCTGTAATGTATTGCCCATTTTTATCAATGACCTTTTGCCATCTTCCATGTAGCATCATAATTCCGCGTTCATAAAACTTCTGGTTTTTATCAGTAAAAAACTGAGTCAGGTACGATTTGACCCATCATCACTACTGAAATTTTTACCACTCAAAGAATTTTGCAATGATCGAAACAAAAAGTAATCCGATGGTGCAAGGTCAGGACTATATGGTGGATGTGGCAAAACATCCCAACCAAGCTCCAGTAATTTTTGCCGAGTGGCCAAAGACGTGTGTGGTCTTGCATTGTCATGATGGAATACAACACTTTTTCGGTTGAATAATTCGAGTCGCTTTTCTTGGATTGCATTGCTTAATTTTGTTAACCGTGCAATGTAGACATCAGAATTGATCGTTCGGTTGGATGGTAGGAGTTCAAAGTAGACAATTCCTTTGTAATCCCACCAAACTGACAACAAAACATTCTTTTGATGAATATCAGCTTTTGCTCTTCTTTGAGCTGGTTCACCTGGGCGGCTGCACGATCTTCTTCGTTGGACATTATTGTAAACGACCCATTTTTCATCGCCAGTGATCATTCGTTTCAGAAGTGGATCATTTTCATCACGTTTCTTTAGCAAATCGCAGATGGCAATGCGTTGCATTAAATGCGTTTCACCCATATATCCAGTTTTGACACGTACCTAAGTTGTTTTAAATGCTTTTCAATACATGTATGTGATACCTGTGGCTTCTCTGCAACTTCGCGTGTTATACTGTGACGATCCGAATCAAGTATTGCCTTGATTGGGTCTTTGTCAACTCCAACTGGACGACCAGAGCGTTTCTCATCTTTGAGAGAAAAATCACCAGACCGAAATTCGGCAAACCAGTTTTGGCACTGCCGATCTTTTGAGGCTTCGGCACCATAAACAGCACATAACTTTTTGAGAGCTTGTGATGCGTTTTTCCTTTTAAGGAAATAATAAAGCAATACATGACGAAAATGAATGTTTTGATTCTCCATTTTTCAGCACACGCCAAACGAAAATAATGCAACCGATCAAGAAGCTTTCTTTACTGATTGATAACAGGATTGCCTACTATTAGATGACAATATGTGTTTAACATTTGGCTTACGCCAGTAAAGCTGGATATTCAACCAAAGCCATCTATGAGTGAAATCCGCAATGACTTAGTTGCCGACCTTATAGGAAGGCCACCACGCCCCAACGCGGCATGCAACACGTAAACACGTAAGTTTGAAGGCGTTCATAGGCCTAGAAGTGTCGAGGAGACTCAAGTGGTGTCGCCGTCGCATAGCACAACAACTTGTCAGATAATTGCTTCCAATCGAAGAAGACACGAATGAATCTTTACGTTTGAGGTCAGAATAAAGACTGGTTATCACCGGACGATGCCATGTTGTTGATGGAGTAAGAGTGCTCAAATCTCAGGACAACCAAGCTCTGTCCGCTGTCGACCTTCGCTGCTCCACTGGAAGCAACCGTGTGCTTCACCCACACGGTTGTTCCCAGTCGGGAAGCGGAGGTCGACAGGTCACAGATGATCCTCATCCGGCATGCATCTCGAGCCATAGCTCGCGGTGTATGGCTCAAGATGCACGCCGGATGAGGATCAACTGTGTGGACGTTGCGTTAACGGAGGTGATTCTAAGGAGCTGCTGGTAGCCGTACTGACGTTAACAATCCTACTACATATAATCCGGTAAGTATGTCTGTCAGTCTGTGTGTCGACAGGTCACAGGTGGTCCTCATCCAGCATGCATCTCGAGCCATAGCTCGCCGAGTATGGCTCAACATGCACGCCGGATGAGGACAATCTGTGTGGACGTTACGCCAACGGAGGTGATACTATGGAGCTGCTGGGAGCCGTACTATCAACAATCCGTGTGTGTCTGTTTGTCACGAAATTCATATCTCGCGTCAGAGCAGCGATGGGATTCTGAATTTCACAAGTGGTATAGGGGTGGTGAGGAGACATCAGTGGTAGAGGATCAGAAGTGATAGCAGCTGATAAGGGCTGATAAGGAGCGGCAGAAGGTGAATCTTACCAATTCAGTTTTGCACTTGCAATAGCATTGATCCTGAAGCGTTGATACTCTCAGGTCTCTTACGGGGTGGTTCGGAGACACTAACGGAAGGGGTCCAACTCAATAATGGTTGATAACATTCGATACTTAGCGTAAAAGGCCAATGCCACCAAATCCATTCCGCTTTCCCATCTGACAGCGGGGTGTTCACTATGTTGTAGGAAGTGGTACGGGGATCTTAATGGTGACGGATCGGATCTGTTAATGACCGATAAGGGCCGATAGGGTTCACTAGCAATTGGATGGCAACTCCTGCACACCTCCAAGTATTACAATAGGACCACTATAGTTGAAGTGTGATGCTCACTGCCACTGGGTGAACATAATATATTTGTTCTGATTACAGTTGTGGCGATGCTGCGACCGCTAAACTGTCTAGCATACCAGATAATGGTGTCGGTCTTTTGATACGGCAATCTTCAAGAATGACCAAGATGCGATTCAGATTCATAGAAGCAAAAGTAGGTGTACCATTTTCTGATGCGGTCTAGGAGCAACGAGGCATATATTCCGCTAGATTATGTGAGAGTTTAAGTATTAGTAATGCATGTTTAGAGAAATGATATTCACGGATGACAGAAAAGTGGATTTACTACGAATATATAAGCATTATCATTGGTCGATGCTATCGAACCTAAACACGTCGGACACCAACTGTCTAAACTCCCGAGTAGCGACCACCACAGCCCAAGTGTAAAATGGCTAATGATGATACAGATTTCTTATAGATTCGTAACAGTTGTAAGAAAGCAGTTGACAGCTGAATCATCCAGAATTCCGAAAAATAGCAGACGATTATCAACCAACAGTGAGGCTTAAAGGCAGCATCAGGGGTAATTCGATTGTTCCATTCCTTCCAATCTTGGATACTGACCGGTGGACGTTTTCACCACGAAGGCTTACACGTCAAGCACCACGTCATTCCGATCGGCGGCTTTATAACGATACGACAAGTATCGTTCTGCTATCACGCTTACTACTTTACGTCTCACTCATTCTTCGGTAAAGTCGACCTTAGGAGGCGGGATGGACTTAACGAAAGCATCAGGTCTTATCCGCTACGCCGTCACTACAGTTCGGGGGCGCGCTTTTTGACGGGATTTCGCCATGAATATCTTCTCAGGCCCATAGTTTCTATGTGGGTGACTTCTTCTAGGGATTTTTCATTAAACATCCATTCCTAATGCTGTCTTTAAGCACTTCAATGATCAGTAAGTGAGAATGGTTAGTACTACAATATAAGGGGGAATGTTTCGACCGTAAAACTGTGCGAAATCTCAAAAACGGTGGCTTTTTGCAGAGACCAGTTGAGCGCAGCACTCTTTAATGCCCTTATGACAGTGTAATATTGTGCGATATGAACACTTTTGAAGGTACCTTCCGCAACAATCGCCCCAGCTATTTACCCTGCCGCAGCCGATAGACCCCCGGGTGAATGTCGAGGCTGCACCCTTTGAGCGGCACCACGAGGCCTCCTGGCAGCGCTAAGCCCGCGGAAAGCAACTGGGACCCTCCCATCGACTGCGACCCCACCCGGCATTGGACGAAGCTTTGTCCAACGTGGCGTTTACATGAGCCTGTGATTCTTGATAAAATAAGATAAAGAAGAAATTCCATCAGCGAACGAAATCTTTACATGGGCAAACAGGGATATCTCAGGGTTCCTCATGATACCATCCAACAAGAACTGATTCAAAGGCTCGCACGCGGTAATCTCGGACAAGGCCAGATTTCAGGGCCTCATTTTTGCCATTTTCGGGGGCTCTTTCGGATTTCTCTTTCTCGGTGTATTCATTAGCACCTCTAATTTCAGAATTCAGCTATTAAACCATTCAAATAATCGCGGAAAGTATTTTAATATCGATGGCCAGACCAACTATTTCCACATTGCAAAATTCCACATTGTGATTGGCGCCGCACTGTACGATAGTTCAACTGGTATCACAAACCAAATTTATAAGTGCTGTTTTCCTTTATCTTGTTTGTTTGTCTCTCAATTATGGGATAATAGTTGCTAGTGTCATGCACTTTGAGGATGGCCATTTGTGATAGGCTTGGGACGAACCACACGCTCCAGGAAGCGCAATGCAAAGAAGTGTCTGCATACTTTACAGGTGTCCGATGCAGGTCCGCATCAAATCTTCTGTTGCTCCTGATGGAGCGACGCCAAAGAGAGCTGGTTCGCAATGGATGTTCGTGTGTGCTCAACATCAGTGCTAGTTGTCTAGAGGAAGGTGTCTTAGCGACGTACCGGCTGTTCGCAATCTCTCAAAGAGTATCAGTGGATAGAATATTTATTAGCGCGAATACAGCGAACACTCAGAGTGCCTGCAGTGAAACATCTATGGAGTAAAAAACGAAAATGAGGGAACCAGGAAGCTCATCATCTACCATTTTTCCAGCTTCTTGGATGCGGATCTTGATATTCTGCCTGAAACCTTTTTTTTATTTGAGGCATCGGGAGGGATATAGAGTTTGGACCTAACTGCCCCAAGAAGGTAAGCCACTGATGTGATCATCGCGTGGTGTGCCTTTAAACAGAACCGTAATACTAACTAACCAATGAATAAATGAAGAAAACCTTCTATGTAGAACAAAGAAAGACAGAAAAAAATGGAACATTGCAATCACAAAGGAAATGAGAACTGCGAGAAAAAAAAAAGAAAAAAAACAGGTGGAAACTTAGAGCTGAATCAAGGTAGCATAGCAAAATACTCTACGGAACCAAGTGACGGTCGACTGAATTTTTGAAAGCTTGTACACCCACTGGAAGGGCTACAGATCTAGCAAGTTTAAAATAGTCCCTGCCAGCTCTTAATGTAAGGAAATGGTACCTTAAATTGCGTTCAGCTCGCGGAATTAGACGTTTAGTGTGATCACCTCTGGTGGCAGTAGACCGTAGTGCAAAACTGATCAGGATTGAGACCGCAATAACCGTGAATAATTTTGTGAAATAGAATGAGATCAAGCTTCCTTCGCCTGTGCGAAAGAGTGTGCAGCTTAAAATTCTTGTTCCTTTCCATACTAGAGGTATACAATCATAAAGAAAACCCAGGACCCTTATCATCAGTTTTCGCGTGAATGTGTTCTGCACTCGCTCAAGTGCTGCGATGGATTTAGCTTTATACGGATTAAAAACAGGCGTGCCGTACTCCAGAATTGGTCTGACGTAGGTTTTGAAAGCGCGTAATAGGACAGCAGTATTCTTCGTAGTGAGGACTCTGAACAACTTATAAACCACCATGGTAGCCTTTCGAGCAATATCCTTGCAGTGAGCATCGAAGGAGAGATTACTGGTGATAAGAAAGCCCAAGTCTCTCTGTTGCTCCACTTTGCTGATACGTGCGCCATCTATGGTGTAGGTGAATTGATCATTTTTCAATGAAAGGTGTAAAGCGCAAGTTTTCTGTTTTGATAGGGGTAGACCCCACTTCCTAGACCATCTGTAACAGCGTCAATGGACTTCTGAAGGCGTGAGCAGTCTTCCACCGTGCGCACTGAACAGTACAATTTCACGTCATCAGCAAATGCTGTGCATAAAGCGCCACAGTTGGTGATAGACGTGGCAGTTCAAACGTGAAAATATTGAAGAGGAAAGGGAAAGGACGCTACCCTGAGGTACCCCGCTAGGCACCTTTCGCGGACAGGAAAAGGTATCGTTGACTCGAACTACGAACTGACGGTCACTTAAAAAGGCACGGAACCAAGAAATAATTCGGATATAAACTCCAATCAGAGAAAGCTTGGTGATCAGCTTTTGGTGATCGACGCGGTCGAAAGCTTTGGAAAAGTCTAAGTATATAACATCAACACTAGCTCCTTTATCCAGGGAAGCGGTCCAATCGTTGAGCGACTGCAGTAATGCGGTAGTGGTGGACTTGCCTTTCTGAAATCCGTGCTGGAAGGGTGAAATTATAGAGTTCCTCTTATCCTTTTTTTTACCGTTTCACTTCGCGCTATTTATTTACTGTTACATTGCTGAGCACCCCTACTTCCATGTTTCACTATCTGCCAAATTTATCCCTCGGTGCCTTCAAATAACAACATCTGAAGGGATCGATCTGCATGCTCATTTCATCCAATACAGAGATGGACCAGTTAGCAGAATTCGTAATAATCAAAATGTTTATTGCTCGCGTTGCCTTTCTTCTTGAGGCTAGCACTTTTCGTGATGAGAAACGTCGGAAGACTGAGACTCGGACTCTGCCACAAAGCTTACTATGTGAAAAAACTTTTAATCTTTTGTACATAGTGTGTGGACGAGCTTGCCGGATTTCTATGCCTCACGAGAGAATCATTAAACTAAACTGTATCTTGTGAAATATCGTTTTGGTTCTCCCGGATATAGCCTAGAACATCGATCCGGATCATTCAATTCCTTCGCATTGCACTTCGCGTATTGGAATTGTTGGCAAGTTTCCACCAAGTCCACCTGTAATCCCCTGAGTACGGTAGTTGGGAGTTGGCTGTCGATCTCGGCCTCTGAGATCGTAAAAATGCTTGGACACATCGTAAATGCGGTGATGATGTCCTCAGGTAATTGGGAGACTCCCACCGTGCCAAACCCTACTCAACGTACGCCTTTAAAAAAGCCTATAGATAGGAATTTGGAACTGTCTAGGTGTTCATTCTACAGTTGCCCACGTCCAGCCCTCATTTACCCTCTTATTACTCTTTTTCTGTTTGTTTGTTGCACATAAATCATATAAAACCATATCTTCTCACTGTTCTGAAATTCAAGCTCTCGTTCAATCGGAAACTGATTGAAACCAGAGCTAAAATACCACTAGACTACCTAATCTCCTCGGGATCGAGAAAATTACACACCAAGTTCATTACGGGCCAGTAATACATAGTATAGAAGGCCAAAAAATGATCGTTTAGGCAGAAACCTTCAACACAACTTTGAATAGACAGTTAATGAAGACCTTTCACATTTTACGAAGGGAATACGTGAAAAAGTTTCACATCTTAAGGGTTTGCTCAACGATTTTGCCATGATCAAAAGACAACTAGGTAGAGCCCGCTTACTACCACACTATGTAATGAAATAAAAATGACAGATGCTGCAGGTGTACACGTAAACTAGACCGCGTCTCCCGACGGCCATAATTAATTTTTCGATCACTGCTTGTTTTTCGATTCCATTAGTTTTATTATTTCTCGTTTTATTTTCTGTATGTGGAACTATAGCGATCAAAGGTTGCATATCAACGCTGATAATGGTGCTGATAATGATGCTGTATGAGTTAATCGCAGTATGTCTTCCTTTACCATTCGAAAAATGTTTGAAAAACAATTGCGACTCCAAAATATTTATTCAAAAGACTCAAAAGACCCCTCAAAAGTCTCGAAAGTCTTGAAAATATTTGCAATATTTCGGCGTATAACGCCTTCTTCAGGCCCTGCCAAAGACGAATGGTGCAGGAAAAAAAAGGCATTGTGATTGGTTTAGAGTTTATCGCCTTCGCTACCAGCCGTGCGTGGTATTCGTCGTTGGTATTGTCGGTTTCTCGCCGTCGGTTCAATTACGACATCTTACGGCGCGACGACCCAGCTGGCGGGTTCGAGGTGCCGTTACTAACACTTCTACTAACCCATTGTCTTATTGCCAGCTATTGATGTTTTATTCTTTGTTGGTGCTTCTTTGTTGGTGCTTTATTTCATTTGCTACTTACGTTGTTGCTGGCCTTTCTCGTAGTTCATTTAGTTATTGTCGTTGTTTCTTGCTACTAACCCATTTACTCACCGGGGCACACGTTTACCCAGGATAGAGGGGGGTAAGCTTTAAGAGATTGTTCGTCAGTGCAGAAATGTGATCGGACCCTTCCTATCGAGAGTCCGTCTGACGACAGGGTGTAAACTTAGGCCGGCTCCCAACTTTTGCGGCCGGGTTCACTGCAGTCGCCCGTGCTACGCTTCCAGACGGGGGTCTGGAGCTGACGCCTTAGGGAACTTTGGGGCGGGAGAGTCGCGAATAGCGAGGATCGCTCCTCAGTTCCCGTGGCGCACGGGTTTCCGTGGGTTTGACCGCCGCCTCGCCACGTTGGTCAACTTCCGTGATCGTTCGATATCGAACGACTGCTGCGCATCGCGGCACCATCACGGACCTCCCCGGGCAGTCTTCTCTCTGGATTCTTCAAGGCGTGTGGAGTGTTCGTCCTTCTTTCGTCTAACCACACGGGCCTCCCTACCGAGGCCGGCGGCGGCACCATGGGGCTTGGGCCCTTAGAATCAGTAATGGAATCGTCCCAACTTCTGAGATTTCCCTGAAATACGCTCTAGTGTCGTCGGACGGGGCTCGTAGCGAGAGCCCGGCGTGAGTTATGATTAATTCAGTTATCGTGTCCTATTGTTTCCGTTTAGTTCATACATAAACTTATTATTATTCTTGTGTACCTTTCTTCCACGTTCGTGAATGGTGTTTCCACTGATCTTTCTTGCATCGTGCTCGTTGGTGTTAGTGTTGTTTGATGTCGTTATGTAACCGGGCGTCATTGGGGAAAAGTTCCCAGGCGTCAGCCCGATGGACGTGGTCATTAAATTCCCCCAGTAGTTCAGTGGCACATAGCGGGACCCAGGGGGGTTAGGCTAGGCGCGGTCCGCGATCAATGCGGGCCACCCATGGGGCGCCGTTTGCGACATGGTGCATCGGCCGGGAACCTTTGTCGTTGTTTCTTGCTACTAACCCATTTACTCACCGGGGCACACGTTTACCCAGGATAGAGGGGGGTAAGCTTCAAGAGATTGTTCGTTAGTGCAGAAATGTGATCGGACCCTTCCAATGTTTTTTTTTTCTGCACCATTCGTCTCTGGCAGGGCCTGAAGAAGGCGTTATACGCCGAAATATTGCAAATATTTTCAAGACTTTCGAGACTTTTGAGGGGTCTTTTGAGTCTTTTGAATAAATATTTTGGAGTCGCAACTGTTTTTCAAACATTCAGATAACCATGAGACTCCGGAACAGCACAATATTAAAGCATTCGAAAAATATCTTATTCACCACCACGAATTGAAGTGACACAATTCCCAACTACCATTTGATAGTACTCCCGATAGCTAGAAGACAACCAGCTTTTTCTAATTCCATTCTTGAGCTTCCCCGCAAAATAGAGCACGCATCAATATAGAAAAAGCTGAAAACATTGCATACCTCATGGCGTTCTTTCTTGGTTGTGATCAAATTCGAGTTCGATACAACAAAGACCGGCTTTTGTTCAAGATGTGTCGCCTTGAGTCCACTTACAATCGGGAGATAGCCTTTACTCATCAGATGAAAACGATCGTGCAAAGTTATCTAAAAGATGATCTGCCTTGGAATTTGGCTCTACCTTACTTTATGATGTATTGAGGATCAATTGGTCCGTAGCAGGTCACACAGGCAAATTATTCGGTATTGTCTGGATTGTTTGGAACTTTCAAGTTCTGATTAAGCATACTAGCCCTAAGCGAGCTACTCCACGCACAGGGAATGCTTCTTTCTGAATGCAATGAAAATAATAGTA
The DNA here is from genome assembly GCA_963978905.1 of Trichostrongylus colubriformis. Taxonomy (NCBI): domain Eukaryota; kingdom Metazoa; phylum Nematoda; class Chromadorea; order Rhabditida; family Trichostrongylidae; genus Trichostrongylus; species Trichostrongylus colubriformis. Next base: position 34,347,526 of record OZ022256.1, on the reverse strand, counting down.
AAGATACTCATAAAGTTGATATGAATTGAAAAAAGTTAACAGCAGTACTGAGAGATCAATTACACGAAATTTCGTCGTAATTTCGCACCAGTAGTGGTAATATTTCTAATACATCGCGCACTTCTCACGAGATTATCACTCATTTTATTTATGGGGTTCATGTTGAGAACGGACGCACCCTACTATTTTCGAATTGTTGTCTGATTTTTCCGATATGGGCTCTTTTCGGGGTGAAGTAATCAAGAAAAAGTTGTTCTCTCGACGAGGAATAGCTTTACTTGTTTCGCGAAAAGCGGCCAAGAAATCACAATTGTGAGTTATGTAGTGGAATTCAGGTACTATATATATCGCAGAAACAAATTCACATGTCAGCAATGACACGAGTTTGTATGAGTGATGCGGCTTAAAGGAGAAAAGGGCAAAGGAATAGGGTACAATATTTCTGAAATGTTTCTCTGTAAGCAGAAACAATGTGGCTCACTCATCCACCGTCATAAAAATATGAGCAGTCGGGGCCATCGGGCATTAGAACACCTACGGCAACATCTGCCTAAAACGGTACAGGCACCTTCCCCAATGGGTCTCTCGTGAGAAGTTTCTTGACCCATTCACGACCGTGTCAGCCACCGGTGACTGACACCGAGTCGGCCTGTTCGAACCGTCTCAGCCATTTGTGGCTGACAGACGTTTCATGAACCTCCTGAGAGGCATCACTGTGATTCATAGCCCTCGTGGCCGCGCACAAGACATCTGCGTTGACGCTTTCAGAGTTTTTGATTTTTCATGAACCCTTGCATATGGCCCATAGTAAATAAATACACATAGCTGTATGGGTCAAGAAAAAGCTGAAGTTTTTGTGGAACGATTCAATGCACCTACCGAAGAGATTATCCTGTGACGCAACAAATTTTGAAGAAACTCTGCTTTTTCAGCGCAATGAACGCCCTGCTCGCTCGCTTTCGTCATGAAAGGGATCTGCCGGAGTTCCAGTTTTATATCGCTACACATTTCTGAAATATCCAGAATCGGTGCTTCATTTCCAAGTTTTCAAGTTATAAGTCTCAAAGAGAATGAAGCTTCTAATGTGTATAGCTGAGGCAAAAATCGCAAAGAGAGACAGCGGTCTGTCACGCGTGAGGAGAGTTGGGGTTCTGTGCAATTTCTCACCGTAAGCGATTGTCGTGTTGTACGCCTATCCTTGATGATCAAATGGTACACCACGTTTCGCAGGCTAGCAAAGTGGAGATTCTCTGAAGTTTCATTTTAAAGGCACAGTTCACGATAATATGAGTACCTTGGTTCCATCAACGAGTAGAGAGCCCCCTGCAAAGGACAAAGCGTGTGTCATCATCACGGAGCGAGGGTGGGTGCTTAACGCGTAGGGAACATGTAAATAAAATGACGGCCACCGTCTCAAGATGGCCCCCACCCATCTTCGATTCAACCACCTGGTAAGCGGCGGCTTTTACGTGTTTGAGAGGCATGATATCGACTGCGATAAGAAATGATAGGAAATACTCTCCCTGTAAAAACAACCTTATCGGATATTATCACGTAAAAACTTGTCCAAGTATCTACCTGCAAACCCGTCGAATACAAAGGTCAAAAACACATCATTTTCAAGGTTTTCGGAAAGTTTCTCCGTTTCTTCCCCACACTTGTCCTTTAGCACTCCCAGAGTCTTCATGGAGCGCGACGGGGCACGAAAATTATCGTGAACTGTGCCTTTAAAAGTACAGAGATTGTAGTTCGGACCTTACCCTTCTGTATCGCTCCCTATTTGTTTACTTCTATGGAGCGTTAAAGCACTTGTCAATCACGTTTCTTGTCAACTTCCAAGCACATAAATCCGATAATGCGTGAGAAAAACCTAGAAAGCGCACTATAATGCAGCGACCAATGGTTTCGGATTTCCGGATTTCGCGCTGCGGCGTGCGAGTTGGCTATATTTGGCGGGACGCATGTAATCAGTAAGAAGAGCGGCACCCGTGTTCGACGCCTACCTCTTTTCGTTTGCCTCTACCATGAGCTTTTTTTCGGTGTGGTTTCAATGCATCAGGCATGATTCACTGGTTATTGAAAGCGTTTGGCATACATTCATTACATTTCCTGTACTACGTATCATGCCAACTCACATCGTTTTCGCTTGCTTCGGACTTTGGTTCAGGGACTTCGCAAACAGGTTTTTTACTTTTCTTCTCTTGGCATTATTCATTTGGTGAGCATTAGAGTGTACGCGCAAGCTTGACAGCCTTCAGACAGCTTACGGTAGCTATTGGGGGTAGGGATGAATCAAACGCCGTTAGCGATGAGTCAGTCAATGCTCTATATATGAGGACCGCGCCAGCCGAAGACGACGACAGCTGCTCCAGCCTCGAATGAAGGGCTCCATCGACGCTCACCTTTGCCGACAGTTCGCCACCTCATAGACCCAATGCCTTCCGGCGCCTTCACTGTAACGAACGGACGAAAATCCTGCTACTTCTCGCCGTTGAAACTAAATAAATTCTGATGTGGAACACAGCAGCACACAGACGGTTTGGAGCAATACTTCAAACCTGACTGTTAACAGCCAGCTAGATGACGATGGCAACAAGCGAGAGCTCCTTTTGACTTTGTTGAGCCTAATCAACAGACTTGATCATCAAAGGGCTCGCAATTGCCCCGTCGCATACAATGAGCAACTCTGTCCCATGTGTCAAAATGAAACTATTTCCTGTAATAACTACAGGAGTGTATAATCATTCGAACAGCAGCTAATGCTGGTTCGAACAGCTACCAGATATAGTTAAGAAAATAAAGCGCATAGTTCAAAAATTTCACGCTCGCTCCACTATAGTCATTTTCCTGTACCCCCTACCAATAGGTATCGATGGATAGACTATTTGCCCTGTAAAATGCACGCTTCAGCAATTTAGCCTACTTCTGGTTAGTGGTCTAGTCACGAAACATCGGGAGGCGAAGATTCCTCAACAAGGGGATCGTACTTGACCGAGGGGGGTTCTGTAGAGGATAGCGATAAGCAATAATATGAGCTTTGAAAGCGGGTGAAAAGCGAAGGGTCCCTTGTCAGGAAATGTGGAATAATCTTTTTGCTTCAGGCAAGAATACGAGTACGAAGCAGTAAAACACATCGCAACCGCAAGAACCGATCAACTCAAGATCAACCGATCAACGCAACTCAGCCAACATCCCAGCAAAAGCTCCGCCTGCCGCAATCAGATGAAACTATGTTTGACGCTGTAGCTGCCACACTTGATTTCGGCTTTTGCCCGGTTTCTGAACTGTTTTGGCAACGAGATTCTCTATAGTGAGCACGAACTTATCGGTTGCACGCTCCGCCCATTAAGGGTGAGCACCGCTCACTATAAACAGTTCAACACAGCTCAGACATCGCCTACCATCAGACCATGCCGGAATTCGGGCAGACAGACGAACAAACAAATACACCAAATTCCAGGTCTACGTCGAAGGGCGGAGAAGCACCAAAGTGTTGGATCACTCCCTTCCTTATGCAGAGTCCTTCTTGCCGAATGGCAATTATCTCACACAGCCAACAGCTTCCTCTATAATACTTGGCCTCGGCTAGAATTCTCACTATGGATCTCAGTTATGCTGATCGCTGGCACGTAGTAGGCTCAGGTTATACCTTGCGATTCTTCCAATCGGATAATCGCAGGATCGTCGAGAGAATCGCATGTCGTCTCGAGCACCATACTTAAGCATGCTATTTTCCTTCACACCTTATCTGTTGGTCCGCGTTCACGCTCTGCGGTGCCGGCGGCAGGGCGTGGCTGCGTGTCTCTTCGCTTCCGCCTATGCCACCGTGCCTCGCTGTCTGCGTCGTCTCTGCACCTCCCCACACACTGCCTTGCTACCTGTAAGCGTAGCCACGCCCTGCCGTAAGCAAGTACGCCGGCACCATAGGATATGGAGACGTTTACGCCTTCATATTCTACGATGATACATGGAACAGTGGAAACCAGCATCTTCTTATATGAAGTTGACGTAAAATATTATGACGACACTTGACCACTCGATTTACGAAACGCTAGACAAAATATGTATCTCAAAAACTCATTAGTTGGGGCCTGAATATTCACTGACGTCAAAGCTTCTTTCCCTCCCTAGGCCTAGGCTAAAGCAGATGAGACCTATGCTTTGACAGATGCTTTTTTTCATGTGGGAGGAGAGGATATCAATTTCAGCTTACGCCTGGAAAGGAAAGGGGCTTCGACGTCGGTAAAAAGTTGCGTCTTCCTCCCCCCCCCCCGTCTTCATTTGACCATTAGCGATTCGCGTCATGCATAAGATACGTATCGATCAAGAAAATGAGAGTATTTGGCGCAACCGCGATCTGAGAGAATTGGCGGACTGGCGCATCCGCGATTTTGGCTAATTGCCACAATGCAAATGAACTGCTGTGGTGGTACTTGGCATCCCTAAAAATCCCAAATCGCAGAGGATGCACTAATGCACCAAAAACCCCATTCATTTGGGTATGAACGCAGCCTAAAAGGTTGTAATGCATTCGTGCGAGAAGCAAAAATATCGAAGTATCGTGAAAACATCAAAAAGGACAGGATGAAAAGGATGAGAAACGTTTCAATTGTTGATTCCGCCCGTGCTATTAGCGGACGCATTGCAAAATTGTAGAAAGGGATCCGATATCGATTGTGAGATCAGGACAATGGCGGATTGTAAGGCCCATTTATCACGCCAATCGATACGCATTCAATCCGTCTAGCGGATTTTCTAGCACAGCGTGAACAACAAATGAGGCTCGAGCAGTAGGGAAGCGAAAAGTTAACATATTGAAGTTGCGACGTCAGATGGCGTAGAAGAGTTTTGGAAATGGGTGGTCATTTAAAGGCTTTTAGGGGAAGAGTATTGATCGAAGCGATCTCGAATGAACGTGCTGAGCGCGTGAACACATGTCGCCGTCAATGCGCACCAGTTTTGACATGTCTTCCGCGTTTCAAACAGAAGGAAAGGATAAAGTCAAAAAAAAGTACTCGGTGGTGCAACTGGGGGAAGGGTGGGGAAGGGGGGGGGGCATTTGAGGAAACCATCTGATGCATTTTGACCCCGTTCCCTTCACTATGACATCCATGCTGTACATACTCTCGAGATAGTTCATATCGAGGATCCATTTGCTTTTGTCTTTTTCGCCTTCACCGAACGGGACTAAAATATTGGGTTGAGGAATAAGTCCCCGCGGTTTTTTTAAACCCCGTCTTTCACATTGTTCCCTCCGTCTTTCGACGAAGCTTATATATGTTTTCGATAGAGCTTTTTCTGCTCTACAAAATGCTCTTATCCGTTTTTTGATTCCTTCGACTACCTAATATTTATGAGGTTTGGAAGTGAAAGTAGCTGAAGGCAAAAAACCGGCACTTGCGCACCTCATCTTTCTCGTCTGCCATCGAGTTAAAAAAATGGATGTGTATATGTTTTCGATAGAGCTTTTCCAGCTCTACAAAATGGTACTACTGTATATTCAAATCGCTCAACTTTTTGCTGTTTTTAAGACTCACAAATGCAGTACTCGCAAAAGTGTGCACTTTCGTTATCTCCTCTTCCTCGCCTACCATCGAGATCGAAGAGAATGTTTAGGTATGCATTCGATAGAGCTTTCCTTGCTCTACAAAATGGTACTAATCTTCTTTCGTATCCTCTCATATTTTAGCATGTAGGGATAAGTTTCCACCTGTTTTTCAATTCAAAATTGCATAATGAATATGAATTTCTTTGGCAGATCGTTCTGTGTTATTCGATAGAGCTCTTTTCGCTCTACAAGATATTGTTTACGGTTTTTGTACGAATAAATTTTTGACATTTTTTAGATCATTCAAAAGTCGACGAAATCGAGCATTTTCGTCACATGGTGTCAAAAATGCTCGATTTCTTCGACTTTTAAACGGTCTGAAAAATGGCGAAAATTGATTAAAACAAAATCTGTGAGCACTATCTTGTAGAGCGGAAAGAGCTGTATCGAATGATACAAAACACTGTGCCAGAAAAATTCATATTCATTATGCAATTTTGAATTGAAAAACAGGTGGGAGCTTATCCCTACATGCTAAAATATGAGAGGATACGAAAGAAGGTTAGTACCATTTTGTAGAGCAAGGAAAGCTCTATCGAATGCATACCTAAACATTCTCTTCGATCTCGATGGTAGGCGAGGAAGAGGAGATAACGAAAGTGCACACTTTTGCGAGTATTGCATTTGTGAGTCTTAAAAACAGCAAAAAGTTGAGCGATTTGAAAAATTAGTAGTACCGTTTTGTAGAGCTGAGAAAGCTCTATCGAACCATATACACATCCATTTTTTTTAACTCGATGGCAGACGAGAAAGATGAGGTGCGCAAGTGCCAATTTTTTGCCTTCAGCTACTTTCACTTCCAAACCTCATAAATATTAGGTAGTCGAAGGAATCAAAAAACAGATACGAGCATTTTGTAGAGCAGAAAAAGCTCTATCGAAAACATATATAAGCTTCGTCGAAAGACGGAGGGAACAATGTGAAAGACGGGGTTTAAAAAAACCGCGGGGACTTATTCCTCAACCCAATAGTAGGTCTGTGCGGTGTTATCGCATTCAGTGTGGCATCTCATAAAAAGTTGCACACCTGAGTATCTCTGAAGGATCTTTGCGGATCACCCTGCACATTCAAGCGTATATTTTTGTCTAATCCTCAATGAAGCAGGAAAGGGTTCCTTTCTCTTCCTTGACTTAAAGGCACACCACGCGATAATCCAATTAGTGGCTTACTTTCGTGGAGCGAGTGTGCCCTTGGATGACTGCGCAAACTGCATCCTTGTTGCGGCTACACGGTGCACCCTCATGGTGTTGTGCCTGCTTGGACAAAACCGAGCCACGCCCACCCGGCTGGATCACACCCGGCCTTAGACCAATAAGTTTCCAACGTGGGGCTCACGTGGAAAATGAAATTTGCTTCAAGAGATAATAATTAAATGAGACAGCCATTTTGGCATCGAAGGCAGCTTCCACATCGGAAAATCTTCCACATATGATTCAGCTGGGTGGGCGTGGCTCGGTTCGGTTCAAGGAGGCACAACACCGTGACGGTGCACCGTGCAGCCGCAACAAAGATGCAGTTTGAGCAATTATCCAAGGACCTACTGGCCCCACGAAAGTAAGCCACTAATTGGATTATCGCGTGGTATGTCTTTAAGTAAAAATAGCGTAAATACTGGAATAACCCCTTCCCCCCACTGCGATGGCACCATCTGAGCGATTTGAATAATGAAGTAAATTTCGAAACTACTCCTTATTCCGTTGCAGCCACTTTTATGAAAATAACGAGAGCCTAACGAGCTAGTTTTGCTATAACACTACTCAATACACGATGGGTTGAATTGATCAGTACGTAACCCACGACATTTTTCATAATGAACAGATTCCATCATGTTCTAACTGTTCCTAGATTTTCAGTTACTGAAATGAAATGGCAAAACTTCATATTTTCAGTAGACATCACGTCATCTACTCAACCAGCTACGCGCCGGCCTGCATAGATGTACTGAATAGGTTTACTCAGGCATTATCCTACTTTATATAATCGGCTAAGTGTGTCTGTTGGTGTGTCTGTGTGTGTATGTGTGTGTGTGTGTGTGTGTGTGTGTGTGTGTGTGTCTGTTTGACCGGAAATTCATATCTCGCGTCGCAACAAAGCTGGGACCCTGAAATTTACAAGTGATATAGGGGGTGGTGAGGGGACCAGAACGGTGATGGACCAAAAGTGATAGCAGCTGATAAGGGCTGATAAGGAGCCTTGAAAGTCGTATGTTGCCAAATTCGTTTCACCTTTCGTGTCAATCCCTGAGTGCCGAGACTCACAGGTGTTTTGAGAGGTGGGACGGGCACATCAATGATGGGTGATCCGAATTGATAGCGGTTGATAAGACTCGATAAGGAGCGTCACAAGGCAAATGTCGCTAAATCCGTCTCACTTTTCGGGTTGATCCTAGAGTGCCGACACTCACAGGTGTTTTGAGAGGTGGGACGGGCACATCAATGATGGGTGATCCGAATTGATAGCGGTTGATAAGACTCGATAAGGAGCGTCACAAGGCAAATGTCGCTAAATCCGTCTCACTTTTCGGGTTGATCCTAGAGTGCCGACACTCACAGGTGCTTTGAGGGGTGGAACGGGCACATCAATGATGGGTGATCCGAACTGATAGCGGTTGATAAGTTTCGATAAGGAACGCCACAAGGCAAATGTCGTTGAATCCGTCTCACCTTTCGGGTTGATCTTAGAGTGCCGACACTTACGGGTGTTTTGAGGGGTGGGACGGGCACATCAATGGTGGGTGATCCAAATTGATAGCGGTAGATAAGATTCGATAAGGAGCCTCACAAGGCAAATGTCGTTAAATCCGTCTCACCTTTCGGGTTGATCCTAGAGTGCCGACACTTATACGTGTTTTGAGGGGGGGGGGACGGGCACATCAGTAGTGGGTGATCCAAAATGATAACGGTTGATAAGATACGATAAGGAGGTTAAAAAGCTAATGTCGCCAAATAGGTTTGGCTCTTCTGGCGTTCACACTCACACCTATTACAGGGTACGGAGACCTTGATGGTGACTTTTCGAAACTGATTGCGGATTACAGGGGCTGATAAGAGTCATCAGGAAATGGGAAAGGGATAAAATCCGGCACACCGCTTACTACTACTATAAGACTGCTATAGTAAAAGCGTCTGATGCTCAGTACCAATGGGTGAACATATTTTGCCTATGTTCTGACATCTGCTGCCGATGTATTGACCGCTAAATAGCCCAGCCTTCCAAATAATAGTGCATGCCTTTTGATACTGCGATCTACATGTATGATCAAGACACGATTTGGATTCGTGATAGCAAAGCAAGTGATTCATTCTCTCATGCGATGCCAGCAACAATACTGGGTATCGACCGCCAGACTATGTAAAATTCCAATTGATGTGCATTTTTACAAAAACCATAGGCATCCATAACTGCATATGGGTCAACCACAAATATCTAGGAAATAGATGCTCAGCAAATGGGCAAATTGTTACCAGTTGATGCGGTTGAATCCAGAACTGTCGATCCTAAACTATCTAAACTTTTAATAGTGACCCTTCCAGCCGAAGGATTAAGTGATGACACATTTCATTGATCCGCTTACATTGATCGTTAGATCTAGACCTCTGAAGAATGGTGGTCTTCCATAGCGGTGCCATATCCTACTTTATATAATCGGCTAAGTGTGTCTGTTGGTGTGTCTGTGTGTGTGTGTGTGTGTGTCTGTTTGACCGGAAATTCATATCTCGCGTCGCAACAAAGCTGGGACCCTGAAATTTACAAGTGATATAGGGGGTGGTAAGGGGACCAGAACGGTGATGGACCAAAAGTGATAGCAGCTGATAAGGGTTGATAAGGAGCCTTGAAAGTCGTATGTTGCCAAATTCGTTTCACCTTTCGTGTCAATCCCTGAGTGCCGAGACTCACAGGTGTTTTGAGGGGCGGAACGGGCACATCAATGATGGGTGATCCGAACTGATAGCGGTTGATAAGATTCGATAAGGAGCCTCACAAGGCAAATGTCGTTGGATCCGCCTCACCTTTCGTGTCAATCCCTGAGTGCCGAGACTCACAGTTGTTTTGAGGGGTGGAACGGGCACATCAATGATGGGTGATCCGAATTGATAGCGGTTGATAAGATTCGATGAGGAGCCTCACAAGGCAAATGTCGTTGGATCCGCCTCACCATTCGGGTTGATCTTAGAGTGCCGACACTTACGGTTGTTTTGAGGGGTGGGACGGGCACATCAATGAGTGGTGATCCGAATTGATAGCGGTTGATAAGATTCGATAAGGAGCGTCACAAGGCAAATGTCGTTAAATCCGTCTCATCTTTCGGGTTGCTCCTAGAGTGCCGAGACTCACAGGTGTTTTGAGGAGTGGGACGTGCACATCAATGGTGGGTGATCCAAATTGATAGCGGTTGATAAGATTCGATAAGGAGCCTCACAAGGCAAATGTCGTTGGATCCGCCTCACCTTTCGGGTTGATCTTAGAGTGCCGACACTTACGGGTGTTTTGAGGGGTGGGACGGGCACATCAATGGTGGGTGATCCAAATTGATAGCGGTAGATAAGATTCGATAAGGAGCCTCACAAGGCAAATGTCGTTGGATCCGCCTCACCTTTCGGGTTGATCTTAGAGTACCGACACTTACGGGTGTTTTGAGGGGTGGGACGGGCACATCAATGATTGGTGATCCGAATTGATAGCGGTTGATAAGATTCGATAAGGAGCCTCACAAGGCAAATGTCGTTGGATCCGCCTCACCTTTCGTGTCAATCCCTGAGTGCCGAGACTCACAGTTGTTTTGAGGGGTGGAACGGGCACATCAATGATGGGTGATCCGAATTGATAGCGGTTGATAAGATTCGATAAGGAGCCTCACAAGGCACATGTCGTTGGATCCGCCTCACCTTTCGGGTTAATCTTAGAGTGCCGACACTTACGGGTGTTTTGAGGGGTGGGACGGGCACATCAATGATGGGTGATCCGAACTGATAGCGGTTGATAAGATTCGATAAGGAGCGTCACAAGGCAACTGTCGTTAAATCCGTCTCATCTTTCGGGTTGATCCTAGAGTGCCGAGACTCACAGGTGTTTTGAGGAGTGGGACGGGCACATCAGTGGTGGGTGATCCAAAATGATAACGGTTGATAAGATACGATAAGGAAGTCAAAAGGCTAATGTCGCCAAATAGGTTTGGCTCTTCTGGCGTTCACACGCACAGGTCAGGGTACGGAGACCTTAACTGTGACCTTTCGAAACATGATTGCGGATTACAGGGGCTGATGAGAGCCATCAGGAAATCGGGGAGATAAAGTCCGGTACACCGCTTGCTACTACTATAAGACTGCTATAGTAAATGCGTCTGTTGCCCAGTACCAATGGGTAAACCTATTTTGTTTATGTTTTGACATCCGCTGCCGATGTATCGACCGCTAAATTGCCCTGCCTTCCGAATAATAGTGCATACCTTTTGATACTACGACCTACGTGGATGATGAAGACACGATCTAGATTTGTGATAGCAAAGCAAGCGATTCATTCTCTCATGCGGCCAGCAACAGTACTGGATATCGACCGCTAGACTATGTGAAATTCCAAAAAGTGATGCATGTGTACAAAAAGGTAAACATCCATAACTGCATATGGATCTACCACCAGTATGTAGGAAACCAGTTGGGCTGGCGCACACTACTGCGCGCATCAAATAGGGGAGCACGCAAAATGTGCTTGATCGATATCGATTAATATGGGGTAGGATGGAACTCACGGGATTTTGTCTCCCTTCTCCTTTTTTTGCATGGGTCTCTTTTAGCAAACCGTTTGAATGATGACACCCAACAATCGATATCGATCGAGCTCATTTTGCGTGCTCCCCTGTCCGATGCGCGCAGTAGTGTGCGCCAGCCCAACTGGTAAAATGATAAAGAATTATAGTAATCCCCTTGGTGTATAGAAAAACAATCGGAGTCACGGAATTGACGTTTAGATTTTGGAAAAAGAAAGGCGTTATAGATGCAGATGATAAAACAATTTCAGACCTCGCACCGTAGGAAAACTCTCTGATTTTTGCTGGCTTGCACTATTCTACTATGTGTCTCCCCGCATGGTTATGCATCGGACGTAGCACACGCAGTCTCCTGAAACTTCAACATCATTGGGCTTAGGCGAATCCATACGGCTGGAGAGGCTAGCCACACAAAAATGACCAGCTCTTCCAGTTGTCGTATGCCTGTCAAAGCAGCAATGCTTGCCGCAGCATTATGTGGCTGCCCATAGTGTATTAGCATAGTACCAACAAGGTTACCCTCATTGAGGTGCTATGTTAGGAGCACAGTCCATCGCTCACCGTCGCACCGCGCGGCGGCTGTGACGTCACCTAGCACTTGCCGCATGCGCGCGCCGGTGAGTTTTTCCGTGGAGCCGATTGCACCCTTTACACAATTCTTCATTCCCGCAAATTCCACAGTTCTGCATTTCCACAATTCCGCAAATTCCGCAATCCTCCCAATCGATACCTATCCAATGCTTTTCCGCAAATTCCGTAAGTATGCAGTTCCGCAAATTCCAAAACTATGAACGCTGCTTTATAGGCAGCGTTCATAGTTTTGGAATTTGCGTTTTTGCGTTTTTGCGTTTTTGTGGAAATAGAGTAGATACATATCGATTAGGAAAACTGCGTTTTTGCGTTTTTGTGGAAAGTAGAGTAGATACGTATCGATTTGTGGAATTTGCGTTTTTGCGTTTTTGTGGAAATGCGGAATTTGCGTTTTTGCGTTTTTGTGGAAATGTGGAATTGTGGAAAGCGTGGAAGCCACGTGCGCGGTGCGTGTCATTCCACGCAGCTCATCATTTGCGAGCGGTTGAACGGATGATGATGAGCTATTTGTTCACATTTTCTTGAGTTCGGGAAGAGCTTATATAAATAAGGATATAAGGACAAGAGCTTATATACATTTGATAAATGGTTTTAGTCGACTTTGAAGAAAAACTGACATTTTCGTGCAGGGATATAGACATAATTTTGTGAGAAGTGACAGCACTCTCCGCAGCACTGCTGACATGAACTCCCTGCACGCTGTTCGGAACACTTGCACGCCACCCAAAGACACACTACAGTGTGACAGCAGACGAAAGTGACATACCAAAAACGAATGATCGAGAGTACGAAAGAGTGAACGAGAAGGGAAAAACTGTTGAAAAAGCAATGTATAAGATCAGTCTGTTCCTTCAGTGTAGAAAGTGCTTTGTCTTATCATCCACGTTCGCTGACGAAGCAATAGACACGTATCTTATCCACCTCATTTCCACAAAAACGCAAAAACGCAAGTTCCGCAAATCGATACGTATCTAATCTTCTTTCCACAAAAACGCAAAAACGCAAATTCCGCAAATCGATACGTATCTTATCCCTTTCCGCATTTCCACAAAAACGCAAAAACGCAAATTCCGCATTTCCACAAAAACGCAAAAACGCAAATTCCACACTCTCCTTTCTCTAATCCTCTCGTCTCTTCGTGGCATGGAAATCGATACGTATCTAATACTTTATCCGCATTTCCACAAAAACGCAAAAACGCAAAAACGCAAATCAATACGTATCTATTCTTCTTTCCACAAAAACGCAAAAACGCAAAAACGCAAATTCCAAAACTATGAACGCTGCCATAATAGCTATCATTCCAAAAACATTCGTAATTAACTCGGAGTGAATGCAGGGGACTTCTCAGTTTCACAGTTTTGTATGCCAGGTTGGTCGGTATGATCTGCTCTAGGGAACCTCGCGGACTTCACAGTTATGTCTAGGCATACCTATCGCTTCTGATCAACTAGTTTCTATCCAGTGGAAAAATGTGAAAGTTACAACAAAGGGCGGTCGACGAATATTGCAAGATGTTAGCGGGATTGCTGTCCCCAGAGAGATGCTAGCGCTCATGGGGGCCAGGTATGTGCAGTAGTACTACTTGACAAACTGTAATTCCACTACTGTTGCAGCGGTACCGGCAAAACAACCTTACTAAATGCGCTTTTGGAACGGAATCTTGGTGGTCTGATCGTTGAGGGCCAAGTTTTGGTTAATGGACAACAGATTGGCAGAGGAGTGACCAGCGTTTCAGCCTACGTACAGCAGGAGGACTTGTTCGTGGGCACTCTCACGGTAACGTCAAATTCAGCACTCCAAAAGTGAAGCAGATTTGATTTCAGTGAGAAGTGTCAGAGAAGCAGGCGATCAATACATGACTCTGAAATCGTTTGATGTAACAGGGAACTTAGACGGTGTTCATAGTAGTATATTTGCGTTTTCAGTATGGGAAGTAGAATGGGCGGAAAAAATGAACATGCGTATCGATTGGGTAATGGGCTTTACGTTTTGAGGGAATTTGGAGTGGTAGAATCTGCAGAAAAGGATCGGATATGAAAGCTTCGCTCAAAACTGCGTTCATACTTAGCTGAATGAGATTTTTGACACATCTGCGTCGGTGCATAGGCATTATTCACGATTTGGGATTATTTGGCGATGTCACGTACCACCACGCCTGTTTTTAGCATTATGGCAAACAGTCAAACTGGCGGATGCACCTATTCAGCGATCCTCTCAAATCACCGACGCGCTGATTTTCCCGGTCGATTTTAGGCGAAAGCGCCAACTTTCACGTCGCGGATGGGCTGTTACTCTCATTTTCTCGATCGATACGTATCATTTATCATCCATTTCGCCAAAAATTGATCTCAGTTTGGTATGAGCGCGGTTCAAAAGAAAAAAAATTAGAGAAGTTAAGATTTCGCAATACTATGAGGTGAGCAAACCGGGCGCTTTCTGAAAATTGACTGCGACAGTAATGGTTTTTGCGGCAGGACACACACATGCATCAACATCTTCCCAGTGTTCTAGCTCTGGTTTGCTTACCTTAAGCGCATACAACGAAGGAATTATGTTAAGAACAAATGTTTTAACGCTTGAAGTTTGTTTTGAAGGCATATTCCAGGATTACCTTGAGTGGGTTTAAGCGCTAAACTATGAAATCAGAGATGCAGGGGAACACGCTGACAAAGAAGAATCTGAAAAAAGTCCCCAAAAAGGGCACAAATTAGGCCTCCTGTCATCTGGCCTTGAACGAGATTACCGCGTGAAAACAAGCCTTTGAATCAGTTCCCGCTGGCTGGTATCAGAAGGAACTCTAAGATATCACCTGTTTCCTCATGTCAACGTCTCCTTTATCACTGGCATCTCTTCCTTATCTTATATTATCACACAAAACGTGGGCCTCACTTGCCACGTTGTTGCCATCATTGCCACCGTCATTGCCAACGATCACGTACGGGATGGGCGCGCCCGAGCTCTAGGGTGCGGTCGAGCTGGCTTCAAGAGCTCCGCGCGGTGCGATGACTCATCATCGCGCTTCGGTATGTGCACAGGCCCCCTGCACGTTTGGGGAACTATTAGGTCATGTGAAAGGACTGCGATGTTTTCCTAATCCTGGAATGTGCCTTTAACACAACTCTTTACTCGCCGCTGAAGTGGAGGCGCGCGCTTCGCGCGCATTGCAGAGGAAGGAAACCTCGACGCGGGAGGCAAAATGGGTTGTGGCCAAAAATCATTGCTTAGCTCACGACAAAAGTGTGGACCGTGACCCATCTATCGCCCCTAAAACGGTCCCGCAATGGTAAAATTCCCCGGCAAACCACATGCGCAACAACCCATGCATCACCGGAAATTTAGTTGCGGTCTAGCGATCGCTACCATAACCAATCGCCCGTCCTTCTCCTCTTCACCATACCCTAGCCCCTCTCGGATTGCGAACTCCACTGGACAATGGGTGTTGCTTTTCCCACAGGTCTTGCGTAGTACAATCCACGGGCAGTCCGCCGTATGCTTTCTCCTACGTGGAGAGCGCAGAGAGAGCACAGGCGCTATCCACGACTTGGGATTTCTGGCGATGCCACGTACACTTCATTTCGGAGCGCCTGATAGGGTGTGGCCTACGGACTTGGGTGAGCGTGTAACGAACTCTCTCACCCCGCCACACACTCTCACTCTCGCCACTCAGGCCACGCCCTATCAGGCGGTGCGATATGGACTGTATCCAACCCCTTTCCACGATTCCACACTTTCGCAAAAACCCAAGTTTCACCACTACGATAGTTGCTGTAGCTGGCTCGACAGGGTTAAAGGTACTGCGATACTGGTGGAGGGAGGAGTACATTCCTTTCAGAGACTTACCAATCACGGTGGTATGCTCATTCATGCCACTTTTCCAAAACTTATACACGCCAAGGGCACATGGATGAGTTGGCCACTTACTTTTACCTCTGAGTTGTTGAGCTCTCAGTCAGAGTACTCGGTAATGTCATGTTTATTTAAAGCATTTAGAATTTCTTTTTACAGAGAACAGGTGTGTACCAATGGGACAGGATCTCGCATGGGGGCATCCATTGATGCGGCTCGATGGGTGTGAGCTTGAGACACTGCGTTAGTTGGGACATGAAACCATTATGGTGTTCTACGCTTTATTCTAGGCGCAGTCACTTTAGGACCAAACTAATACGGCGCCCCCAGCTTGCACCTATGGCGTTGCGCGTCACACATGGTTCTGTCCTACTGGACCATACCCATTAGTTAGTGGCGATATTGAACGCACTACTGTATCATTGGGGAGAGAAAGGAGAAGGAGTTAACGGGTCGGGAACCTCCTGAATGTCGAACGATAACACGATGTTGAACAGAAAGAATGAAGCCTCACTTCCCATGAACTCATCATGTAGTTGAACCACAAGCGAAAACCACATGTCGCAGATTCGCCCATGAGCGGGCATTGCTCCAGAGTTTATTTATATAATGATTCACATTTTTCTTGAAGTCCGGTAAATATATGAAGTGACTGATGATTCAGCTATCTATGACAAACCGATGGAGAGATTGTCAAAGCCGGGCCTTTCTGCGACATCGTGGGTTCATCGACTCGAAAATGATTTTGAATATGCGTGAAGGATGTTCCGATGGACCGTCTGTGGCACTGGGTTTTGATTATTTTGCCCAGCTTTTCCTTCCAGTGTAGCTCTTTCCTGTAGCTCCAAATCGACCAAGGCCGTTATGGCGGGACAGGGTCAGAGATCTGTGGGCTTTTTTGCTCGAAAACCTCAAGACCTTCTCTGTGTGGAGAAATTTGGAGATAATGATGGTAATACACATCTCTGGTGGGTACTGTACTATTGAGCTTCAAAATGCGTGGGACGATTTGACGTCGACTGCTCGTGGCCATGTGTCGGTTCTATCGTTGAGCATTTGAAGGCGCGCGTTAACGCAAAATGAACGGTTCCAGAACACCATCTGTAATACACTGATCATGCAGCTGCATCCTATCTTCTACCGTAGTGGTTCACTGACCTCGTCTCTACCGTGAATTTTTTACTTAGGAACACTCTAGAAGCTAATTACCAGCCACCCTACATGTCTTACCAACCAGAGGAAAGCCCGCAGAGGAAGGGATATATGTCAATACCTGATGCCCAGAAAACTATATCTAAGTCCCCGCATGGATGTCTAATATTGAAGAGTGCTGTGTGGATGCGGAACTACATCGCGCCAATGTATCTGAAGCTGCTTCCCAGAGGAGTGATCGAACACATGAGTAAACTCGTGAGCTTGCATTGGTGAAGAAGGAAAGGCGCTTCAGAGTAAATGAATTTCTGCTCTCTTCTTCTAAGCATCCCTATAGCACCCAAAGGATCGTTTTCAGAGTGATTGATGATAGCCTTTGCCTGTCTCCAACTGTTTGATTCAGGTACGCGAACATCTCATGGTTCAAGCTAGAATTAAGCTACCGCCCTCTTTCACAACAGCTATGCGTGTCGCCAGAGTTGAAGAGGTACCAGGAATATTACATGTTCGATTTTCCTTTGATATCGGTGTCTTCGCCTTCCTCGAAGTCAAAGCGCGGAGCTCATATTTATTGAAAATGGGCAAATGCCTGGAAATGTACCAGGCTGTCCAGTAATTCCTGTCCGAAAATTTTCAAAATTCTATAATTTTCCTTAGAAGTGTTATAATATCAGGCAAGTGTAGGAATATGGTAGAATGTTCCATAAGCTTTCTAGAAAAATATATATTGACCCAGCAGATCCTGTGGAGTGAGCTACAATGCCCTTTGTCGATACCCACCCAATTCGCGGTGTCATCTATTATGAGCGGTCTTCCGGCACCAAAACGACGGAAGCTTGCCACTCCATCAGCGCTGCATTGGGCGGATGTGTGAGCTACGAGACCGTGCGTCGGTGGTTCAACAGCTTCAGCAGCGACGAGATTGACACGGAAGACAAACCACGCTTGGGACTGTGCTGGTTCTGGGACGCGGAAGGAATGCTTTCCGCGAGGTGCTGGTACAAGGCGAGGCAGTCACCGCTACCGTATGCACCCACTAGCTCCAGCAGCTTGCCGTAGCTGTTCGAGAAAAGCGCCGAAAAAGGTCCGGGGTCACCTATTTCATGACGACGCCCGCTCCCATTTCGCGAAAAGTACCCAGGCCAAGCTATGGGAGCCTGGCTGGGATGTGCTGCCCCACCCGCCATACTCTCCAGACATTGCCCTTTCTGACTATCACCTTACCCAACCTCTTGAATGCTTCCTGGCCAAGAGAAAATTCGTTGATTATGAATTGCTTGCGAAGGCGATCGCTGACTTCTTCGACTCTCAGAACCCAGAGTTCTGGGCGAAAGGCATCGGCGACCTGCCCAATCGATGGGCCACTGTTGTGGATAATTGTGGTGATTATATTGTTGATTAGACTTGTTTTTCAATAAAGTTGAAAAAAAAATAAAAAATGTTGAAATTTTCGGACAAGAATTATTGGACAACCTGGTAGCTGTCTAAAAAATGGGGCAGTCGTACGCAGACAGTACGCAATTCAGTTGGTGCGCACCGTGCTCTTTATAGGTGATGAAAGATATGCTTCTGGAAGGAACGCAGTCATCTCGTATTGGTGTGCCAGGTATCGTCAAAGGTATATCCGGTGAGTAAATCCTAACTCATCTCTTCAGCTCCAAAAAAATATCACCAGTTTTTTTTTCAGGAGGCGAAATGAAGCGGCTTGCGTTCGCATCGGAGATGCTCAGCAATCCACCGATACTGTTTTGTGATGAACCCACAAGTGGTTTAGACTCGTACATGGCTGAACTCGTTGTCACAGTTGGCACATTTTTCTTTCGACCCTCGTCCATGGCACCGCTCCCTTACTTATTTTGCCTTTTAAAAGATAGGCAATCGCGAACATCTGCACCATGGTGCAATTTCACGATTTCGGCATGAATAAGATGAACACGAATGTTCGATGGGCGCTATGGGTGTCACTTCACAGACTTATTGATAAGCCTTGCCTCAATGCGGATGGCACACGCGATTACATCGAGAAAACCATTCCAATGTGCTCATAGTCCTTTGTGTTCCAAATACAGCCACCGCAGTTGGGCTTGAAACAATGATTCACCGAAGTTTTGAACGGAGGTAACATCCGCATGACGCTTTCATACACCAAACAAGCGATTGTAGTAGGGCCAGATGTAGAAAGAATACTTATGGTGAGAAGTCGACCGCTACGCATTCATGCAATGAACGGAAATGACTCTTCCATCCGGAAACAGTAGTTGCACAGAGGACCCATGACTACGCTTGTATCCGTGGCATCATTGAAGGCGGAAGATGGTTTTCAATAGGATGTGTGAATACCATGGACGCCACGCTTGGTTCTTCTATTCCGGTAACAGGCCTGGTAGAAGAACATCCACGCAGTTGTTGCCGAGGAGGTGCGTACATTGCTGTCCTCTCGATGTGGCTGTATTGCACCTGCTGGCTGACAATGGTTCCTTTTGCCTACTGCGCAATACAATGGTTATGTGTTGTTGCAACTAGCGTCTGGCCCCGATTTCGCGAACAGTGCCTGACGTGAAAAAGTTTTTTCTTAAACTTCATGCATACCGTACTTATTTTGCGCTTATGTGTGTGTACTATTGCTGGGAGAATCACTACGGCACACTCACCGGCCGTCTGCACTGGGCCAAATTGGATGCGTGCGAGACGGAGTCATTATCAGATCAAATCCGTCCCCATTAAAATCCCCCCTTATCAGTTCGGATCTCCTACCGATAGTGTCCCAGGTCCACCATGCAAAAGACCTGAGAGGGTCAACGGGACAGGGTTTCCATGTACAGCGAAATGGATTTGGCGACATTGGCCGTCTGACGCTCTTTATCAAATCTTATCAACATTTATCAAGTTGGATCACCTACCGTTAGTGTCCCGGGCCCACCCCGCAAAAGGCATGAAAGGGTCGACGCTCCAAGGTCTGTGCCAAGAGCACGGATTCAGCGACTTTTCTCTTCAGACGCTCCTTATCAAATCTTATCAGCCGTTATCAAGTTAGATTACCCACCGATAGTTTCCTAGCCCCAACCCGCAAAAGGCATGAGAGGGTCGACGCTTCAGGGCTTGTTCGAAGAGCGAAACGGATTTGGCGACTCTTGCCTACTGACGCTCCTTATCAGCTATTATCACTTCCGGTCCCTCACCATCGATGTCCCCTTACTGCTCCATATATCACTTGTGAAATCCGGGATCCCATCGTTGCTGTGACGCAAGATATGAATTTTATGACAAACAGACACACACACGCAGACAGATAGACATACTTTGCGAATTATATGTAGTAGGTTACTCAGTGGACATACTTCGCACTCCAACACAGTGGCAACGGAATGTTTTGACCATAAACTGCGTGAGATTCCGTGTAGCGAGTGGTGTTGTGGCGAGATTATGCGTCTTGTGTGTACCTGTGGTTATGTAAACTTCTTTGATTCGGTTAGACAGTATCGGCCATGATAAGGAGCGTCGGAAGGCTAAAGTCGCCGTGTCCGTTTCCGTTTCCGACTACGGTGGGATGTTCACATTCGCACGTATCGTAGGGTACGGAGACCATGATGGTGACTCATCGGAACTGAAAACGGCTTATATACAGGGGCAATAAGAGCCATCAGGTAATGGATGAAATAAAATCGGCACGCCGCTACTACTACTATACGACTGCAACAGTAGAAGCGTTTGATGCTCATTGTCAGTAGCACTAGTTGAGCATATTTTATTTATGTTCTGATAGCAGTTGCCGATGTACCGGCCACTAATCGCCTAGCTTTCCAAATACGGAAGGGTGCATGTCTTTCGATATTGCAATGTACATACATAGATGATCAAAATACGACCTAGATTTGTGATAGCAAAGCAAGTTATAAATTTCTCATGAGGTGTCAGCCACCATACTGGGTAACGACCGCTGGACTACGTAAAATTCCAAATATTAGGGTGTCCATAAAGTTCGTTGGCCATTTGTAAACAGCGTCGCGTTACGCAACGCGTTGTGATTTTGCATAATGATTTCCCAATACTGAAAGTACTCGCGATGGGCTATCTTCTGAGCTGGCTAGCTCTCAATTTCCTGTCCCGCTCTTCCCACAATAAAGCAGTGAAGATAAGTGATAGTCATCACCACTACTACATCTGGGCATCTCCAGACGTCAGGCCACGACCAGGATGCGTCAGTAGTTTGGTGATAACACCCCTTCTAAGAACTGAATGTCAAAATGGTGGACTCGCTTCACCAATGAGAACTATGGCATCGAAGATAAAAATCAGTGATAGGTGATAAAGTCAGTGGCGTCGTCCGCTACAGCATCCTACCCAACAATGCCACAGTGACGGCAGAGACCCTCTCTAAAGAATTGCAGGAGGTCAAGGTGAAAGCTGCCGCCTTGTCCCAGAAACTGCAAATCCGTTGTTGCTCTGGGACAACGCGCCCCCCCCACAAAGCGAGAGGTACTCAGGCTGTCCTGGACAGGCTGGGCATCAAGAAGGTCACGCATCCACAGTATAGCCCGGACATCAGTCCATGCCATCACCACATCTTCCGGTCCATGCAAAATTTCTTGGACGGAAAACAGCTGAAGAACGAGGGCGACCTCGAGGACGTGATCGAGGACTGGGTCGAGTCGCGGCCGGCCGGCTTTTGGGAGGATCGAGTTGCCTCTCTACCCGTTCGCTGGCAAAGGGTGCTGGGTATGTATGGAGATTATATCATGGACCGGTGAGTTCAACTTGGTGTGTTATCTTTACAAGCTCTAAAAAAACGAATGGCCAACGAACTTTATGGACGCCCTAATAGTAGTGCATCTTAACAGTATTGTAAGAATTAGATGCTCCGAAGCAGTGAACAAACTGCTACCATTTAATGCAATCGAACACAAAGTTATCGGTCCCTCAACTATCCAAACTCCCAATAGTGGCCACCAGCCAATGTGGTTT
Source organism: Trichostrongylus colubriformis (assembly GCA_963978905.1). Classification (NCBI taxonomy): domain Eukaryota; kingdom Metazoa; phylum Nematoda; class Chromadorea; order Rhabditida; family Trichostrongylidae; genus Trichostrongylus; species Trichostrongylus colubriformis. The sequence continues at coordinate 34,325,600 of OZ022256.1, read as the reverse complement.
ATGATCGAAGGATGATCCATTTCTTGTTCCTTGATATTGGGTTGTCGATAACATTATAACAAGAGCTATCGACCGAAAAATCATCTGGACCTTTGACAAACGGTGACCTTCTTCAGCAGCTCGATATGCAATAGTAAATGGGTGGATTATCGACACTCAAGAGCATAAGAACTAAATAATCAGCAAGTGAATATACTTTGTACTCCGGTACCAGTAGCAATGGGATGTTTTGACTGCTGAACTATGTAGAATTCCAAATCGTTATAGGTATTTGTAAAGATACCAATTAGGCTAACGCTCAGTACTGCACTTATCTCAGTGTGTTCTATATAGAATTCTTCGGTTTCGTAGTCAGTATCATCCATTTCCTCATCGCCCAATTCTATTGTGTTGTTCGCGCAGTATTGTGCGATAGCCCAACTGGTAATCACAACAAAAGCATCACCTCAGGTTGAAACTGGAAGAAGGACTAATTCCCAGTTTTGAAAGAAGTGGCAGTTTTAACCGGCATGCGTTTTGTCACCCCCACCGCACCACAAATAGTGCGAATAGCCTGGCAGACAGACCTCGACGAGGTGTTGTGGGTTCGCCTTTCTTACTGTCTATCGCTCCGCACATGAAGTGAAAAGAAAGCGAAGGACCGCTCTCAAAAAGAAAAAACCGATCGATTTTTAGTGGCGGTATGAGGTGACCAGTTGAACTATAGTACGGTGCTGCGCGAAAAAGACGGTAGTATGATGTGTGTGCAGTTGGCCGATAATAATCAGTCACTGTCAAAGAAATGCACATCGCATAGTTCCACGCTATGATAGGCGCAGTACTGAGCGCTAGCTCAACTGATATCTCACAAACACCCCTCAAATCATTCCTAATGATATTGGAGTACGAATCATGGTCACTTACTGATCATTTAGTGCTTGAGCCTTATAGTTGATTGGTGATTCAGTCCTTCATAATTGCGTATAACATCTATCATTTTTCGGAAGTCAAGACGATTCAGCATTCGTTATCTTTTGTTATAACTGATATCCAATCGGATGCGGATTTCGTTCACTCAAGATTATTTAACCCTTGGGCGATAGCGGTCACTATATGGGAGATTAATCAGAATAGCGTTCGATAGTTTTGGATTCAGTCGCATTCTTTGGTAGTGATTGGTTCCCTCATCTAATTCTTATATATTGGTAGTGGATCCAGTTGTCAGTTTCCGATGCTTATCATTTGCTTAACATGCAGCACTATCAGGAATTGATGGCTTAGCGGTCGATACCCTTGTTGCTCCTATCACTGCATTAGAAAATGGTTCACCTGCTTTGCTTTTATTAGGGCGCTCATAAAGTACCCACCGTTTTGCATTGCCTGACTCTGGCAGATCATTTTTTCGCTCCAACACAGTTGTTTGCAAAGAGAAAAAAAACCATTAATCTGAGCACACTTTTCTCTACTATTACAATGCAGATCCTTTTTTATTCAGGAATTTTTTAATCAAAGTATGGGAATCGCTGTAAGACTACTTTGACATCCCTTTCCTCTTGAGCCATAACTTCTCTGAAAGATGCTCCGGACTGTCAGGAAGTAGTGATTCGTATTGTACACATCCCGATTTTCAAGGAATGAAGCAGAACTTTCTCATCTTCGGAATCGTTCAGCGGAGAAGAGCATATTTCCAGCAAACTTCTTCATTGAAAGATTGCACCGCTATACAAAGGACTCGCTCGCAGAAGTTTAGTAGTCTGCGCTTACAATGGCCACGTCAAAATGGCCAAAGCATGCACATTTTAAGCCACTGTCCCTCTTAACGTTAACGTGTAACGCTACCCTCCTGTTATATACGGTTGGCAACATCCCTTCCAGAACTGGTCGCTATATTCCTAGTTGAGTGACGTATTTCCTAAAAGTTTTAAGGCATTCTGTGCCACAACTCAAAAGCGCGTTAATATGGCTTTAAGAAGGGAACGGTTGAAGTAGTGCACCTTCTGAGAATCGTCTTTGGGTCCTATCTTTGAATGGAAGAGATTTCCTTTACGAATTGCCTAGCGACCTCATTCAGAGCGACGAAAGCCTAAAATCTAGAAGTTGCGAAATAGTGTTGAAAAATCAAGGCGAATTAATCGGTATGAAAAACTACGGAAGCTTTTTGTCCGACCTCATTCAAATCATCTATAACGACGGCTGAACAGTTGGGCGGTCAATACATTGCGGCAACTGGTATCGAAAAACAATGCAAATATGCTCGCCTGTGAAACTAAGCATGTCGCACTGCGAGCAGTAAGCGGTACACAGGGTTCCAATCCTCTAACTTGCTAATGGGTCTTCTCAATCTTTGTTAATGGCTACCAGTTTCGATCAGACGTCATCCAAGTCAGCGACGTACGGTATCTCCCTTCTAGTTGTTAGGAACTCTTGTCAACCTTTAGCAGTGTAAATAAGATCCGTCACCACGAAGGTTCTCGCATCACTCCTCAGAACAACAATGAATGTGAACATCCCACTGCCAGTAAGGATGTTATAGTACACTGTTGGTAGAGAACATCCTGTTGATCTCCAGAACCTAAGCCATTCTTTGCCCTCCTATTAACTGACCTTTATAGAGATTGGAGGCTCTAGCAGGGGATCGAGGGAAAACCATTATTTGTACAATCAAACAACCATCTTCAGAGGTCTTCAGATTGTTCGACAAGGTCAGCTACAATACGCTCACTATTCACGGTATTTCTTTAATAAGTAATACAAACGTTTCAGGTGGTTTTCCTCGCCCAAGGCCGAGTAGCCTTTCATGGAGCTCCCGACGAGGCGATTACCTTTTTTGCAAAGTGTGGATTCATGATCCCAGACCATACAAATCCGGCTGACCACTTCACAGATGTAAAGATATTTGCATTCTTATACAACCTGAAAGCTCCCAAGACGCTCTCTTATGTGACCTAAGCTATGCAGTTATCGTCCAGACCAAGGGCCATAATTAGGTTGCCCGCAGGAAAGGGTTGTAACGAAGGTGCCGTCATTGCTTTTTTACTGATGAGTTCTCCGTCCAATTGAGTCTCGTTCAAAGCGGTATGTTACCCGATAATGTGCGCGGACTGATTAACTGACCACTTCCGCTTATTTTCGTTTTCTACTCTTTGTGTTTCTGTGTTTCACAGCTATATTTGTTTGAATGAATTGTCCACAGCCACATTCAACATATTGCCATAGCACCACAACTTGACCGCGCAAAGAACAGAATTCTCATCCAGCTCGGTGGCGAACGATCGAATTATTCACCGTGGATCAACGCAAAGCAGTAGCTACAAAACTAAGAAGCCATTGATGCAAAAGCTCTCCCGTATTCGATCACCTATACGAGAGAGTCTTTCTTCGGCGGACTGAACCTTGACTGCTGAAGTTGCCAGATTATCAGACCCTCTGCCGCTTGCGGATTAGTTGAAATGTTGTCCCTTCCTCCATCGTGGCAGAAAAGCTCAACGCTCTCTGATCTTTCTGACTTCATGGTTATATCTCAGTGGTGCCATCTTGCAGCATCAGCGCTGCCTTGTACATGATGCTTGAACTGCCTAACATCCTTCTCATAAGCTTCGCTTCGGATATCGGTAAAAAGGCTTGAGACTGTCAATGTCTTCTTGGATTTCGAGAAAAAGAAACCATTCTTCAACGTGTCCTCGTTGCATCACCACGTTGCTGGTGACGTGCTCCTTTCCTAAAACTTTTGACCCAAGCACACGAATGATCGGGGAGAGCCACGAATTCGAATTTGGATCTTGGCATAGTACCAAACTATGCCGAGGCTCGGTTTCAAATTCGTCGGCTCCCGCCACGATCATCATATTGCAATGTGGTTGGTTCGAGCGCTTTACAGACGGAGCGCGTCACTAAGGTGTCGCCGTGGTCAGCGGCGGACACATGATTTTGCCGCCCTCGTCGGCGCGCAACGCGACCTATCTCGACGGAGTCGACCGAGGGAACCGATACGAACTCGAGAGGAGGAACAAACTGAACTGGAGGCGAACGCTAGTGCTCTCATAGTTTTCCCACGCTTTTCCAGCGTCGCTTCCTCAATCAACAATGATTATTACGCTCCAATACACATGTGAGGTACGGTTCAAATTGTGTTAACTAGGGGAGCCGTCTGTAGTTGGATCCCCGGAACGACTACATGTTCTTGCTTTTCTTTAGGGGTTACCACCTCAGAGGCCAACTAGATATGGCGTCCTTATCTTTGCACTACATACAGTGTTTTCGGATCTTAAGCCTCATTTGTAGTAAAGAAGTTCACGTTTCCGAGTGTCCAAATTAGTGCTCCTGCTGTCTTTCAGCCCTTAGCACGTCATACCCACAAATACATACTGATTACCATTCATTCACTGAGGAAACTGCAGATTCTGGCTGTCTGGCCCGACAAGGAGGAAGAGTGCAAGCAAAAGGCAAATAGGATTTGCGACGAGGTACTCAGCTTGTCCTTTTTGTCAATGGCAATTTCACAGTTGCTTTTTGTTGCAGTATGCTAACTCACACTATGCGAAAGAACTGCTAGCGCTGATGAAGTCCGCTGAAAAGCCCCGATCCCTTCGACCCCATCGCGGTGCTGGCATTTATCGACTCATCACTGCACTTTTCGTAAGGTACTTGTGATTTGCTCTTGAAGACTTCTAAAAGATTCACTGGAGAAAAAGGGGGAGACATGCCTTCTTTTGAAAGTTACATAACATTTAAATTCGTGAAATGCATATTAAAAGCGCGGTTGATTTGATTGCCCGAAAATAGCAATTTCTTTTCAAGGTACGCAAAGGATAATATCCGCAATAAGTCGGTGATGAGGGCAAAGTTCGTGCAGAAAGCGGTCATGGCGTTGTTCTTGGGTTTTTTGTATTTCCAAACACCTGCCGATCAGGTACCTATTCTAATATTCGTAAAAATGCCGTATTGAAATCGTTATTTGAAGGATGGCGTCACGAATTTGAAAGGAGTTCTATTCTTTTTCTGCTCGGAACTAACCTACCCGACAATTTACGGAATACAAACCTATATGCCCGGAGAGTTTCCTCTTTTGGTCAGAGAATATCACAACGGGGACTATCCAGTACTAGCATATTACGTTGCTAAGGTCAGTCTGGAAGTATTCTGTTAACAAAAAAAGTTATACTGTAGGTAGGTACTATAAGTGTGTGTGTTAGGTCAGAACGCTATGTTGCTCACACGTTTGAGCATAGTCGCACTGTAAACTTCGTGCGTTCCCACCTTCTTACCTAAACGCAATGCCCCCATATTTGCTGGAAGCGGTGTATCATCAGAACAGGATTGGAAACCGACCGATGTGTGCAGAAAAATGCGTGAGAGTTAGGAGATATCTAGCCAATACTGGAGCGATCTCGTGTCTCCCGTCTGAAATAAGGTGCAGGGGAGGGTTGTGGCTTCAGAGACCAAATTAAATTAGCTGCCCGCAGCTAGCTTCTATTGTTCCACGCGTCGCACGCCGCCGTGCGGAATCAGGTATTAACGACACATGCCCTATGTTGCTTCTGCACAATAGCGCTCCGATTTTCTGAAAAATCGACACTTGGCGATGGATTGGTCGGCGCAAACCGTCGCACCGTCGTAACTTCGTTTAATGTGAATAAATGTGAAATGGAATTTCGGTCCGCCTCGATGCGCCGAGTTGAGTATTAATTTTATGAAGGCATAGAATCTGCTTTTTGGAGACACCACGCAATTTTCATTGCTCAAAAATGTCATTCTAGGGGCGAGAGAGGCGATTAATCTGCATTCAAAGTGCACCGTACACTGATGTTTGAGGCTCAATCACAGAGGATATGCTCGCCTGTAATTAGGAAATGAAGATGATTCCTGCAGCACGCAACTATGTAGTAATCCGTGAAAATTGGGTGATTTTTTGTACCCGATCGATTCTGACGAAATAATCTTGAAAACTAGCAAGAATGTCGTGAAAAACTCTCGCTGAAAATGAACCTGAAACTTAAAGATAATCCACTGAAAATGATGTTTGTGCTGAACAAGAACGTGCAACAATTGAACTGTGAATGTGGACCCAAAAATGTCGGAGTCTTGCCTGAGGGTAAAAAGGAATCTTTGCAGCTTTCACCGAGGCGCTGGTGACCAACTTATTCAGATAGTTCATGAGCCGTTGAACTCGTCGTATAGACAGAAATTCAAACTTCCAATTTTTTTCTCATTTCATCCAAAACGAAGTTATGACGGTGCGACGGTTTGCGTCAATTAACCCCTCGCCAGGTGTCGATTTTTCAGAAAATGAGAGTGGTATTGTAAGCTCACCGAACGTGTATTTCTACATAGTCTTGGTGCGAATAATATATCGGTCCAAAGGTTCCAAAGGAGGTACTGAGGATGAATGACAGTGCAATTTTTGAGCGAGCTCTCCAAGACAGATGATCAAAAGCCAGCAGGTACTCTAACGGGAAGGTGAGGATTGGAAAGCAGGAAGTTTGAAGAGACTGCGGTAGAGAAATTGGCAGAGAACTCTTACGGAGTCCTACAGTATCCAGCACTTTTCCCACTGGTTGACTCCTCCACAAGTGAACGTGCATGCACAGCATGTGACCGCCACACATCATAGGTCCACGCGACAGTAACTACTAATGTGGCGCGAGGAAACCTGGCGGCGTTGAGGATCAGCGGGAGGGTAGAGGTTTCACTCTTCTGTTTTCTGGTCATGTTATTTGTTTTTTTCACTTCATGCGCAAAGCGCTGCTTAGCAGGTATGCTTTTGCCTCCAGTAAACTAACGAATTTCTCACCTGCGGCCCCTAAATTTACAGTACATTCTATGGTTGCTGATGAGAACAACTGCTGAAAGCACACTCAAACACACTGGCATCTTCATTCTTCCATTACCTTGACCGCGCGCGCTGCTTCCAGGTGTGGTCCGACGAGTGGCCATCTTTTATTGAACGGGCACCGAAATGCCGTCTTTTACCATGGATCAGCGCGCGGAACATCCACCTGCACATGTCGTAGTCCAATAGCACTACCCTGATCTCTGTTGCCATAAGCTGGGTGATATCCGGGCGAGTGTGCATGAGAGGACGCACCATGACAAAAACGTATGATCGTATCAACGCCTGCAACTCAATTACTTCCAAGCTCTCAATATCGTCATCCAAAACCCAATCCAAAAAAAACAGTCCACAGTTTATTTTAGGTGCTCTCATACATGCCGATCTTTTCAATCGATGGGATGATACTCACCAGCATCGCATACTGGTTGATCGGCCTCGCTCCGACTGCGAAACGATTCATTCGCACCGTAGTCACCGGAGTGCTCGTGGAAGCCATGGTGGCCAGCTTGGGCGTCGCCGTCTGCTCGGTATTAAGGTTTTAATCCACAAAAAATGAGCTACAAAATGCTTGCTTTTTCAGATGTCCCCGTCCTACGCAGTCGCCGTCACAATTACGGGACCTCTTCTTACAATTTATTCAATGACGGGCGGTCTCTTCACAAATGTGGCAATGCTGCCGGATTGGATAAGATGGGTGCAGTATCTATCCTGGTGAGTGTACCATACAATCACTATCCATGGAAAATCACAGGTGTGTATTGTTAGGCTGAGTTTTAGCGCCGCACCGTGCGCAGAGATGCAATGCTTACTTGTCCGGAGTGCCATACATAATTGAATCCCAGGAAGATTACTTTCAAAAAAAGGCAGGTTACGACAATCTCTCTCAGACCCCATTTCCCGTTTCTCACGGCAACCCTAACCCTCGTTCGCATGCCGCACGTCTGGTGCGAAACGTGTCTTAACGATACACACCGTAAAATCATCTGTGCGAGCCCTACTGCTTTTTCACCTACTTCCATCAGGTTTCGCTTTGGTTACGAGGCGTTCATAATCAACGAGTGGACTTATGAGAAATACGACAACATAACTTGCACTACGACTAGCGGCAAAGTGGCTGAATCGTGCGAACGTTCTGGGAAGGAAGTGATTGAGGTAATGGAAAAGAACAGAGCAGTTTCTGTTTTTGAACACGTTCACGGGATGGGTTTGTCAAAGCGATTCATGGACATTTCAGAACTTGAACTTCCGACCTATCAACCTGTACTTCAACTGGCTGTGTATGGTACTGTACACACTGGCGCACTACTCACTCGGCTACATCGCTCTTACTTTTCGAGTTCAAAGACATCGTTGAATAGCTTATCGGTACAATTACAGAAGAAGCTTTAAGGCAGATCAATGTAATTAATAAAATATTTTCATGAAGTCCATCTTTATCGGACCATCGAAATGAGAAATTATGGTGGTAAAACGATAGGAAATAAAGTTCCTGGCGTTAATTAATCCCAGTTAGAATGCACGCGCATTTTAGGGCAATTTATAGACGTGGCGGAGAATGTGAGTTAGCTTACACAGTAACTTGCGTTGACCGGCCTATGTAGAAGTCAGTGCATACACCCAGCCTTTCAAACGAGTTTGGAGCTATTACCTACCCTGGAGGGATGGAAAGCTTGGGTTGTCTGAGAGAGCGTGGATGCGATATTTGATTACCTCACCGCACCAGTGGGAGGATGCGCCACCTTTCTGTGCACCACCTCCTTCCATTTGTGTGGGTAGTCGATAAAAAATCCGTCTTTGTTAGGCTGGGAGCCATGCGTTTTTGTATAAGCTCTTTGTGTAAGGAAGATAAAAGGTTCCCAAGAGAGGCTTCAAAAGAAGCTCCAGCTTTTACCAGTAGAAGAAGGCGGGAAACCCCGTTTAGGATGTTCTTAACCGCAACCAGAAGTCGAAAAAAGAGTCTTTTGCTCACCTGGACACTGTTCTCCAGTAATAAACTTTTGACGAGGCAAAGTGCTGAATAACACAGTAGGATTGTGAAATTTGATAATGGTCAACACTGACCAACAGATATCGAAGAAGTTTCATGACAACATAAACTTTACACAGTAATAGGCAAAGTAGTGAGCGCTTTTCCAGCTGGTTTCATTTGCGATAGTTATCGGAGTACGAAGTGTATTTACTCGTTGATTGATTAGTGCCTAAACGTTGTTTGGGGCCCAGATAATTCAGCGGCAGATAGTTTTAGATTCGTCGCATCGACTGGGAGCAACTTTTTCACTCACTGAGTATCCTTTTTGTATGTATTGGTGGTAGATCCATTTCCCAGCTACCGATGCCTAACATTTTTCTGAACATGCACCACCATTTGGAATTTAAAAAAGTCTAGCAGTCGATTTATTCTTGGTGGGTCACTTACTTTCCTATTACAAAGCTAAATTGCTTCTTGATCATGCATGTAGATTGCAGCATTCAAAGACAGACGTCTTTACCTGAAAGGCTACGCAGCATATCTGTCGACGCATAGCTGCAACTTTTATCCTTTTTATCGCTTCTGGTCCCTCATCACTGATGTCCCCTTATTACCCCCTACATCTTTTCTATTCCGGATCCCATCTTTGCAATATAAAAGAAATATACCGCTTAAGATAGTGGAGCCAGGTTCCGTGGTAGGTCTTTTGTTTGAACCTTCCTAGGGATTGGCCCTTCGGTTTATGGAAGTCACGAGGCCTTGCTGCTTGGAAAACGGTGTGGACCCTTATGTCAGGATTCCGCAGGACGACGAGCGGCGTGCGACGCAGTGCGTGCGAGCTATGCGCGTCGCGGTAGTTGGGTCTTACTAGGGAAGGTATTTTACTTCCCATGGAACTTTGAAATGAGACCCAGATGGGTCGATAGAGCTTCGAACGCTGATTGTAAGTGTGAAAACCAAAATTGCTAATGGCATTCTGAAGCGAGTTACGAGGGGTCAAAGTTTGCCTGTGACTTGCCTGTGACATCTCAATGGCGAGGCGCTTCGTCATCAGGATGACTAGCGCAGTTCCAGTATTTGCCTCCGTGGTTCAGAGGGAGTGCCCCGCTTCTGCAGGCGCGAGGTTGTGGGTTTGCTTCCCGCAGGTGCGGGTTTTTTTTGCATTTTGTGTTTCATTGTCAGTAAGTGCTTTTCTTTCACTTCTAAACGTTTCCTTGTATGATATTCGCGCGTAGGAGGTCGAATTACCCCTCTGTGCACATTTCCAGCCGGATCCAGTTTTTGGCCCAACTTCGGAAAATTAGGAGTGGCCAGGGGTTAAGTAGGAGTTTTTCAGTTTCCTTCCACAAAAAATCCTGCAAGCTGAACAAGATAACCTAAACATACCTATCACACTTGCCCATCACACTAAACGCACGTAACAAGCGCAAATAAGAGCATTTGCTGAGGAAGGGTGAACGACTACTCCTTTGTCAAATGGGTTGCCAGCCAATAGCTCATCAATTTTTCCGAAATTTGGTCAAATTCTCGAATTAGCTGAAAACTTGTCCCATAGGGTAATTTGATCCCCTGAACACGAAAGTTACACTGGTTTTGCGTGAAAACGTATGGCTCGCGCGCTATGGGCTCCCAAACATACCATGAAATGGTATTACTCTTTTTTTCAGGAAAACCTTCATAACTTCATTCAGGTGATTGTTTGACAGATTCTGAATACAGATTTGAAATCAGCATTTTAAAGCGCGTACAGTGGTATGTGTCTCATTGCAAATGGCCATTTCGACAAACCGTCTGATAGCAAAGTGCCTCGCCAATGAGGTGTCACAGGCAAACTTTGACCCTTCGTATCTCGCTTCAGAATGCCATTTAGCAATTTTGGTTTTCACAGTTATAATCAGCGTTCGATGCTCTATCAATCCCCCCGGGTCTCATTTCAAAGTTCCATGGGAAGTAAAATACCTTCCCTAGTTAGAAGATCACACAGTAATTTAGGGGCGCGATACGCAGTTGACTTGTTATCGCTTCGGGACCCAACAACATGGCGCCTTCAGCTCGTCCGCATTGCTTCGCCTGCGACATGCCACGGTACGAAATCCTGACATAAGGGTGCAGACCCGAACAACGCTGCTATGATCCGAAGTGTCATTTTTCATGCCTCAACCTTCCCCCCCCCCACCCCCTCTCCAGAGGGTTTTCAGTGGTAATGGCACGCTTTGGTTCTTGGAAACGAAGGGTGTTGGGAGCCTGGAAAAAGCGGAATGCTTAAGGGCTCCACCCAACATGAGTCCCCTCAGGTATCCGGAGTGAACGGACTTTAGCAAGGTTGTGAACGAAAGTGTCGAAATCTCGGATTTCGCCGTGTAGGTAACACATCATGCACTCGGAATAAGCTCCCGATCCTGTTCATGCAGAAGGCTTTCACGGTGTTTAGTGGTGGTAAGAGGTGTGTTCTTGAATTTGGGGATGGAAGTACCTTGTAAGGATTTGCTGAATTTCGACTAAAGTAGTTGAAAGTGGAGAAAAAATTATTTTTTCGGCACCCCCTTTATGGTATTGTAAGTAGTGAGAGTGAGCAGTGTGCCGTTTCAATCGTCAACTTGCTAATGGCTCTCCACCCTTGTCCATTGTTAACAACTTCGATCAGTCACCATCAAAAACTCCGTTTTACCCTCTACATACATACACACCTATGAGTATGAACGCGCCATTGTCGGCGGGAGAAACAAAAAGGATTTGGTGACACATTCCTTCTGATGCGCCTTATCAACCGTCATTAGTTGTAACATTTTGAACAATCCACCACTGAAATCTTCGTATCACCACTCGAAATACTTGCTAGAGTCAACGCTCTGAAATGAATGCGAAAAGTGGAAGAGATTTGGTGATATTAGCCTTCCAACGCTCTTTATCAGCACTTATCCCTTGTTATCGCCTCGGGCCTCTCACCGTTTGCTGCGACGCCAGATATGACTTCATGATAAACAGACAAACACACGCTTAGAGAGACAGACAGGCATACTTAGCGGATTATATACAGTAAAATCATACATGGTGTTGAATATTTGGTGTGGGGGTCGATTGGTCTAATTTTCGCTTCGCGGCCCGTCAGCACGACCTGCTGCGATCGGTTGAAATTCCGCTCGGTATGCAGTGAACTGGTATCGTGAGGGACCTTCCACGATTGCAGGTTAAAAGCATCGCGAGTTCTTATATGTTGTGGCTATTGCTGTTACAACGGATAAAACTATAAACAACCCGCAATCGCCGCGCCGCTCGCCGTGGGCGACCGCGCGAAAATTCAACCAATCGGCCCCCACCCGAGCATTCGGGATGCTTTCATGTTCCCAAAAAGTCCTTAGTTCGCGTCATGTCGATTACCCGAAGTGAAGGATCATCAACGAGATTATCGCCGAAAAGGGTCTAACTAGCTCCGCGCTTTGATCACTTCACAGCACTCGTCGCCACCCGTACTCACACATCTTTCACTTATCGATGACGTATAGCCTTCCATAGCAAAGCACGACATCTCCTCACACATTTTAGTTTCTGCTGTTCCCAAAGTATGCTTTCCATTTCAAAGACTGTCTACGGTAGTCATTTATCCGCAATTAGAAACAGGAAAACACAGTGCCACTTCTTTCCACTCCTTTCATTTGTCAGTTCCGCAACGAAATTTTTTCAGTTGCGCGGTTGGACGCTTGCCGCCTGTTCATTCATCCCATATACAGGGTAAATCAAACGCATAAAACGTCTGCTTTCAAGTCCAGTGTTTTTAACTTCAAGTGTAAATTTCATGATAGGGATCAAATAAACAAACGAGTTCAACTGAAGGATGAAAGACTACCGTGGGACCACTGCATCAGATGAGGTGCCGGAAATTGGGTACTTTTACTTTGTCTTTATGAATTTTGATGCAAGCCTCAGACTTTTGAAAATGGAGTCTACAGTGCACCGCAGGCATCCGACACCGACTTCGTTCCACATCTCCTGATGCGACATCTCCACAGCAAAAGCGGTGGTATTGCCCTGCACCCTTGCTCTCCAGATGTCTCCATTCAAAGAAGTCTATCAGCACAGTCGATTCGAAGCTATGAGAAGGAACCCATTCTCACTGAATGACGAAATGGTGCTGAGCAAAGTGCCCAGTGAACCACGGCAACATATGGCAAATTGTCCATTAAAGAATTTTTTGATAGACTTCCACGACTCTTACCGATAGACAGTTTACTATGTAGGGCGCACTGTAGGATCCGTTTTTGAGCGCAGAAAGGCCTGTACACTAGATTACCTAAAATTTAGGATCCCAATTCTGCTGTGACACGAGATAAGAATCGGTCACACACAAGTATACATGCACATACACATACACATACACATACACATACACATACACATACACATACACATACACATACACATACACATACACATACACATACACATACACATACACATACACATACACACATACACGCTTAGTCGATTATAATAGCAGGATTATCATGGTACTGTTATGATTGGATAGGCGGTTGATAAGACATACTATGTACAGAAGTAGGGTGTTTTCAGGAGGGCCCTCTCGATTATATCGCGCAAGCTCAGAGCCAGATACCTGAAGAAGGTTTGGAGTGGAAACCATGGAAAAAGTGGACCGATTGACCTGACCGCGCAGTTCCAGCACATATGATCATAAAGACGATAAGCATAAAGGCGAAATAGGCGATAGACATAACAGAGGGTGCACATTTTCCGTTCACAACACTTGTGTCAGCTCACAAACGGCACGTGCTGAGAGAGCATTCACGTTGATGAGCTGCCAAAAAGTGCCAAAAAAGCCAATTATGCCAGCTCCTCTGAGCCAACAGCTGTCTCAACATTCTCCCATAGAGGAAACTTAATTGATATTCGTTCGGGAACGTCTCACGCCAGAAACGTTTCCCGCCAACGGCTCCTGGTCCTTCAACGAGCTATCTTGCACAGCTATCAAGAAATCTCAATTCTATCTCAGTGCATAATGTCAAAAACTTCTCCTTAGAAAAAAGACGACTATGGGCGAGCTCTGAGCTCGTCAATTGTTATTCGATGTTTCTTTCCTTTAGTAGATAACTTTCAAGACAAGCCAACAAAATCGCACTCAAAGGCCGTTATTGCATTTGATTCGATATCTACTGAATGACGCACTGTCAAGCTCACTCAAAACAAATCAGCCTTCTTGTTTTCGAGATTGGCTTGAGAGCAGTCGCAGCATGTGTCATTCCCACTTATCGGACGAGTCGCCGGTCCCATGAAGGGTTCTTACTCACGTACATTTTGCCTAATTTGTTCAGTACTGTCTTGTATCAGTCATCCTACTCTATAAATTTAATTTGTTTATGTCTGTGCGTGTGTGAGTCCGTCCTTCTGTTTGTCACGAAATTCATATCTCGCGTCATAACAGTGGCGGGACTATGAATTTTACAAGTGATATTTGGGGTGGTGAGAGAATCCAAGCGGTGGTGAAGCGGGTGGGATAGTAGTTGGTACGTACTGATAAGAAGCTTGGAGGGCGAATATCGTTGTTCGCTTTTCGTCTTGATCCTAGAGCGTTGACACTCATAAGTCTTTTGCGGTGTGAGACGGGAATATTAATGATGAGTGATCCGAGTTGATAACGTTTGATGAGGCATCGGAAGGTGTCGCCTATTCCGTTCCGCTTTCCCAGCTGAAATGAAGTATTCACGCTCATGGTGCCTCGAATAGTGTTAAATGCTTGTGAAGATCCAGTTGAGCTTGAGCTCAGTCCTGCGCTTATCACAGTGTGAATTATGCAATATGAGCTTCTTCGTTTTCGGTTGGATAAATTTTGCTATTTCCACATTACAAAATTGGTGCGATACTGTACGATAGCTCAACTGGTAAATGTTGAAACCGTTGCCAATAGTAATTCATAATGAGCCAGCGCAAAGCAATATGATAAGCATTCTCTACAAGCTCATTCTATCTTCTCTGCTAGGTGACTCCATATGCGAGACCATGGCATCTGCAAAAAAGCTCTAGGCCGCGCTCATACTTTGCGCACCGATGCTGACAGCGGCGGCGGCAATTTGACGCCGGCAAATCATGTACTCGCCGCCGGCCACTGCGGCACCAAGTGCCAAGCTATTTGAATTTTTTAGCGCTCAGAGGGGTGTGTCAATGGTCTGCCGCCGTGGTCGGCGAGCGTGTACATGATTTTGACGCCATCTACGCGGCGTCGGTGCACCACCATGATTAAGTAATGCAGCTTGCTGGAGTTCTGAAGTCCACGCTATGATCTTCCTCCTAAATACCCTCGTTTTCATGGCGCACCAATACGTCGCTTGATTCCGCGAAAAGGTAGTTTCATCGAGGCATTGCATCCAAAGCCCGAACATTTACAGCGTGATTGTCATCCTGTGCAAAGTACCTCCCTTGTTTTCGTACTCTCTGTTGGCTCATTTCGGCTACACTCTTTTCACTCATTTCCTCATTCTGGCTCAGGTGGAAACCAGAACTGTTGAACCATTCTTCTCGCGCACTTATGAATTGTTTGCAAGTTCCAGAGACGGCGGATTTATTCCATGGTTTACCATGAAAACTCTTTGAAATCCCATTGCTCAGAATCAGTGGTATCCGAATCATGCGTGGTCAATTAATTTGAAGGGAGACTCGTCGAAGACTAATAAACTGGAGGTGGGCGACTCGTCAAGCATACGTTTCTCAGTGTTGTAGCTCACAAATCATTCGCACTTGTGGAAGCTATGATACCGAGAAATATACGCCTGATAAGCTCCTAATATGATCCACAACTACGTAAAGTATGCCTGTTTTTCAGATTAACTATGGAAGTGGATCCGAAAAATACCATGTTTATTTATTGACGCAGTCCGCTAACCATTGGATCTTTTCGGTAACAAGCAGATAGATAGGCATTGTTTTGTCACCTAATGAAGATGGGGCAAAGGAATATTCCATAGCATTTCCCACGAGTTTCGATTGAATCATGGAATTGATGCCTTCATGAACTATAGTGCTGAATCTGACGGATCTATGTGAGCACAGAAAGAACGGCACCTCTTTCCACCTCAGCAGTTTTCTTATCATACAAGAGTGTAAAAGAAAAGAAAATTAGCTTGTTCTGCGAATTTACTTGGTTCCAGTACCATACGTATCATTCCCGTCATCCAATTTTGTTGAAGTTTGAAGACACATTTCGCGATAACCAGAATAGCTACTTACTTTCTTGTGGCAGAAACTTGAGTAGCTGCCCAGGTGGAACCCTTTTTGGGCCGCCACTATACGCATTCCCAACGCTTCACTTACTAGTACCCATACCGAACAAACCTGGCACTGAACGGAGCATTTTCCAACGTGACGTCTACATGGCCGAAAAGTCTTGCGAACGGTCACAATAAGGTAAGACAGGAATTTTAATGATGAAGACAAGGTTAGCAGCGGCTGAATTGTGCGCGATATCATCAAACACACCCGTTTACAAGTTACTGCTCATGTGAAAACTTTGATGGGGACCTTAATTTTTAAGGTGCCCAGCGTTTTTCGTTCATTTTCTTCTCTGCTGACGATGACTAACTTAGGACCTTTACATTCAGTAATGGGCCCGGTAACGCTCACACTTCATCGCGAGTTGTGCATTCAAACGAGCTAAACAAGCTGTTGTTACCCAGAAAGCGAAAAGCCGCCGCTACGCCCATCAGCGCGTCAACCGAAAAATTGCCTTGACCGTTTCCTCAATGCCCATCATCAGCAGTGTGGGGGCTCATATCTTCAGCTGACCATCCCCTACTTACACTGTTTTATGCGTGTTCACAATTCGCATTCGCAGAAGAAGCCCTTAATTCAGAGAAGAAGTGGTGAACAAATTTAATTCTGAGGACACACACCCTTCGATTCAATGCAATTTGCATATTGCTTTATTCTACAGCTCGTTCTGTGATTTCCCTCTTGTAGCACTGACCAAAAAGTGGAAAGAAGTTTCGGGCGCTACGTTTTGTCCTATTAAAAAGTTTCAATGTTCATGAGTACAAAATAAAGTTACTGAGCCGATGTAAATGCCCCTTCTTCGCCCGCGATCGCTTTCGCTACAGAGTGTGCGAGTTGATGTGGGATAGGTGCGAGAAGACCAAGCGTGAAGTCCAATCATCACATCTATTCGAATAGTAACGCATTAGCCACACAACCTTTCTTGGTACTTGCACAGTACCACGTGAGTTGGTAATATACCTTCCATATATATTAGAAGGCGCTGAATTCAAATCTGTATTCCGAATTTGCGAAATCGCTCTATGTATGAAGTTCGCATGCATCTGCAGCTAGGCCGTTTCGAGCAGAACCAATGATAATGTCGTTCTGGGGGTCGGTATGGTCTTGCTGTCAAGTTTACGTCCGAGTCATAATTTCGAACCAACTTCAGAGAAGCAAGGAACCATGGGATAAGTTTCTCTCTTCTTCAAAAATTTAGCATTTGTAACAAAACAATCTAATAAAGATGGTTTATGCAGTGATGTAGTGTCTTTCCTTAGACTGCCTTTAATGGATGCCACGCGGGTCTCTTCTTCCTACACCACACCACACATTTCGGTGAAACGTTTATCCCAAACTTGAGCCGTCAATTAGAGCAATCGACCGTTGAACGCAGGCAAATAAAGCAAGGCACGGAATGAAGGACGATAATTTCCTATGCGTGAAATCTGTGCGGAGAAAATCGCTAAGTGTCTTATGCGTATAAGAGAAGAAACTGTTAAGGAGAAGACATGGCACTGAATCGATGCTCAGATCAGGCGCGCTTGTATACGCAGATCTTGAAAGCTTCTCTCGGTGAAATTTTTCCTTGTTTTGATGAGGGTAGATACAAGCGCACATTTCCCACCGCTCGGAGCCTGAAAAAAATGTTAAAGTTGCAATATGCAGCAAGCGTGTGTGGAAAGCGCCAGAAAAAAAGATTTTCTTGGCAAGGGGTAACATTTTCTCCTTCATTGAATGTGTTGCCACATAACACCCCGGAATTTTTCCGGAACTTTGAGAAATCTCGATTTGCCAGAAAATAGACTCGACAGACAGAAAATAGACTAGACAAGATAATACGACTTCCTCTCCGCCCCCTCCCCTCTCCTTCCCCCCCCCGGCGTGATTCTCTCACAGGTTATACTTGGAAGCTTTTTGTAGCTCGCTCGTTGCAGGTGACTGCACTGACCAGGTAATGGTATTGTTCATTCACTGAAATCTTCGTAGCTTTGTTCACAAAGTCTTTTCGCAAATTTGGAGAGCGCATATCTACTCAGCGCCTTTGACGTATACATCCACTAACATTCCATTACAAATGGCCGGGATGACCTGTTAATCTTCTCTTATTAGAAGGATCCCATGTTCTTGTCAGGATACACTGAAAATTGGAAAAGACAAGGTGATAAGAACGCTTGGTGATTTCGGTGGTTTTATAAAAAGGGAGAGTGAGATCAGATCGTTGACGACACAAAACTTCACGGATGCACAGAACCTGTCGCAAATCTTCCCTGAAAATTCTCTGGATGCGATTCTGTAGACCTAGTATAATGTAAAATGACCGGATGGTTCCTTTCCTCATTCTTTAGATCCCCGATTCTCCGGGTAATACTTCAGTCATTGGGCATATAAAGGTAACATGAGCGATAATTCAGGTGTTCGAGAAGAAGAGAATTGGTCCTTATATGCGAAAGCTAGGGGTCCAAGAGGACATTGGGTGACAGAATTTGCGGCAAGGGGCGTATACATAACCCTTCGACTTCTTTTACAAAATCTACCTCCGTGCAGCAAACTCCACACTTTCTTAAAATCTACCTCCGTGCAGCAGCCTCCACATTTGTTGGCCCCTCCTACAGGCGAGTGCGTCATTGAACTGCGTACCATTGCCACGTAATACGCAACCGTGTAGCTCTGGCCCATACATATGTGTGCTCCTTTGATCTTGTCCAAACGGAGATCAACGGTAACAAAACGCATCCCATTTCTTCACTTTTTGGCTGTAGCATTTCAATTTTCCTCACGGTCACACATCTACTACCCTGTTCAGCGAGGCTTACCACTTATCGCTCTACTCGGCTGCTGGCTTGTACTGGTCAACCTTGACTGACAGAGCCAAACGTGAGAGAGAACAAAAGAAACTGGATAATTGCAGCTGTGTTATCCAATGTGAAGGATGTCAAAGACCTTTTATAGCTGACCTGGCTATATCTAGGAAGCTGTACACCAGCGAATCGACTTAGAAAAACAAGGATGTTAGTTCGGTTGACCCATATGAAGTAGACCTTTTTGAGATTGGAAGCTATGGCACATGTTGTGGGGCGAGCTCATCGAAGAATATTCTTGAGATATTACACCCTGGATCTTCATCTACCTCGCCACTCGGTGTGACATAGACGTTTCTGGCGCGTGCCATCGGCAAAGATATTCTCGCCTGTCATCTAAGCACCTGAAATCACTAAAACCCACATCAATCAACTAACATTTCCCTTCTTCCCCTTCCCTCAAATGTCGTAAGACGAGTACTAGATCCAGTTGAGGGGAGTTGATTGGAACATCGGCTGCCCTAAGAAATCTAATATTCAGGGAAACGTACTCAAGTGCTTTCGCAGCATGCGTAATGCTCACAAACTGGTACTCGAAAAAATTTCGCCCTTTTTCCTGAATGGCGAAGTCCTGCAGGGGGGCCATTACTATTTGAGGACTTTTAAGATACGCTAGCAGGCTCAAAGATATTTTGAGCTTTCTTTGAACTTCACTTTTGTCTACTTTATTTACCTTCTCGTTTAAAGACACCGTAAGGGAGTAATTTTGACTTACGGTAGAACAGACGTAGTGTGGACGAGTTCAAGTGGCCGCCATTGCACAAACTCGCCAATTTGACACCTTGGCATGGTGCCAAGAGAAGATGTTTTCATTATAAAGTTGTTCATTCCTTTTACCTCCTCCTTTGTTCTTTCTTATATTGTTTCTAGATGTACTTACATGAATGTTAATGTAGTTGGGAATGGCCGCTCCACTACGCTGGGAGTCAGGTGCTACAACTAAAGTTGGCCCGCGGCCGTCTCCTACAGCGGACAACTCGGAACGCCAGTGCGATGATGCGAATGAGGCGCGAATACACACCGCAGCGATACACTTTTGAGTTCGGGTTTTTTCACCGATTATCGCTTCTAACCTTCTGCGTTCGTTACGAAATGCTCATTTCTTTGTATGTTTCTCTTGTTTCGGACCCCCTTACGGTTCCTTTAATGCTCTGCTTGTACAAGTGGACATTGACATAACGAAGCTGCTTTTGTGAGAGCAATCATTTCTGCCATCTTGTTAAAAGCTCTAAAGAATTGCTGAGCTTC
Source organism: Trichostrongylus colubriformis (assembly GCA_963978905.1). Lineage (NCBI taxonomy): Eukaryota > Metazoa > Nematoda > Chromadorea > Rhabditida > Trichostrongylidae > Trichostrongylus > Trichostrongylus colubriformis. The sequence goes on along the minus strand of OZ022256.1, from coordinate 34,305,454 downwards.
TCAGAGACATAATAATTCAGATATCTACATTTCACGCTGCACTACACCACCAGCGATTCTAACATACATGTTTGGGAAGGTGTTGAAAGGTTCGAAGAGATCTGTATCTTTGACAATGTACAGGGGGTGCCAAAAAAAAGTAATTTTGTCTCCTCCACTTTCAATCCCATTTTAGTCGAACTACAGCAAATTCTGTTGAGGTAATTTCATCCCCAGGTTCAAGAGCAGACCTCACTCTATCACTACACTTCGTGGCAGCCTTCTGCACGAGCAGGAATGGGAGCGAGGAAAGAGTAAACAAGATGTGTCACCTCAACTGGGCAAAATCCGAAATTTCGTCGCTCTCGTTCACAACCTTGCTGAGGTCCGTTCACTCTGGGTACCTAAGGGGATTCATACTGGGTGGTGTTCTTTAGGATTCGGTTTTTTCCGGGTTCCCAGCGCCCTTCTTTTCCAAGAGCCAAAACGTGCCCTTACCACCGAAACCCCTCCGGAGGAGGCATGAAAATGATACTTCGGATCATAGCAGCCTTGTCCAAGCAGCAGGGGCTCTGTGACTTTCATGAACAGAAGGGCCAATCCTCAGGAAGCTTCCCACAGAAGACCTACTACGGAGCCTGGCTTCATCGTTTTACGCGAACCATGGTACTGTAGGTACTCCAAAGACCGACTGCGCCGAATGAAAGCTCCATATTTCTGTAAGGTGAACGTAGGGAGCCACAGCTTGTTCCTGCTTTTAGGGGAACATTTCGGAAATATTTTGCCCCAATACTTTTATCTTTTTCGTTTTCCCATATTTTGTATAATTAGCAGATGTGAGCCGTAGGCAAAATTACTTTTTTTGGATGTAGATCAGTCTCGCCAATGATGCTCATACCCGGAAATCCGATGATGACTATCAATATCGCTTCACTAGATACAGTGCATGAAACGAAACATGAAAGGAACCCAAAATTGCCTTTTTTCAATTTAGATCGAAAAACTGGAAGAACAGCTTCTGGTCTGCACTCCCGCCGACAACTTTTGAACAGCTGTTAACGGGAAAAGCGCATTTAAAATTTTTGAGCTCGATGTTGATATACTTCCCACTCTGCGTATCTGACCACGACTCGTGACCGTAGTCTCTTCATACTTACGATTCGAGCTCGCGTATCCTCGTAACTTCGGTCTCTCCACGTCGCACATCACTATGTGGAGCTCTATCTCGGCCGGATTCTTATCTTCCTAGTAAGAGACTTGCATGCGGCTCTCAGACTGTGTTCACAGTTTTGGAGTTTTCGGAACTGCAGAATTGCGGAATCTGTGGAAAACGATACAGATACGTAGAAAACGATAAAGATACGCATCGAATGGGAGAATCGCGGAATTTGCAGAATTGTGCAAATGCAGAATTATGGAATTTGCGGGAATGAAGAATCGTAGAGAAGGATAAGACAAGTATACTCTGGGAGCATTGCGGAATTTGCGTAATTGTGGAAATGCTGAATCGTGATGTGCAATCTGCGGAAAGGGATAAGATACGTATCTTTTGCTCTTCACGCTTTCCACAATTCTTCATTTCCGCAAATTCCGCGATTCTCCCGATCGATACCTGTCTATTCTTCATTCCACGATTTTGCTAACTCCGCAGTTCTCCCAGTCGATACCCATCTAATGCCCTTCCACCAATTCCGCAGTTGTGCAATTCCGCAAATTCTAAAAGTGTGAACGCAGCCTTATTGTTAGTAGGCGAATGCAACGTAAACATATGGGTAACAAAAGGATTCAATTCGTACACTATTCCTTTAAGTAGCGGACTAGGATGGTATCGAGACCACGCGTACATTTGGAACGCTATTTACCATGTCATTTTCGAGGCGACTGAGGAGTGATCACCTTGCCAGTATGAGCAGATCGAGCATACAATGCGGTCATTCCCTTCAGCCATTTTAGGGCCCATTTGAGGGAATATGTGATGAGGTAATTTCAGTGATGTTGTTGGTACCCCATTGTTTATTACGATTGCATTTCAATTCAGCAGAATTGGGCTACAAATGTTTCGCTGTCGACAAGCATAGCTGCTCGCGTCGACATAGTTTTGCACCTACGAATCTCGTTGAATATCGAAACCGTTTCCGCACTAGCGCTGTGCAATGCCTTTCATTTCACCTAAAAAAACATTTTTTGTTTTCATTGCCACTCCACAAACCTGCAAATGGGCGAAAAAGTTTTGCCGAAAGATCATCTATGCACCCATGACTTCATTAGAAGTAACTGATGACCTTGGTCTCGTTACATAGTACTCTATGACTGGATTTTGCCATCGTCAGCCATGAATCCCCTACTAAAGGTTGAGGATGCCAAGCCGGAAAAAATCATTCGCTATCAATGTCTTTTGGAACGGTCTACACAGAGAGTGATTTACGGGTCCAGCTGACGTACAAGTTGGCCTCTCACCCTCCCATACGAAATTACTGCCTATTCTCCGATCACGGATTTCAGAGGTGTCAGTTGTCATTATATCACCTTCGCCTGTACACTCAAACACTGGGACCAGAACTACAGATTACCCATGGGGATAAAACTTCTACGAATATGATTTTGTTCCCGGGATGATTCAATATATTAGGTTGATCGGAAAGTTTTGATAGGGTTGAGAATTTTTTCTATTTTATTTTACAACTCAGCAAGTAATGCAGGCTAATCAACAATATAATAAACATAGTTAGTTATAACATTGTCCCACCCAACGGGCAGGTCGGCGATTCTCTTCTCCCAGAATTAGGAGGATTAGGGTCAAAGAAGTCACCGACCACTTGTCCGAGGTGGTCATTGTTGACGAATTTTTTCGTTGCTAAGAAAGCTTTAGGGGGCCGGAGCAAGTGGTATTCTGAAGGGATAACATCAGGGGAATAGGACGGATGTGGAACCTTGTCCCAGCCAAGCTCTTCCAATTTTCCAAGGGTCCCTCATATGGGTAAAGAGAGCCGTGCAAAATTGAAGGAGCTAGGTTGGGACCCGGTTCCACATGCACCCTATTCACCTGATACTGCCCTCTCAGATTACCACTTGTTCCGGCCCCCTAAGGCTTTCCTAGCAAAAAAAAATTCGTCACCTTGAACAAGTGGTCGGTGACTTCTTTCACTCCTAATCCTCCTAATTCTGGGAGAAGAAAATCGCTGACCTGCTCTTTAGGTGGGACAATGTTGTAACTAACGATGGTTATTATATTGTTGATTAGCCTGCACTACATGCTGAGCAATAAAAAAAATCTCAACCCTATCAAAACTTTCCGATCAACCTAATATTTAGTTTCACGCAATTCCTATCATGGTTTCATTTGAACATCACGTAACAGCTTTATTAGGGAGGGCGTTTCCCATTAGATATGCCTGGTTTCTATAAGATATACAGGGGGTGCCAAAAAAAAAAAGTAATTTTGCCCACGGCTCACATCTGCCAATTTTACAAAACGTAGGGAAACGAAAGAGATAAAGGTATTGGGGCAAAACATTCCCAAAATGTTCCTCTAAAAGTAGGAACAAGCTGTGGCTCCTCACGTTCATGTTCATAAAAATATGGAGGTTTCATTCGGCGCAGTCGGGCTTCGGAGTACCTACATTTAAAAATTCGCTAAAAACAGTGGAGCCAAGCTCCGTGGTAGGTCTTTTGTGGGGAGCTTCCTGAGGGTTGGCCCTTCGGTTCTTGGAAGTCACAGAGCTCTGCTGCTTGGACAAGGCTGCTATGATCCAAAGTATCATTTTCATGCCTCAAATCGGCCTCCGGAGGGGTTTCAGTGGTAGGGGAACGTTTTGGCTCTTGGAAACGAAGGGCGCTGGGAACCCGGGAAAAACACAGTGTTAAAGAACACCATCCGGTATGAATCCCCTTAGGTACCCACATTGAACGGACGTCAGCAAGGTTGTGAAATAGGGCGAATAAAATTCGGATTTTGCCCAGTTGAGGTGATACATCTTGTTCAGTCTTTCCTTGCTCCCGTTCCTGCTCGTGCAGGAGGCTGCCACGGAGTATAGTGATAGAGTTAGGTCTGCTCTTGTTTCTGGGGATGAGAATACCTCAATAGAATTTACTGTAGTTTGGCTAAATGGGGTCGAAAGTGGAGGAGACAAAATTACTTTTTTTTTTTGGCACCCCCTGTATATGCTTGGTGCCGCTATATGAAATAATCTCAAAAATTGAAATTAGAGTGCTGACTTTCGAATATGTGCAGATTATCAGCTTTGCATAAACAGTGAATTACACAGCTGTGTATCCTTTAAATCGAATTTGCTAATTCAATATTCGCCTTTCTCCAAGTATTCTAGCATGCCTAAATTGAATTGTCGCTGAAAGATTAGTCATAAGTGTCTCTGCAACACGTCTTCTGAGGAGACTTTTGTCAACTCCCTACTCTGAAAAGTGGGAGTTGACAAGATGGTGGTGATCAGAACATGACAAAAAAGACAAAGCTCTCAAATGTCATACCACTCCTTAGGCCTCTCACTGCCCAACCCTCCCTGGGGATAAAGTTCCTACGAATATGATTCTGTTCCCGGGGTGATTGAATTCATTCAGTTTTACTCAACTCGTATTTTGTGGTATGTACTATGTATCACCTGGCTGATTTATTCTGCGTCTGTATAGTATGCACGTTCATCATTGCGTGAAATACCAGGATGCGCAGGATAAATGAAACGCATAGCCAGAGCCTACATACTATGGTGGGTGCTATGTAGATGTAACATGGAGGTTTCACACACCAAGCGGAATCGCACTATAGATACATATGAGATTGAAATACAAGATCTATAACCGATACACCTATGGTCAACCCATGGTAAGATCAGACGCTACACAAATCGGGTCTAGTGGAATACCTACACGATGAAGCCATTCGATGAAAGGTCTTAATAACTCGAGGGCACCAAGGGGAGTGATTTGGTATTCAGGGTTGAAATGAAATGTCCACCATAGATGAAACAGTTGCTTTTAGAGAAGTGACATGTAGGGCAACTCGCACTGAGAGAAGCTTTAGCTACGCCGTGGCGCACTGCTCGAGGGATCCTTAGGGAGGTCATATTTAGGGTTGAGAAGGGAAGTGGTTGTATTTTTAAAGACTTCTCGTGGATTCTTCGACGACCTCTTTTCTTTGGGTGTGTTGCAAGGGGAGACGGTCGTTTGGCGCGGCCCCTTGAAGCTAATTTGCCAATGGGGCACTGCCAAAGCTCCTCCCCTAAAAAGGCTTAGGTAAATCTGGGAGAGTCCAGACGGCCCACGGGCCCCATTGGCAATTTAGCTGCAAGGGTCGCGCCAAACGACATACACCCGTTGCAAGTGTTCCGATTTCTAGAGGTCGGCACCGAACTGGGTCACCGCCCTTCGCGAATTGTCCGAATGGTGGCGTGTCCTGCCGTCTGGGCTCTTCCAGATTTGCCTAAGCCTTTTTAGGGGAGAAGCTTTGGCAGCGTTATTTACCTGTCTTTACCTTATTGCGATCCGCCGCGCAACCTGACCTGACCTCACAAATCAGAACACTTGCACTCCACCCCTTTTCTTTGGAGGTTCTTAGACCGATGAGGTGATCCCTAGAGAGCTCGACGATAACCATACTCGGTACTAGGTAGCAAAGCTTATAATTATCGCCCGTAATGATGTAGAGCAAAGGTTGCGGTTTGATTGCTCCACCAGCGGTGCCGCGGGCGTTCCTCCACTACCTGCAGTCGCCTTTCATAGGAGCAGTATCTCAATTCAAACTACGATCAGGCCTTACTTAGACCCCACACATACATATCTGATATGGCTAATGACGCCTCAGGGCCGACAGCGCAGAAAACACAATTTGTTCTGTTCGCAGCGCGAACCAGACATTCAGGCAGGCTTCCCGAGGCATGCAGTTTTAAGCATCCCTGGTTTTGCTATTCAGGGAAACGTGGAGGCATACACATTTTGTTTGATTCCTTTGTTCGTTGAGTGTGGATTATCCACTTTGAGCATAATCTCTGTGTAATATAACATTGATTACTGGTTAATGTGCTAGATTGAGAAAAAGGTCCCATTTGGAACCTCATTTCCTTTTCTCGAGCTGAGCTTTCATCTAAAGCTCGTATGCTTCATGAGCGATCAAGGACTAACATTTCATGTTTACCTTCAGCAGCAAATTGTGCAGCAAATAAAACCTATTCTCTCAACACTGAGGGCGATTCAGGGGTGGGAAAGGGATCCAAGGGGCTACTAACGGCTATCATTCGCTATTCTATTCACTCGACACACAGTACGCTCGTCATTCCTCCAAGTACTTGGCATTTTTGTAATTTTTTATTCATCAATGTATGAATACCCACTCAATGCTGTCAGAAGAGGGAGCCATGCGGATCTGACGTAGAACTGAAAGGTCATACATTGTGGATCATACCTTGTAATTTCCTGCTTCGAAGGCATTCCTTGCCACAGAACAACTCCCTACAACATGAGTTGAGTAATGCATAAGCGCAGAATCGAAGTTATCGAAAATATCTTAGGCTGCGGTTCATTTCCGGCAGTCAAGTTCAAGCCTTCATAGGGTACATAAGGAGGTTCACGGGGCGTGGTCGACGAGTTTTTCCACTGCTAAATTTGCCAGCGATCGGTGTGACTGGTGTTACTTCTACAGCATCAGTCGAGCTTCCACCACTTTTAGCCACCCTGACATCCATAAAGTGATGGAAGTTCTTGGCGATATCAACCTCAGGAATGGCGGGCACGTTCAGCACCCTCGGAGGTGTGGCTCTCAAGGGCTCGTGAACTATCTGCGTCATTCAGTTGAGTCTCTCCTCTTTCAGATGCTTCTCCGCTAACTTATTTTATCGCCGAATGTGCCTATGAGTAGTCTTCAAAGTCTTTGACATTCGGATTTTGTCAGTAATTGCTTCTGCCTCTCACCATCTTTAGCTGCACACTTTCTTGAAAGTTCTGCTCAATCATCTGAAGTTGAAGTGAACAGGCTCTGAAACGGTCTCAATGTTTTTTTCGTAATTGTTAGGTGAGGATTTCTACCCTATGAGACTTTAAATTCATCCCTCTCCATGTTCACAGCTGATTGATTTCCATTATGTAGTACACGCTTGTCAAGCCGTTTACCTATTTATGATGAGAAGCGAGGTTGTTTCTGACCCGAGTCAACCTGCCACTTACGATAGTCGCAATGATATTTTAGATCCGGAACTGAGCGCCTGCCGTTTTCTTTTCGGTGGGGGAACTCAACTTCACAACAATCTTGACTCGAAAATTGTAGGGTCTGCTTCCCTAATGTCCACAATTTCTGAAGAAAATTCCTTTATGTGAAAAGGCAACCACTGGTTAGGGTGCTAATCTTTTAGCAAAAGATTCGAAAAGTACGCTGGGATCTGCTGAAATTCTCAATCGAGCCTGTGAAAAACAGCTTGTCCATCTTTGCGAAATGAGTTTGCCCGATTTTGTGGAGTGTAGATTTACCCTTGTCAATGTTATTTTCCTCGGTGGCTCACCTCGCTCTCCGTGAAGACGGATTATTAAGGTTATTTCTCGACCGTGTATCCCGCTTGAAGGCACAGCTCGCAATAAGATGACTCATTCGTTGCCATCTGTGAGCAAATAGCCCCCCACCCCTCGCAACACGAACAGTTAGACTTTAACCGGAGCGCTAGGGTGTGGTAAACGTGTACAGAAAGCGAACACAGAATCGTGCCCTCTGTTCCATGATGACCGATATCTGTCATCGATCAGCGGAGCAGAGGGGGCAACTAACTGGCAAAAAGGCAAGTACGAGCCATTGCAAGTTTTAATTTTAAGTAATTTTTTTACTAACTTTTTCACTTGGTGTTATAGATTGTGATAAGATAGGATTGACTAAATCCTGGTATCCTGGTAATGAAGGTAACGCCAGGGGTGAAATACGTATGCCTGAATTTTATGTAATGTGATCAAATAAAAAATTGTGCAAACGCCTGCCTGTCCTGTGCGAAGCCTATCTTGGTTTTTCTTTGTTACTCCAGAATCTCAGGAACTTCATCGAGCACGATGCCGAGTAGGGTTCTCGTGGACTGCGCTGTTAATGCAGGTCATGGGTTTCTCGGGATGGAAATCCGGCAGGACCTGTACTGAGGGCAAAAGCAGTTGGATAAAAAATTGCTAGCATATTTTTGTAGAGTTACAATCTGCCTCAAATGGAATGTTACAGTTGTTCCGACGGCAAAAGTTCCGAAAACTTAACGAATAAAAATGACGAGTAATCAGACCTCAATCCTATACATACCTTACCTCTCATTTCCCTGAGACCTGACTATTTCCGCTTATCGGCGAAAAGTGATAAAGCCGCATTTATCACTTCTCTCTGCTACATATAGATGAATTTTTTTGTGAACTGTCGCTATTACTGTTTTACTTAGAATGAAGCCCTCCACTAATCATTGTGCCCAGATGTGTGCACACTAGCCTCGTGAGTTATCCAACCGGGGGAACTACGATCCCTTCAGCAAAGGTAGCTGAAGCTTTCAGTCGAAGTTGAAGACAGTGATAGGGGTAATGTGGGATCTCCCAATTCGGTCACGCAAGCCAAAGCTAGGGGCCTAATTGTAGGAAGACTATATGAGGCGAAATTTCCTATAAGAAAGAGTGCCCTCGGGTTCTATAAGAGCAGTCTTCTTCAACAGCTGCCACTCGTTTCTAGCCAGCTCCTCTTTTCGATCCGACACCCCCTTTTTGAGAATAAACGGCTCAAATGGGGCTCTACTTGGGTTTTTGATTTGCATTCCGATTTTCTTCACATCACTTGAGTCCACTTCAGCCTGTCGACATTCACATTTAATGACCTTTCCATATTGGGCCCGACTTACCCCTATCACGGCAAAGTAAAGTAAAAGCTCTTGCAACTTCTGAGACAGACTGGGGATTTTGTACATCTTCGTTTAAGCGCACTCGTAACTTAACGATTACTACGAACAATTACCGTGGCTAATTTTAGTTAACTTGTCTATTTCCTTCGCCTCCCTAAATGGCTTCAGCTAACTCGCTTAACCAGGACGGTCTATGAGAGCATGCTGAGGTTTTCGGATACGGTTTTTTTGCAACCTGTTGGGTTACATACGGAAACAAAAAACCCGTGTCAAATTCGGCTAAATGGTTCTGAGGGTCAAAAACAGAGCAACAAAAGTTGCTATTTTGAGCAGTTCCTTGCACTGCTTCCCATTTATGGCGTTCAGTACATACAGTAGCGCTCAAAAGTCTTCGGCTGATCTTTCACTTGGGTTTTTCACTTGTAACTTTTTTGCAACTGCACCGATCTAAGAGAAATTTCAGTATGTTGTACTTGAAGACACTGTATACTAAATATACTATTTAGGTGCACAACGGTGTAGGTTACGTGGTTAAATGCATTTTTTTTGTTTTTGGAGTGTCATCGCTAAGCCGTCCCGCTGTGCCGCTGCCATAAGATGTCGTGGTCTTTTTACAAAATATTAATGATCTCTGAGGTTTGCTCGTTTTGTTTTTGTAAAGAAAGCCGTTTTTTATGACCACGCCTTTTACTTTTTTTCCGATGGTCTTGTAGTAAATTCATGTAAAAAACCATGAAAAGTGTCAAGCGGCACTCAAGTAGAGGGAAATGTTGGCAATAGGTTCAGGCATCACATATTAAAATTTTGTCAAATTTGGTAAAGTAGAAAAAAGTTATAACAAAAAAATTTGGCCGAAGACTTTTGAGCGCTACTGTATATGAATGGAAGAACAACCTCTTTTGACCTTTATCAAAATCAAGCGAACTCAATCCAAAATGTGTAGGCATCTGTGATAACTGTTGAATTGGGCACTGAAAACTTATAAGAAATGCACTGGTCGAAGCAGATGCAGTGGTTACTGTTCGGATGAATAATGGGTGGTCTCTCACTTGAGGTGTTCATGGATCGGCTTCCTTGATCCCTGGATTTTGAGTTTTCACTGTCCAGAGCTAAACCAAGTGAGGACATGTAATGTCCTCACTTGGTGTCCACTGTAATGTGTCCCCGCTGTAATGTCCTCCCATTACGCAACATTATCTCCTCCTAATTATGATCATAATAATGACGGATCTATGAGAGTATTATGTAAAAATTAACCATTCAAGAAGTGTAACTGCCATCAAGCGGGCTCTTGTGGATGGGGAGTCGAACATTCCAGAAAAGGTGTCACCTTCGCGTGCATTAGCTACCTCATGCAATCACGATCACGAAATCTTCGAGAGATTGGATTCAATTCTGCCGCTTCATTCATCTCCGTTTACCGCGCTCTATATTATCGAAAATCCTAAAATGTATAGCTTGTCAATAGCTAGCATGATAAAGGCTGACATTATCCTTACATAACTACCCTGCCATCGTCGTAGTGATGCCTCTTCTCGGAGTTTTGCGGCAAACATTCGCCTGTCAGAAGTCCTCTAATTGTCTACGTTTTGGATATGTGACTCTTCTATTTAACTTGACAACACAGAGGTTTCACATTTCGGTTTTGCGCGGCATCCCATCATCAGCATTAGCTCATCTTAATTACTCACGGCATAGTATCCTTGCGACTCCTTCCACTTTTCATTTTTCTTTCTGTCAAATTGGCCTGTATACTTTCCCTTCATTCATTAACTTAAAGATAATAAAGTAAATATGGGAATGTGGAGTGACTGGCATCAGTCAATTGTTTTGAAATAGCTGCGCATTCGACACTGATGATTTCTTGGGCATGTGCCATTGGGACAGAAAATTGGCCGTGTTTGGCGCACGACACGATCTTGCTAGCTATGGGGCCGCATTAGTTGGCGGTTACACCTACATAGAATAAGGAGTAGGGCACCGGCATCACACTAGGACCCATCCAATACGGTGCGCATAGCCTCCATCGCACACCGAATGAAGCAAAGCGAATTTTCTGTCTATATAGCACACACTCATGATTTCATTTCTAGGAAAAGCTATTTGTATCTTAACGCTCGCAGAGCAGGATAGGTAACTTGGTCAGGGTCATGCATCAGGGTTAAGGAAAAATTTTGTAAAAAAATCTGGAATACAGGCGTCAAGAGTCATAGTACTGCCATCCAGAACAAATTATGATTATCGATTGATGACTTTCTCAGGAAGCACATTGCCCCAAAAGTGACCAAAAACAGAAAAGAGATGGGTGACTGAGGAGTTTTTGAGAAAATCTGTCGTAAAAATGGCCTTCTGGAACTGCTGGAGTCACCTTTGCGAGGTGCTAAGTATTATATCCGGATGCATTCTTATTCTGCTGTACGAGCTCTGCCAGCACAAAGACTGACCTGGCAACTTTCTTCCTATAGGGCTTCTTAGAAGGAAAGGCTCCCAGGTCACCGTGACCATTCAAGATGAGTTGCATATGTTCCTATGTGGTTTCAATCGGTAGTCTCAAATCTGCACTCCGAATCTGCTAAGCGATTCTGGGAGTGGAGTTATGGAGATTTTCTGAACAAATAATGCTATTACGCGGTTAGTTCGGGAGCCCATAGCGCGCAAGTCAGTCGTTCTCATGCAAAACCAGTGTGTTTTTCGTGTTTACGGAAAGAAATTACCTCAATAGTCATGTTTTTAGCCATTTTGAGAATTTGACCAAGTTCCGAAAAAATTCATTGGCTATTGGCTAGCAACCCATTCAACGAAGGAGCAGTCGTTGAACCTCGCCGAGAAAAGGCCCCTGTTTGACGCCTCTTACGTGCATTTTTGTCATGAGCATAATAGATATGTCTAGGTTATCTCTGTACAGGTGGCACGATTTTTTGTAGAAAAAAAATTCAAAAACTACTACTTACCCCCTAGGCACCCCTAACTTTCCGAAGTTAGGATAAAAACTCGATTTGGCTGAAAATTTACACAGAAGGGTAATTCGAGCCTCCGAGCGCGAACATCATAGTCGTTTCACGCAGCAATACCCAATTCCTCACAATCGCAGAATAATCGGGTAAAAAAGATGGGCAGAATGATCAATTACCCAGAAAAGAACGAATCTTTCCATATTACTCATCAGTGGGGGGAGATGCTTCAATGAAGCGTAAAACATTTTGCAAACGCTTAGCAAACATTCGAAGCAGAAGCAAAACCTATGAAAAAATTCAAAACAAAAGCATATGCACTACGTGTTCGAACCATCATGCCCCAAATTGTAGCCCGACACCTTACCAGCTGCTCCATCCGAGCTCCTCCAGCAAATTTTCTCGAGTCGCATATGACCGGCATCTGCGCTTGCGCCGTATCTTTCAGGCATTCGTACCATCCTTCCCAGAATCGCTTAGCGGATTTGGAGGGCAAACTTGAGATCCCCGTTTGAAACTACATAGGAACCTATACAAATCATCTTACATGGCCGCGGTGACCCGGGAGCCTTTCCTTGTTAGTAATAATTGTGAAGAAGTGACCGCAGTCATCAATAATGTGCTTCTCGGACGTCAAGTAGTGGCTAAAAGTAATTACTACCGCTTTGTGTCTGTTGCACGCACAGCTACTCGTGCGTCTAACACTTTTGGGGAGGAATACCAGTGAAGTTATCTTACAAGTTAGGGTGCTCACAGTCAGTCTCTGCCACTGTAATTTTCGACTATTTGAGAAACGTCACTTTGTTATTATGATCTCAGAAACTGCCTTCTTCTCACCGCGAATGATGTGTGTAACCATGATAGGTATTGGGTTCCGTATTTTTTTGAAGATTTACTCGTTATGACGACCCATCGTGATAGTATGGCACCGTTTCATTGAAAACACATGGAAAAAAAATCACGAGAGAAACAGTAAATGGAAAGCCAGTCCCTAGTGATGAAAAGACGAGAAGTAGCAGAGGCGAGCTAGCGAACTCTCTTCAACCCATCACTGACTACAATGTCATGCACTGTGGCGTAACCGTGACACTACACTCCACCACATGGAAGGTTAGATCACGCGCGCTTAGGAGCTCTACCTACACCACCGTTATCGAAGTGGTTGGGATAAGGTTCGCTTAGCAGCATGTCATTCAATCTACTGACTGAAATGTCGATATACAAAGTAGTTTTTACTATACGAATTTGAGAAGAGAGCCTAGTGCTCAAGCTCACCTGTAGAGTTGAAATTCGTTAATGTTTAAAACCCTTTAATGTGTTTTAGAGAAAATTGAAGGCATCACATTATTCCCTACACAGTCAAATCCACCTGAGGATTTGGAACAAAAGAATACTCAAACAATGTTGAGTCTTCAATAGGCTAGTAAATTGTAGTTTCATCGTTTCAAGGAAGGGTGATTAAGTCCTAGTGAGTTTTTCTAAAACTGTTTCTCCATCTTATATATAAAACAAAAAACAGGTTCAAATTTGCCTATTTGGTTTTGGGATTGCCAGAAAAGCGGTGATGGTTCAATCCTCATAAAATAACCTTGGTAATCCATCTTCACCGAGAGCGTGGTAAGCCATCTGCGAAAGAAAACATCGACAAGTCTGGGTCATTCTTCAGCACGACTTCGGGCTTGCACGTTATCCACTTGTCGCCCTTTCACATAAGGGAGCTAAACCGTCCCTGGTTCGCATCGCTCTGAGCCACGAGGGTGTACGCCAATGATGAGCAGTCAGTGATGCGCTTGTTTGAGGGGAGCATCTCACACGCGAAAAGTTTGCTGCTCGGCATGAGGCCTAGTCAAAGAGCTCAGAGCCCTTCACCGCGAATTTCACTACATACTGTCTCCTTGCAATTCATACTATCATTAATTGTAAATAAATATTTTTTGCCCTGTACATAGACGTTTCTGCTACCTGGCGGTAGTGGGATTTCCGAGGGAACGGAATCATTTTATGCATGTGATGTAAACATCGCGTGCATTTTAATCTCGATAAGGTCTCAGTTCTTCATTCACATCAAAGTTCCCCGTGCTGTTTGCTTTCATGAGATTTCACTGACGAGGAAATCCTTGAAAGCATGACTATGTACAGATTGAGGCTCCATTTAGCTCTGCTTTCAGAGACAAGGCCGCTTATAAGTGTGTATGTCCTCGTTGTAAGCACTATTGGTGATTAAGAGGTGGACAATTTTAAAAGACTCTGACTACTCATGGAAGGCCTTCATTCCTGTTGAAAGTCGCGAGCAGTCGAGCGATGAAAACGGCTCTCTTGGTGAATGAAGTAATGGGGAGTAACCGGAACCACCTGAATATTTTCATGTTTTCTTCGAACGCCTCGTGGTTTTTCACCGAAAACAACGACTCGGCTGCTCAACGCCACATTTCCTTCTCAAAAGTGAACTTCATTAGTCTTTGGGGGGAAAAATCATCAGATCCTATGCTGCTGATTGAATTACCTCAAAATCTTTTACTGTTATGTGGAATTCATTTTGTATTTGATTTCGTTTCGTTTTTGAGAGATTAGGATGAAAGAAACGAGAGGAAAGATTTTTTCAGAAAAATCGCATTTCAGTAATCTCGATAACGGCTACACAGCTTCAGCCTTTTGATCTGGGAGGGCTTCCTCAAGTGTGGCTCGAGCCTCTTCCAAACGCTTCTGTCACACGCTGATTGGTGCAAAACGTCTTTTGTCATCGGCAACCACTCTTTCCGATGTCTTTAAATTCATGGGACTCCCAGAGCGTGTCGTTAATTGAGCAGCTTATTTTTTCCATTCTTTTTAACATATTCCTTTACGACAGACTATTATACATGTTAATTTTTCTGTAAGATATACATATTATTATCGAGCATATACAAGGAGTTTTGAATATGCTAACTTCAACCTTTGCTGGTTTTCGACTCATCTTCTTTTCATGTGCCTTCAGTATAGTCAAGGATTTCGAAACCGTGGAATGAATCCTTCACACCCATCACTTCCTTTCCTTGATAAGCTTTCAGATGCCACCTTCATAAACCTTGAAGGTGCTAAACACAGGCCAATCAAGTAAAAACTTTGTTATTCCACCCTACTGCTTCTCACTACATTCGAACCTAAACATTATTTTTCGGTTTTCTCGGAAGAAATCGGAATTGATTTTAGCCAGCATGGCTTCTGTTCTTCCCCACACCCTATTTCAGTCAGTAATATGTTTGTCCGTACAACCATTACCCGATCACATAACTATGTACAAGGTGTCCCAAAATTATCGCCGATATATTGAAACATTTCCTAAGCTCTAAAAGAGAAAGATAGTGAATCCAGAACTATCCACAACCTCAATAGCTCAAGCGTATGCTTCTCGCAAGTTTCTACATCGATTTCTTCATAGGATCTTTCTCACTTTCCATTGACTCCAATCCAAGATGCCTAACTCACCAATCCTAACCTCCAATTAAGGGGAACGGTGGAGGTCGAATAGAAATCTGACGAAGGTAGTTGATCTTTGGAAGGTGGTGAAATCGTACAAATCGCATTGGCACCACTTTTAAACAAGCTTGCCCACATGTTAGGCCGCCTTTTCAATGCCACGCATTGCATTCTAATTACTACTGAAGGCATTGCTCTGCTTAAGCACCAGAGACTTCAACAGCGTCACCCTCGCGTCAATCGTTTCGCTAGAATCAACGAAGGCTAATAGCATGTCATCATTGAGTCCCAAATTATTACCGATACCCGTTTGCTGATATTCCAATCTCCAAATGGCATGATGTACCTACTATGAGTTAATAGGTTAAAGCCAGGAAGAATCCCGTGTTAGAAAGAAAAAAAAATGACGAGGTGCTCACAACTGTTGAAGCGGAAGGCTTCAGACAGCACTAGCTGAGCCTTCAGGCCGCGGTCATACTTTGTGCATTGGCGCCTACACCGCCGTCACCGACGTGAATCATGTATCTGCCGCCGTCAACGGCGGCACTCGGTGGCTCACTCCGTTTGCAAAACTTTTGACCCAATCACACTACAGTATGGTGATCATGGGCTTCGAATCTTGGCACACTGCTGGTGCCGGCGGTGCCGGCGCCTATGCGCAAAGTATGACCGCGGTCTTGAAGACTTGAAGGTGTAGCGGGATCAGCTGCGGTGGCCGCGAGCCTTGGCAGGAGAAGATTTTGCGCAGATTTCGATATTGATTTTAAGCAGCACGTCAAGTAAAGAAGGATCGATGAAATTTCTATCGCGGAAAGGGTACAGCAGTCACTCGGGCGCCAGGTCACCTTGTATATAAGAGAGAGATGATACCGTAATAAATGACGCAGTTTGTACTCACACGGTTACACAGGCCCTCGATTAACTCAAGATCAACGCTTGCCCAGATAACCTGCACATTCCATTCCCTGAAAGTCGCTAAATTGATACAAAACGGTTAGGTGAGAAAGCACAGTGGCTTGCCCTCCGATCCACTGTGAAGGCAAATCTCGTTCACATTTCACTGCCATCTGAATGGAAGCTTGCATGCGTGAAGCAACTTCAAAAATTATTGAACAATAGCAACGCTCCACGAGTCTACAATACTCATGAAAATAGCTAAGTGAGACAACGCATGGGCGTGTTTTCGAAAATTATTTAAAGCAAATTTAAGTAAGTCCAAATCCAGGAATATGAATATCTGTTGTTTTCAGATGGAAGCTGGTAATCACTGAGCCACACAACTAGTGTTTTCATCCAGTAGTGGTTTTCCTTTTCCTCGTGAAGCTCAACAGGCATTTCATTCATACCGAACTGCTAGCAAACCTTTTGATGCACTACCCTTTGTATCATGCGGCGTGTTGTGGGCAATCGAGCGACGCGACCTAACGACATTTGCGCTGGCATTCTTTCCTGTCGTGGGCGTCTGTATGACGGGAAGTATGTAGGTGTATTCTCTTGCAGTCGGACTTTCAAGATGGAGAGATGAAATTCCATTATCCCATTCGACAAGTATAGTCGAAATGCTGACGTCATTTGCTCGCATAGCGAAAAAGCGGGAACGCTCAGATGCAAAGAATGAGCACAAATCTTTCTCGAAATGGCCTCTTCAAATTTGTCAATTTTGGACCATTTGGTAATGAGAAAATAAGTGCGAACGACCACGAGCCATGTTTGCTTGCATTTTCCTGACGTTACTGCATCGTTAAACCATGCAAGAAGTGGATTATCTGATATCACTTCATGCAGGTAACACGGCATGGATACTGCACCCTTGGAAAATTACCTCTGCATGATCCTACAAGTGCCGAAAGACTCCTCGTCCACTGCTTCCGCTGTACTGAGAGTATGAAGTGAGAAGTCGCTTGCGAAAAAGCATGGCCAAGCCCAAGAAGACCTACAATCTTTGCATCACCATAAAACAGCTGCGTTGGCTTCAAACTCTAACTACTGTCTATCCTCTTGTCCAGAACAAGTGCTCCACTTCTAGGAAACTCTTGACGTTTGCAGCTTTTTTGCCCCTCCTGTATCTATTAGATTACGGGCTCAACAGCAGTAACCTTAGGGTAATTGCTCAAGGTATGAAAAACTGCTAGTGATTCAACAGAAAGAATCACAGAAACGAACAGAAGGAGCAATGACAGGAAGACTGTGTGACAATGTCAGGAAAATGTCGACCAAACCATTAATGGTAACTGGTTTCATGCAATTCTCGATGTCAGACCAGGGGTTCTCCAATGGACAGGAGCATGACTAGCTTCATAAATATTAGGTGTATGCAGAATAAATGGCCAAAACATAATTGGCCATAACTTCGCTCAGACACAACTTTATTGTCGAAATAAAAACCATTCGAATCTGCACAACTTTGCCAGCGATCTGGTGAGGAAAGTATGCCATCATGATCAAATTCTGGAATACGAAAATTAATAAAGTCAACAATGGAACCTGCATTGTATCGGCGAACTGCTTCTGACGCAGGTTCGCATCGAGAACCCGGAAAAAGTGGTAATCCGTTGGGGATAGGTCTGGGGAATAAGGGGGTGAGGGAGAGTCTCGATGCCTAAGTGCATCAGTTTTTGCCGGGTGCGCAAAACAACGCAAAATCTCACACTTCGCAAGTCACCCGGCAAAAACTGGTGCAGTCAGGCATGGAGACTCTTCCTCACCCCTCTTACTCCCCAGACCTATCCCCAAAGTATTACCACTTTTTCCGGGTTCTCGATGCAAACCTGCGTCAGAAGGAGTCGCTGATACGATGCAGGTTGAAAATGTCATTGCTGACTTTATTGATTCTCGCAATCCAGAATTTTATCATGATGGCATATTTTCCCTAACGGATCGTTCGCAAAGTTGTGTAAATTCGAATGGTTTTCATTTCGACACGACAGAAAAAGCTGTGTGTAAGCGGAGTTATGGCGTTTTGAAAAAAGTGGTCTGTTTTGGTCATTTATACCGCATACATCTAATAGATTCAGATAGAAGATCCACTTGATCATGGGTGTGTCTCCTTATGTCAGTACCTCGCGTTGCGGCTTCATCCGCGTAGCGCTTGCGCGTGAGATGGCTGCCCTTGATGTGAGTCGCGTTCAAGTGTGGGAAAGGCGTCGACCGTATCTACGCCCAGGCTCAAGCCTCCGCCGAGGAATCCTTGACAGGGAGGAATCGTATGTGGTCCGCTGAGGGAGAGGGTCGTCACAAGCGTAGAGGTAAGGAATGACAATGGACTTCACTCTTCGCGAACCCCTTGTCCCCAGGCCGAACTCTGCAAACGCCAGAAGCGCACTGCGACTCAATTCGATACAATGCGAGATATATTATTTACCCTATGATATTAATTATGAAGCAAAGAAATCCGGGTGAGCAAAAATGATGCATATAAGGATGGTGCAAAGCATAGAATGTGGAATAAATGCATGCAAAACTGTATCATCAACCATGGGTCAACTGAACTCAACTAAATTCAATCCAGTTCTGTCGATTGAGATGGAAACAATTTGAGAACAAGCTCATGGGTGTGTCTCCTTGAGAACAAGCTCATGGGGAAGAAATGAATAAGGGTTGATACAGTTGCCACATTTCTTACGCAATTACACGCGATGCCTAGCGAGGGCAGCCATGTCGCGCGCAAACATCACGCGGAGCACGCAGCAGCGCGAAATCCTGACATAAGGGTGCACACCTGACCGTTGTGGTAACCCTCCCAAGTTCTAGCCGTGATCAAACCAAGCCTAAACATTTTCTGTTTCGCAGAGAGAATTGGTGCGACAGTACTACAGGACGCTTAAAACCAGGGTGCACCGGACTTTAGTAAGGCAGGAGATGCTTTAAAGCAGCAGGTGTTGGCTTATTACAAATATCCGTAGAAAATAGCTGCACGTAGCTAAGGTGAGGATACTCTGAGGGCGTACGGCTTGACGCGAATGGATGAAATGAAGACTGGGATATTAGAAGCTCGGCAAGCCACCGCAAGAATCAGCGAAAAAAGGTGAAGGAACATTATCAAAAACACCTCATTAAAAGTAAACGTCAAAACCAGTGAAGTTTTCGATAAAAGAAAATAGCGAAATCCAACAAGAACAGTGGACCCCACGACGGCGCAGAGAAGGGGAAGAAGAAAGACTATAAAAGCGTTTATCCTACAGAATCATCTGTTCCATTGCTATGTATTGTATACTTGACGGGCGCGTGCTAAAACAGCAGGGCACTCCCGGGTGTCGAGAAAAGGAGCCGCTCCAGAACGACTCCCCTTCGGCGATCAAATACGACCCCCTTCTTTGACCTCTACAGTACCAGTAGCTGTTGCCAGATTGCATAGTTGCTATGTGATTTATTGGTGTATATCCTTTCCTCAGGCGAAAAGATATTTTTTTTACATTTTGTCTCACGGATTTGCGGTGAAATGCCCTTTGCTTCTCAGTAACTCCTTGAATGTTTAGATTTTAGGGCTTATCGCTGACCTCCGAAGGTATGGCCCTCTCCCTCCCCCCCCACCATCCTATCCGATCACATATGACCCCCTGTTGAGGAATTTTCGATTCTCGGCGTACCTGCAACGCAGGGCATTTCGGGCACCCCTGTAGTACTTTGAGACGCTATGATTCGAAATTGCAAATCGGCCCAAGCTTCTATACATAACCCATTGTTATGCAGCACTAAAATCTTGATCAACCAGAGAATTCCATCTGAGCTTCACCTTCACGAGGTATGTCATATGAGGAGGAGTACATCTTCTAAAAAATACTTTCTTAGGTAAGGGTAGATGTCGTACTTCTCGCATTATCTGTGTAACTCAGACGGCGGATGCAGTCAACGGGCGCAATCATAAGGTGTTCATCTACATATGTGGCAAATATTTACGCAGCTGAAAAATGAGTATGCTTCTAATTAACGATGACAGGCTCTTCTTCACTGGCCATTTTCAGAAAACACAGCCGACTTCTCTACATCTTTCTCTCACCATCACCATGTCGATTCGCTTGCATCATTTCGTGCGTACATACAACTTCAAAGTTACATAGATTCTAGGCTCCAACTAGGAGCTTTCAGGCCTGAACTTTGTGAATGTTACGAGGTATCTCTAAAAACAACTGCCTTTAGTTCCTGTAGGATTCAGACCCATAACGAAGAGCAGTTTGAGGTTAAGCCAGAGATCCTGGCACTCAATGATCAATTGTTGGCCTGCAAATCCTCAAACCTCTTTAAATTCAGGGCCAGATACAGAGTTAATCCCTCATCCGGGACTCTGAATACGGTAATTTAAAGACAACGATTTTGTCAGAGCAGCCAGCGACTGCATGCATTGAGCAATGGTACGGATTTTCTCCCTGTAGGAGTCATTTGGTGGAAGTAGAGGTCTACAAGATCGGTAAGCTGCCTGAAGAAATAACCACAGCTCGATTACCACTCTATCGGGCTTCAAGCAGGTCAAACCGTGAAAAGCTAATCAATAAAAGTTGTTGTCAACCTCGGGAGCAAAACTAATTCCTTTTCATGGATTGATGCGTTATGGGGATTCCACAAAGTTTCTGGTCATGATATTCATTTGTTCTAATGACTTTTAGATGAAGAAGCGTTTTGTATAACATTCAGGTGCACTTCTTCAGCCGAAAGCCTCTCAAAAGTATGTACATATATTCTGATCCTATTCACAGTATTCTTCACTTAAGAACAAGTACTTTAGCCACGTTTGCGCACATTCCTCCCATCATGGTAGGAGGTAAGGTGACAGCAGTTACTTGTCCAATATTGCACAGTATGCGTCTCAAAGACACCGGAAGGGCTAAATTCGACAGATTGTGGAGTATGATGTAACAGAAGAGAAAAACGAAATAAAACGGCAAAAAAAAAAACGGCGAAACAAGAACCCGAAAATCGCCTTCTCTCCCACCCCCCTCTGCATCACTAGCGGGGCGTAGACTGTAGGCAGGCAAAAAGCTAAATTAGCCTCCTGCGAACTCCGCCCCGCCACGCCGGCAACTCGCCCGGGTGATGAGCAGCTGCAGATGTGATGGCTCGTAAGCTATGGGCCTGTTAAGCTGCCACCTGATATAGAGAAACAAGTTTCCACCTGGCTCACTGATATCTTTATCCGGTGGCCCCGTCTTGAGCTTCAGCGTGTAAGAAGAGCCATCCTGGTGTGACCCTTCCCCACTTCTTCAAAGACACCTGAAGGGGTAACTTCGGCCTACTGTACCCGCTTGCAGTTCGTCCAGTTGTTGCTATTGCACCTTGACACCTTGCTTATTATCCTTTCATTGTTTCACTTGTTTGTTGTTGTTTGTTGTTTTGCTTCTTCAACATCATCATGAATGTCTAATTCGCCCGACGCGAAATCAAATGACAGTGGCGTACGTCTCCCTGCATGTCGTTAGGCGTGGCCTCTTGCAGCTAATTTGACAATGGTGCGCATGAGCCACACTGCCACCCTTACGCCGACCATCCAACGCATCTTCTGCGCCGGGCAACTCGTCCACATACGAACCCTCAAATTTTCGTAATTGATCGGCGTCCGTCGTCACTTAATGGCACTCTACAGATTTTTTACTTCGAAATGCACCAGTGAATGCTGCGAAAGACTACCAAGAATCGCTGGAGGCTCTGGAACATACATATACAGTCCTTCATCCGAGCAGCTCTCGATGACTTTTCGTACCAGAACAAACGTTACATCTTGGCGATGCTTTGAGACAGACAAACCTAAGTAGCTTCAGAGAGAAGTGCTGTTGCTGGACTCAAAACCTATCTACGGCACAAGAAATAGATTTATTGCTTCAACCATGCCCAATTACTCTCAATTCTCATTCAAAGACAGTGGAAGGGATAAATTTGGCAAATTGTGAAATAGAGTAGTACATGGAACAGTAAATGAGTGTAGAGGTGCTCAGCAGAGTAACTAATGGGAAGAACGAAATATGCGAAATTCCCGAAAAACATGAACCCGAAAACTCCTCTCACCCTTTCATTTTTCCATCCTGTGCATAGCCTTTGGTAGTACATGCAGAAGGGTGAGGGGCTAACAATAAGTCAGCCGGCCGTCAACGTTGTCCCGCCCCACAGAGACCCCGCTCCCTCTCCCCAGGATGAAGCGTGCCAGCGCAAATCGCAGTGCTACGGGATCGTGGTGAGACCCTAAGCCGCGCCTTTCTAGTGATAGTTCCGCCGCACATCACATCTTCCGTACTGGATGTTTGATTTCAGAGAATGTGTCTTCCCAGTTCTAATTTACACCTTGCCTCAGGCAGTGCCTTTAAGACTGCTCATTCCTTGAAAACCCTTCATTATTAGTTACTTTTTATGTGTATCTTGCGAATTTTGAGCCTCGTTTTATGAATCGCCCACAGGAAATTGAGTTTTTCTGGTATTCATACTTGTGGTGTGTGTACCCTTATGTCAGAATTTCGCACCGCAGCATGTCGCAAGCGAAGCAATGCGGACGAGCTAAAGGAGCCATGTTGCTGAGTCGCGAAGCGATTTCAAGTCAATGCGTATTACGCCTCTAGCGTTACCGTGTAATCGCTCTTAGACCGCGTTCATACTCAACGCCGGCAAGGCGTGGCTGCTTGTTACAGACAGCTAGGCAAAATGGCACAAGAGAGGTGCA
This sequence comes from Trichostrongylus colubriformis, assembly GCA_963978905.1. NCBI lineage: Eukaryota > Metazoa > Nematoda > Chromadorea > Rhabditida > Trichostrongylidae > Trichostrongylus > Trichostrongylus colubriformis. The sequence continues at coordinate 34,282,580 of OZ022256.1, read as the reverse complement.
CAGACGATGCTAGGCGGAGAGCAGAGACGCGCAGCCACGCCCTGCCGTCGGCACCGCGAAGTATGAATGCGGCCTTAGACCCAACTACCGCTCGCACACACTGCGTCGCAGGACGCTCGTCGTCGTGCAAAATCCTGACATTAGGGTACACACCAATACTTGTGGTATCTGCCTTTTAGGGTCCATAAGCAAGTTTCATGCAAGAAAACAAGTAAGGCTGAGATGCACCTTCTGAAAGTATGTATATCATTTCACAGCGCTAGATAGAGAGAGACCCACGGACTTGGGTGAGAGTGTATAATATCTCCCATCCCTCCGCACACTCTCACTCTCGCCACGCAGGCCACGCCTTATCAAGCGCTCCGAATTGGACTGTAACATTCGAGGAGGTGGCACTCTCCATGGAGGCTAGGTCGCTAAAGGCTTCTGGAGCAAAGGGACGGCAGTCAATGATCGAAGAAGCAGAACAGGAAGCAAATCAACTATGGGAGCGAATCTTCGGACTGCGCTTCATTTCTTCAACAACTGCTGAAAGGTTGTTCGGTGGGAATTCAAACGAGATGCTGTTTCTACACTAGTTTCTGCATTGTAACGAATGACTTTCGTTGTTCTCTTTGAATTTATTGTTTTTTTTTGTTATTTTTGATGTTTGATAGCTGCTGATTATCGCTGCAGCCCGCGATGCGAAAGTTACTATTAGGATGCTGAGTTATGGGCAAAAGCTTCGGTGTCGGACGGGACTCGAACCCGCACCTCGAGTCCCGTCCGACACCGAAGCTTTTGCCCATAACTCACTCAGCATCCTAATAGTGTTTCTTTTGTATTTCTTTTCAAGTACTCTATTTATTTGGTGATTTTCAGAGGGTTTCTTAATCATGAAGCTTCCGCGCACGCTTTTTTTTCAGGTGCGATTAACTGATACCCTCTCCAATGTGAAACATACGCTGAATGGATATATGAAGCCATGCACATGTGAAACCTTAACTGCTGTTACAAAGCCCCGGCTAACCTTCCTCTGCGAAACCCGTTTTTAATTGCTTCTTGTTCCAGTTCATTTCAACTTTCATCGAACGCCTATTACCGTATCGAACTTTCTCCCGTGTTTCTCAAAGTCGAGCTGTATTACTTGCAGGATAATGGAGAATTCCTCGTTATTCAATCAGACAACGTCGGAAATGTTCACGACTTCATCGCGCGCCACGTTGAAACTCAGTCTCTCCATAGCCTACGTAATCCTCTTTCTAGTCGGCACCATTGGCAATGGGTGAGCACTTCCAGTCTACGAATGCGGGTCGGTAAAGCTTCGATGGCGAAGTGTTCACAGAGGAGAGGTCGAAATTAGGCTGGGAGGGCGTTCGTGTCAGGGTCACAGACAGCGTTGAGGCCAATTTTTGAATAAACGAGTTCTAATCCACCTCCTTCCAAACTATCCTTGCGATAAGACCCCCCCCTTCCTACATCACTGATGTTATGAGGTATTGCTACCTATACATATAGCTTGTAACCGTACGTACTAGCGTGCAATATGATTATTCATTGGCGGCACCGCTAGAGAACGCTTGCTGGTTAATCTCGAAATCACAAAAACCAATAGGTCGCTAAAGCTCCTTGTAGGAGTTTTATCCCCAACTCCTCAAATACGATCCTCTTTTTGCCCAACATCATTGACTCATAAGGTAAAAGAGGTAAGGCAACGAGTCATTTGCCCGGTTTCAAGGGGAAAGGTTTCATAGTACGGAAAACTTCCGTTGACACGATGCTTATCCTTACTTTATCTCTGTTCGGGTGGTGAGGGGACAGGGTGGGGGAGGGTATTGCAGAGAGGTTCCGGTAGGGCCACTATCAAGTCGATCCTTGGAATTTTCAGGGCTGTTTTTTTGTGAACGTTGACTCCTCATGGGGTTTTGGAGCTTAACACGAACAACTTACTTTTCACTTTCAGAATTGTCATAGTGATGATTATGAACGTACTGACATCTATGCGGAGGACGTCACTGCGTGGTAAACGGCACAGTTTATCAAACACTAACCATGTGTTCATCTATGTACTAGGTTTGAAAACGATTTCTATGCTGAAGCTTCCATTCTGAAACCACAGCCGTGGTTTTTTTTCTTAACTTTGAAATGTTTACAGTTATATGCGGTCAATATTCCACGGACGACACCAGACTAATATGCGCAAAAGGCCACGCCATAACAAATTACCCCTGCGGGTGCAAAAGGGAAATCTTGCTATATGTTATGGAGGAAATGTAGAACATGCAAATTAACTTAGATGGATGGCATAGCTCAAAAATGGAGCAAGAATATCCATAAGAGTTAGTGAGCGCGCAGCTAGAACGAAACTCGGTATTTACACGACCAAGGATTTTTCTCGAACGAACTCGAAGTTTAGTGGGGGTTTAAATGATGACTTAAAACGATCTTGCGGTTAATTACCCTTAGGAGGGAGGGGCTGCCATGCAGGTGTTCTGATAGATAGGTCCACGGTACTGCGTACCGGCCCATTCACTTTGAAAACAACGAAATTATGTATATTCTCATTATAATGAATTGCCACAGTGATTGGCTTGCAGCTAGTCCATAAATCTGCCCTGCTTTTTTTTGATCGGGTTTCATGAAAGATGACACAGCTCAATTTTTGTATCGCATCACTACTATAACGTTTATGTATTGGGTCGTTCCATAAGTAGTGTCGCTTTTTTTCGAGCGAAATTTTTTCTCATAAACTTGTAGGTTTATGTGGCACTTCATATATCATACGATAGAGATTTTCTCGCTCTACAAAAAGACACGTTTAGTTTTTTGTCCGTCGTAATGGAGCCGATCTTCAGGCTGGCAGAGCGGTTGACTTGGTCGACAAAATTTGACCAAACCGGCAATTAATTAAAACACTACCTTTCACCTGGGAAATGTTGATGAATCATGTGTCTCGTACTTAGCTCCGACGTCTTCTATAAGTTCTACCAATTGATTGCTTGAGAGGCCGCCTCGCGCGATTTCCAACTTCGGTTTTTCCGCCACAACTCGGTGATTTTTGGCGATTTCTTCGAACCACGGCAAGAGAATTTTCTTATAATTTAGTTCAAAGAGTGGTGAAACGTCAAGTAGAGGTAAATGGTAGTGATGGGGAAGCATAACTTACCGGTTCCTTGAATATCTGTTGAAAAAAAATTGTGAAATAATGTCATCTGGGCTCCTATGACATGGTTTTGCAATCCAAACCGGAATCGCCCAAAACAAAATCAAAACAAATTCTTGATAGAGCAGAAATAGTCCTCACGAATGGTCCTCGAGGCAACTCTGAGCAAGGGATTTTAAGCGGAAAATTTCATTTCGAATAAATGTGAGTGCTTTCGAAAAAAGGAATTTGGAAAAACAACGACGTGAGTAATCGATCAATTAATTGTTGGAATTTGTAGACGAGCTCGAGGCCAACTACGGTGCAGATGAATGGTTGATCTTCCTAAAGTGAAATATAGTAATTTAATTAATTGCCGTTTTTGTCATTTTTTGTCAATTGGACCTACCCCTTTGCCAGCCTGAAAATCGGCCTCATTTTGGCATATCAAAAAATTGTGCACAACATACTATAGAGTAGAAAAATCGCTTTCGAACGATGTGTAAAGTGCCGCACAGTCTTGTGAACCTATAAGAGAAAATTTTCCTTCAAAAAAAGGCGACATTACTTATGGAATGACCCAATATAATCAGCTCGGTACACGGGAGGAGTTGGTGTAGTGACAGGTTGCGGCACATCCACTCTTATGGTACGGCAATGTGTTCCCTCATCGACGCCCGGTCTGACCAGCCAAGTCTTCTATCTCTCCTAGGTCGGTGAATCGGTACCACCCTCGTATGGGAGGATAGAAGCATTGACTTGTGCACCGGCTGGGCCCCTTAACTAATTGTATCTATAAGCCAAGTCGCGTTCACCTACCATCACGTTTGTCAATGAAACTGGAATGCGCGGCGCACCCCACATAGGAGATTTATTAATGTCATGAATCTATTCCTTTGTCTTCATTATGTGTTTAACTTCACCAATCTTTTCTTTGATCTTAGTCGTTTATGTGAACGTGCCTGAGCCAGTTGCGTAGGGAAGATCTTGAAATCAGTAGTAAATCAGCCGTTTTGCGAAGCCACAGAAACCATTCCTTACAAATTTCACTTCGCGGATGGTTAGTGGACACGTTGGCGAAGCTAGAGTAATGACTGCAGTGACCCATTGTATAGGCCATGAAAGGCAGTACGTCAAAAACAAGGTGAACAGAGAATAAGCAAGCGTGGCTGGCTTTCTCGGAGCGACTTGCTCAGTAAATCGTAATGACCTAACACAGGGAGCTGTGAATCTACGGCGGGGATACAAAAAAAACACTTTTGTTTATTCTTCTCATATTTGCTGCCGGATCAAATAGTGATTTTTATCCCTCCAAAAGCGGGTCATATTATTCCTATTCTCAAGGACCATAGGGGCCAGCTATAGGGTCAGTCACTTTTAAAGCCAGCGTACGATCCTCGAACTATGAAAAAGTAGAAGCAAGGCACCGTGTTCTGTATCAACAAAACACAGGGGAGGGCCTGTGTTTTAGAGCTGTATCCTTCTACAAAGGGCGGAACAGGTGTAGTGACAAATGGCGCACACCCCATTCTCATGGTGCGGATCAAATCCCACATCAACGCCCGCCGAAGCGAACCAAGCCCTCCATCCCGCCAGGGTCGGCAAATTGGTGCCAGACTGGTCTGGAAGGGTAAAAGCACTGACTTGTCCATCGGCTGGACACCACAAGTCATTGTATAGGCACATCACATTTGCCAGTCATCACGATTCTGAATGGAACTCGAATGTGCGGCGCATTCCAGGAAGGGATTGATCAAGGTCAAAAACATCCAAAACATCCTAACATTAAACGTTACTTGTACAGTGTTGAGCCTATACGTTTGAGCCTATTAACGCTATTCTTGTGTCGGAGCTTTGAGCATCATGTGAGGAGTCTCTTAACATAATGGAAGTTTAGTGAAATTTACAAAAAACCAACCAAATTCCTGAAAGAATCTTCAAGATTTAACATTTTTCATCATAGAGCAGGAGCGTCAGAAAAGGTTGCCTCACTACTTCTAACTCTCTTAAAACACGCGTAATTGATATTAAATATTTTGAGGTCAGCTTTCAATCCTCGAAGTTGTGGCTTGCCGCATCCTCTTCCTTGTTACTGAAAAGCGCTAGATTGGCTGCCATCTTCAGAATTGATCAGATTTTCGAGTTATTTTGAGGCCTTTCACGTAATAAGTCAGAACATAATCGACCCGTCCTCGCGACTTGATGACATCATTGCCGCGAAGTGTCGAGGCGGAAAGCCCAGTAATTCTATCATAGGCTACTGCTATCGTTGTGCAGTGGCTGATGCTTATTCCGTGGAGAAAAGGGAGTAGTGAATCAAGAGAAATGAAGATTTCAACGTCAAATTCGAATTTCATCGCTTTTTTTGTTCAGGTCTATCATTCGTCGATTTAGTGGTGATACTGCATCTTCCCTTTCTGGTTGTCGATCTGCTGCAAGGTTTCCTTTGTTATTCGGTGAAGCGAGTACTGCTTTTCTTTCTGATGCCATATGATTCAGGGCAATGGTTGTTCGGCATAGCGATGTGCAAACTGTACTGGTTCGGTGAGAGCATCAGCAAATTGCTCAGTTCCTTCATTATGACTGTTCTCAGTTGGGATCGATATCTCGCCGTTTGTAGTCCAGTGAAGTCAATGAGGTAAACCACCGCCACTTCCCGTAGAAATTACGAGTTTCAGAACTTTTCTGAATTTTTGAATGAGCATTACGAGACGCTATTTTGGAAGCGGGGAGGGAGTGGTCGTTTCGTCGAAATGTAAACCTCTCTGTTGCCACCAGAATGTGTTGATCTCTTTTTTTCTTTTGTTGAACTCTCCATAATGAGCCTTCTCGTGAGATTTGATTCGATCGTCGTAAAGTATGCTGCATTTTCTCACTATGGAGAACTAGTTTGGGAAACCGCTCATATATAGAGTGCACAGTAATTCCCTACAATTCCGACATGACAGAAGCTCTCATGGCCCTTATCTACGCTGTCAGACTTGATACGAAAAGGCGAATACAGAGGAACCTAGCTATGTCAGTCGAGCGTCAGGCGTCTTCCATAATCAGCGCGATAGTCTTGTCACACTTGCCTGGTACTCGACTTGTGGGACTTACGCAGCTGCTTGTAGAAGCACAGCTCGGGAATAATTCACTGTGGGAGAGCAAAACTTTATTGTTATAACGCGCCATATTGATTCCACTCTATGAAGTGGCTATCGATTTCAACCTTTTGTCTTCAAGCTTTTTCTTATGGGTTTCCTCCAACAAAACTTATTAAAGCGTTATGAAATCAGATGAGGGAAGGGAGAGGTCGAATCATTCATTCACTAATCATTCACTAATAGTAATGCTGATTGCAGTAAGTCGTGCATTACATTTCTATTATGAGTGTTGAACATGTGAATCTGGACTCTTGGTGGCTTTCACACAGAGCTTTTATCATTTTCGAGACTCTGGAAAAATTTACAAACCATTGAGCGCTTTTGGGTTCTCAGATTAGTGCTCACCAGGCTCTCCATTTGTTCGATCGATCAGTGGGTATCAGAGTTATCCGACAAGATAAATACATTGACGTGCACATCGGCTTGTCCCTCAGGTCATCATATTAGGTAGTCTAAAAAGTCTTTTCGTATTTTTAAATACCGCTTTTTCCCTCAAAACTGCTTTCCACAAAACTTCTTCTGTACATATATGTGTAGTACAAGTCCGCTCGCATCTATAGGTATTGTTGTCTTCCATCTCCCGGATAACCCTTTTCGGCAAAATAAAAATATCAAAAGTCACCTCATTTTCAATTCCAAATTTTTTTCTCTGAATGGCGTTAGACAGGGAAAGGAAAAGGTGATATTCCGATGGAGCAAGATCAGGGCTATAAGGCAGCAATTTTTATCCAAGCTCAAAAAATTTTTTTCAAAAAAAAAATTCAAAAAAATTTTTACCACTATTGAAAAAATGACTCGCCAAAAAATTCTCGAGCTTAGATGAAAATTGCTGCCCCATCCACCTTATAGCCCTCATCTTGCTCCATCGGATTATCACCTTTTCCCTTCCCGTCTAACGCCCTAAGAAATTTTTTTTTATAATTTTTGTATTGAAAATGAGGTTGACCGTTGATATGTTTATTTTGCCGAAAAGGGTTATCCGGGAGATGGAAGACAATAATACCTATAGTTGCGTGTGGACTTGTACTACATGTGTATAGACAGAAGAGATTGCTGGAAAGCAGTTTGGAGTGAAAAAGCGGTATTTGAAAATACGAAAAAACTTTTTAGACTACCCAATATATTCCAAATCTCATTCAGAAATCACTACGATTCTAATTATTACGCTTCCTTTCTTGACGTAAAGCGGAGTAGAACGCGTGGTGCTTCTCACGAAGGGATTGATCGATGTCGTATGATTTTCTTATCTCTATTATACTTATATCGGCCTAATATGAAAGGGTGTCAATGCTTTGCTGTTAACCCATAACGGACGGTGCGCCACATGGTTACTCCCGACATTTAAAATTATTTTTCTTCTAGTTTTCCAGTAACCAATTATACACGCATACACTACAAGTATTGGAGAATAACATATATTTCCAGGACCGGTGCAGCGCAAATTTTCAACAAACATTATGCGAGTAACTTCAAATGCAATCCTTTCTAGTTGTACAAAAAATGACAACAATTGTTTTTAGTTACAATCAACAATCCATTAGAATCCATCGGCTCCGTTTCCCATCTGAAAAACCTCGCGCTCATCTTACTACTCGAAATGCATAACTTTTTTGCAGTAATAGGTAGAGAGTAGTACCGCGTATAACAGCATGAGGCGATCCCATTACACAGTGATGACCTTTTTATCAGTAGCAACTGCACAAAAAGGTTACAAAAATGACTCAATTGATAAAAATTGATGAAAGATTTGATAAAAAACGGCGCAAAAACGTCGCCGTCCGTTATGGGTTGCGTGACCATGTGGCGCACCGTCCGTTATGGGTTAAGAAACAAAGCGTAATACATTTGCTTCACTTGCCATTCAAAAGCTTATGCTACTAGTTACCTACAACAACCATGAGTGTGGACACTGCAGTGTCTGTTGTGATATGAAATGGATAAGGCAACATTTGCCTTCTGGCGCTCCTTATCCAATCTTATCAACCGTTATCAAGTTGGATTACCCGCCCCATCACGCAAAACGCTCATGATGAGTATCAGCGCTCCAGGGTTAGCACGAAAAACAAGATAGATTTGGTGACATTTGCCTTTAGACGCTCCTTATCAGCCATTAGCGGCTGCTATCATATTCGATTTACCACTAAGGTCTCAGCACCTATATCGCCAGGACTCCATCATTGCCCTGACGCGAGAAAAGAATTTCGTGACAGACAGACGGGCACACAGGCATACTAAGCGAATTATATTCAGTGGGACAGTAGGATATTGGAAGTGTGGTGCACAAGATCACCATAAGAGGTTGGAAGTTGCCTCGTCAAAGGAAACTGATGATAGGTTTCCGTGTACCCAAAAAATCTCGGCTTGTCGTCAAAGATGGAAGTTTTGCCTGCTGTTGTGCTTTTGACCTAAAATGCTTTTAGCAGCACTTGGCTGATCTTTACATGTGCCCCAAGCAACGAGGCATATAGTTCGATCGAATGTTTTCACAGCAAGGCCCCTAGACAGTCAATAAAACTTCCATCCTGCCCTTTGGCATGTTGCCCGGATGTAACCACTTCGCTCCAATGAGTGCTTTGTTCTCTACAATGTCAGGAATAAAGGTTGGTCCTGGATCAGCATGTGACCATTAAGAGAGTGAACGAGGGAACATTTGGATTGCCATTGAAAATCTTCAAGGAAGCGTCTCTATTCGTACCGTAGTCAGTGAATGATTCGATGAAATGGGGTCCATGGCTCAACTGTATTAGAACAAATTTGACCAAGGTAGCGGGAGCGCTAATTCGGTTTCTCGATGGAAATGGGAGCGGAATTAGTTGCTCATGTAGCAGTAAGAAACGAATGAAATGACCAAAATTGAGACCACACTCTAACCAATGATCTTTGGGTGGACGAGTTTTTTCATACCCCGATTACCCACTATTGATCGAATCCCACGCGGATCTGTGAAGTGGCAGTGGCCCGCAGTCAAAGGCCTGAGTGATAGGAGCCAGGCCCATGCATGGCTCTGAGAATCCTCAGAAATCGGCCTTTTTGAGTTGGAGAAAGAGTGTCGAAAATTCCTCGAGGAATCCCAGCGATCACATCTTTTTCAGTCGCTTTTGGATCCCAACAAGGTGATAGGTGATCCACAATACGTGACCGTGGCAGAAATACGTAAGCGGGAATTGGCTGCATGCCATGAGGTCTCAGTAAGTATTAGGTTGATTCATAATAAATCGGACAAATGGTAGTGATGATTTCTAGAGATCATAACTCAGTAACGAATTAACGAAAATGGACGCGCGAGGTACCGTTGGAATGAGTATGAAAAGCTCTTCAAAGTACCGCAAAATAATCACTCCAAAGTAAATTCATTCCGCCACAATGCCGCACGATTTCAAGCGGTCCAGAGACCACATCCGCAACGTCATACTATTTATATCGCTATCTGGCCAGGAACCCGCGGATATCGGCAGACGTCTGATAGAAGTTCACAAGGAGCATGCCCCCGGCAGAAGTACACTGTAGTTGTAGCATTCGAAGTTTGCGTCAGGCGACTATTCCATCGAAGACGAAAACCGCGGTTGGTGGAGCGTACACGGCGTAGAGTACTGGGAGCTGCTCGATGAAGGTACCACAGTATCCGCCGACGTCTACGTTCGTCAATTACGAGAATTGAAGGCCAATGTCCAAAGTTCGCTACGGCGGCGGTCACATGTCTACTTCCAGCACGACAACGTGTCTACTTCCACAGACCGCACTTCGCAAGATCGACCAAGGCCGAGCTGCTGTCGTACAGTTGGACCGTACTTCTATACCCACCGTACTCCCCAGACCTGGCCCCTTCAAATTTCCACCTTTTCTACCACAGCCAACGCCACCTGGACGGCCAAGACTTCAAAACTCGCGACGAGGTCAAGGCGGCACTCGGCAACTTCTTCGAGCTCCAGCTTCCGGCCTTCTGGAGCAAGGGCATCCATGATCTGCCTATACCGTGGCAGAAGGTCATAAAGATGGAGTATATTTCAAGTGAATCCCTGTTGTCGTAAAAAAGTTGTACGACAATGATTAAAATTGGTCAATTTGTCCGATTTATTATGAATCAACCTAATAGTTCAAATGACCCTTTTACCGCAATTGTTTTGTACATCGTTTTTTCTCACTCCGAGCGCTCACTCATGAAGAACGTTTCATCCTTCGCGAATATCCGAATTGCCTTTCCTACTGCCTTCAACGATAAGTGATAACGTGAGTGACACTGTCTCGTGTAGGCCTTGAGTACAAACAGTTTTGAAGGCGCAATCGGCACTTTACAGCAGATCTCAACATTACACACAATGGTCAGTTAGCATTTCAGGTGGATTTCCTTAATCATGTTCGTGTCCCTATATCCGAACTTTACGATCTTCGTTTGTTATCACCAGGCGAAGTGTGTAGAGGATGTAGGTGAAATTCCTACTTTGTTCATAAGGAACCACAAGTGTGGGATTGAATCAGGCATGTCAAGAGGACAGTCTTGCTTCTATAAGTTCTTTTAGGCTTCTTTGTGTTGTCTGTTGAAGAAAACGGATTATATAATTCAGGCTTCCAGCCGTTTTAATCCCCGTGCCTGGTCGAATGCAAATGAATTAATCCCTTTGTAGAGCGAGGCAACAAACAGGCAAACATATTCGCATGTGAGGAATAGTAAAGGAAAAAATGATATATCGTCAATTCCCTAACAAATATGGATGCCAGTTACCAATTCCCTCACAAATATGGATTAGAGTCTTCATGGAGTTCCCTATTTTTTAAAATTTTTTTTTAAAATGAAATCATCTTATTATTATCTTTGCACGCCTCAGACCCTACTCATTATTTCACATTCAGATGGAGGCGATGTTATGATTTTAAGATTCGATTACGGTACTCTATCTCCGCAGTCATAGGCTTTTGATGTGTAAATAAACAATTTAAGCTATGGTAAATATACCATTTAGAAGCTGAGCTAAGGTGAAGGGGTGTTGGTAGTGTAATGGATTAGCACATATGCTCGGAAAGCATGAAGTGCGGGTTCGAGTCCCGTCCTACACCGAAGTTTATGCCCATGACTCAGCATCCTAGTAGTAATTTTTGCATCGCGGGTTGCGGCGGTAATCAGCAGCTATCTAATATCAAAAGTATCAAAATCAATTTTTTTTCGTTCAGTGGCACTCTGCCTTCCAGTCATATCATTCGAGCACCCGATAGTCGTAGCTTGATGGTTTCCTCATTAAGGATTCGCAGCAACAGTGTGGCCTTACTGGTGCTACTCACATGCTCACTTCTTGCCGTTATTCTGCTGCTTCCCGTGCTGATCCAGTCAAGCGTATTCAGAATCAACAAAATGAGTATGGATCCTGTTCCTGAAAACTCTGAAGAACTTCGAATCTCAGGTATGAACCACGTCGGCTCTTTTTATGGAATAGGCTCCGCAGCGTATAGCCAATATACTCCTGAAAAATGGATTCAGCGTGTATTTCAGATATCCAGGGGACCACGATCTCAAAGTGCGTGTTCGATTCAGACGCGATGTTTACACTCTATACCTTCATGATTGGTTTTGTGATGCCAGCGGTTCTAATCACTCTCTTCTATTCCAGAGTAAATTTTGATTTTTCCTCGTTTATATCCACTCTCATGGCGATGGTGGAACAGGGACAGATGGCGCCATCTGATTGAGTCATTTCCCAATTCCCATTTTTTCAAAGGAAAATTTTCCCATAGAGTCACAAACTCGTGCAGCATGTTATATATCATCCGACGAAGATTTATTCGCTCTGTGAAGGGGTATATACAATTTTGGGGTGTTCTAAAATTGGCCGATTTCCAGGATGGTGAGGTAGTAGGTCAGTCGGCAAAAGATGACCAGACCGGCAATACAATGTAGTATTTCACATAGAGAAAGTAAATCAAAAGATGTCTTACCCTGACCGGTTGCAGATTCCTCCAATTGGTTGATCGAGGACTCGCGTCGCTTTCCCTACCAAACACGTACCACTTCATCACCCTGAAATTCAGCCCCATTTCGTGATACCCCTTTTTACCTCTTTTTACCTCTACATCTTTTTAGTGTTAAATACATTATAAACTTGTAAATCTCTTCCGTATAATATAAAACAGACCACACAAGCTTGTGACCTTATAAGAACAACTTTTCAATGAAAAAAAAACCCGTACTTATGATACCCAATAGTTCACATGGTTCGCGATCATATCTCATACTACTGTCTGCCCACGCCACGTGTCTCTCAACGGTTCTGAGAATGTACATGGTGAGGAAGGACAAAAATTTCTTCCTACGTCGCCTTGCCCCGCACATCATGGTCTATCCAAGGCACATGGTGGTGCTGAACGGTTCTAGAATGCGCGGCACATCCAAGCTTAGTTAAAAAGTGTGTATTTTTTTGAGATACACATGCTTTTTCAGGTGATCTACAAAGTTCAGCAATCCACTTTGAACATGCGTGGAGGTAGAACTATCACTTATGCTCAAGGGAAGAGAGATCCTTCCACAATACGGGTTCAACAGGTATGGAGTGGAGTACATATGTATGTACATATAACTCTTTGTATTCTGCCCGAGGAGGTCAAATTGTGAGCTGCTGAATTAGTATAAACGAAATGATACAGTACCTTTTTTAGGTTACAAAACGTATAGTCGCTGTTATTCTATTCTACTTCCTTTGCTGGACACCACAGTGGACGTTGAACATTATGACGCAGTTCAACATTATCCATGTAAGCATTTTTATTCAATGCAACCTTTGCAGCTCTCTGCCAACACAGTGGGTGCGATAATTTTCGCAAACGAAGCTAAGTGACGAAAACACCTTAGCAAACTGGCGAGAAAAATCAAGGAAAGGAGGCTCCATTTCATCTCTCGGGTATTGGATTCCTCCGCTGGTGGGTGAAAGCCTTCAGTCTAGCAAGTGTACGATAAGTATACGGTAGGATAGTTACAGGATCACTGTTGTTCACTTCGCACCTGCTAGCCCTGCCCGTGAAGTGGCCCCACTTGACTGCTTTTGGGACTTTCAAGATGCAAAAAGCAATGCACATGTAAAAGGGAAGAAGGTGAAAGTGTATAGAGAAATGTTCATTCGTAGTCTGCAGTAACACTTCATTGATATGAAAATCCTTGCGAAGTGGCCTACAGTAGTACTGTAATTGTCTCACCTTTGCTCACCTTCCGCCCCCCCCCCCCCCACTTGATTGTCGTCACGGACGTGTTTTCCCGCGAGCTGCAGTAGTGGCATGACGCAGAAGCTTAACGCCATTCGATTACGATTCTACCGAACCACCTTTCAGCAGTTGTCGACAAGATTGAGCGCAGTCCAGAGTTTTTAACCCTCCGTTGATCTGCTCCTCATTCTGCATCCCGATCGCTGACCACTGTCCTTTTGCTCAACTGCCTTGCGGCTCCCCGCCGCCCCACGAACAGCACCACCGCGTCAGTCGTAAGTTAGGGACCCTGAAGTGTGTTCCAGCCGAATCGCTATTTATCTCGCGTGAATTTTCGCATGACCAGTGGCGAGCAATCACAACATCAATCCATGGGTAACAGAGAAACTCGACGTTATGTGGTCGATTTCTTCGAAGCGAGTTCCTCACAGACAATCACGTTTACGATTAACGCATGTTTTTACAAGAGTGTTGGGTGAGTGAGTTATGAGCAGAAACCTTGGTCTCGGACGGGACACGGTCCCACCCTCCATGCTTTCCGGGCAAATGTGCTGATCCATTACACAACCGAGACCCCAGTCGAAAGATTAAATTCGACAGATTGTGGAATATGAAATTAGAGGTACTCAGCAATGTAACGGTAGAGAAAGAGTTAAATAGCAAAAAAAAACGAGAAATAGGAATCTGAATATCTCCTTCTCTCTTGTGCTCCCCTGCTTCATTAGCCGAAGGTATACTGCAGACACACCAGAGGCTCAGGCAGCCGTGATCGTTGACCCGCCCCTTTCACGCAACTCGCCCGGCAGCAGGACTGCAGGTCGACACGCCGTGCTGCGGGGTTGATTAGAATTCAAGCCACGCTTTTTCAATGCGAGTTTCGCCACACATCTATTCTGGGGTATACAGGTTTGTTTCCAGAAAGTATGAAGCCACAGTTCTCATTTTCTTTTACCCCTCCTGGTGCCTTTGAAAGCATAGTTCACGATAATATCAGTGTTTTGGTTCCATTTCCGAGTACATAGATAGCCTCTTCTACAGCCACAAAGTGTGCCATCATCGCGGCGCGACGATGGGTGCCGAACGCACAAAGAATTCGTAAACGAGGTGGCGATCATTGTCTAAAGAGGACCCATACCCATTTACGATTTAGCCAAAAGGGCAGTGGCAGTAACTACGTGTATAAGAAACATGATATCGATAGCGATAGGATGGGATAGGGGAAAACTCCATTTTAACAGCAATCTAATCAGACTACGCTGCATTGTCTCGAACATGTCCTTATGCTTGCTTCTAGGTGGCAAGCTAGTCGAATCGAATATCAAAAACATCAAAATCAATATCTACTCAAGGTTTGAGCTTTACTGTTCGATGCCGATATTAGCCAACCGGCTCAACATGCTTCACCTGTGAGTACCGACAAGCTGCGGTAAATATACCATTCAGAAGCTGAGTTAAGGTTGAAAGGGTCTCGGTCGTGTAATGGATTAGCACACATGCCCGGAAAGCATGCAGTGTGGCTTCGAGCCCCGTCCGGCACCAAAACTTTTGCCCAAAACTCAGCACTCATGTAACAACTTTCGCTTCGCGCGCTGAGGCAATATCAGCAGCTAGACAAATCATAAACTTCAAAAATTTGTGTTCTGCTTTGCTGATCGTTCAAATTATCGCACCTGCTGCATCCATTCGTCTACGTGTTACGTTACATTCCTTGTTTCAGGTGTCATGGATGACACCAGCTCTTTCGGCGATGTTCTTCGTAGCTCACTTACTGGTAGCCTATGATTCTATTCGTTTTACACTAGAAGCTCAATTCGCTTATAAAATGGAATTCTATTTGTGAGTCAGGAGGTCACCAATTTCAGGTCTGCTTCAATTCAGCGGCAAACCCAGTGCTTTACGCGCTGATTAACCGGGAGCTGCGCCAGCAGCACGTGATGGCGATGGCGAGGAAAAGGCAGTCATTCACTCACGCCACCCATGACGCTCTTGAGTTCGTCGTCCGTCACACACACAAGTCTGCACTGGCCATCAACTAACCTTCATGCCACCACGATACGACAGATCACAGCCACGCTCAGCCACTTCCTTATTAACAACCTCGATAAGCAGCACTTCGCAATCGAACGTGGGCTGGCAGTGACCTGTTGTTTCTTTGTGGACGAAAACGATCAAAAAAGGACTTGTTATCGGAACAGACAGTCATGAAAAAGCGATAACGTTTTGGTTGCTCGAGAATTATCAACGTAGGACCAATGGCCAGAGTTGAATGTTCCACCTTTCGTTTCAAATCTCTAACTGAGAGCTATCTAACCTCCGTAGTTTAATATTTCAAGGATGCACGAAATGTTCACGGATTCGACGATTTGCGCTTGCCTGAGAACAGCTCGTCCACCTCTTTGATGTGGTTGTGCGCATGCCCTTTTCTTGGCTTCTGTCCACACCATTCTAATCTGTTAGCCCACTCAACATCTTTACCTATTCAGAATTTCGCATAACCTTCCACGCGGCTCGGGTGCTGCTCAAAGTGTCGTCTCTCTCGAATTTAAACGGAATACTTTCTGGCAGCGCATGAAACAAAGGTAACCTCTATGTGCTAGCATCTTCTTATTCACATCTTCAAAGGAATCGTCCACGGAAAATGAGTTTTTGTGTTATCGATATGTTTATGTTGTATTTGCCTAATGTTGGCCTCATGCAAAATTTCACGCGAAAAAATGTGAATCTGGCTGAGATACAGCACCACAAAGTGCGGTCCAGGTGGGCGGGGCCTCCGTGTAAAAGCCTCGTCCTGTCGTCCGCCGTGGTCGAAGACGCATTGTAGGAACAGAGGGTTACATAAACAGTCCCACTCTCCGTTCCCAACGGCGGCGGACGACGGGACGAGGCTTTTACACGGAGGCCCCGCTCACCTGGAGCGCACTTTGTGGTGCTGTATCTCAGCCAGATTCACATTTTTTCACGTGAAATTTTGCATGAGGCCAACATTAGGCAAATACAACATAAATATATGGGTAACACAGAAACTCATTTTCCGTGGACGATTCCTTTAAGGTGTAGGTTAGAACACTCCAAATGGGTCACTGCACCGCTGTTGTTGGGTTACGCGCATGACAAGTGCAAAAGATGCTCTTGTCACTCTGACTCAATTCAAGTGTCCTGACCTGCACCCGCTTCTCCACACAGATCTTCTCTTTACTTTATTTAGCTTATTCTCAGCATTGTTGCCACTTTCAATGACTTACTGATACGGGAGCTAGAATTAATAGCATTTCAGATTCTTCGAATCGAGTAAATTCGAGGGGTAGAGTCTTGCAAAGTGCAACATTGTATGCAGCGTAGCCGCTACCGGTGCGAGAGTCACCTTTACCTCGTAGTTTCTATGCCCTGTCCGCGCACCCCACGACCAACACGGCAATCTTGCTGAAGCAGCTTATTTGTTGCATTACAACTCAGCTTCCGGGGTTCAACGCCTTCTTCCTCGTAGCAGATAATCGATACACTCGCAGAAACGTATTTCTGCCTTATTCTTGCATCAGTTGCACGGAGTGCCACAAACTGGGCATAGTTAGCTTTGAGGCGCGGATTCTAACGAGATACTGGAGGCAATTGTTTCATTCTAATCTTTATAGGATTAGTGCATTGCCACTCAACCACCATTTCCTTTTCACTGTATGAGCTATCTTCGAGTTTCCTATTAGACACTAGTAGATCGTGTTCCTTCAGATGTTGAATCTTGGACTGCTTTTACAATGGAAGGTCGCCACTACGAAACACGAGTAATTTGTAAAGTGATGGGAATCTCAGCCTGCTCTGTAGATGCAGTACGAGGCAAAAGAACCGTCGAGATATCAGAACCCCTTTATAAGAAAATCACGAATTTAACCGTTCTCTCCATGTTCGCTTCCTGAAGCTTCGGTCTAGTGCTGCATGTCTGCTGCTAGGTTCGATGTTCAAGGTTACTATGGAAGCTTGTCCTGTCAAGGGGGAAACGGGCTACACACCAACCTTTATTGGGCACCGGCAGTCGATGGACCTATTACAGTTACATTATCTCAAAATTGGGAAATCCAAACAAGCAAAAACATGATCTGAGTGATCCAGTCAAGGGGAAATAAACGTGATCTGAGTCGTTATCCCCTATGAATAAAAGTGTGAGTAGTAGAACAAATGCTAGAATTCATTAGGATGACAAGAATAATAGATGGTGTCCCAAAATTAAGGGCGCCAATGTATTTCAATATTTTGTTGGCGTCAATAGAGTGGATCAAAAATCAACCCATTCACAACTTTACTCATAACTTGTGTAACGAGGCACAGCAGTCATATCATAGGTTGTCCTGCCCCAACAGGGATACAAGCTCAAAGTTTCTTCATCAGTCAACCGCCCTTGGCACGCTAGTTTTTCCATACAGTCCTTCCCAAATCTTTCTCAGGGCTACCTTATGTAATTCCATATCAGGATGACTGACTCGACAGACCTTGCTTTTAGTTGATGACCCCGGCAGGAGATCAATGGGATCACTTTTTGGGAGGTTTGATGGATGCTTCGGAAAGTGATCAATTCGAAAAGTTCGGGTCGGTAGCGCTTTTGAATCAATTTGATTCTATAAAGTAAAGCGCCTTGCCGCTGAACTCACCAAGTATTGTTCCGATGGACTACTGAAGTCAGTGCTTCATTGTGCCTAACAACGTGTTCTTCATGTTCACATTCACGCAAGCTTTGCGCCGAAATCGACGGAAAGCAGCAGTGTGACATCACTGGGACCCGCTCACAGGTATCCAAACGTCCTATCGGGATTATATACTCCACCAGACGTTGTTGGCCACAGTGGTTGCCTCTGTTGATTCAAGCTGTGAAAATTTCTTAGTTTGAACAACAGTGGGGCGAGGTGCCACCGTCAAAGCCAGTGACCGTGAAGCCCATTTGAAAAAGTTTTCAAATCTCAAGACTGTCATGAGCTTCAACCCAACACGTATACACCCTGATACAACAAGATCCTGTGCCACTTTTGAGCAGCAAATAAAGGAAAACGCACCGATACAATTGGTACAGAGGAATGCAAGGAAACATGAACTTAGGCGCCCATAATTCTGGGACACCCTGTACAACACCAAAACATGGCAAGTAATATATTGTGTCTGACGTAGACCTTGTGCAGACGTTATGACCTTAAGTCTCCAGGGTACTGTGAATATGACACGATAAAGCAAGCAATCAGCATGATACGGCTTGAATTACTGTCACTTATGGCGCTCACGCCCCAGATAAAAGGGTTAAGAGGCGGTGAAGCCGCGTCACCTCATGTGCCTCTATTGACCGATTTGAGACAATCGAAAAAAAAGTTTGAAGGTTTTTACCTTATCATCGCGATATTTGTTTTTTTTTTTTGGGAATGCTGCTAACGCTGATTCCATAAGATTTATTATATGCTGCCTTAGTGTCGCTAATAGCGCTGGTGCCCCAAATTATTCGTTTGCAGTAGCTCTTTTGCTTTTACGGCTGAACGGGGTTTTTTTTTTTACAAACTGAGTCTGCCTAGACTGAGCCGGTCCGATGCACTGAACCGTAAGCATCATTCAAACTGCACAACTGCATTTTGACAACTAATTCACACGCGATTGCCAACTGATCATGGAACAACTGATCCTACTGGAATGAGAACTTGATGACGGAAAAGGGGTCACGGGACAGATATATGGAGCACCGTAACTCTAACTTTCCACGTGTGGTTTTGTGCTCAAGAGCAGTAATGAATTACGTGATCGACCGAAAAATAAAAGCAGAAGCATTAGCGATGCGACACAGAGAGCAAGTGTCGCAAGTCTCAGGCGAGGCATCGTCCATCCGTTTCTTATGGCCGCGGGACGTGTTTTCCCGCGCACCGCATTATCACTCATTGAGTGTCGCAGTGGCATGGATGCGTGTATTCATCAAAGCATGGTGCAACCTGCGCAGTGTTCAGCTGAGCCTCTGAATGCACGTTTACCATTAAACGAGCCACGTATACTCT
The DNA here is from genome assembly GCA_963978905.1 of Trichostrongylus colubriformis. Lineage (NCBI taxonomy): Eukaryota > Metazoa > Nematoda > Chromadorea > Rhabditida > Trichostrongylidae > Trichostrongylus > Trichostrongylus colubriformis. The sequence continues at coordinate 34,263,120 of OZ022256.1, read as the reverse complement.
TTTACCAATGCTGTATGGTGAATGTCCCTTTCTTAACCTTACGATTTTTCCATAATATCGCCCGATTTTAAGTCTCATCGCATTCCCTGGTGATGCGATATACCTGAAAAAACCTGGCTTCTTATCAACTTCGAAAGCAATCTTGCTGTTTTCAGATTGTCGGGCTTGAAGACCACCATTCTCCGTGTGAGCACAAAGAAATCGTGAGTTTTTTTTCCGAAGAATTCGGCAAATATGCGAAATTATAGTCAGTGAATGATCATCAAAACCAAATTCAATCGTGCGCTCTAGTGCTCGCATCCGATGGAATGCTAAACGGTTTCCTTTGACTCGGTTGACTGATACAGAGCGAATAATTCAGATCAAAATCGATCGATAGACTATGAAAAAGAAGGTTTACAAATTTTATGGCTCTGCCCATGATGTGGTACACATCTGATTTCCCACAGAAACCAATTAGGTATTTCGACCAGAATCGCTTGATACACGTCCAGTGAAGTTTCGATCGGTGCAACTGAGAAGACCCACCGCTAGGGTGCTTCAGTCATTTCCGTTCCTCTTACACATGATAGGTCCTTCGAGTATCCACGAAATTTCACAACGAGCTGCGATTTTTTTTTATTTCTACTCTTATTCACTTTTCTCAGTCTTCAGACCATCTCGAGAGAAACAATACGAATTTACGATCAGCCCTTAACATCACCGTGAAAGAGGTGCACCGTGTAACTTTGGCCTAACATTCCCAGCTGTAGCTAGTAGCGACTAGACTCACTTTTACTGCGATTTTGGACCGTTCTGGTCTGATTTGTAATTTTTGTGACGAGCACCATCTAATTGGTTGCACGCTGTGACTACTGTGGGTGGTGCATCGTAGTTCATATGTTCATTGCATAGTTTATATGTGATCCTTACTTTTTGGCCCAAGCCTTACCTATTTCACTCTTGGTCAATCTGGGGTCGGACAAGAATCGAGATTCCTCAAGGGGTCGTACTTCGGATCGTATAGTAAGAACCGTGATTTAGATTCGAAAAGGTCGCGTTGTTGGAAATTCCTCGAAGAATCATCGGCAACCACCTTCTCTTTTTGATTTTTGGACCGATTTTTTCATTCAAAAAAGGTCGCAAATCTATTATCATGCATCACACTAGGTAGCAATGCCTATGGTCACCGAAATAGACAGTTTTTTTTTAAAAAAGGGTCGAGAGAGAGTAAGCGTCAGTCGTATTTCTCAACGACATTCCTCGACGACAGGCTTTATCCTGATTGGAGACTTTAACTATGTGTACCAGAATCATGAAATGAACTCCATAAAAATGCGTCCTCCATGCACAGTGGATGATTTGGAATGGTTTGCAGGCAGTCACGCTCTCCATCGTGCGCATCTGCTCTTTCTGTGGAACCAGCGAAAGAATCTGTAGGTTGTCCATGAGTTTCCGTTCTTTATGAACTAGGAAACATCTCTTCCCTGTACTTGGAAACATACTTATTGTTCCAGTTATCAACACCGTCGCCGATGTCCCCGCCGGCGGCAAAGATACCTGAAATCATGGTGACAGACAGCGACGATTACCTTTGACACTGTTGGACTTCTTTCTTCTGTTTATATGATGCTATACCATATCACTGACAGACTGTGTGAGCTCCTAGGTAGGATTTCAGTGAAATAGTACATCAAATTGGATGTGATGTGTACACGTTCGTCATTCACTTCTTCAGTTCTGTGCATCATAGCAGTTCTGGTAATGACAACGACGAGTGCCAATGACTTTCAGTCACATAATGACCTAAACTTAGGCCATCGACGGATCTTTTCCTGTGAATTGATGGCTGGGAATTTCAAATGATGGATGATTTCCGCTAGATGAGCTATTGAACAAATTTGTATAAAATACTGCAAAGCTTCTTTTCATCTGTGATCTTGGTGCGTAAAAGATCTGTATGCTTTAATGCTGTAATGCTTGACAAATGACTTACGGGAACTCAATTACAAAGAACTATAAATTATTCGAGTGTGACTCTGTTATCAAGCTGACGATTAAATCGAAAGCTTCACCAAATGTTGTTTTGCCAAAGTGAAGATCTGTGTAATGTGTCGCCATAAATGTTCGAGACTGGCCTTCACTTATTTTCGCTAAATGTTCTTGCAAGAAGATGTCTATGAATGAGAAACGTATTACAATATGGAAGATAAATAGCGAGATTCTTAGCTGCATTCCCTACTGCTAGGACTCACCTGACTTGAAGTCATGTCTTCCTAGACAGAAAAATGAGTTGTATGAGCAAGTAAGGGATTTGCGCCAAAGTCAGAATCCTTTTTCACTGCTAGTTTCACAACGTGTGCTGCAGTGCAGGGAACAAGAACAACAAGTTTTTGTGATGTACTATGTGCTCTAAATCTCTGCTGTCAATATCGTAAACTGGTGAGGGAAGTGTGCAGCCGCACGTCTCCTTCTCGGACTACGACTTGCTACATATAATGCCCACTGTTTCTAAGTTCATTCGCATCACTCAAATACATTTTGTTTTCCTCATGAGCACAAGGGTGTCCAAATGACCGAATAGCTCATGCGTATTAATATTGAGCTAGCTTGACAGGACACAGCCTTCTTGACGCATGAGACAGATTGGCGAGCATACTGGAAGCGCAAGAGCAATAAGATCAGTGCCACACATAAGGTACAACTCACTGCGGCCCCTGTCGTGACTTTCGTCCGACTCGCCGTAGATCACACCTGGCGGGCGCGCGGTCCTGAGTCGCCGGTCGAGTATTATGGAAATGGCGAGCAGATTGTCGTAGACAGTCGTCACTCTCCGTCTATTCCCGTCTAATTTCGTCCATCGCAGTGAGCTGTGCCTAGCCAACCTTAATCGGGCCGTAGCCGGTATTTGGCACCTGCTCACGCATGGCCGTAGCTCGTCGTCTGTATTCGTGGCTAGGCTATCGTGTCGCCGCGGTCAGCGCCACCAAGGACACCGCACGTGGACGTGCAGGCGGCGAATGGATTCTTGCCGATACCCCGTGAGAGATGAGACCCCGGGCTCGACCAGTGCGTTTTTGGGATTTGCTTGTATGGTCATTAATTACTCCTTCTATTGCCGTTCTATTCATTGTTGCCAATGATTTCATTGCTCAAGGCATGAACACTTATAAACCAGGTTAGTATTGATCCATCATGAGGTTGCTATGCCAGAGTACTTGGTTGTTGTGTTCCTCGTAATAATCGGTCAGTCGATATACCGTAGAAAGAGCGTGGGTCCACTATCTATGTGGTCATAGGTATAGTAAACAATGTTGTGGTACGAAACGTAGGGAAAATCCTTTCCGAGAGGACCGGCGTCTCATGCATCCTCCAACGTGAGGGGGGAGCTAGGACCTGCCAGTGTACTCTCGTAGGTGACGGAGAGAACGAGTGCGGCACGCCGGCACTAACTCCGCCGGGAGAGCACCTGGGCACACTCCCGTGAGGCAGGTGATATTGCGGGGTAAGAAGAGCCCGTACCGGCGTGACATGTTGCATCGAAGTGGGGTTCAACGTGGAGAAACCGACGTTGGACCTTAGTGAACGTGCCTACTCGCGCTCGCCATCCGTAGTACCCGCGTACTGGTGCGGCGCTGCGTATCCCCGCAATAGTAAATATAGATTAGTATCCGCGCACGCTAACCATGTTCGGAGGCTTCTCTTTTACCCATATGGGACCCTGGTCCTCACCCACGATATCGTGCGTGGCACGAATTCGTGGGGACAAACGCCTATGCGCTTTACATAATAGGGCGTAAGGCGTGGGCCTTGGTTAGCTGCAGTTGAGTGGGTAGAAAAACAGGGTACCAGCCCTGTGAGGGTCAGGTGAACGAACTTCGGCCATAATACGTATATGTTCGTTAATACGTATCGTCATGTATACATAGTCACCGGTCTCGATGCCTGCTCTTCGTTGATTGTATACATCGATCGTCGATATTTTGCCACCATACCGCAACTCGTACAACACGTTCATTGTACCTGTGCTCGGCCATTGTCCTAGAATGCCCAACTCCCGTGACCGTAGGAGAGAGGTCACGGCCGCAGCAACCCTGCGGCACAACACCTAGTTATTGTGTCAAATTCCAGATTGGGGACGGCACCTACTACCTGACAGTGTTCCTCAAGTCTACTGTTACGACTTGCGAGGCGAATCTGACCGAATCGATCACAGCCTGGGCTGAACAAGAAAACAGACACAGAATGGATAATTAAGGCAAGCAAAACCGAACGTCAACGCTTTTATATATACACCTATTGGGTTATCGCACAGTACTGCGCGAATAACAGTAGAATTATGTAGGGATAAATACCGGGTGGAGTGCAAGTGTTCCGATTTGTGAGGTCAGGTCAGGTTGCGCGGCGGATCGCAATCAGGTAAAGACAGGTAAATAACGCTGCCAAAGCTTCTCCCCTAAAAAGGCTTAGGCAAATCTGGGAGAGCCCAGACGGCAGGACATGCCACCATGCGGACAATACGCGAAGGGCGGTGACCCAGGTCGGTGCCGACCTCTAGAAATCGGAACACTTACAACGCACCCATAAATACCCACCACCTAATATCGAAGATGTTCATGTCTCACAGTGCCACGCGCTAGCCCAACTAGTATCTCTACAAATATCTATCACTATCCGGAATTCCACGTAGGAGGCAGTTGATACATCCCGTTTCTACTGATATCGGAGTACAAAGTATTCACTCGCTGAGCATTCAATGTTTATGATGTTGCTTGTCGATCGATAATCTAGTCATTTACTGCAGCATACCGCAAGACCTTGCTGAAGAAGGTGACCAATTTTCGGAAAGCCGGCTGATTTAACTCGATCTATCACCATTAAGGTCCTCGTACCACCTCCTACACAACTCTGAGTGTGGACACCACATCCTTGTTGAAAGAGGAAACGGATTTGATGACATTTGCCTCTTTACCCTCCTTATACAATCCTATCAACCGTACCTATTCGAACTAGCAATTATTAGTGTCCACCCTCCAAACACCTATGAGTGTCGGCGCTCTAGGATCAGACTGAATGGCCAAACGGATTTGACATTTGTTTTTCGATGCTCCCTATGAGCCCTTATCAGCTGTTGTCACCTTAGAATCCTTACCATTGATGTTCCTCTACTACCCCCTATGTTATTGGGTCATTCCATAAGTAATGTCGTTTTTTTTCAAGCATAAATTTTTCCCATGAAATCACAAGTTTCTGCAGCATGTCATGTATCATTCGAGAGGAAATTTTCTGTTCTACAAAATGACGTGTTCAATTTTCGAGTGTGTAGAAATGGCGCCGACATTTAGGCTGGCGAAGAGGTAGGTCGACCCGACAAAAATTGGCCAAACCGGCAATCAATTGAAACACTATATTTCACTTTAGGAAAATCAACCAGTCATGTGTCGCCTACTTGGTCCTGACCTCTTCTACAATTTTCACTATTTAGTTGATCAAGAAGTCGTGTCGTTCTTTTTCTAGAATCTTTTTTTCGAAAGCACCCACATTTATTCAAAATAAAATTTTTTCTTTCAAACTTCTTGATTAGAGTTGTTTTATGAACAACTTCGAAGGACTTTTTCTGCTCTATCGAAAACATCTTTCTTTTTTGTTTTGGTTGTGATTCAGATTGAGTTTTAATACCATGTGATAGGGGTCCAGTTGACAATTTCACAATTTATTTTTTCCATGAGAAAGCCAAGGAATCCGGTCAGTGGTATTTCCTTGTTCCTACCCACCACCTGTTCTTAACATTTCACCACTCTTTCAACTGATTGGTCGAGAAAATTTTCTTGCCTTGGTTCGAATAAATTGTCTAAAATCACCTAGTTGTGGAAGAAAAACTAATTGTGGAAAAAGAACGACACGATTTCTTGATCAACTATATATTGGAAATTGTAGAAGAGGTCAGGACTAAATACGCGACACATAACTGGTTGATTTTCTTAAAGTGAAATATAGTGTTTCAATTGATTGCCGGTTTGGTCAATTTTTGTCGGCTCGGCCTACCTCTTCGCCAGCCCAAATGTCGGCGCCATTTTTACACACTCGAAAATTGAACACGTCATTTTGTAGAACAGAAAATTTCCTCTCGAATGATACATGAAATGCTGCAGAAACTTGTGATTTCATAGGAAAAATTTATGCTTGAAAAAAACGATACTACTTATGGAATGACCCAATACTTGAAAAATCTAGGACTCCAATATTGCTGTGACAGGAGGTATGAGTTTCGTGACAAATTGACATACACACACACATGAACATGGGCATTGACATTTACTCAGTTGATGATATATGGTGCGATAGTTCAGCTGGGTTCTTTTTCTAAACCACTTGTCTTTTTATCAGGCAGTGAGCACTGGAGAAATTTTATTGAATTTCGTATATGAGAAATGAACCTAACCCGTAGTGGAACAACAACAATGTTTGAAAAGGACATCAAAACATACAAATATGTACTATACAATATAGAATTGAGCACCATGTTGGCATCATGTTTTCGCTATCAGAGATTCGTAGCAATTCGAAGAAAGAAATGAGAAGAATCGAAGACACTAGAAGAAGTAAGTCTCCGAAGGCTCAAACGGCAAAGTCATCCGGGAGTTCAGGCACGGGAATAAATGCGTATCGCAGGAACATCAGGAGAACCAGTACGTTTGCTGATTGGAACAGAAAAAGGAAGATATGGTCAATTCGTGAAAAGATCTTGTTCCATTCCTTTTCTACCTGAAATACGTCGAAATAACGAGCTAGAGACGAAAATAGTGAAAAGTAGTTGCTGACTTCTTGTGAAAATTATAAACTATGAGTTGTTTATAACAGTTGAATGAGTATTAAGAGCGATGATAAAATCAAAGTGAAAAGCGGTAAAAAAAAGAAGAAACTCGAGTGAAGTTGTAAAAGATGGGATAGGCTACATACCCGACAGTTCCACTGCATGCGTTCTATACGTTCTCGGTACGTCCGCTGCGCGCGAGATACTTCAGTTAGCTGAGCGTAAATGGCTGCAAGATCGGGGAAACGGGGTCTGAAATAGAACAGTTGATGCTTACACATCTGTCACTTCCCTTCAAGCATTTCCAGACGCAAAGAGATTTTCTAAAACCGAGGTCTTTGTTACTCAGACCAGTCGGCATGTACACCTAACATAATGTCATTTGCAGGTGACGATTTGGTGATGCCTTACTGTATCATGCCTTGAAACATATGCGTTGATCGTGGAGTAGTCTTCGGTATGAATGGTACGAATGCGCACCGTACCGACCATTTCATTTTGAATCTCTTTGCCAGCTAATGATAAAAGACCGAGACCGATTTACATCGTGAATCTCCTTTACCATCCTCTAGGGACAGCTGCCTTCTATGACCTCATTTGGGCAGATATATCTTTGGAGAGGATGCTAACTCAGTTGAACTGGATTTGAATTCAATTTTCAAAATGTTGCCATGATATAAGAAACGCAACATTTCATCTCCGCCATAGAAGAGGGATGTGCAACTTGGGAATGAACCCTTCACAGATTGCTTTTGCCGTATCGTATTAATTAGACTGCATTTCTCGTTAATGCGACCGATAATTCCAGGACGAAAAGCACTGGCGGTTTCCGAAGGTGTCAACTCGTGCCTCTGGTCACTTTTACGCCGATTTAAAGGAATCGTCCACGGAAAATGCGTTTTTGTGTTACCCATACGTTTATGTTGTATTTGCCTAAAGTGGGCCTCATGCAAAATTCCACGCGAAAAAATGCGAATCTGGCTGAGATACGGCACCACAAAGTGCGGTCCCAGTGGGCGGGGCCTAAGAGAAAAGCCTCGTTCCGTCGTTCGCCGTGGTCGGAGACGCATTGTAGGAGCAGAAAGTTTCGTAAACAGTCCCACTCTCCGTTCCCAACGGCGGCGGACGGGTGGGGGGAAATTGGCCAAATTTCCGCGTGGCCGCCCGCCGCGAGCGGCCACGCGGAAATTTGGCCATTTTCCCCCCACCCGCGGCGGACCACGGGACGAGGCTTTTACTCTTAGGCCCCGCCCACTGGGACCGCACTTTGTGGTGCTGTATCTCAGCCAGATTCGCATTTTTTCGCATGAAATTTTGCATGAGGCCCACTTTAGGCAGATACAACATAAACGTATGGGTAACACAAAAACGCATTTTCCGTGGACGATTCCTTTAAACGATCAGCGATGGTATCAAAGTGAACACCGAAGACCTGTGCCAGCTTCCGTCAGACAATGATTCAGTGGTGAAGACTGGGAATCTGCTTTGATGCTGGATTACTGGCACTTTGCATAGACGCTGCAAGGACGTCTATGCACCGGGAGGAATCACCAAGGTTGAAGACAGCCTTCGTGCGGCGACAAGTAGCTGCTCGTGCCTTGGTCACATCTAAAGTTGTATAAGAGAAGACCACGGATGTACTGCTTCCTATCTTGCCCATCCATCTTGCAGAAGCGCACTGTTGATAATAATACACCCACACAACCTTCTGCCTTCTCCACCACCTTATATGTACAAGATGGTGCAAAAATTTCCCAGTAATGCGCTCTTCCGAGAGAAACGAAGGCCTTCCCTACAACCCTATAAAAACTTTCCTTAAACTAGCTCTATCTCTACTCAACACAGAACTATCCTTCCTGAAGGAGGTGATGGGATTAGCAACAACATTGATTCTGCATGACTTACGGTTATATGAAGTTCATGTAGCATCCCTCGCTTCAAATTTCCTTTATTCAACAATGCATGTATTTACCATATGTGGTTTGGAGCCATAGTCTTTTCTTCGATCAGACCACTTTCAGTGTAAAGTAAATAGTCGTTGCTGCTAATGATTAGCCAGATTTGAAGGGCTGCGAGAAGATGTCCGCTCTGTTTTGGAGGATCCCGAGAACTTCAACTCTGACGATAATATATTAGCACACACGTGATCACGGGGCAAGTTACTGCAACGAAGCGTTCGCAATGTAATTGGACACACTTTGCGAAACAACGACCGAATTACTTTGAGGAATCGTCCACGGAATTTCCATGTAGCTAACTCCTCTCGAAATCATTACAATGTAGATACACTTCATGAAGAGAAACACGAAGAACCGAGAAAGCTCCGTCATTCCAAAGCAGGAATCGAAAAACTGGAAGATGAGCAATTCGTTAGAATTGCCGCCACATTTCCCCTACACAACATTTGAACAGCTGTCAGTGGTCACAGTTCGGTGCCAATGTTGATTAGCTTCTCACTCAGTGTCCCTGATCACTTAGCCATCGCCTTTTTGCTCCTCAGCTCTCTGGCGTTCAAACCTACTCGGACGACCCACCTCGTTGTTTGCTTTGGGTAGCTCTATCTCGACTGGATTCTTGTATGTGCTCTCAAAACTTTGCCTTAGCAAGCAAATACAGCGTAAATATATGGGTTAAAGAAGAACTTAAATTATCGTAGATTCAACATGCGGTCAAACTCCTCACAACGCCTCTTTATTAAAATTCCATAGTAAGTTAGCTTACGTGATTTTTGCGATTTTTTCTGATGGCGCGACTGGGAAAAGGTTGATTGTCCGCATTCCTTTCGTCGGTGTCAAGAAGAGTATCCTGCAGTGTATAAGTTGCCTTCAGTGACTGGCACCGTCAGAACAGATCACAGACTGCTTACCGGTATGCCATTCTGGACGGTAACTGCTCGGTTTGAATGTAAGAGCGTGACATTCCCAAGAGAGCCATTGATATTGCGACTCCAATGGCACACAACATTATCACCACGATTATATAGAACCCTAAACATTTTCGTCCCACTGAAGCTACAGAACAAACTACGATAATAAGATGCGGCTAACGCATGCAAAAATTCAGCTAAAAGTGATTGAGAGATTGAAGTGGTTAAAATGAAATAAATTAAAAATCTCAGAAGTGTTTATTCGCTAGCGAAGAAAAACAAAAGACACATAATCGATGGAATACGTGGACGAATAATAGGTAATGTGCCTTTGTCTTCACCTTTTCGTGCAGTTCGTACGGGCACAGCCTTGACTACAAAGGATTTTGCTAGACCGTGCTCATATGGCGCATTTCTTTCAATCAGTGATACTTATAACTCATGTAAGATTCTTCCATTATATAAACCAGAAACCTTGTGTGTCTGTTTATCAGTATGTCGCATGTATAAGTATGTCTGCCCATCCGCACATGAATGATTATGATAATGGAGTCGATGGAGAAAAACAACCACTCACGGAAATGGGCAAGTAAATGGTTAGCAGTATTGACGTAAGAATACGATAGTATACCAAGTACTTTATGAACGCCTTCTTACGCAATCATTCTGGGCGGTGTGCGGACGTTCCATTTGTTATCATCACAGAAGAAAAAGCGCAGGTGCGATGAAAGCCAGAAGATCGGTACAGTTCAGAGCAGGTTAGTCAAAGGAAAACAACGAGTGAAAGCGCATGTCTTCCAATAAGCCATAGCTATGTCGGTATCGGATAATGGGTCACACCATTAAGGGATCATCATCGTCACAGAACTTCAGTTTCTATGTGTGGGCGCTCATGTGCTATGGGGGTGGCACTCAAAAACACATTTGAAGTTACAATAGAGAATTAATTTCATTACTAATCTCCAAAACATGTAGTACCAACGTGTCCGATTGTCATTGGGATGTTTTTATTTTGAAGTTTGAAAGTAAACAAACAAACAAAATCCTGCTGCCATTGATGATCTCCCGTGTGTGAAGTGTCCCCCCTCCCGAAGCTTAGGCCAAATGCTTGGTCCTAGTTACCTCATTGTCTCTTTTTTGTTTTTTGATTTTATGCGTGTCTGTTCTGGTATTCAGTTTTTTAATGCGTTGAAAGGTACTAAGATATCAATGCAAGCCGGGGAAGTGGTTTTTGCCTAAGTCTTGAGGGGGGGGGGGGTGAAGGAGCTTCGGAATGGGTGAGTACTTTTTAATGTAGCAAAAAAATTTTTCATCCTTTTTCTGGATGGGGACACTCCTCGGAGCTCCTTCTTAACCTCTCAGGGTGGGAAAAAAATTTCCATTTCCATTGTTTTTGAGTGCCACTCCCATAGTACATGAGCGCCCTATGAGTGATGGGCGCACCTGTGGATAGGTCCACACGCATAACAGCTATCAAACGTCAACAAGGTTCTACACTGCATTCGCTAAAACGGATGCTGAGCAACTCCTTCTCAACTATCTTATGCATAGTCCGATTCTAGCAGTGCGACGCGCAAGGTGCATCGCGTAGCTGATACTGTTATCCTTCGATCATAAAGCCAGTAACTTTGTGCGTCTGTTTGTCGGTATGTCGGTATGTAAGTGTATAAAAATGTCGTGCGTCTGCAAGTGAGTGATTGTGATTAGAGAATGATAGAGCGGAGCAACCGCTTAAGGTAGGGATAATCGATGGGTGTTGGAGTTTCATTTTAAGGCTATATTCATTATTGTTATAGCGCCTCCTACTTATATAAACACTTATTTCATACCCTCGCAGTCATTCTGGGTGCGCTGACGTCGCAGTAGGTGTCGGCACACTGGGATAGCGTGCAGGTATGTTTAGTTGTAGGAGGGACATTATCATTTGGACTAGACCGACAAGAGGGTCAGTAACTGGGTAAATGAAAATTGTTTTAAAGGCACAGTTCACGATAATATCAATATCTTGATTCCACCAGCGAGTAGGTAGCCCCTTCCACAAGGCCAAGCGTGTGCCATCATCACGGCGCGAGGGTGAGTGCTCAACGCGTAAAGAACATGTAAATAAGATGGGGACCACCGTGTCGAGATGGCCCTCACCCATACTTGATTCCGCTGGTGAGCGGTGGCTTTGGCATGATATGGACTGCGATTAGAAATGATAGGAAATTCTCCCACTGTAAAAACAACCTTATTGGATATTATGACGTAAAAACTTGTCCAAATATTACTTGCTTTTAAGCTGCAAACTTGTACAATCCAAAGGTCAGAAACACTTCATTTTCAAGGTTTCAAAAAGTTTCCCCGTTTCTTCTCCACACTTGTTTCTTTAGCACTCGCAGAGTCTTTATGGAGCGCGACGAGGCGCGAAAATTATCGTGAACTGTGCCTTTAAAGCTTCTTAGCAAGTCATTGTCAGCTTAGTTAGCTGTAATAAAGTGCGTAGAGGGCCGCAAGCGGATGGTGGACCTCACAAAGAGGTACATTCTCCAATTCCTGTGAATAGTGTGTGGCACCAATGGATTTGCGGATGAGTGTGAATTCAACAATGTTATATCCTACTATATATAATTCGCTTAGTATGTCTGTGCGTGTGTGTGTATGTGTGTGTGTGTCCGTCCGTCTGTTTGTCACGAAATTCATATCTCGCGTGGCAGCAAAGCTGGGACGCTGAATTTTACAAGTGATATAGGGGGTGCCAAGGGAACCCCAGCGGTGGTGGACCGAAAGTGATAGCTGCTGATAAGGGCTGATAAGGAGCGTCGGAAGGCGAATGTCGTCGAATCCGTTTCGCCTCTCGCGTTGATCCAACAGCGCTAACACTCATAGGTGTTGTGCGGGGTGGGACGGGGGCACTAATGATGGGTGATCCAGCCTGATAACGGTTGATAAGATTTGATAAGGAGCGTAAAAGACTAATGTCGTCGAACCCGTACGTCGACCTCATTGGTACCGTTGGGTACAGGGGCCTCAGTGATGACGGCTTAGTGGCTGATAAGAACCGTTAGGAATCGGATGGGATGAAATCCTTTACTCGCTTGATACTACTATACGACCGCTTCCGCAAAAGCGTCTGATGCTCATTGTCGTGAGATGAACATATTTTGTTTGTTTGCTGATATCACTGGCCGACGTATCCACCGCTGAATTGCCTAGCGTTCCAAAAAATGTTGCATTTCTTTTGATATTCAATCTACACTGATAATCATGATACACCTATATTTGTGATAGCAGAGCAAGCGTTTCACTCGGAATCATTTTCTATTGCGGTACTGGCAGCAACATTGGGTATCGACCGATAGATACGTAAAATTCCAAGTAGTGAGGCATGTTACGAAAACGGTGAACATCGATAAGCGAGATATGGATCTACCATCAATGTGTAGGAATTAGATACTTAGTAAGTGAACAAATAGTTACCAATGGATGCAATCGAATACAAAACTATCGATCTCTAAACTATCCAAACTCCCAATGATGACCACTTCAACTAAACCAGTTGGCTGGCGCACAGTACTGCGCGCGATTCGTGTCGATGACCTCAAAACGGGTTCGATGCAAAGCGACTGAAGTATAATAACACCGGAATGCTTTTTTATACGCCATCTTCTCTGCTTTTATCCAAATAAATAGCTCAGCTGAAAGCAGAGGAAAGGAAATTTCCACTTACTATACACAACTGTGGTCGTGCCGTCAAACCCATTTTGCACAACATCGCCATGAATCGCGCGCAGTAGTGTGCGCCCGCCAGCTGGTAATACTATAATCCTTGATGAATCACATCACTGAGCAGCTGCTGTTAACATTATCGTGTGGATACCAGCCAGACCGCCAAGCATCCGTTGGCCGCTTCCCGTTCTTACGAAGGGCCGGCTTCGCCAGCCCTTTCAAAATTTACTTTTCTTGAATGTTACTCACCCTTTACAATGGCGGCTGTGGATTCCGTTTCCTTCGCCGGTCTAATGCAGCAAGCTAATGTCACTGCGACCTTTAAAGAGCAGCGAGGAGCTGCGCTTTTGGGATGCAAGGAGAATTAGACGATGTATCGTTGAATTCATTTTGACAAAATAATGCCAACAATAATGCCAAGATGGTATAAGGTGTATCGTTGATCAGACGTATGGGACGTATGGCCATAATGTGTACTCTTCCGCTACCTATCGGATTGGATAAGATAAAGTCTTTGCGGGAGGTATGCGCTTTCCCATCCTGCTCACTGTGCGCCCAACAATTGCCACATATCACCTTAAAATCTTTGTCACCGAGCGCTCATTCCCAGTATCCATATCAGTAATAACCGCTGACGTACGTAAAGAGTGAGTAAAACGCATTCATAGAAAAAATGAAATTTCAAAGGAGGCCGGCGTAGTCGGGCCTTCCTATGAAGGAAAAGCGCCCCTAAGGAGAAGCGCCCGGTGGCAGCTGTACGATCGAGCGGATATAAGAATAAATCATAAGGAAACAAAAAAAATCGTGTTCCAGCAGAAAGCGTTCGTTTCACCTCTTCCTCAAAAGAACTGTTATCCAGACTATTCCAAGCCACTCCCACGGCGTGGAGAAAAGAATAGGTAAGATGCTGCGGTTAAGTTTGCAACTCGTTCAGCCATAATTCATTAAAGTAAAAAATAGTTAGCAAACATATACGATTATTTTGTAGCTGGTCCCGTCGAATTCTTCATACTCGACACCAGTCGCGTCGTGTTTCACTTGGTTAAGGGGAGGGTAGTATTCATTTTAGTGAATTCGTCCACTATGAATCGATAGCATAGCTTATGATTGGACGCTGTTAGTACTGTCACGCCAGAGCGCCCACCCACACAATACCCATTACCATCCACCTGTTCCCGCCGATAGAATTTGCATGCGCTATCGCAATGAGGAGGGAGGTTTTACTAATAAAAAGTTGCACATTCAAGCATTTTGCAGGGATCTTCAAGGAGTCCCACACACTAAAGCGTACATATTTGCCTAAGCCTTCTTAAGGAAGTAAAAAGCTCCTCTACTCTTCTGGACTTATGAAAGAATAGCATCCGTAGTGGTATACCACTCCTCCTCACTGTGATAGCACATTTTTGCGTGTACAGTATAGCAAAAGGATCGTTTTAGCAGAGTGCCACTGTGGACGATTCCCCCGACACACCGTTTTTGACCATAATGGAGGAGAGATAAGGTCGAATTCACGCTGTCAACATGTGCTGCTCCTCTCCTCTTTGGAAGCTTGGGCAATTAGCAAGCAAAGTGAAGGTCTCGAGCCATGTTCTATCCAGATCCGGTCATTTGATGTTTCTTCAAGCGCTATCGTAGAATCCAACATTGATGCCTTCGTGACAATTGCTGTTACAAGTTACGAGCTTGAAACATACCGAGGAGCGGTATGGAGTTGCTTTTAGGCATTGCACCAGCGACGATATCCAAAAGCACCGTCATTGCTAACAAAGAGCCGAGCCCCAAAGAAACCTGAAAAATGTAGATTTCGGCAACCATAATGAAAATTAACAGCATAATATAGGCATCGCAATTTTGAAGTCCGCATTTCAGCTTTTCCATTGAATTGACGCGAGATCAAAAAAATAGTAATTGAAAGTCCAGTGTCAAAAACCGCTCAAATCATTGCCCGTCAGCATTCAACCTTACCCTCTAGCTCAACCTGCACAAATAGCGCTTCGGCCACGATATTCCATGCTTAGGCCACTGCTTACCTTCTCGTTCCTTGGCCCGTCATTTGATCCCGGTGAGAAAATTCCCAAGATCGAGAGCGCCGAGATAAGAAATGTTGGCACAACGATAACGGTTATGTAGTAGATAGGACGGCGATTCAGATGCAGAATATAATGTACCTAAAAAGAGTGCCGTTGGAATCTGGAATGAGTCAGTGTGGGGGATCCCTCACCTCTGCACGATATTCGCCGTCTTCCATAAATTTCATCTGTCGTACGGTCACATTTATTACCTCCCATTCGGCATTTCCCTGGAAAATTCCGGATGACCTCAATGGATTTTTTCCGCATATTCTGAAGCAGATGGCTCACCGAAAAGTACGAGTCCTTCGGTGGTTGAGTAGCGTTCACGTCCATTTCCTCTACGGATAGCAACGGCGAGGCCAGAGCAATTGCACAAAACTGCAAGTGATTTGTTTTTCGAGAAGATGGCAGAACTCCTCGATCACAGCTGACTGATGAGTTAAAAAGACGTCTACTCACCTGTGTATCGAATGGAAACAAATTGATATCGATTCGACACAGAGTGGTAACAAATTGTGGAATGTTAATTTTCACGTGACCAGTGTGTTGAACCCGAACATCATAGCGATCCTCTGTGAGCATATTCTTCGTGTCCATACTAAAAATTTAGACTCCATTTCGATGCTCTTACACTTAATATTCATTGCATAAGTAGAAGAGATGGCACATCCGTTAGGAATTCCGATGGGTCGCACTACACGGGTGTGTGTACTTACGACAAAAAATCGCTTCGCAACTTCGCACTCGCGGCGCCATCGGTACAACTTGCCGATTCGATTGCTCTTGGGAGCCCGGTAGGGCCTAATCGCGTCACCTTTGCATTTCCACTCATGTCACACTGCCTCGCTTTAACGCTGCCATGCCCAGCCACTGGTAGTCGCACCCGCCGAGCAGCTCGTCGCGCGGGGCCGCGCGAAAATTTGTCGTAAGTTCACTCCCCCCATGCAAACGCCATACAGAAACCTGCTCTTGAGCCATGCATGCTGTAAAGTGTCAAGTTTGGAATATGTATTCTGTTCACATTTAAAAAGAATGCATGTGATGCATCGGAGGATCGGCTGAAATGTGCCTTCTCGCCTTCGCCTTACGGGATGATTGCTTCAGTGAGAACTGAATTCAACAGACGTTCAACGATCGGTCAAAAAAGACCCAAGAGTAATGCAGTGTTCCATGTCGTACCTATTGTAAATGAACAACTTCGGTACCCAGACGAGATTCTGCGGCATCACCACTTGCTTCAATCCGTTGAACTTCTCCGGTTCCCATTGAAGTTTAGGATCATGCCAACGCTGAAATTCGAGGTGATGATGATCTGACGTAGCTTTTTCCATTATCGCTTGAAATTCTTCCCTTCACTCACCTGCACATGAGAAATCACAAAACTGGCAACTTGCTGGTTTTCTCTCTGAAAATAAAGGTGGTAAGGGGACGATCCGTACAGAATTCGTGTGCATGTGCACGAACAGGAGTAGGTGGGTTGGAGAATAACGGTGCCGTAAGTCCGCGGCCATATCTCCCCACATGAATGCTAGGCGAAGTAATCGTGCTAAAGATGGTGAGTGCCGATGGGTCGAATTTTCGCTTCGCGGCGTCCCACTTGCGGAGCCGTCACTACGAGTCCTTTGGAATTCCGCCCAAGGCGCAATGGTCTGGTAACGTGAAGGAACGTCAAAGATTGCAGTCTGGAAGCTTCGAAACTTCGCCTATGTTGTTGTTGCGGTTTCAACAGATAAAGCTGCAAATAACTCGCACTCGCCGCGGGCGGCCGCGCGAAACTGGACCAATCCCTCGTTGTCCCCTCGTTTCGGCTTCCCTCCCCTATCTTGACCTTCACGACAGTGCTACGCAAACGGAGAGAATCGGACCAGGAGGAAGTTGAAGGCTCACGCACCACTTCTGTCAAGATGCCGAGCACGATGGTCATGTGGATAATGACTGCATGTTGAGTGTCGGCGTTTGGCCTTACGCGCTTGTCGTATCGAACCATGATGTTGTCGATTATGTTCGAAGGATCGGCTGTAAATTTGTTGTTCGATTAGTGAGCACAGTTGTTAGCTATCAGTTTATTTCCTTAGCGCAGTGTATTTTGCGGGTGGCGTAACTGGAACAGGGTCACTTTAGAAGTACACTCCAAAATTTTCTCAAGTGGATCATTTGCATGAAGCTCATGTATTAATCTTCCTCCAACTATTTCAACAGAAGCAACACAGCTGAGCCACCCAAATGCTCAGGAAATCAGAGGTGCGGTGGTCGATAGTACAAATCTAGGTAGATCAGGCGTAAAGCACGTAGACCAAGTAGGTTAGCCATAAGATCGAAGAAATAAGCTCGACAACAGCGCGGCTAATTTGGCAATAATGAAAATTTTGAAACCACTAATCTCAAACGAAGGATGAAACCGTTTGACCTATGAGTCGCAGGATGTCACAGCCATGCAAACGAGGTTTTGTCACAGTCATACGACCTCCATGAGATGCGCTGAATGAGTTTAATCGAAGGACCTGCTTACCAATTATTAGCCTCCATAAAAAGGAAAAGCATCTCAGCCCCTATCGGCCTTGAAGAATCGACTAGCTTTAGGAGATTTCATTTCGTAGTTTTAATGCCGTATTCCACAGATAGAAATGAAATACCGACCTTTCAGAAAGTGCTTCCTCCCTTGTCTTGAGACAACGGATCGAGTCGACACCATCAACGCTAGTAGACAAGCCCAGTTCATAGCGCACGAGACTTCGGCGATGGTTCTGCAAGGTTTTGATTATGCAAGGAGAGGAAACCGAAAGCACTCGATAGGTTTCAAGAACGAAGGTAAAAAGACAACTGTATGTAATAAGGCTGTATGCAATCTATGTTGTTTGCTGCCATATTGGGATAAGGTGTGTACCAACGGCAGCTCGATTTCTTTTTTCACACAAAAAAGGCATCTACGTTATGGTAGCTTAAGTATGTATGATCGCAGTTTTGCCCAAACACAAGTTTTCGAAATCATAAAATAACCATCAGATTCAGCATACATTTACAGCAATCGAACAAAATATCTAATCCCTCTGCTTACAAATTTATCTCCACAGCATTCAAAAAGTGTTGGGAGGCGAATTTGACATCCTCCCCTTGTTGAGCAACTCTTTCCTCTATGAAATACTTGAAAATGGGAAAAAAGTGGTAGACCGTCATGGGTGTATTCGAAATACCCAAAGAAGTGAGTGGGATTCTGCACCTGGCTTTGTGCCCTTTTTAGAAAGCCAAACTTCCGATGTGGTCGCAAGAGATGATCGAATCTTTTTATTGAACAAATGCTTTTTCATTGAACAACAATCCTTCTAAATCTAGTCGTCGTATTCCGAGCCACCTCTGACGCAGTTCCTTACTTTCTGAGACAAATAGCGCTATTCAAGCCTTGTGTTAAGAAGAAAGGGAAGATTTGTCTAGAGAAGGTCGCATCAATAATATCGAATATCACGATGATACTATTGAAAGAAGAAGAGGAAATAGCTTATGCGCAAAATGGCAAAAACTTTTTGTCCGATCTAGTGGTACTCAGGGTCTGGTATTCCCCGAGATGTATACGAATAATCGAAGAAAAGGACGATTCAGAACATGATTGAAGTAGTAGGAGTCTCTACTGTTCCACCAGGAAAGGGTATGGAACGTACTCACGGGAGGCTAAATCGAGACCTGTCATAATGCAAGGATAATTCGCAGCATTTTAGGGCGAACTAGTGGGAAAAGGCCACAAATTATGACTGCATCTAATCACAAATACATGAATTAAAACTCTTCAATTCATTGTTATTATCTACCTCACATACGAGGAAGGAATACAGGATAGAAGTGGCCTTTAGCAAGGGAATACGTATGACTCGACGCGCTTTTGAACAGTGGTTTCAAATCTGTTTTCAAAATTTGATAGACAATTTCCTGAGTGGAGTTGTGAAGGTTTTTCTGGATAATTAATTCTATAACATGGCGAGTCCTGCGACTTTCAGCTCATGCGCCATGCGTTTTCGCGTAAAGCCAGTGTGATTTTCGTGCTCAGTGAATCAAGCTAGCCATGAAACAAGTTTTTAGGAATGTCCAGGCTATCTTAGTCCCAGTTCTCCGCTTTTTGTGAAGAAATATAAAAATTATTACTTAGCCCGTAGCCAAACTTGTTACCGGAGTGGGGTCAAAAATCGATTTCGCTGAAATTTTTCACAAAGGGGTAAAAGGGTGATTCGAGCACCTGTGCTCGTATACCGCATTCGCTTATCACCTGATTCGCGTTATCGGGATTCTCCTAATATGAACAAACTGAAGCACGGGTTCTACGTTCTTATAACGCAAAGCTATTTTACATAACAACACTTTCGCGGATGTTTCCTACACATGAAAGAGGAAGACCTATGAGAAACAAAAAACGGCTTTCATAGGGATCCCTTTCATTCGCCCTTCCCTCCTCAGTCCCCTCGTTTATCTCTGCGTTTCCCTTGTATTTATCTACGATGTGAGCGAGGAATATACTTATGGGAGACGGGCCTTTGGCTCGTCCGTGGTGGCACGCAACAATTCACGCGACAATCTGCGCAACGACGCGGTCGATCGACGTGCTTAATAAGCCACACTCTCACAATGAGCCGCGCTTATTGTTAGTTCAGGATGCTCGAGAAGTTCCGTAGATGCACAAGTTCTGAATTTCTTTTGTTCGCGATTGGTAATGATCCTTTGCCCACTATTTATGCACACCGTTCAGCAACTTTGGCTCACCGCTGCGTCTCAAACCACTATGACATAACCGAAAACACGTTTAAAGGAAACAACAAGTAACTCGATACCCGAATAAAGTTGTTATTAGGCTGTGAGTTATGGGCAAAATCTTTGGCCCCGAACGGGACTCGAACCCGCACTACATGCTTTCTGGGCATATGCGTTAATGTGCTGTGCTAGACTCGTATTAAGCTTTCAGGCACAGCTCAATCGAACGACTATTCTTCCTTTTCGAAAGCACTTCTTGCACAGCTCGAAGAGCTTACTCGAACATTTCGTAGGCGTAATTGTGGGGAATTTGTGATGGATTCTAGTGTAAAGCGATGATTTATTCAGCTTTCACTTTGTTCATCCGAGGAAAGGTTTTGCCGCATGTTCTGATTTGCCTAGTTCCAGTTCCTATTTTTTAGCTTTCTAGTTTGATTTGTACGTTTTATGTTTGTTATTGTTATAGGTATCCAAAACTTTTCTTTTTGGCCCTTTTTAAAGTTTCCTAATCTCAGTAGACTATAAGTTTTGTGAATTCTCTTTTCCCGTCGCTTAAATGATGCACAATTTGCATGCAGATTTTCTTAGTATGTCTATCACGCCTGTTATCTGCTTTTTCATCCCACAATTCCTTAACCTCTCCCTAGCACTTTTTTGTAATCTTTGTGGCTTAAGCTGTAAGACTTCAGCTGGGTCTTCGTACGTTATCTGTCGTCTACTTCAAAACGAAGCTAATCCGTTTGCATAAATCTGTCACTAAAAACAATATAAATGCTCAAAGAAAACAATAGTAATTCAATATGCACAAGCGGTATAGTAAAATTGCTGAATGAAGTTTACAATTACGTGCAAAACGGAAACCTTCGAGCAACCTTGAGTGCGCCCCGTTGCGAGCCCGCGACTCAGGCCGCCGTCAGTCTGCGATTTTGCGATTTCGCGATTCTGCGACTTTGCGGCATCGCACGTTCGCACGCGACACTGAGACCTTGAGATTGTACAATGCCACAGCTTCGCGTGTGGAGCCGCAAAATCGCAGAATCGCGAAATCGCAAAGTCTGACGGTGGCCTTACCAACAGCAAGCACGCCGGAGTCGCCCGCATCGTCGCGCAGTCTGCCGCGCGAATTGTTATGTCACACTCTTATACATCTGGAACCAATGCATTTACTTCCGCAACTCCGTTCACGAAATCGTTCAGCAGATTGTGAAAGCAGATTCGAGATAAGCGATAAGTAAAAAGGTGGTTGCTAAACAAATACTCCGAAGTTTGGTAGGTAAGTTCGCCCCACGTGGGGCGATGGGAATTTCCAAGGGCCATTTCCATCAATAGTGATAGAAGTGGAGGAACGGTGATTCGTGGGTTGTTTAAAGGCGAGTAGCAAGTAGAGTTGGCATCGTACGAGAGATGAACACGGAAACTTCACAATTGGCAGAGCAAAGCGAACGAACGAGAGGAGAATCGTTGTTCGACGGGGGTTTCATGCTACGATGGTTTTGGCGGTGAGATAGCGGTTGAATAGAAGCTTTTTCTCATTTCTGTTATGATAATGGTGTACAACCTCGCGGACATGCGTCTTTCACCCTGTTTTTCCCCTGCTAATCGCGCTTCTGCTTGCCACGTCAAGTTTTTGCACCTGATGTAACCCCTCCATATAATCATCGAGCACTTTGTAGACCTTGACAACTTATGATCAACACTATACGGGAGGAATAATAAAATTGCCTCCGTAAGATTTCATCGATAAATCTACGTGGAGCACCGGCTTTTACGTACCCTTGCAGGTACCGCCAACCCAGTGAGTGGGTCATCCTATTTGCTATTTTTTCATCTTTCCATAAAGTGGTGAATGGAGTCATTCAGGTGCTTCAAAGGGCTCGAGGCTTAGAAGAAAGTCATAAACTGTAATGTTCAGTTTAGCGCTGGAAATGCAGCTGCTGCCAGCCATTTCAAAGTTTCACGAGGGTTGATCTGAAGGTGGAGGGCACAGAAGGAAAATTCGCAGCAGTTGGCCGCTAGGAAACGTGCTTGCCGCATACGAAAAACGAAAGTGAAGGAGACTGAAGAAGCCCTGGTCCTGTGGATTAAGTGAAGAAGATTGAAGAAGCCCTCTTTTTGTGGACTGAACAAAAGCGAGTGGCAAATAGTGCTGTGATGGTTAAGAACGATAAATCAGAAGCTCTACGGTTGGCAGAGGAATCAGAAAGGCATGATTTCAAGGCGTCGGCATCATGGTGTATTGCCTTCGTGAACGGAAAGAAGTTGACTACAGAAGGTTGTAGCTATGAATGTTTATGAAGATGGAATGGAGATTGCGCAGAAAATTTTTATGGGTCACTGTAATTGAATAAACACTTTCTACAAATCAGTCGGTTTCAAGACTAAAGGGTGCATCGTTATCCTGAGTTCTTTGAAGACTGCGCCTGCGTTTGCCGCGCGACACCGCGTGAGGGCGGACTTATCTACCAGATGTTAAGGTATTTATACTGTTAGTGTAGATGGCAAAGAAAAGATGACTAGTAACTGAAAGCGTAATCCATGATAATAACGTGTGTATCATCCCGCTATATGATGAAATTATTAGAAAATTATTTTTGTTCGGAAAGAAATGCGCGTTGAATTTCTCCATTTTTCTTTCCTACTATGGAAGTATCTCAAAAACAGTTTTCTCTATTAGGAAGAAATTTTTCTTGTGCATCTTTTTATATATCTTTGTCCTAATAGAAGTAGTGATGGGTGCACAGATGTTACCCTATGTAGCCGATGGCCATGTTCTACTACGTGTATACCGCCACCGTGAAACTCGTCTATGGGTGGATGGTGCCTGACATTCGAACGTGCGGGTTTGACGAAAGCATTCGCACACACGCATCCCTTGCAATTAACCTTTAAATTAGGTGACCACAAAGACTACTTCCTGCCAGCTAACTCGGAGCTTTCGAGCGCAGCTTCTGCATTAAATCCCTCAGGCCGTTCCTAAGTCAAATAACTGCTCCATGGTTTCCATAGAGCTTCAAATTGGAAGCGTTGAATAAAGTCTCTTGCATTCATTTGGAGCCTGCTTCGTCGGTACTGAGCAGGATTAGCGACCAGAGCGTGTAAAGATCGAAGGATCTCGTTCAATCTCAATGCATCCAAGATCATTACCGCCTACTATTACTACAACAGTTCAGGAGTAACAAATGAAGGCAAAATGAAGCCTCTACGTGAAGACGTCGTGCGATGAGATGTGCTAATGTCCCACAGCTGAGCACTACAAAGAAAAAGGACTTTCAGAATTAATAGCGGAGATAGTTATTAGATAATTCCAGGACTAACAGAGGAATTAGTGGCTTAGCAGTGGAAATGAAATCAATTGGTGGTCCCTAAGCAAAAAAGGATCTTGGACAATCGCTGAACACCCCTACGGCTTGCTAGCTTTTTCGCCTCTGGATAGTATTCTGCATCATATATCGCGACTAACAAATGACAATCCTTTATATCTTCGATTCGAGATGCTCCGCAATATCCATATCAGAGGACGCACGTCACTGAAAGCCATTTGGACACAGCTGTATCAAAGTATGGCGTAGTGGGCACCAGGCACCAGCCACCAATCAAATAAAGAACATTCAAGTGTTGGCATGGGTGCTAGCTACGTAGCAGTGGTTCCACTAGACCCGGATTCACTTCGGTCTATCTTTCAATGGTGAAAGAGTGACCTTTAGTAGCAGATCAGCGACCGACGGTCCGTTGACCGTTCCATGCTGCGTCGACAGCAGCGTATCGACGCTAGTCTCAGTGCCTAGCAAAAGCAAGATCGGCCTGTGCTCTTCTATCTTCTTGAGGAAGAAAATGTTATATGGTGAATTCAACACCGGCGATAACACATATGTGACCATCGAGACAACTGGAGCAAACATTTGAAGCCCTCACATGCCACTAAGGACACTTGAAAACCGTCTAAGTTGCTGTTAACTAAGTTTTTGTCGAATTTTGTTTGATGCTTTAATTTCCGCCGTTACCACGTTCACGGTGACGGCAAGCCCTAGAACTAAGAAGCAAGGAATGGGTGACGCCTATGAGGCGAAATGGAGGACAAAGAGCGATGCAGCATCAAGTTCACCAACTGGGGTGGTTTGAAAGGCTCTAACGCTCGCCATCCAGCACCGAAACAGGAACAACCTTGTTGTGGTGGACAGCTATATTGACCTTGGATAGGAAACAAAAACATCGATAAAAATCATCGATTTCTTCCATCGGTTTGATAGTAAAATTTACTATATTCAAAAATGACTGGATTTGAATCAGCCGTGCCTAGAGAAAAAATTCATCAGTGTTAAAGACAAGCTTACGTGCAAGTTTGGCCAATTGTGGTGAAAATTGAGCGCTAGATGGATCGAGCAACATTAGAACAAGGAAGTAATAATGTGATCCGGCTATCGAGAAGGTGCTTTACGCCCTCTGCATCGCCAATGTGGGTTTGCAGACTTGGAGGCCAACAAACTCAGCGTTACCCCTGCTCTTCAAGTAACTCCTCCTTCGCAGCCAAGGACCGCAGAGCACTCAATAAGGCTACGATAAAGACCCTATGGTATAACACGAGTTTGGTCGCAAATGGTCCCCTCGAAGTTGGCTCTTTATTCGCGGAGAACATGACCTCCCAGTTCTTCTTCCATACCCAAATCACTCCTACTGGTGACTTAAATTTTGCATATCATTCGTTCGCTTTGTGATTTGTGAAGAGAACTGGCTACGCGAGCTGGAAGTAGGTAGCGAGGACAACAGGATATAAACATGTTTGGATGAGGAGAGAGAGAACATTATAGCTGCAGTGAACAAAGCGTAAAATAAGGGAAATATTAATGTTAAGAGAACAAGAAAGTTGTATAAACCCCCCAAAAATTCTTTGATCAGTCCTTTTTTATGAGTTCTGGAGGGAATCTTTGTTTTACTGACCAGGAGGTCAATGCCCGACCAGCTGAAACGCACGATATGGAGAAGTGGAAATGGCCAAAAAGGGAATACTCCTTATCGGTTCGAACTTCCAAGAGGTTTCATTCTGGATTGTTTTTTCTTTTTCCTGTCATTTTTCAGACGGAATTATTTATCAAATTCTGCACACGACACCACCATTTCTCCTTCACTTCTCCTTCACTTCACTTACACGATCAGCCCAAACCTTCCACAACCACATGCAAAGTTCCCTAAGAAGACTCTTCCTCAAGATAAAGATCAGAACGCTAGCGAGCGCCACCTTCGATCACTTTCGCGCTTTCACTGAATAGTCACTCTCAGAGATCCTCGAATGTGATACATACTTCCAGCAGTAACCGAAGAATTACTCCAAACCATTTCATATTTGTCACGCATTTATTTATTTATTTATTTTAGTGTAATTTATTTATTTTAGTGTAATTTAGTGTAATTTATTGCTGAAACTCTCGAAATAAAAGTGGGATTAAGGACTCGATTTGCTCTCGCCAATACAAATGCCATAGCGGATCGTTGCCCATCCCCTACAATGAAAGTGGCCTCACCGATAAAGTAGGTAATTAGAAGTGTTCCCAGCAAAGCACCCCCGATCTTCTCGCGGAGAGCAAGAGCATTTTCGATCACTTTAGTGGGTGCATGGGACTTTAACTTGTCCCTCAAGATGTTCCTACTTCGAATGAAAGGCGGTTTTTATGAATCACATTTGTTCTCGCTACCAACGAAACAGAACACTGTTATAATGGGTTTGTAACCAAATTCCAATTTTCATCAAACGCGCCATTTCCTTCCAAAAATTTCATCACCAGGGTGCTCGCCAGTATAATAATATGCTAATAATATGGTCGTTGTTTTCTCAAATCATTACCCAGGCTGAATTTTGTACATTACGGAATACATTTGAGAGCATTGAGGCAATAACATTTTGCGAAGAATTTGCATATGCTGCAAAATCCATGCACCAATCCAATATTTTGAAGGACATGGAATTTCAATGAGCATTTCCAAGGAGAGAAAAATGAGAAGACAAAAAAACTAAAGCATTTTGAAAATTGAGAAGGCGACAGAAGCATGGGGAAGTTGCATCGTAGAAGGAAAATGATCGCCAGGTGATGATCAGTCTTGTTAGAAATGAACCACGTGTTATCCTTATCGTCTAATGCGTAAGGGCTTATTGAGATTGCCTTACGCAGTGACTTATACTCCATTTCGGAGCGCCTGATAGGGCGTGTCCTACGGACATGGGTGAGTGGCGAGAGTGAGAGTGCGTAGCAAGAGTGAGAGTGTGTGGCGCAGTGAGAGAGTTTGATATACTCTCACCCAAATCCGTAGGCCACGCCCTATAACGCGCTCCGAAATGGACTGTAAGTACACAGGGAGTCGGTGTTTTCAGCAGTCAGCGATTAGTCCTCCCGGCCCAATCTGGTAATGGAAAACCGATCTCGGACGGATGAAAGGCTTAGTTGGTTTTGGGTGAGCATCGTAAGATTCTAGCAGCCGGAACACTATATGGTAGCGGGGCCATTTAGGTTTACATAGCCTTGTCCCCGAACATCCCTCATGGTATATTTCAGGGGTTTCCCTTACGGTAAAAAAGATACAGCTAAAGGATATTGATCGCATCTAGGAAATGGCAGCCTTCATTACAGTTTCAACCGACTGTTACACAGATATGGTGAAAATGGTGATATTTTTGCCAGAACATCTTGAATAAGCATGCGCGTCAGCTATCCACTTTGCCTAAACGAATTTTGTGCATTTGGTGGGATGTGCCCGTCCTTGATCGCCTTCCTGTTCCTCTTTGTAGGAATCATTGGAAGCAAACAACAACAACAGCATACGCATATTGCTCAAGTGGAAGTGTTTCATTCCAAGCAAGTGAAGCTTTAGTGCACTCATCTTGATCTATGTCACGATAAAAGAGCAGATTCATAATTCGGTTTGTAAGAGAGAGTATATTCACTACAAATGACATGTGGTCATATAGGGAGTCAGACTAGCGCCACTCGTAGAGAAAACCATGCTTTGGAACCCTTACGAAGCCCCAATGGCGTGCCGCAACCTCCCTGTGTACCCGCTCCTCCCACAAGTGTATCATTGGACTGCGTTTCACAGCTGTTCAACACAAATCCGTGTGACCCCGGTCGATAGTCGGGGACGAGACGATTCTCAAAATTTGTTATTAAAGAAGCCAAAGGGAGTTGATCAAGTGCGACGATTCTGGAAAAAAATGTATTCATTTCATAGTACATGATCTCCATGCATCATAGATCAAGCTGACTTATTACCCAGCGGCTCCAAACTTTAGAGAAGCTTGGAGTCATTGATACTGAACTTTGGGTTTTCTCCCTGAGATTTTCTTGAGCCCTGATTTATGGGTTATCACAATAATATTGTCGTGTCTTCAACCCCTTTGTCTTCAATCCTTACGCTTGCTGCCTTC
The DNA here is from genome assembly GCA_963978905.1 of Trichostrongylus colubriformis. Taxonomy (NCBI): domain Eukaryota; kingdom Metazoa; phylum Nematoda; class Chromadorea; order Rhabditida; family Trichostrongylidae; genus Trichostrongylus; species Trichostrongylus colubriformis. The sequence goes on along the minus strand of OZ022256.1, from coordinate 34,235,539 downwards.
AGCGCCTTATAACCGAGTAACCATGCGCATATTTCCAGCTGTAATCGCGATGATGCGGTGATTCAAACATGCCTCATAGGCGATGGAGCCCCAAATGAGCAATGCAAAGGATGGAGCAACATCTTGTATCTGTCAACCATGAAGCTAATCTATGACTCCGACCATTAGGAACAGGAAACTAAACATAGAAGCAGAACGTATTTGGTAAAATCAAATGGAATAGTGTAAATAATGTAAATAAGCTCGGAGTGCCACTAAAGATGAGGATTAACTCTCATTGCAGTTGAGTGGTTGCTTAAAGAAGGGGGAAGATGGATCAAAGACTTCGGAAGGAGTACATTCGGCAGATTGTGGAATATGAAAATGGGGGTGCTCGGCATCATAACAGTAAAGGAAGAACGACTAAAACGCGAAAAAACCGAGGAACAGGAACCAGAAATCCCTATTGTCTCTCGCGCCCCTCTGCGTCACTAGCAGGAGTTAGACTGCAGGCGAGCGGAGAGGCTAAACCGGTCGGCCGCGAACGTTGCCCCGCCCTCGTCGGCAACTCGCTCGGCTGATTAACTGCAAGACGACACGCCTTGCTGGGAGATCGTGACCGGACCTCAAGCAGCGCTTTTTCAATGCGAGTCTCGCTGAACATCACCCATTCTGAAGTGGAAGGTTTGTTTTCAGAGAACATGTTCACATTTCCAACTCACGGTTTCTAATTATCCGTCTCGGTGCCTTTGTGCAATAACGCATAATAACAAGTTGCCCACAACAGACAGGTAACAGACGTATAATAACAATTATGCCGTGAACCACGGAAACAGACAACAACAGTGACAAGAATAAGGCATCCAGCTAGAGAACCAGATCGGATGACAACGAGGAATCGCCTCTGCTCTCAGATTCTTTAAGTTGCTTTCACTTCAGAGGACCGTTTAATAGTGAACGAGTAGAATAAAGGGACCTCAAGAACTCTCCCGGGCAAAACCCTACTCCGCCAGCTGAAACGCTGACGAAGATGAGAAAAGAAGAAGCCACCACAGGTGCCCATGAGTAACCGTATTTGGCATTGCATTGCATGCCAGTCAGTGAAACAACAAACAGCAGCATTCCAGTGGTCAATCAGTGGTTAAATAAGTGAAAGGGTAAGAAAAAAGTTTTCGGCTTAAAAAATTCATTAAATCCACTATTGACGTCCTAGTGAGGTGTCGCGTGTGCGATGTCTGCAACCTCACGGACTTCAAGTGTTGCGATGGGTCTCACCGTAGGCCAGAATCGCAACATTCCGGTGCCCTTAAATACTCCTTCCAGTTCCTTCGGCACTATCAAGAGTGTGCTAATGCGTCGCATGCTGGACTCTGTCCTTTGCCTGTTTTATAATTAGCTAATAGCGTAATGGGAAAAGCCCAATGAATGGAGCTGCTTCTATGTTCGCATTTAAATGCAAATTGACAAGTACAGTATGTAAAAAAAAGGCATGCATCAATGATCGGCTTAAAAATACAGTGCTCTGCATAATTATACAGCCACCTATAAATTGTCCAAAAATTCTGTTCGCAGAGTGATTCAAAAAAAGTCTCTAAGTGAAAGATGTAGCCAGTGTGGACGCGCATTCGCGCATCCATACCAAAGTTTAGCCAAGAAACATAGAAGATTCTTTTCTTAATTTGTTTCGAAAATGGCGCTTATACCATTCTGCAAAATTATACAGCCACTGAACAGATTGACGCATTCGTCAGCCGAGAAACAACCAAAATGAGAAAAATGCTGATTTTGCGATCATTTAGTCTTCCATTGCTTCGAATAGCCACAAATTTTGGTGACATAGGTCGATATTAAGATTTTCAGGATGTTTTTAGACCACATGGTGCCACGCTTCGATGACAACGTCTCTAAACTCCCTAACACCTTCCAATCGGTCCGAATCCTTTTCCCCATGAAGCCCCAGATAATGTTTCATCATGTAAAGATCGGAGCCGTTCGTTATCCGGGTCAGAAGGTCCCTCCGGTGACGGCCTCACCATGATCGAGTGTTCCAGTTGACATGGGATGGTCCATTGTCTTACGAAAAACAAGGTTTTGGTGAAGATTTCGAGACGCATGACAGGCGCACTAAGGCTCGGTAATCGGATGGTTCACCCTTTCGAGAACGAAACAAAAATTCGAATGATTATTTTATCCCACACCCTGACACCTCCTTCTTTGAAGTTCTTCTTGAAAACTTAAGTTTGTCCCTTGTGCGATAGCGTCGGTAGCCGTCGGGGACGTCATAGCCGAAACCTTTTTTCATTAGACAGAACAATCTGGAGAAAAAACCAAAGGGGAAAGGTGTACAAACTTGAGGGAATTTTCGGACGATTTGTCATGGTGTGAGACCAAGTAATCATTCGAATTTTTGTTTCGTTCTCGAAAGGATGAACTATCCAATTACCGAGCCTTTGTCCGCCGTACCCTTCTCCTGACATGCGTCTCGAAATCTTCACCAAAATCTTGTTTCCATGTAAGTTAATGGACCATCCCGTGTCAGCTGGAACACTCGATCATGGTGAAGCCGTCACCGAATGGACCTTCTGACCCTGATAACGAACGGCTCCGATCTTTACATGATGAAACATTATCTGGGGATTCATGGGGAAAAGGATTTAGACCGATTGGAAGGTGTCAGGGAGTTTAGAGACGTTGTCATCGAAGCGTGGCACCATGTGGTCTAAAAACATCCTGGGAATCTTAGTATCGACCTATATCACCAAAATTTGTGGCTATTCGAAGCAATGGAGGACCAAATGATCGCAAAATCAGCATTTTCTCTTTTTCGTTGTTTCTCGGTTGACGAATGCGTCAATCTGTTCAGTGGCTGTATAATTTTGCAGAATGGTATAAGCGCCATTTTCGAAACAAATTAAGAAAAGAATCTGCTATGTTTCTTGGCTAAACTTTGGTATGGATGCGCGAATGCGCGTCCACACTGGCTACATCTTTCACTTAGAGACTACTTTTGAATCACTCTGCGAACAGAATTTTTGGACAATTTATAGGTGGCTGTATAGTTATGCAGAGCACTGTAGCTTTGGAATTTTCGAAGATGGGCATTCGATACAATTTTTTCATTTTCTCCATCAATTGAGCAACGGCTGTGGAGGATTTCGGTTCAGGGGTTTTTCGACATTGCTATGATTTTTTTCCTTTTGAAGAGCAGATTCATGTGTGCGAGAAAGTGGTATCTGAATTAGGCAGAGTGCTGTGGAGTGAGGCTTGATAAAGACACCGGGAGGGGTCAATTTGACTTACGGAATGGCTTACGGTGGTTTGCAGTTTGTTAGTGGGATTAGTGGAATAAATTATTGAATTCGTTGGGATTTTCTCATTATATTATAAACGCCTTTTTTCTTAATCTTTAGCTTACTTCCCCTTTTATTCCTTCACTTATTTGTTGCTTTGTGCTGCTTCACTTGTCTAACATCATCATGAATGAAATCACATCCACCCTACGCGACATCAATTCACAGTAGCGTCGGTCCACTTGAGGCTTGCAGTTCGTGGTGAAGCGTACAGTTAAAGGTGAAGCGCGCCATAATGGCAGTGCATAGCGTCCCAGAGGCGCGTTTGTCAACGCGATTTCAGGCACCAGTAACTTTTCTGAGTTCGAATGTTCGTTCACAGAGGACAGTGTTTCAAAATACGCTTTCCTCAATTGCTCCCTCCCGATGCCTTCAAACGCAGCAGGAGGGGAAATTTGGATTTGGATGCATATAAGCGCGGATTAGCTATCATGAAAATCTATGATCAGGGGGAAGTGTACAAGGCGCGTCTCGCACTAGACCAACCTCAAACAGCCAGTAGGTGTAACTCAGGTCGATTAAGGAATTGGCAAAGTAAATTTGCAAAGTAGTGCAACGAGAGAGAAGGAGCAGAGTGGAATAGTCAAAAACGCAAGAGGTAGATCACCCCATCGAATCCCCTCCCACCGTCCAGGACGTGCTTTACTTCGCACTTTCTGCATCACTGAAATGAGTGAGGCAGACGGCCACGGCAACTTAACCAGCCTCGTGAACTGCCACACCCTTCGCACTACTCGGCCATAGGAAGCACTTATATCGAAACGCACCTGGACTATGCGCATTGAAAATTCCAAAACGCGCTTTTTGATCTGAATTTTGTCGTAAGTTATCTAAAACCAGTAATGTAAAACTGAGAGTAAGATAACACATCAGTTCTGATTCCTTTATTACTCTAGCCGATGTCTTGAGTCCATAACGAAGCTTCGCGCTGACTGATACACTCTCCGTGATCGCGCCTCTCTCACAAGGGACCTAATTTTTAGCTGCGTATAACTGTTGTGTACCATAAATCCGGGGTGTGTACCCTCACGTCAGGATTTCGCACGACAACAAGCGGCGTGCGAAGCCGTGTGTGCGAGCTATGCGCGTGGCTGTAGTTGGGTCTTAGAACAATTACACGTTACACTAGGGGTGCGATACGCAGTTGACTTTTAATCGCTTTGAGACCCAACAACATGGCGCCTTTAGCTCGTCCGCATTGCTTCGCTTGCGACATGCCGCAGTGCGAAATCCTGACGTAAGGGTAACACCCATAAATCCGCGTGGCTCCGATTTACTCAATGATTCGGCTCGTCCAAGTCACGTTCGCTATGAGGGTAAACTGAAGAACGCGGAACTCACTTTTCGGCCCCTGACAATTCCGTTCACTTTTCTTCATTCCAGCATTCTCAACAACTCTACTTTGACGTTCAGTGAAGGGCCAAATTACCGCTCCTGCTGCATTTGAATCCGGCAGGGGAAGTGGCCCGATTCGGCAACTGAAACCCATGGAATCACGTTCAGGCTGACCAAATCAGTCCTCTGAGTTAGATCGATAAATAGTATGAAAACTGCCACAGTCATCCACTGGGTCACATGATAAGACATTTCAAAACCACTATGAATGGTACTGGGCGAATCGCAAGCGCACTTGTGTAAAGCAGTTCAAATTCTAGTCGACAAACATTTTATTACATAACTGTAAATCATTCCATGTTGCCTCGTAACAGTGGATAAGCACTTTGCGCTTTGTGTAGTGGCATGTTCGTTAAGCACTTCCTTGCAAAATTCTCCACAATTTCGTCCTCATCAAATTTCAAGTTACTTGGCTGAAAGGATGAAGTACTATTGATGCCCGCAGTCTCAACTGAGGTACGCAGCTGTTCTTGTGGGACGACCACGTCTGCATTTTTTGTTGAATTCCGTAATTGTAGTGGCAGGTTGTTTGTCGTAGTGGCGGCCAAAAATCTCCCTTCCGTTGCAGTGACTTATGGTTGACGGCAGTGGCGGTTATACATAGCCAAGACGAGCACTGTTTCCCCCCATAACCGGAATCGAGCAAGCTATTGTACTTTGTAAGTCTTCAGAAATATCTATTAACACCTAGGGTAGATGGCATAAAAGCGAGATACAGTGCTCTGCATAATTATACAGCCACATAAATTGTCAAAACTCAGTTTACAGAGTGATTCACGAAAAGTTGCTAAGTGAAAGATGTAGCTTGTAGGGACGCGCATTCGTGCATCAATACCAAATTGTAGCGATCTAATGCTTCAACAAAGTAAATCGACCCATCAGCTTATTGCGAAGTGTGCCTTTAAACGTATTCACTTGTGGCGAAGGGCATAGATAAAAACCGTGGCTTGGAAGGAACGTTAAACTGCGGTGAGCACCACGACAACGGATCTTGCGTGCATGTAATCATCTGGAAGTCCAAAAATCTTCATGCTGTAAGAGCGATTGACACTACTGTTCGCAGGGCTATCTACGATCAACCAGCAATTGATGAAACAGGCATATCACTAAAAGAGCTCCAGGCAACTTGTGTAGACGCTCTATTTGACTATCTGAGCCCCTGGCACTCCATGCTCTAGATGACTCTCCGTCAATTCTAACAAACGACCGAACGTAACTTAGCCATTATCAGGAGTGGGGGTGAGATGGCAGTCCTGGAAAAGGTTTCTGACCACATGAGTGTCAGGGATCATTTGCTATGACGGTATGGATGTGCTGAGTGCAACAGGAGATCACCTGGTGGGAATGGCTTTGGACATCGAAGGTTCCGGCTAATCAAAAGGTGAAGGGAAGTCGTTATTTATTTATTTGTTTATTTAATTTATTACGTCTCTAGACGTGCCGTTACCTAAGACAGTGTCGTTAGTGCAAACAAACAGAATGATACTAGGGAGTAAAGAAGAAAACTCAACAGTACTCAAGCCAATGCTTGGGCTAATTACTAGCAGCTGATGAGTGGGGCTACTTACGCCAGAAAATCGCTTCAGCGGCGTCGCACTCGCGGCGCCACCAGTACGACGTGCGAATCGATTGCCTTTGAGAGTCCGGCGGAGCGTGGCTGCGTCATCTCTGGGCTCTCATCCATGCCACACTGCCTCCTGCACCCATGACACTCCGCCTCCTCCACTCATGCCTCACTGCCTCGCTTCAAGGCTGCCATGCCCTGTCACTGGCACTCGCATCCGCCGCGGCGCCTACCGCAGGCGGCCACGCGGTTTTCTGGCGTAAGTGGTCTCACCCGCAGCTGATAGAAATTTTAGACCTGAATTATCTAATACGATGTGCAACAACTGGAACTGATCAAATTAATGAATGAAGGAAGGTACTGATAACGACAGGCTTATCAACATCTCCCTTCTTTCATTAATTTGGTCTAAAATTTTTCTCCTAAATCCTAAAGTTCTCAACATAATAAGAAATTTTTCCTGTTGTGAGCAACTTCACTGAAGCTGAAGTCACAGCAACGATCTCGCGCATGCCAGAATGTGGCGACATGTAGCAATAGTGGACGCGACTCGTCGAAGTAAGGCTAAAAGGAAGAAGAGGAAGAAGGCTAGGCGAAATCTGGTCTTCATTTGGGCGGCTCCTTTGTCCTTTGATCAGATAACAGCGCTCCTTTACTGAGGATTAGATCATAGTTATCATTGAGAGTTTTTCTTTTTGTAAGTGTAGGTGTGCGCGGCTTCTTTGTCCTTTAATCAGATAGTAGCTCTCCTTTACTGAGGATTAGATTATACTTATTATTGAGAGTTTCTCTTTCTGTAGGTGTAGGTGCGTCAAAAGTTGAAGTCGCTACGTCTGACTATTGCTACACATCTGGACTGATCGCTTTTTGCTGAAACTGACTCGATCCTACCAAATCCTTTCTAACCACTCCTTTAGGCCTTTATGGGACTAAGAAATAACCAAGCATGTTATCTGCACTGTAGGAATAGACTAATCATAGCAACGACACGACAAATCATAGCATATAACCGGTCCTGCAGGTACATTCGCTATCACTTTGGCTGTATAAGATAAAGAGGCCCGAAATGAAGTGGCTGTGCCGTTTTTATAGGTCCATCACCATTATCGTCATACCCTGGTACTTCAAAAGGCTGCTCCACTTTCCGAAAGACATGCGTCAGAATCACTGCGTCTTACAAGTTGCGTCGCGGTTTCATTGTTTTGGGGAAAATCATGTTTTGAGTGATTTTTCGCCTGGTTTCTCATCACAGCTAACTCCCCAACGTTCGGAGTTTGAAGTGAATGCTTTAGATGGAATATGTGATGATAACCTAAGGCTAGCTTTAACTGTACTCCACCTACTCGTATTGAATCTTTGTTAAAAGTAAGCAATGAATAGTGCTCGCTGTTTGTAAACAAGACAATCAAGGAGCGTGATACTACGATATCCCGTGGTATGCAACCACACGACAAGCCCAGTAGTGTAGCCCATGCATCTTTCTCGCGCAGCATGCTTGTGTTCTTACATAAGTGTACCCGCGTAACCCACATCCTCCACACACAGCAGGAGAGTGGCACGGAGCATGGAGAAGGATGGTAATACTCCATGCTATTGTCATACTGGGAAACAGCATAAGTGGAAAATCACGATGCTTTTGTTTGTCGTTCACAGGAAGTTTCCCTAGAACGGCAGAGTTTCGATGACCAAAAGTAGCTCTAAGAGGAAAAATTGAAAAAAATTACTTCGAACGAAAAAAGTAGAAAAATAAGGATGAAAGAAATGAAGAGAGAACGAGAGCGGAAAAAAGTAAGGGCATATATTAGCTGGTCGTCTGAAAGGATAGTTTTCTATTTAGAAGTTTTGGATAATATTATAGGTCACTTTTTCTAATTTCTTCACAAAGTACTGAAATTGGGTGTGGATGAATTGATTTTTTATAGATTTTTCTGCTTTACAAAATGGCGCAGTTTCTCAGTATGTCATAAAGTGGCCGATTTCAGGCTGGCGAAAGGTTACGTCCAGTGAAAATAGCTGATCAAATCGACAATTAATCAAAATATCATATCTCACTGAAGGAAAATCAACCAGTCATTTGTCCCGTACTTAACCTCAATCCCTTCTGCAGGCTCCACCAGTTGTAGAGAACTCGCGCCTTTTTTTTTTATGAAATTCCATTTTTCGAAAGCACTCACGTTTACTCATAATGTTTTTGTGATTAAGTTTTTCTTCCGAATTCCTTGTTCAGCATTCTTTATGAACCACTCGGGAGGATTTTTTGCGCTGTCAAATGCCTAGATTTTGTTTCGGCTGTCATTCGAAAAAGACATTATTTCACAATTTTTTTTCAATAGAAAGTAAAAGAATGCGGTCAATCACGATTCTCGTGTCCCTACTCGCTACCTTTCCTTAACTTTTCACACCTTGTTTCGGCAGATGTCAAAATCACCGAGGTGTGGCGGAAAAACCAAATTTGGAAAATAGTGACGCGACTGTTTAAGCAGCCACATGTTGAAATTTATAGAAGAGGTCGGGAGTATTTACTAGACACATGATTGGTTAATTTTCACAAAGTGGAAGATAATGCTTTAATCAATCGCCGGTGTGATCTATTTTGTCGAGTGGACCACCCACTTTGACAGCCCAAAAACAGCCCCATTATGACGAACGAAGAATCTAGGCATGTCATTCGTAGAGCAGAGGTTCTCTTCCGAACTATATATGACCTGCTACATAAACTTGTCAATTGTGGAAAAATTTTTGATTCGAAAAAAAGCGACATTACTTATGGAATAACCCAATACTTCATTTACGTATGTGACCCCAATCTCGGGCAGCTTCAGAGTCTAACTGTTACCTCTGCAACATTACTCATTTCACACAAAACAATAAAGTAGATCATAATATCACAACAATGACTGTAAAATCATAAACTATCATTAATCAAATTATTCAAGCTCTTAAAGACGATAGTGGTCCGCAGAAATCGGGGGAGGGGGGACATTCCACAAAAGGTTTCATACCTGAGTACTTCTGGAGGATTTTCGTGGGGTCACTCTGAACATTCAAGCCTATATTTTGCCTGAGCCTTGAGGGAGGAAGGAAGAGGCTCATCTCCCCTTCCTAGCTTAGGTGAAAATAGGGTTCAGTAGTGGGATGCCCCCTCTCATTGCGATAGCACCAAGGCACGGAGTATGCTTCTGGAGCAAGTATATGCGGATCCTGGGAATACAAGTGTAGAAGGAGCAATTCGTTAAGGAAAAGAGAGCCACTAGCTGTAGATCTGCTGTCCTCGGATGCTGTTAAACAAGCAGAAAACAGCCGAAATGAGTATCGCAGCATATGTGGGCGGCGAGCAGAAAACGAAACTTGAGCCGCGACCCGCACGGCCTTCGACACATGTCTCTTCGGTCAGGATGTGCTACTCTAACGGAAGTATAACAGAATTTGAACGTTTTCAGAAGCGAAAGGCGAGTGGACAGTGGGCGACAAGCGGAGAGGCACGAGATGATACGGAAGACATGCTAGACCCTAAATGGACACCCAATAATAACGTTTAAAGGTGCTATCACAATGAGGGGAGGAGTCTTATAGAAAGTCGCACATCATCAATCGTATAACTCTACCTGAACCCTACGGGGGAAAGGAAGGGGTCTTTCACTTTCTGGGCTTAGGTAAAATTTGCGAGATGTCCCCCTACCCCCCCCCCCCTCCACCCCCGCTCTCATTGCGATAACACCCGTTTAAACTTCTATTGCTTCCATAGCACAGACAAATGTGGGAGTAAAAAGAGGGTCGAAAGTGGAGAGGACTCAAGGAAGTAACTTTCAACCCGGAAAACATGAAGGAGGCGTTCTCGGCCCGCCCCCGCAGCCACGGTCCGCCGTGGGATTGATGAAGTGGAGCATGATCTCCTCTTCCATATTCCTATGCCTATCTGAGGATGCAGCGCTCAAAGCGAGTGGAGTGGTCGGTTAATGACGACGTTCAGTTTTATCGGTTAATCGCAGATAAGCCCTCTCCGCAATATTCTCGGAGTGAGGGCGCAAAGCTTTAAAATGCGCACTTACATAAACCCTACAGAGAAATAAACAATACGTATGAAGTGAGAACAGCACAACTTGGGACATAGCGCAATATAGCGACCGGAAAATTAACTGGATGATTTAATCATGTGAACTTCTGTGAACGAAAATTTTTCTGCATGAATGGATGATAAATCCTCCTAGCCGGAAATATTGTACTTCACATTGATTGTTAGGACAGAACGAATGGACTGGTTGGAAAGGTATTTGGAACTGCCAGCAGCGAACGCTTCCAGACCGCCAGATTAGCAGAACGCTCGCCGAAAATCGGTGGGGAATCCCGCCCCCTGTCATAACTCTCGCTTTGGTAAGGGTAGGCTCATTTCTCATAAGCCACACTAGCAACAGACGCATAACCATTCAACATTGACATGGCTGAGCACAAAATTCAAAAAAACCACATGCCATTTTTTCGAAATGGTGAATGATAAAGGTGAATAAGACGAAGACCTTCTGAACATGCTAAAGAATCAAATCAATTTCGTCTTCTGTCGTGCTGCTGCAGTCCACAACAGCCGTACTGGCCTCAGCGGAAGACTGAAATTGAGAGACTTGAAAGTGAAAAAATGCAATGCGAATTTTGTACTGAAATTCACTCAAAGGAAGAAGCCCAGGAATGAAAATATAGACCCATTCACGAACTTCTATGGTGGTTTTCGGTCTAAGAATGGACAAAGTTTTTAGAGCCCTATTGAGTGGGTCCGGTGGACCTCTTTGCGATACTTGAGCGTCGAGCGTTGAGAGCCTCCAAAACGGAAATGAGCTATCCACGTCAACAAATTTTAAACTCGACGAATCATCTGGCCGTCACGATAACGTAGAAATTTTGTTTTTCTACGTTATCGAAAATTTTTGTTTTAGAATTCGGTCAGATGCAAGCAAAGAACATGTGAAGGGGCAGTGGCCGGTGGAACTACCAGAAAGTGTCCCTTTTGAAAAACTGGACGAGATTTGGGTAACTAGCAAGGACTAACCTGGTCGAAGTTTGGGTAAATAGCAAGGACTGAGAAGACCCCAAAGAGATGGGCGAATGAATATGCACGGCAGAATACACTTTGAGGACATGAGCATATACTTTTCTACATTGAAAAGGGGCAAGCTCCATCCATAAGGGCATCACTCGGCCATGGGACCTTCTTTTTCCATTCATAGCAAAGAAGTAAATGAGAGGAGTGACTAAAGGAGTGGGAGGAGCGTCCGGTTGTATGTTTTCTGGGTACCTTGCATGCTTAACAATCATGCTCTAGATAATAAGGGACTGCGTCACGTCAAATCGCATGGAGTTGCCTATTATAAGAGTTACATTCTTGAAAAGTCAAGTGTATGCGCCATAAGATTGCAACGATTTTGAAGAGCTTCCCATTTTTCAATGACCTTTCATTGAATGACTACATATCCACAGGAACTGAGTTTTTTGTGGAATAATTGCTTATAGAAAAGGGATGAGTGGGTGTGAATTCAATCATCTAATCATGAGCTTCGCATAAAGACTAAATTGCACTTTGGGGCTAGCGGGGTACATCTATTCTAATACCATTAGGATATGGGAAGTTGCGTTCACTTGTGCAGCACAGATCCACATTTCGACGCATATGCCGTTAATAAAAGCAGAATTGGTGTCCTTCGGCCATGGTAGTTTCAGTTCCATGTATAGCAAAGATGTGAGTAGAGAAGTGAGTGAAGGAGTGGAAGGAATCGCAACACGTCTGTTAGCCTGAGATGCTTCAAAAACCACTTCTGAATCAGCTTGTATTGAGGAGTGCAGAAACCACTTCTGAATCTGTCTTGTGTGAAAATGTGTACAAACTATACGTAAGTATTACGTAAGAAAACAACATGTTTTCGTTTAGGCTCTGAGCAGCGGATGAGAGCGAGAATAGATCAGCGCAGGAAGACAGCAGGTAGTCTTGTAAAGAATGACCCACGGATGAGTGGAATGGCAACAACACTGCTATAATATTAGGTCGTAAGAAAAGTTTTGCCTAGTTTTTGCAATTTTAACTTCGGGAACTCATACTCTGTTCATATCACATCCTTTCTCACAGAGTGAGCACCATTTGATTCTTCACATTTTTGCGAACATATTTGCTGAGCCCATTTCGATAAAGGTCCAGTGATTGCGAATCGTGAAAAATCGACTCCAGATCATTACGCTGCCGGAACACTCTCCTACTGAAGGAGCTGTCTGGAGCTACCTGGAAAGATGGAATAGTTAGCGCATGATCTGATGAGTACGATGAACGAGTGAGAACATCAGCCTGCAAGTCTTCCAATTTCTGGGAGATGTTCGTGAAAAATACGGTCGCTCATGGCTGCTTCAAGGGTGAAAAAGATTCCAGCAATACGTGAAAATTTTCCTAGTAATCCAAAAGCTCATGAAATTCTAAAGAAAGGCTGTTTCCAATATGAGCAGCATCTTATCCAAGGACCACAGCAAGTGAGTTGGTCTGACAACCATCACAACGTTTCTTTGTAGGGCGTGCAAATTTAGAATTATGAAGCCTTCTATGAGCACATATGATAAGCCAGTAAGAAATGGAACTGCAAATCATTTTGGCACTTGGCTAAAGGCACTCTACCGTCGAATTGGTGATGAAAAGGTGATTTATTATATCATCCAATTAGAAAGTGGCACTTTGGTTGCGTCACTGTCAAAATACAATATCGCGCTCTTTGAGCGCGTAAATTCCTGTGGGCCCTGTGTTTGTGAGTCCTCACGGCAGGCACAGGCCCACAATTAAGTTTCATCATCAGCTCCTTCAATATGCCTCTTCGTATTTAGTAAAGTTTTAGTTGAATTCCTAATTGTGAGCATAGATATCGTGTGTATTTCGTAAAGAAGTAGTAACATACATTTTTTCATGCTAAACGATGCGATATCCGTACTCTCAATGAGGTACAAACCAACACTTGGGAGGAAGTTTTATGAAATTGATGACGCAGTCTCCTTGGTCACCGTCCTATGGCGAGGGCACAGATATGAATGCGACATTTGCATTATTATTATTATTATTATTATTATTATTATTATTATTATTATTATTATTATCATTATTATTATTATTATTATTATTTGTATTTGTATTTGTATTTGTATACAGCGAGTGACGCTCCGCAACTGCAACTTTTCAGCCAACTTGGTATCTCGGGTGATAGTCCACATTTTCGGCATCCTTAAGTCGGCGGTGAGGTGACTAGTGAGGTGGTGGTCAAGGGTCGAAAGAAATTCTGAATTTCATGCTTTCTTATCGACCTGTTATAGTACTCGCAAAAGGTTTCGTAATTTTACATTGCACGTCTTCTGACCGAAAGTAATGGTGGAATTGATCGGTATTTTGGCCCAAAATGCCCTTGAGCTTCCAAACACAACCTGTTAGCCGCTGCCTCATCGGATCCTGTGTGTAATATTTCGCAACTAGTATAAGACCTGTAAAGCGGATTGCGCCATATATCACAGGTCTTTTTAACTTCACTCCCAGAATCATTTAGCAATTTGAGGTCATCGTTCCAAACTGCATCAAGCCATACACATCTCATCTCGAATGGTCACGGGGACCTTGAAGCCTTCCCTTGTGAGTTATCATGCTTTCAATTTCGGATTTATCATGTGCACAGCCACACCTTTCCACAAACTGATATAAAGTGCAACACTTAAAAAATTTCTGACGGCTCATGCATACATGTTCTAACGCTGAAGAGCTGGAGCTGCCTGCTCAAAGCGATGTAATCTGAAGAAGAATAAAAAATTTCAATTTGAAAATTAGAAAATTTTGATGTTTTATCCTACTTGTTTTCTTCAGTGGTACAATATTCCACCAACGCAGCGGTGGTACATACATATACAGTAGCGCTCAAAAGTATACGGCCAAACACTTTTTGTTATAACTTTATTCCTACTTGACCAAATTTGACAAAATTTTAATATGTGGTGCCTGATTGTCAACATTCCCTTCTACTTGAGTGCCGCTTGACTTTTTCATGGTTTTTTATAAAAATTCACTACAAAACCACAAAAAAAGAAAAAAGCTTTGTCAAGAAAGGCGGCTTCCTTTACAAAAACAAAACGAGCAAGCTTTAGAGAACATCAATATTTTGTAGAAAGATCGCGACTTTTAATGACAGCAGCACATAGGGATGGCACTCCAAAAACAAAAAATTGCATTTAACCACGTAACTTACACCGTTGAGCGCCAAAACAGTATATTAAGTATGCAGTGTTTCCAAGTACAACATACTAAAATTTCTCTTAGATCGGCCCAGTCGCAAAAAAGTTGCATGTGAAAAACCCAAGTGAACAACTATTTGGCCGAATACTTTTGAGCGCTACGGTAAGTCACGCTCTGAGTACCTGTGCTGATAACTACTGCGTCACTCATGGCCACTGTACAGGAGACCAAGTTATACACTGCATACATAACAGTGAAGCTACAACTGAGGCGGAATACATTTCTTTTTTTTTTGAATGTCGGGAGCGATATGGTACCCGTAATCCTACACTTCCAATAAAAATATTGAGGCTTATAAAATGATACCTTCATTGTGTCGACGGCGGTTTGGCCAGCCCCAAGAAGCGTTTCTAATTCCATTGTTAATCATAATGAAATAGAAGGTATTAGACCAAACAACCTGTGCCCTTGCCGTTTCACTCTGACTTGGTTTCAGGACCATGGAAGCGGAAGCGCCACCGCACCACATTTGCCCAGGAAGACGTAAACACACAGAAATAATCGATAATTTTATTAACACATATTTCACAGCCAAAGCTTCGCCTCAACTCAGCAGTTGATCTCCAATAGTTGACGGCAGGTGCTGCAGTTTTTTGGACGTTGGACTAATGACCCACAACATTTGTTGATCTTTTTTCCTTGTGCGAAATGGATTGCCTCCCCCTAAGGCCACCTCCGCACAACGGATTACCGACTTCTTCACTTTCCAATAAGTGCGAACAAGGTTGTATATTGTGGAACAATATTGTATTACTTATTACTTACTTACTTACTTACTTATTTGTGTAAAAGTGCTCAACGATTCTGGACGGTTTTGGTAGTTTCACAGATTTCATTTCCTCAAGAGTTATGTGGCTGCAGAAAGCACAGTGGACCAGGCGAGAAGGCCCGATCAATTGCAGCATGGTAGAATGAAGGGATCCACTGGTATTCTATGGATCGACGCTGGTCCAGGACGCCCAAAGCGGTCCAACAGTAGTAAAGCCAGCAATGCTTTACGAGAGCGCATGCCGGCTCATAACAAAATACATTAAAGCGTCAAATGCGGCTGAAATGATTATGTTGAAATGGGCGCTGTATTGTACAACGTCAGAAACGAGCACGCGGAAGCGATCATGGCTCCTGTTCAGCTGAATATGAGGGAGCAGCGACTGCGATTTTATGGAAAACGGCTAGGAAGACCAGAGGATCACCTTATAAGAAAGGCGCCAGAATTTGAGAAGCAATGGTGATCATGTCCGGCCCCAAAGAAGGGTTGGAGGACCGTCATCAAGAGCTGACTCGCGTGAAGGTCACAGTAGAGGATGGATTTGGATGGAAACAAGTGGCGACGTCTGTTAAGAACAGACCCTGTGACGGCTTAGAACTAAGACTGCGAGAAGAAGAGGGAGAAATGTCAAATCTTGATGTAACGTCCATAATTATCTATTGATTCCAAGCGTTGCAATTGAATCGAGCAGAAAATGCCGTGATGCCTGAGGTGTCTTCATTGTTTGCGTTCTGCCTTGCACACCTTAGCATTACGGTTGATGTATATTTGAGATGATCACGTGTGCGTATGTTGATTATAATTTGAAGCTGTTAATTCTTGCAGACACTCTATCGGCAAGAAGGAAGCTTAATTAACAACATCACTTCATGTTTATGTATTCAGCAGTCGCATCAGTCGTAATATCAGTGTTGCATTTGACTATGGCACATTGTCCTGATGTAGTGCAACTGATTACAAGGTGGCTGCTTCAACATTAACGATTTTACTTACCTAAGCGTTTATCTGGGCAATTAGCGTCTGGTAGAATCTCACAGTAAACTATGGTAAACTAGTACAGAATACCTATGATATAATAGTGTATGGAAATTTTTGCAAAATATTGAAAACTTTGATTTTAGATAGCTGCTGATTATCGCCGCAGCCCGCGGTGCGAAAGTTACTACTAGGATGCTGAGTTATGGGCAAAAGCTTCGGTGTCGGACGGGACTCGAACCCGCACTTCATGCTTTCCGGGCATATGTGCTAATCCATTGCAAAATTTCGGAGATTTTTCTCATATCCAAGTAGTCAGTCTTCTGCACCAAGAATATCAGTTTTTTATTTTTAAATTTTGTTATTTATATTGGCAAATAATTAAATTTTTTGTTTCCAAGTTCAAAAAATTTGATATTTTCGGAAAATAATTTTGTTATTTATATCTATTAGGTTGTTCGAAAAGTCTTGTCATATTTTTCCAAAAAAAATCAGTAACTCTTGTTCACTTCGAGGCAGGTCCAGGCGGTTCAGGAATATGATAGAACGTTCCCTAAGCTTTCTAGGAAAATTCATATTGACCCACCAGATCCCGTGGAGAGAGCTACAATGCCCGTTGTCGATACCCACCCAACTCGCGGTGTCATCTATTATGAGCGGTCTTGCGGCACCAAAACGACGAAAGCTTGCCACTCCATCAGCGCTGCATTGGGCAAAGATGTGTGAGCTAGGAGACCGTGCACCGCTGGTTCATCAGCTTCAGCAACGGCGAGATTGACATGAAAGACAAACCACGCTTGGGACTGTGCTGGTTCTGGGACGCGGAAGGAATGCTTTTCCGCGAGGTGCTGGTACAAGGCAAGACAGTCACCGCTACCGTATGCACCCACCAGCTCCAGCAGTTCGTCGTCGCTGTTCGAGAAAAGCGCCGAAAAAGGTCCGCGGTCACCCTCCTACATGACGACGCCCGCTCCAATTTCCTCCGATTTCGCGAAAAGTGCCCAGGCCAAGCTACAGGAGCTCGGCTGGGATATCCTGCCCCACCCGCCATACACTCCAGACATTGCCCTTTCTGACCAACACCTTACCCATCCTCTCGAATCCTTCCTGGCTAAGAGAAAATTCCTTGATTATGACTTGCTTGCGAAGGCGATCGCTGACTTCTTCGACTCTCAGAACCCAGAGTTCTGGGAGGAGGGAATCAACGATTTTCCTATAAAGTAGCAGAGGGTTGCCGATAACAATGGTCACTACGTTGTTGCCTAATTGTTACTTTTTGGACGAAAAAAAATAAAAAGTGAGATCGAAAAAAAATATGACAAGACTTTTGGAACAACCTAATAGTAATATTCAGTATTTGAAATTTCAAGTATTCAAAAGATTAATTTTGAAAATGAGAGGAAAAATCTATATTTGAGTCATATCAAGGCCAAAGTTTCATCACGACCTCACGAGACGCCACGTCACCACCGTCGACGGGGTTAAGGGAACAACGCAGGTCCCATTTCTCTGGTGCCTGGTCACTTCTTTCCGCTTTTCTTTCACTGTCACACTATTGAGCACCTCAAAAGCCAGAGTCTATGGAAACGATCGATGGGCGGCGGAATTTGTCCGCACAGCCAGCTCTTCCATACGGCCCTACACTGACATAGGACTCCCGTGAGCCTGGCTCCTCCACTGATCCTCACGTGCTGCGCATAACATCAC
This sequence comes from Trichostrongylus colubriformis, assembly GCA_963978905.1. Taxonomy (NCBI): domain Eukaryota; kingdom Metazoa; phylum Nematoda; class Chromadorea; order Rhabditida; family Trichostrongylidae; genus Trichostrongylus; species Trichostrongylus colubriformis. The sequence continues at coordinate 34,217,510 of OZ022256.1, read as the reverse complement.
ATATTACAGAGTGGCCCAGCTCTGATCTTTACTTTAGTGATGGGACGCGCTAACACGTCTGAACAGCTGTCACTGAAATCGATAGAGAATTTGTGGTGCCTTCAATGGGGTTTTCGAAGGTTCCATTTCGTTTTTATTCACCATCGCTCTACTTGACACCATTATTTCGAATATAAATAATTGGTCAGATTATCCGTCTTCTACCTTTGATGGAGTAATGACCTCCAAACTTGTTCATTGCCATTTGAGACATAATGATCAGACCCCTTTCAATACTTCCCCAATAAGTTGTTCGTAGTTGTTATTCGATAACCCCGGTTGAAGGGACATTCAAAGATATGAACCACCTCAAAAATGCTGATTCCTGTCGTCCAAGGTGGTCTCACTGATAACAGCCAAGATGATAACACTTGGGTGGAGATAAGCGAAACGCCTGTTTCTGCAGTCGCTGTTTGTACAAAACTTTGCAGAAATCATGAGAATTTTGCAAGGTAGCATGAAGAATGAACAATAAGGAAGTATATGGTCTATACCGGTGTACCAGTGATGGAATCATTATCGAAAACTGTTGCTTTTCGGAGAACTTCGAATTAACTTGCTATCAAGAGGGCTATAGAATGTAAATTGCACATTAAAGGAACCGGAAGGGGGTCCGAAACAAGAGAAACATACAAAGAAATGAGCATTTCGTAACGAACGCAGAAGGTTAGAAGCGATAATCGGTGAAAAAACCCGAACTCAAAAGTGCATCGCTGCGGTGTGTATTCGCGCCTCATTCGCATCATCGCACTGGCGTTCCGAGTTGTCCGCTGTAGGAGACGGCCGCGGGCCAACTTTAGTTGTAGCACCTGACTCCCAGCGCAGTGGAGTGGCCATTCCCAACTACATTAACATTCATGTAAGTACATCTAGAACAATATAAGAAAGAACAAAGGAGAAGGTAAAAGGAATGAACAACTTTATAATGGAAACATCTTCTCTTGGCACCATGCCAAGGCGTCAAATTGGCGAGTTTGTGCAATGGCGGTCACTTGAACTCGTCCACACTACGTCTGTTCTACCGTAAGCCAAAATTACTCCCTTACGGTGTCTTTAAATGTGTAACATTACCAGCAGTGGTTCTACATCCTACATTTCATCAGATTCTCAATACTGGGCGTCTATGGAACTCCCACTCCATCGAGTAACTCTCTGAATTCTAAGCATGTAGCACTGCCTTCACATTGAGAGTACTTAGCATGCGGGCGGACTTGTTGTAACGAACTAGAACTTCTGGCTGTAGCTGTCCTGCATCATGCTCAAGTGCGACGACGATGTTTCCGGTGTATGAAACAACTTTACTACGGAAATCCAGCCATTTGAAAGTACTGAATCTGTCTCACGTCAACAGAATGGAGAAGAAAATTGTGGCTATGCCATTACTGCAAAAAGAATTGATGGACTGCTGATTGCCCAGCTCTTCCACGTTCCTCTTATTGCCCCATCTTTGCTTGAACAATTTATCCCGTAATCGAAACTCCACCAAACGAACAGTCCACACGGACAGTTCGGGTTTCTGTGTCGGCATAAAGTCATTGTTTGGAAGTTTGCCGGCTTCCATTGGGATTCAATTGTAGGCACTGTGCAAACACAGTTCTACACTGTAATAAGAGGGAAAATAACATGTAAGATGTGCAAAGTTGGGAATTTTTGAAATTTTCATTAGATGTTTGAAAATTGTAGGGAGTTACGCCATTCAAAAGTTCAGAATCCCCCATTTTTTCGAGAATATTACAACAGCGATGAGCCAAAATGAAGAATGCTTGTAAATATGAGCAAATTTTCGTGCAAGAATGTGCAGCAACAAACATCAGCGAGATCAGAAGAAAATTTTGAAAGGAAAGACACCAGTTTCGAGGAATCACTTTCACGCTACCGATCCCTTCCCAAGAGCTTACATCTGTGAACATGAATTAGGCCCCACCTTGGAACTATCGGCTCAAGAATACTCTCGAAATGAAGATTTCTGTATTTCCTGGTAACGACTCATCAGAACATCGGCCTCATTCGCTCACAACCATCATCTCTTCCCTTGCTTCAAATTTCTTAAGTCAAAACTTGACCAAAAGCCACCTTTTCAGAGCTTGTGGGTGTTTCTACTTCTCTCACAATGTGCGGTCATCGTCCACCCGGAGGCCTCTTAGCGACCCTTCCAAGGCGCCAAAAAACACCAACTTACTTCAAAGAGTTGAAGTGTCGCGAGGGAGGAGCACTGAGCAAAAATGGGGGCAGCTTTTCCTTGAAGGGGTCCACGTCCAGCAATCCCATACAGCAAAAATTCAAAGATATGAGATCCACTTCGGAAACGAAAACCACTTCATATCGACGGAAGCTTATAGACCACCTCCTCGCAATCATGTATTTGAAGGTTTCGCAAATGCTCCCGTAGATTAGTAGAGACCTCATCGAGCCACAAACTTTGCCCAAAGTAAGGTACGGGGACACTAACGGCACCTCAGTGTAGCGATGTGCATTTTCGAGCGAAGCGAAGGCTTCAAAGCGCGAGATGATTTTATGGTATTCATTCACATCGTGGACATCCATCATTCCCGTTGGGTCATTCCATAAGTAATGCCGCTTTTTTTCATTTTCAAAGGAAATTCACCCAGTGAAGTCACAAAATTGTGCTGCATGCTACACGTCATCCGAGGTTCACAGGAGGTTCATCTGCTTTACAAAGAAATGTGTATGATTTTCGGTATCCTAGAATGGGGCCGACCTTTAGGCCGGTGAAGTGGTATGTCTAGTAAATAAAAACTGACCAAACCGGCAACCCATTGAGCCACCATATTTCACTTAGCGGAAGTCAATCATACATGCGTCCCGCACTTAGCTCCGATCTCTTCTGCATGCTCCACCAGCTGGTAGATCGAGAACTTGCGTCACGCGTTTTCCAAATTATTTCTTCAAAACTACTGACGTTTACCTCTATTCTTTGCTTGATATTGCTCTACGGATCATTCAAAAAGATTTTTCTGCTCTATCAAGATTATGTACCGCTTTCGGAAGCCATGGAGTAGGGGTCCAGCTGCGTTATTACCAATCTTTTCAGCACAAAATTGAAGAATTCGGTCAATGATGGGTCCCCCCTGGCCATTGCTTCTTTCAAAGGTTTCACCACTCCTTCAGCGAACTGATTGAAAAGCTGTTGTACTTTATAAAGTTTTCGAGGCACAAGTTTTGGAACTTTCACGGCAAACGAAGTAGCTGTTTGATGTGCCGTGAGGGAGAGGCCCCAATACATATGATGTACAAATTCTCAAGTGATATCTGTGTCCGCAATTCTCACCGCAAAGCCATCACCAACGAAGAGGAGGCTACGTGCATGGGATTACATGCAGAGTTAAGCTCCCTGCGCAGCCCACGCGTTTCATAAGCCGAAGTACGCAGCGAAGCAGAGAAAGAAAGCACAGTCAAAAGAGAATGAGTGCAAAATAGATTTATCTCAGAGACCCTTCAAGACGACACTTCAACCACAAGCAGAAATTGCTTCCTAATCGTAAGTATGATGAAAATTTGAAACTATTGTGATGCACTACTATCACCTACACACTATTCGAGGGTCACCCTAATTACATGTAAAACACAGGTACATTGACTGCGATGAAAAACAACATCGTGAAAATGAATCACAAACTTTTTTGATTGACACCAGATAATTATTACGTGAATAGTCGAATCTATTTCTAATAAAAAAGCTGATGTGAGATGGTGAGTGCATGACGTCATCAACCTGAAAATGTTATCGATCACAAAAATATCATTGACTATTACCAATCATTTTATTCTCACTCCCAATACCAATTATATATTGATAGCATGCCAAGGCACATTTTCACAAATGCCTGCAAAGGCATCACAAACACAGCACAAACGCATGAGCGCAGTGCGATTTATATCAAATATGGAGTAGACAAGAAGAAGCCTGGCTAGGATTTTGAGGTGAGCAGATGACAATGACCACTTTAGTGGTTATGAGTGGTTGAGGTGGTTTCAGCAGTTCCGGATTCACAATGGGTTGGTGCAATTCAGTGGGGATGACCTCCTCAGGAGAACGGCACTCCGATACAAAACAGAGAAGTAAGTAATCTGAAGCTGAATTTATGGATACCAACTATTCCCTTCCCATGGCAATCCGGCTTCAGACTCGCCGGGTAAGATTTCTCTTTCTGCTCGATCAAGGTTATATATTTTCGTGAAACGTGTTGAGAAGTGAGCTAAATTATACCTATATAATTATAAAATCATATTATATCAAATGATTGATTGGTTCACTTCATTTTCATTTTAACGATTAACTACCATAGAGCTATTTTTGCTAGACAGGCTGCTATTCTTTACACTCTTCTTCATCCCTGCGACTAGAATAATAGGTTTTATCAGTACCCTACACAACAGGTGTTGCCAGACTCTCATTCTACAGCTGTGCAGACGAAATAGAGTTAGTGGCTCAATCAAATAACGGCGCTTAAAGCGATGGCTGCTATAGGATATCTCGCCCAAAAGAAAAATACTAAAAGATATGACGGCACACTGAAGCTGGAGGCAAACTGTTCCCTTCATCGGTCCAGCGGATTCAGTGGCAGAAGGTACGGTATTCCAACAAGTACAAACGATGTTGAGAATATCTCGAAAACGCCGTACTGACTTCAACACTGATGATGGAATTCGAATGATATTTTCAAATATGTACAAAGTGAGGACGATAACAACTATCGCCTCCATCACTGCTTGATACCTAAAACAAAACCCGAATAGGATTTTTCTTCGGACAACTACTTTTTCTCAGAGTAGACCGGTACGAATCCGTAAGAATAAAAGTACTAGCCCGGGCCGCCTCAAGTCGTCATTCAGTACGCAATTAGCGACTGATTTCAAATAGTCGGGTGGGTAAAACACTCCGAAAGAGAATAATTAACTGAAGCGATTTCAATTCATTATACAGTGCGTTTCATAATTATAAGGTCACCCCTGAATTTCAGGTTTTCTCGACAACACTCCATTGAGGAATCTTTTCAGTCTCATAGACGAATTCCTCACATGAAATAACCCCCGTGTCCGATTTTTGGTAGCAGTCTCGTTTACCTTATGTTTTTAGTAGTATTTTTTGTTTTTTTGCACCGTTTCATAATTATAAGGTCACCCTGAAAAAAGAAATAAGTTAAGGCCCCGGGAGGTCTGTGATGGTAGATTTGTCTTCCAGATACATCTTCGAGATGCATATTCAATCGTCTTGTGGCTAGCTTCTATGTTCCGAGAGAAAAGCCCAGATTTGGGATTCTTGTTATACTAGGCTCAGTTTGAGAGCCATTCTAAAAAAAATCGGAAGATTCCTGTGCTCAGATCGATGACATTTGAGGGATTCGGTGTCTTCAGATGTTTTTCTGACTCTGGACTCCCATGTGAGATTATAATCATCAACGAGGAAAGGATTGTGGGAGCCACTTCCTACAGCACCTCCTCCATGGACCAGATTTGTTTGGAGTTAAACCATTTTTAGTCTGGAACCACAGCGTGTACAGCAGCGAGGAAGAGCAGAAACATCACTGAAGAAATAATGAAGCAGTTTTCGAGGCCTACAGCACACCATGAGGCGGAACGACTTCAATTCAAAAAGTTGTTCTTGACCACGGATTGAACGGAACTGAATTTTCATAGCAGTTGCACCCTGCATGTGAATAGTTCCATCCGAATTGTCCTTTTGAGTCTGAAAATAGTCTATTTGTATGGTGCTGACGGGTAGAGGTAGTACTAGCTTGGTCTGAGAATTGCGCCGATCTAGCCGAGCCTTGGCAATTTTTGTAGGAGAAGGGTGATGGCCTAAGTGGTTTTCGGCAATGAGGTTGCATTGAACCTTGCCTTCGAAACCTGCAGAATGGACTCCAGAGACTGCTAGAAGATCTTACGAAGAAATCAGCTGCCTTTTGGAGTCGACCGGCTCTTCATAATTGCGTCTAACAGCATGACAAGGCTGTTGTTCACGTAGGTCATTCAACGGAATCGTGGTTAAAGTTCCGAAATACGGACCTCCAGCAATAGATAACATGCAGTCTTGGTCTCAGCTCTATTGGGGAGACCTGGAAGACATCGTCACAAAAATATTTACCCCAATAATCGCCAGCTCTGGGAAGCAAAGCTGCTGAAACAGGCAATTGTTGAAGACTGGAACAATATCTGTGGTGAGGCTCTTCAAAATTTCGTTTCTACTTCACCGTATCTGCTAATTAATGTCGTTCTTAAGCAGGAGTGAACCACAGATTATGAGCTCCTTCGAATCGCTGTTAACTCTAGCAAATCTTCTCTTTCTTCGGGGTGACCTTATAATTATGAAACGGCACAAAAATCAGAAAACATTCATAGAAAAATCGGGCTAAAAGGTAATGCCATCAAAACTGGTGTGGAAGGGTAATCTGTGGTGGGGAATCTGTGAAAAATACTTAAAAAATTTTCGGCTGGCTGTGTGTTCTGAAAACCGAAAATTTGGGGGTGACCTTATAATTATGAAACGCACTGTATATACATAACTTCGATGTTGATTCAAAAGTATAAAAATGAAGGGAGAAAGGAAAAAGATAAAAAGTAAAGTGTGACCTAAGAATGGGCCTAAAAGGAGACCGAAACTGGTGAACCAGAAAATTTCTAGCCGATGCCTTATGTAATCGTAAAAATGACAAATACTGAATAACTAACACACAACAAATATTAGATGTTCAGAAATGCCCGATGAATAGCCTGCGAGAGCCGTCGCAACAAAAAACAACACCCATGAGGTGTCACAACGTAGGTCACTATCCCAAACACAAAATTGTTGTCGACTTATGCATGCACTAAAATTACCAATCAATGATCTACCATGGTGAAGCTCCATAGTCACTTCAGAAGTGACAATACTTTCATGACGCTGAGGTTGTTCCTTAGATCGCTTTGCGGTTCGACTCGACTGAAGTCATGCGAGCATCGCATCTACTCTTCAGCCCATGATCGCGAGCAGGATCCGCAGAATCACGTGCGTTGTCATGCGCACTCTCTTCTGAGAGTGCTACTTTAACCAGAGGGCGGTGAGCGGTAACAGGCCAGCGTTGTGTAGGAAAATTAGCAAGTTCCAGTGGCACTGCGCACATGACACTTGCTATCCTACTATTATGCGATCGTGGGATCGCAACATCGCAAGGTATAACCTCAGCCTGCGAAACTCATCTCGCTCGAAGAATGAAGTGCTACCTTCAAAGCTTCGATAAATCATGGATTACTAGTTTTCAGTCATTCGCGATATTTCAGGATCAGAAGCACAAAGTGCGAACACCGATGCCATTATTGCTTGTACTTGTAAAACACCTGACGACAGCGCTCGTCCATAACGTGTTTCAGTATGGTTGTTTGTGATAGAAGTAGAAGGAAAGTGAAAGTAGTCTAAGTGTTACATCACTTATACAGTGCGTTTCATAATTATAAGGTCACCCCTGAATTTCAGGTTTTCTCGACAACACTCCATTGAGAAATCTTTTCAGTCTCACAGACGGATTCCTCACCTAAAATAACCCCCGTGTCCGATTTTTGGTAGCAGTCTCGTTTACCTCATGTTTTTAGGAGTTTTTTTCGTTTTTTGCACCGTTTCATAATTATAAGGTCACCCTGAAAAAAGAAAAAAGTTAAGGCCCCGGCAGGTCTGTGATGGTAGATTTGTCTTCCAAATACATCTTCGAGATACATATTCAATCGTCTTGTGGCTAGCTGCTATGTTCCGAGAGAAAAGCTCAGATTTGGGATTCTTGTGGTGCTAGGCACAGTTTGAGAGCCATTCCGAAAAAATCGGAAGATCCCTGTGCTCAGTTAGATGACATTTGATAGATTCGGTGTCTTCAGATGTTTTTCAGGCTCTGGACTCTCACGTGAGGTTATCATCATTAACGAGGAAAGGATTATGAGGGCCACTTCCTACAGCACCTCCTCCATGGACCAGATTTGTTTGGAGTTAAACCATTTTTAGTCTGGAACCACAGCGTGTACAGCAGCGAGGAAGAACAGAAACATCACTGAAGAAATAATGAAGTAGTTTCCGAGGCCTACAGCATCCCATAAGGCGGAACGACTTCAATTCATAAAGTTGTTCTTGAGCACGGATTGAACGGAACTGAATTTGCACAGCAGTTGCACCCTGCATGCGAATAATCCCATCCGAATTGAACTTTTGAGTCTGAAAATACTCTATTTGTATGGTGCTGACGGGTAGAGGTAGTACTAGCTTGGTTTGAGAAGTGCGCCGATCTAGCGGAGTCTTGGCAATTTTTGTGGGAGAAGGGTGATGGCCTAAGTGGTTTTCGGCAATGAGGTTGCATTGAACCTTGCCTTCGAAACCTGCAGAATGGACTCCAGAGACTGCTAGATCTTACGAAGAAATCAGTTGCCTATTGGAGCCGACCGGCTCTTCATAATTGCGTCTAACAGCATGACAAGACTGTTGTTCACGTAGGTCATTCAACGGAATCGTGGTCAAAGTTCCGAAATGCGAAACTCCAGTCATGGATAACATGTAGTCTTGATCTCAGCTCTATTAAAAAGATCTAGAAGACATGGCCTCAAATATTTACCCATAATCGCTAATTCTGGGAAGCAAAACTGCTGAAACAGGCAATCGTTAAAAAACTGGAACAAAATCTGTGGTAAGGTTCTTCAAAATTTCGTTTCTGCTTCACCGAATCTGCTAGTCAATGTCGCTCTTAAACAGGAAGGAGCCACAGATTATTAGCTCCTTCACATGTCTCTTAACTTTAGCAAATTTTCAATTTTTTCGGGGTGACCTTATAATTATGAAACGGCATGAAAATCAGAAAATATTCATAGAAATATCGGGCTAAAAGGTAATGTCATCAAAACTGGTATGGAAGGGTTTTCTGTGGTGAGGAATCTGTAAAAAATACTTAAAAAAATTTCGGCTGGCTGTGTGTTCTGAAAACCGAAAATTTGGGGGTGACCTTATAATTATGAAACGCACTGTATACTCTGCAAAGAAGTAAACTGTTTTTGCATAAAACTAAGCGCAGCTTTGCTCACCCATAACACCTATTATATAACAGTATTTTGAAGTTTGCGTTGACAAAAGACGGCTCTTCACTCTCATTTGCTTCATCACGCACTTCAACCAAAAAACCATAAATTTCTTAGAATCATAAGAAAAATTTCCGGAGCAGTTAGCGAAAGCAAGCATTCTCAAGCATTGCGAAAAACTTATGAAAACATGAAAACAGAAAGAAATACCTCTACTTAATGTTAAGACTCTTCTTGCACGTGGCCACAATATGAGATGCTTGAGGAAGACATGCATCTTCGAGGTGATGAGCAAATGGCATCGGTACGTCAACTCCCGTGACACGCAAAATAGGAGCGTCCAAGTAATCCCACGCTGGTGACTCATTCACTTGAGCACAAATTTCAGATCCAACGCCTTCAAGGTGAACAAAATGATAGGTATGAAAATGGTGGCTCATAAACACTGCATCAGAGAAATCCAAGCAAAACTACGCGTAATTTCATGCATAGAACCAATTACCTGCGAATGGCCATCCCTGTTCGACGGTGACAAGATGATTCGTCTTCATAACTGACTTTTCGATGGTCTCAAAATCAAGGGGGCGCAACGTACGAAGGTTGACCACCTGGAGCATATTAATATTAACGAAGTGTACGAAATACCGCCATTCAAAACTGATAGCTCCATAATGATGTTAAAACACTATAAAAAAGCTTCTAGTGCCTGTGGAAGAGCTAGAACACTAGCTAAAATTATGGACCCACTTCAGCGGAAACCCCCATAGCTTCAAGTTCCTTGGCTGCTTCGAGGGACAACTCTACTCCTTTGGAGAAGGAAACAATCGTGATGTGATCTCCAGGTCTGAAAGAGCAGCACTGATTATTGGAGAGAAGGAATTGGTTGCTGGCAGGTCAAACCTTTCGATTTTGCACTTCCCAATGGGCACGAGAAAGTCTTCTTTTTGCATTTCTTCGGTCAAGGGGAACGAATGGCCATAGAGAATCTCATTTTCCAAGAACACAACTGTAACAAGGAGCAGTTTTACAAACTGTGCAATTTTAGGGATTTCTTCAAAAATCGTCCACTGTTCATGTCTGTGAAGCAAAGACTACTGCTGAAGAAACTACACGTTTCAGTGTTGTAGGAGCGTAGAATACGGATGATATGGCGATGGTGGTATGAAGCGGGCGATATGGCTTTCTCTACGTTGAAATAAAAATGAAAGTAAAATTTAAAAAAGGACGATTCTCATAGAGCTTCCGCATTAGGGTAGACAGGCTTTTGCGCGAATTCCGTTCGAAAAAGCAGTGAGATGCCCACAGCCGTCTTGCGGTTAGTATTGATATTTATATTTGGACAACCATGCATCCCACGCTCTAAATGCAGAGTGGGGCCCATATAGCAAATTTTATCGCCACAAAAACGGTTGTGAATATAAGGTCAGAGTGCCGTACTCCAGTCATAATAGATACAAAATTGTGGGCGTTTTCTTTTCATAGCATAACTATAGCATGTGGTTGCAGTGCTCCGGAAATTTTTGAATGAATAACGCTAATGCTAGTTCCGAAAAGTGCTGAAGATTGCACTGTAGTGCGTCCCCATAATGTGCTAACATAAACATATTCGTCCAATGTGAACCAGGTTCATGTGTTTTATAGTCGCTTGGCTTGTGCTAACCAGTTCAAAACCTGGTCTTTTACACAACCCAGTAATTTTTGTTTGTTAAAGATCATATTTCAGAGAAGAACGTATGCTTGGTTTACCAATCACGACAGACACTCATATTCACCACTAATATTCCAGTTATAGGGACAATTCATTGCACTTATCTGAACTTCCCTACAAATTTTCTCAGATTTATGAAATCGAACCGTTGTTGAGATGAGGAGGACATGGCCGTTTCTCCTTCACTTGTTCAGTTCTTTTTCTGCTGTGGCAATTGTCAAGTACAAGGTGCACAGGGATAATGAAAATGAATAACACCAAGACGTGGCTTGGACGGAAAAACTGGCCAGACGCTTGGGAGAGCTTAAAAAACCTTTTGATTTGTGAGCTCTCGAGAAAAGTGCATACCCTTGGTGAATGCGGCAACAGATGACTACAACGACTAAGTCTTGACTCTGCCTACGAATTAACTACTCCATCAACTAACGCCGAGACTAATGTGCTACACTCTGCTGACAACTAATATTAGATGACTTTAAGGCAAAGATCAATCAGGCATGTGAAATACATATTTTACTTGAAATTTCCATTCTCATTTCGTCTTTTCTTTAAATATGTACGATAAGTTACCCAGAAGTTCAACCCACTACTATTTTCACAAGTTCGGCCACGGCAGACTGTGAAGCAGAAATGGTCTGTGAATAAATAAATGTCACTCTAACAGCATGGAATTATCGCGAAATTCACAGTAAAGCCCAACCATCACCTCCCCCCTTATCTACATGAACACTGCAACGGCAAGCATCAACACGGATCGGGCCGCTATACACTTTGCTGAGTTTCATCCAATCCACGTGCAATCATGTTATGACTAACAACTATTATACCTTGCTGTTTTGTATTCTTTCCACTTCTAGATCATTCATGGAAAAATAACTTTCAAAATGCTATATTGGCAAAACAAGGTTCACAGACAAGCAATGGAAAACGAATCAAAGAACAAGATAAAAAGTGCAATCTCCACAACATTGAAAAAAGCAGGAACTAAATGGTTACCTGGATTATCATCTCTGATAGCAGCTTTCAAGAGACCTTTCGCATCCTCCGAACTATATGGCGCCATCACCTGGAAACTGATTACCATTAATAGCACAATCATCCGACTTCATTGGCTGATATAGCGCTACAAGTTCAACTAGCAAGGCTCTAAATCGACCTAGATCTGCGCTAATATGGCGAAGAAAAAGAGCAAGTATATTTTCTGCTTGTTATAGTGCATTCGAATGAACAAAACTACGGCAATCGTGGACCATCTATCATGCGATTTGTCGCAGAGGAAGGCATTCTAAAAGCTCTGAAGGGAAGAAAAACTATAAGATCCAAAAAGCGATAGACAGCGTGAGAAGGATCATACTTTCAATCCAGGGCAGTGGGCATACCATGCGCTGAAGTCCTGCGAGTGTTGTGCAGCAACTCCAGCTGCAGCACCATTTGCACCACGGAAGACAATCGGGCAGTGCACCTAAAAAGGCAATACTTATTTTGGTAGTAAGAATAGTAAGAGCGGTAACCAAAATTTAATGTCTAGAACGTGAAAATTTGTATTCATGGGACCAAAGAAGTGATACGCATCTGGGATTTTCGTGGAAAAATTCCAAGCAAACATACCTTTCCTGCAGACATATAGTAAGTCTTGGCGGCGGAGTTAATCATTTGATCTATGGCTTGCATAGAAAAGTTCATTGTCATGAATTCACAAATCGGCCGAAGTCCAGCAAAGGCTGCTCCCACAGCAAGTCCTTAAAACACTACGCACATTCAGTTTTTGGAACTCACGAAAAAATTCCATCTCAGACTCCGGTGGCTTAATACAAGGACGATGAGAAGAGTCAAACAGAGGCTCATAAAAATCAACAGCACTGGAAAAAATGCTGCAATTAAGGTCTCGTATCTTTCTTAATCCAAAAAAGCATTTCGCACCGAACGCTTACTCTCATCTTCCGTTCCAAAATGAAGTTTCTATGAGTTCGGTGGAGCGCTAAAACTACTTAGCACCGAGAAGATTGCGAACAGCGACTTAATATTCAAGAAATGCGCAAGTGCGCAGGAGAGATCGAAACAGATAAAAAGAGTAACATCTTAATGGTGTATTGACTAGCATATGACCATATAAGCATTGTCCCACAAAACGGTTAATTTAGATCCTTAATACATACAATCAACATCAAATAATTCTACCTGTAAAGCCTGCCTCTGTTATAGGTGTATCAATAATTCTACTATCTCCGTATTTCTTCCAAAGCCCCTTTGAAACCTGCAATGTGAAGAACTTGAAAAAAACACACCACAATAACCATGCTTTTCTCTGCAATAATGTGATTATTCAACCTCGGTGGAACTCACTGGGCTTGTCTACTCTAAAAAACACTCAAGAATTCTTTCAAAGTCAGCAGTAATATATCGTCAAAGACACTGCCTACGGTAAAATAAATCATAATACATCTTCATATTTGACTCGAATTTTTTAAATGTGGGATAACGGTACTATCGCAATGAGGGCAGTATCCTCTGAAAAGTTGTTCATCAAAGCATTAAGAGAGGTCTGCACACTCAAGCGTATAATTTTGTCTAAGCCTTCGTGGATTCCCTTCTATGCTTGGACAAAAAAAAAGTGCCCACAGTGATATGCTGCCCCGGCGCTCATGTACTATGGGGGGTGGCACTCAAAAACAATTTCTAGGAAGTGGAAATTTTTTCCTCACCCTGTGAGTGTAAGAAGGCGCTCCCAGGAGTGTCCTCAACCAGAAAAAGGATGAAAAAAATATTTGCTACACTAAAAAATATCCACCAATTCCGAAGCTCCTTCCCCCTCAGGGCTTAAGAAGAACCACATTCCCCGGTTTGCACTGATATCTTTGAACCTTCCAACACATTAAAAAACATAATACCAGAATAGACACGCATAAAAATCCAAAGTTCAAAAAAGAGACAATGAAATAACTAGGAGCAAGCATTTAGCCTAAGCCTTGGGGGAGGGGGAACACTTCACACACGAGAATCATTAATGGCAGTCATGATTTTGTTTATTTACCTTTGACATTATAAAATAAAAACATTGACAATCGGACACGTTGATATTACACGTTTTGAAGATTTGTAATGGAATTAATTCGCTGTTATAATTTCAAATGTGTTTTTGAGTGCCACCCCCATAGTACTTGAGCGCCGCTGCCCCTTATTGCGATAGACCAAGATAAGGCCACGTTCATACTTTGCGCACCGGCCGGTGCTGACGTCGGTGCGCAAAGTATGAACGTGGCCTAACTCTCCAGTCGCATTCCCTCAGATTTCACATGCTAACCGCGTTTGTTGAAACTGTTGACAGAGTACAACACAATATACAGACCTTATATGCTCCATCATACTGGGCTACTTCTTCTCCCATCAGGAAAACGCGGTCGTCCCTCCTGATTTCTTCATCCATAGCCTGGTTGAGTGCATCTCGCACAGTTATTGCTCAAACGAAACAATTACGGTAGAACTGGTTTTTTACGAAATCATCACTGAGTGGCGAAAAGCGACCATTTCATCTCAAAGGGAAAGCTTACATTGCCCAGCTGCCAGGTTACGTTTGCTCGTGTTTAGAAGCTGAGCAACAGCCAGTCGACCGCAACTTCTGAGAGCCATGGAAGAGTTATATTACCTGCAATCACAGCAATTCACTTCCGAAAGATATGATATGAACAGGTCGTTATTTCCCTCTCAATGGAACGCTCACATAGCTTTGCTTAGAGTTAACGCTCGCATAGCAGAATAAGAAAAAGATAAAAGGCAAGTACGATTATGTGAGTATCGATTGGAAAAGCAGGGAAGTATGCAAATAGAGAAAGACATTATACATACAGTGACAGTCAACGGAATCCATACGCATCTAATGAACCTCGCATTACACGAGTGACAGACAGCAAATCAGCACACATCCTTTTTTTCCTCCTCACGTGAAATAGTTTAATGCTTTCCGAGCCTTCGCATCTATTGCTATCGCTAAAGACCCGTCAGTGGACCCTTCCTAGAAATCAACTACGGTAATCGATTCCAGTCGAAAGCGCTTGTTCAATTAGATCTGCTACGTTTAGTATTGATCAAGCGCTGTACTCTCGGCGACTGCTGCTGCAGTACGACTTGACCCCCAACACAATTCAAGAAGCATTGGTTTTTGATGTTTTAACATTTGGTAGATGCTTATTTCCGCCCGCGACGCAAAAGTCGTTATAAAGACATGATAAGAGCTCATGTGTTCAATTATACTCGAACCCACACTCCTAGAAGTCTTTATCTTTATTTACTACGCTGTATAAGACAACGTCAAAAAAGTGCGTAAATCGATAATCATACTAAGTAACGGTCATAGGAGCTTGACAATTTTCTAGTGAAACACTTGTGTAGGTACAGGTAGCGTCAGAAAACTAGTACCAAATTAGGCTTCGAATCTGATGATGGCATGTATGGTTTCTATAACATGCTGACCGCGTCAATCCAAAAGGGATAATTAGTCCAAGAAACTACAGCCTCAAAAAAGGTGCTAAAGAGGTTTAGAAAAGGCATTCCCTCTTGAAAAGCTAAGACTTTTAGGCTTGAGCCAAAAGCCTGGCCAAAATAGCTTCGGAGGCCGAGCACAGTGGAGTGCCCTTCCTCCCCCGACACAGGATCCCCGAATCTGCTTCAATAAATGAAAGCAAAGCTCAGAAAACATTAACATTTAAAAGGCTGAATATACTGGTATCAGGTATCAGACCAACATTAAGCGTAACATGATAAAATGGCCGTAAAACTACGTCTGCACTTTTACTCAATATTGCGGGCGCTGCACACCGCTCAAGCTACCGTAGTCACTGAAAGAACAATTAACATGAAAGTGGGGAGGGGGGGAGATGATTGCGTGATGGGGAAAGTTCTGCATGAAAACAGCAAGTTAAGACAAAAGGCATACAGTCATTTCGTGCTGTGAGCATTCTCTCAGGTACATAAGGTTCGCTTCTAGGAAGCTGTAGTCATTATGCTTAAGGTTTAACTCTGTTGCCATGGTGAGAACGCTGCCTGAGCGCTGCATTTGGAAGCTGTATTCTATTCTACGATGTCGTACAGAGAACGGCGGAGTGAGTTTTCTTCAAATTTCGTTTTTGAAACACTGCAAGCTTTACCAAGTCATCTGCGTGCTGCATGGTCTGCTTACCTGTACAGCACGGGGGGATTTTTCGTTGACCTTGCTCTGTAACTCCTCTGCTCCAGCAGGGTAGAAAGCTACACTCCCCATTTTCCAGAAACTAGACGTGAAGACCACCCTTTTCAATCTCCTGAACACTCACTGATGTGCCCAAACGCTTCTTATAAAAAATCCCATATGAGATGCTCACATGGGCCTGAGACATTGTGACAGTACTTCGTACAGCGGTGGGATAGGAGCACCGTACAAAACAAGTCCTGAGGTGATTCAGTCCCCACGTGGATAGGGAATAAAATAGGGAAATCATTTTAGGTCAAATTACATACCTCTTCCTTGAATGCATCGCGTTGCACGAACGCAGCGTGCTGACTACATATAAACTCCCCCGCCCCCTCCCCCCCTCTCCCCTCTGCCCTCGGGTGAGATCACATGGTATCTAAGAGTTCTTAGCCAAAAGACGTAACTGATGGCTTTTTGAGATCTTTGTGAAATGACGAGAGCCATCGGCTATCCGCGCATTCTTTCGCTAGAGAACTTCCGCACACCAAACTTTCGCCTCGTTGCTGAACTACTGGAATGGATCGTAAAGAGGTAAGTATGTTCGTAAGGTAGAGACTGGCAGAGATTGCATTTGAAACTCAGAAGAGCAGGTTCGATCCAAGTGCGACGATCAACGCTGAGCATACGACCACTGAGCAGGAGCGAGTACTATTCATTAAACAGGCAGTACTGCTTCTTCTGCAAAACTCCAGACTCAGGCTGAATCCTCGACGGTTGTATCAGGTACGCTAGGATGAATGTAGCAATTTCACTTGTAACGAGATTTTCCGACAGGAAAAGCAATGTGAAAAATAGAAAAAAAGAGGAAAACTCAAAGAACAGAGGAGGATTCGTGCTGTAATAAGAACGAATGCGGTGCTATACAGTTTGTGATATCATGAGCCACAGTGCCGCACCTCACTAGGCTATAATCCGCAAAAAAGGACAGCTGAGCAATCCATTTCTTTCCGTCGTCTGGTATCGTGCTCCTGCTACTGAGGGCACCGCCCAGCCCTACATTGCGAAGCTATCTAAATAAAATAAATATAAGCTATCTAAATAATATAAAAATAGTTATGTGGAACAATTTTATTCTGTACTTCCTTAGATTGACTTTCTCCTGAAAATCACATAATGGGGGTGTAGCGTCAATGTAAAAATTGCAGGAAAGTGTAAAAACTTACAAGAAGAAGTTCATATATGTATTGTGTGGAACAACGAGTTTCTGCACATTTGACGGTGCGTCTCTGGAAAAATGACCGTTTCAAACTTGAAGTTTCGAGTTTAGGAAAAATTGTGCTATCCATCATGCTTTACATTTGATGCACCTTAATTTATACTCACATTACAAATTTGAGACAATTTGGTACCTTTCCGGCCAAGCTGGAACAAACATTCAAAAAGTTCCCAAAGCTTTAAATGCCGCAATTGGAAAGCACTGCAGCAAACAGGTCAACATTGCTCCCTTCAAAGCAACCTCTCTTATTCATTTTTGGGTCAAGGGCCTATTCAACCGATTTTGGCCAACGAAGGGTTCAAATTCCCACGGCACCTTGAAAAGAGACCTAGCTGGATTTATGGAGTCTCGAGTGCTGATTACTTCTTTTCTTTTCTTGTCCGCTACTTTTGTCAGTTGTCGCCACATTCTTCTATCCAAGGCATCTTCTGCCGTGGCTTTTACTTCCATGAGGACAGTTTTAATGTCGTCTCCACATTTTCTTTGGGGTTCCTCGTGGTCGCTTGTCGGATACTTTGAACTGTACCGCCTTCTTAACTGGGTGGTCTGCCGACCTACTCAGCGTGTGCCCATACCATCTCAGCCGCTGCTCCCTCAAATTCAGCTGGACCGTGCCGTCTGCATGACTGCCCTGACTGCCCATAACTGTCCTCGTTCCTGAATCTGTCGAGCCGCGTCCAGCCACATGCCCGGTCTGTGCCAGTTTTGCCTGCAATCTCTGCACCTTCGCCTGAATTTCACCTTTGGTATCCGCTATCAAGGCAATGTCGTCAGCGTAGAAAGTGGTTCTCAGTGATCCCTCTATGAGGTCTTTCACCATGGGCTGTGTGCAGATATGACGGAGAATCGCTTCGCGGCGTTTCACCCGCGGCGCCACCAGTACGACTTGCGAATCGATTGCTCTTGGGAGCCAGAGCGTTGCAGCGTCATCTGCACTTCCACCCATGCCACGCTGTCTCGCTTGAAGGCTACCATGCCCTGCCCCTGACACTCGCACCCGCCGCGGCGCTCGCCATGGGCGGCCACGCGATTTTCCGTCATATCTGCACACACCCTTCACCATGCCATCCAGGGTGAGCGGCAAGAGAAAAGAGCTCAGAGCTGAGCCTTGGTGTACCCCTACCGCGATCCCTACTTCCGCTGTCAGTCCTACGGGATGCGTGTGACAGCCTAAGCCCCATCGTACATGTCCTGTTTGAGGGAGACCAGGTGCTCTGGTATCTGTCGTTCTCAAAGTGCGTTCCAGATCACAGGCCGTGGCAGACGGTCGAAGGCCTTTCACGTCCAGGAAAGCTGGATGGCAGGGCCAACGCTTTAGACGGTACCTTTTCATCACTTGTCTAAGGATGAAGATGGCATCAGTGGTGGACCGCTCAGGAATGAGCCCGAACTGCTCCTGAGAGATGGTGACGAGCTCCCTTAGCCTCTAGTCAATCAGCGGTTGGTAGTCAATCATTACTCGAATATGGGAACGCTGGTATTGGTCCTCCACGCATTCGGAATTTTTCCTTTGGCCGACACCTTGTTCAGGAAGCGTGTAAGCCACTTCACCCCGTACTCTCCAAGTGCCTTCCATGCCTCTACTGGTGCCTTATCTAGACCAGTGGCCTTTCAATTCTTCATTTTTCCCAGCACCTGGCGAACTTCTCCCGCTGTCCAACGGAAAATGGGGCTGGCCGTAACCTTCTTCTGTTGGCTTTCCTTACGAGGGAACTCTTCGTTTAGAAGCCCATCGAAGTACTCCTGCCATCTTCCTTTGACCTCGGCTGGTTTCTCCAGAATGCTACCCTCGCTGCTCTTTACCGCCTTTACCACCCCGTTGTTTTGGGTGGGATGTCTGGCTTAAGCCAGCCTGAAGACGAACTTTTCTGCTCCCTTCCCACCCACCCTCTCGTACAAGGCATCCATTTCCGTGTTCTTTGCTCTGGCCACAGCTGCCTTGGCAAGCCTCTTACAGCATTTGTAAGTGTCGAAGTGTTCTGGGCTCTTCGTTCCTGCCACCGCTTGTATGCTTCCTTCTTCTGTTTCACTACCCTGTGAACCTCCACATTCCAGAACCACGCTGCTTTTTCTATACTGAAGCCACCTCGGGTCTCCCCCAGCGTTTTTTTTTCGCGCATTTTGGGATTATTTCAGCTGTTTTGTTCCAGGTCTACTGAGTCAGACCGTTAGTGTATGGAAGACCGATATCCAGTATCCTTCTTTTGAGATCATTCTTTTCCCGTTTGTGCAGCTTCCACCATAGGATTCTTCGTTCGGTCCTGAATCTTGTTTTCTTAAGGGGCTCTATGCCAATATTTGCTAGGAGGTGTCCGTGTTGGGTAATTCCTCTCCTGGTAGTATCTTAATCTCCTTCACAGTTTAAGGGCTGATCTTCTTATGAGTATATGGTCGACTTCCGTTGGTCTCCCTCCACTGCTATAGTTTACCTTTTGACTCTCTTCTTTTGCGAAATACGTGCTGCAGACCGCTCAGTCATGTACGCCCAGCAGGATTATCTCAGCTTCGTCCATAGGTCGCTTGAACAGTTCCAATATGTCAGTAGAATTTGCGTTCTTGGTTACCTTATAATATAAGTTAAACGCTCCAAATGAAAATTTCTGGCCCCTACATTAGTTAGGCCTGGTTAGGGAAATCTTAACCTCTTCACCTCTGGTACGAAAATGCACCATTTTAAAGAGCCCAGGAGAGCCAAATTTACTGTTTTGATGCAAGAGTTTATAGTTTAGTTTCACGCGCTGATTCCGAGGTTGCTATCCCCAGGTACTTATTCCAACTAAAAGATCGTAAATCCTTGAGTGTACGAAACTTTTAATGCCCGAAGCATCTTTTGCGTGAAGTTTTTCTGCACCTTTTGGGGAGCGTTCATATCAAACGATCAACCAAACTGTCCCCGTACGGACTTCAAGCCATGGAGCCAGTGGACTTCAAGGCTACCGTATTTATCTTGTTTTTATGACCACGGTTTCCAAATTCTAAGCCAGCAATACTTCAAGAGATGCGCTAGTCACCACATAACATTACTATGAACTTTTGAAAAGGTGGATTAAAGTTGAAGTGGCAAGTAAGCAATTTTTCAGCTACCAGGCCGCAATGCTTCAGAGCATGTCCGCCTTATAATCCACTCAACTCAATACGGTGTATTTTGCAGGCAGATGGTAACGCTGTGCAAGAGTTGCTCCCAGCGGTCAAGCTGCTTTATGAAGCCGGGAAACAACTTCCTGCCGCCGATGTGAACGCTCAGTGGAACGCCATCAAGACCAAGTTGAACGCCAAGGCAAGAGGGATGCCCGAGGGCCACTAATATTTGAAGGCATCATCCCCATGAAGATTGCCGAACTTTGTCCCTTATATTTAGATGCAAGAAATCCGCATAGCTAGGCAACTTTCCACTCAGCTGCCCCAAACAGGAGCTGCTCTGCACGATTTACTTGGGAAAGAGCTTTATTGCAGGGTGAGTTCCATTTTTCATCAGCTCAAGAATGTTAAACGAAATGACAATCTTACTGCAGGATTATTAAGAGTTTTGAAGCATCCATCTCGAAGCCTCTTTAAACTTTGGGAATATAATCAATCTTGAACCATATGATTACTGAGATCCCCGTAGTCACCTCATCTGGTGAAATCATTCAGTTCTGGCCTACCTCATTCCAATAACTGGTAAGGCCACGTTCACACTTTGCGATGCCGGCGGCAGCGCGTGGCTGCGTGTCTCTGCCTCTCCGCCCATGGCACCCTGTCTCGTTGCCTGCGTCGTCTGTGCACCTCCACCGTGCCACACTGCCTCGCTGCCTGTGAACGCAACCACGCCCTGCCGACGCATAGTAGGAACGCGGCCTAACTTTTGGTGATCAACGTTCGGAGATATTATGGACTTTGCTGATAAAATATTGGCTGGAATGGCCCGAATGAGGAGGTGCCTGCACAGCTCGGTCTCTCAACAGTGCACTTATTGTAAGCTCATACGAACGTACTCTTCCCTGTCAAGCGTGACCATTTCGATTCATCGGTCACGTTTGAACCGTTGAGTATGGACAAGACTTCTAACCGGGACCAGTACTGGTGATCGTACACTGACGAACCTCGGGCACGTATCGCGGTTCCTACAGAACAAAGTGGATTAGAACTGACGAGGATAATATTCCGGTAAACTCATCCACCATTCTATGCAATACAGCAGACCTTCATAAATATTTTCCTTTTTCTGTCCACATCGGTGTATACTAATAACTCCAGCACCGATCTTCACTCCAACCTCCTGGATAATTTATTTCAGTACCTCATATTTTAGCTGCTTCCAAATAGCGTTGTACATCGTCTTAGTTCATTGTAATGAAAATTAATCACCGTTATTCTGGAAACGAACCAACCGTTTTTACTGAAACTCTGGTCCCTCACGCATCTTTCGGCCATTTTTTTGCACCGCTTTTCCGTGTGTGAGGATGCTATAGTCCATATCCCGACGTCTGGCAGGGCGTGGCCCTACAGACTTGGGTGAGAGAGTACATGGCGAGAGCGAGAGTGTGTGGCGGGGTGAGAGAGATACACGTTCATCTAAGTCCGTAGGCCTCGCCCTGCCAGGCTTTGGGAAATGGACTGTAAGCGTGCTGTCTGGGCTCGACTAGCGATTCTACACAGTTTTTGGCCTCGCTTGTTTATGAGAACAAGTCACACGAGTAGATGGTTAAAGGAATCGTCCACGGAAAATGGGTTTTTGTGTTACCCATGTATTTATGTTGTTTTTGCCTAATGTTGGCCTCATGCAAAATTTCACGTGAAAAAATGTGAATCTGGCTGAGATACAGCACCACAAAGTGCGGTCCCAGTGGGCGGGGCCTCCGTGTAAAAGCCTCGTGCCGCGTCCGCCGTGGTCGGAGACGCATTGTAGGAACAGAAGGTCACGTAAATAGTCCTACTCTCCGTTCCCAACGCGGCGGAAGACGGGACGAGGCTTTTACACGGAGGCCCCGCCCACTGGGACCGCACTTTGTGGTGCTGTATCTCAGCCAGATTCACATTTTTTCGCGTGAAATTTTGCATGAGGCCAACATTAGGCAAATACAACATAAACATATGGGTAACACAAAAACTCGTTTTCCGTGGACGATTCCTTTAAGCTAGTGGATGATATTCATTCTAGGAGCAACGCAGCCGGGCTGTTTCGAGGGCAATTCCATTGGCCGAAGCAGAGCACACGATTCAACAGTCTATAGAAGCCATTGTTGTTGATACTGGTGATATAACGGTGAGTGTAATTCTAACTAAGAGGTAGTCTTCCATTATGTATTAGAGCATATTTCGCGCAATCTTATTAGGCTGTTTACGAATTCCCCTTGACCTGAACTTATCTTCCCTTTGTTTCGAAGTATTTTTTCCAGAATAAGCTCGCAAATGTGGCTAACGACGAAGCTGCCTTGGACGAGAAAATCGAGCGGAAAAAGAGAGAATACGAGCAAATGCAGAAACGCTTCGTAAAGCTACAGGTATGCCTCGCGGAAAAAATCCAAGTAAGCCCAGATGAGATGCTGCCGTTACACCCTGGATGATTTCAGTCTTTCCGACCTCAATATATGGATGAGTACGAGAAACTTGAGGAGAAATTAAAACAGCTCTACGAGGTTCATTTTATTGAGCTATTAGATCCTCTCCAACACTAAACGATAGCTGGTCAGGTATACGTGGTGAAATTTCGGAATTTGGCTTACCTTCAACAACTACAGCTCGAGATTGAAAGAGCCGACAAACAGAAGCAGGTAAGAGCACGGAAAGGCTGCAAGGGTGATCAATAATAAATTATATGGAATATCCGTGTGTCCGATTTAGGAGGAATCAGAACGCACAATGAGGCAAGTGGTGGAGAAGATGCGCATGGAGCTTAACAACCAGTGGGTCTCAGTTTTTCTTGATCTGCCTAGACAATGTTTTTGTTTACACATCTGTGCCTAAAAGGAGCAAATCAAATCATCCTATTTAGAGACGAAGCGATAGAGGATGAAGTGCCACCGCTCAATCCTGCCAGGCGAAATTGTGAGTTTAACTCTGAGTCAGATGTGAAATTAAAATTTATGCAAAGATAAGTTCAGCTGAAAGAAAAGTATATGGCAATATGACGGGAGCAGGAATGTCGGATGATGACGACGACAATGACGAAGCCGATGCAGCCGCAATGGAGACCGATAGCGAGGAAGAGCAGCAGAAATCGGTGCGGCACAGTGCATTCATTCACATTCCAGTTCTTTATTGCCACATAACCACAACTAGGTTAACTATGTTCCAGGCTCTCAATGATGATCACGAAAGACTCGATCTCAGCAGCGGTGACGAGTTTTGAATTGCAATGTGTACACTACTGTATAGTTTTTGTAACATATTAGCTTCAGAGGCAATGCATGTGATAAAACAGACGTTCAGAAAGATTAAGTGCTAGATTCAATATAAATAAACGCAGGCAAAATGCGTATTTTTGGTGAAAGCCCGGCCTAGGCAACTATACAAGGTTCTATAGAGACCCGCACACTCACTCCTCCTTGGTGCACCTGCGATACTATACATTGAGATCAACGTCACAAGCACCTTTTAGCGGCAGAGATAACTGATGCGAAATATTGGGTAGTCGAAAGTCTTTTCGTATTTTTAAATACCGCTTTTTCCCTCCAAACTGCTTTCCAGCAATCTCTTCTGTACATGCACATGTAGTACAAGTCCACACGCATCTACATATACGTATTATTGTCTTCCATCTCCCGGATAACCTTTTCCGGCTAAATAAACATATTAAAGGTCACCTCAGTTTCAATTTTAATTCTTTTTTTGAACGGCGTTAGACAGGGAAAGGAAAAGGTGATAATCCGATGGAGCAAGATCAGGGCTATAAGGTGGATGGGGCAGCAATTTTTATCCAAGCTCGAGAATTTTTTGGCGAGGCAATTTTTTGGCAAGTCTTCCCACTATTGAAAAAGTGACTCGCCAAAAAATTCTCGAGCCTGGACAAAAATTGCTGCCCCATCCATCTTATAGCCCTGAGCTTGCTCCATCGGATTATTACCTTTTCCTTGCCCTGTCTACGCCATTCAACGAAAAATTTTTGTATTGAAAATGAGGTTGACCTTTGATATGTTTATTTAGCCGGAAAAGGTTATCCGGAAGATGGAAGACAATAATACCTATAGATGCGTGTGGACTTGCACTACATGTGTATGTACAGAAGAGATTGCTGGAAAGCAATTTGGAGGGAAAAAGTGGTATTTAAAAATACGAAAAGACTTTTTAGACTACCCAATACTATGTGTTAGGACCGCCCAAAAAAGTGACGCATCACTTGAATTGGATCACTACGCGCCACAGGTTCCTTAGTGGCCTCGTTGTATAATGGCCCAATTCATCAGAACTGGGTGTGGCGGTGTGGCCATTAGAACAGAAAGTTCGTGTTGCGACGTTTGGCGTGCGATACGATGATGTGAGCTATGCGCGCCGTATTGGGTGGGTTATAAAGCGATGATGGCGAACCACAGAAGGTGCCAAAAAAAAGTAACTTTCGTCCTCCACTTCCAACCCCACATTAGTCGAACTTCGGCAAATTCCGACCAGGTATTTTTATACTTAAAGTGAAGAGCAGACCTAACTCTATCACTGTTCTCCGTTACAGCCTTCTGCACGAGCAGGAGCGGATGCTTGTTCCGAGTGAACAAGATGTGTCACCTCAACTGGGCAAAATCCGTAACTTCGTCGCCCTCGTTCACAACCTTGCTAAGGTCCGTTCACTCTGGGTACCTGAGGGGATTCACACTGGGTGCTGTTCTTAATTACTCCGTTTCCTCCGGGTTCCCAACGCCCTTCGTTTCCAAGAGCCAGAAGGTGCCATTGCCATTACCACTGAAACCCCTCCGGGAGCAGGTTTGAGGTATGAAAAATAATATTTCGGATCATAACAGCCTCTCCAAGAAGCAAGGGCTCTGTGACTTCTTTGTTCCGAAAGGCCAATCCTTAGGAAGCTTCCCACAAAAGACCTTTCTCGGAACCTGGCTTCACTGCTTTAAGCGGACCTTGATACCGTGGATGCTCTGAAGCCCGTTTGCGCCGCTTGAAGGCTCCATATTTTTATGGAAGTGAAAGTAGTGAGTCTCAGCTTGTTCCTGCTTCTAGAGGAACATTTCGGAAATATTTTGCCCCAATACTTTTATCTTTTTCGTTTCCATATGTTTGTATAACAGGCGGATGTGGGCCGTGAGCAAAATTATTTTCTTTTTGGCACCCCCTGTACATCTTATTTTGGGCGTTATCGCTTCAGGCTCAGGTAATACGGCGCCCTTACCTCGCACCATCGCGTCGAGCACCAAACGTGGCCACAGGAATTTTTTTGTCCTAAAGACACGGGTGTGTACTCTTATGTCAGTTTTCGCACTTCAGCGTGTGGCAAGGGAATATTTGGACGAGCCAAAGGCGCGGTGTTGTTAGATCCCAAAGCGATTACAAGTCAACTGAGCATCTAGCATTACGGCTCTAAGACCTAACTCTAGGGGCTCATGTGACTCGCACGCCGCTTGTCGTGGTGCGAAATACTGACATGAAGATGCTCACCCAAATGGCATCCAAAGGGACATCCAAAGGGACCAGTCGGTAAGTTGTCGCACTCTAATTCCTGCTTGGAGAAGACCAACTTGAATATTCCTGACCCACACACAATGTGGTGACTGGGCGGAGACTGGCGCCTTTTTGTAACTGAAAGGAATTGTCTCTGTTTTCAGAACAGTGTTTTAGTGGATATTTTGTTTATGTTTATGACAGGACTGAATGCCGACCCCGATTCGGCGAACCCACTGGAATGCGCCTACCCTAGTCCTGGTCCCGACCCCTGTGAAGCAGGAAGACCGCGAGTTTTGGTTACAACCCAGAACACTCCTGCCAGCCACAAACAAATCGATTCCAACAATGATTAGATATACTATTTATTTTCTGTTGAAGACTTCTCCACCACGCAACGCCGAAATCCTGGCCGTAGCTGGGCACGTTGTTGGTCGCTTCACAACTTTGAATCTGCTATCGAGGAATACCGAAACTGTCGGTGCCCCGATCGTCCTGCATTTTCTGCCCACTTGCAGAAACCGCGACGGTCACAATACGTCGCGGTGGACCTCTTCCCTGATGAGGTTGCAAAAAGGATGCAAGTCGCGAGAATAGGCCTTTGTGGTCGCTGTCTCAAACCTGCACATGACGGCTACGACGACTGTAGTGTGCAGTATGCGGCGCGTGGGAGACCACAAAACGTACTTCGTGCGCTGGCAGAGGACAAAAGAACTTCAAACGGTGACGATCTGGCTGCTACAGGCCGGAACCCAATTCATAATTTGATTAGCGCTACTTCAGGATGGCATTGTTATGTATGTGTGTATAAAACTATGATTATCACCGAGATCGATTTATTGATTTGATCGTTTCAAAAACACATGAATAGGAATGAACAAGGAATTTTTGAGGAGGATACAGGGACAGACACAACAAAAAAATTTAAATTCTTACAAGTAATCTTAATGTTGAGCGGATTGGAGCCCCGAGACGATCTGAATGTTGAAAGACAATGTGCAACTCCAAACGCTTATCGGAGAATCCCATCCCAAAAGATAAAAAGGGTTCTTTTAGTGCTTTGCATTTCCATTCACTTTGCATGGTTTTGCGATACTATCCACTTTTTTGAATGAATTTGTGGAGTCTCACATTGTCGTTCAGCATTCGTATCAAGGTCAAATGATATAGATATGGGCAAGTAGGATATTCCTTAATCATGAATCACTTGATTCATAGCATGTAACACATGGAGTGATAATGCTGGAACTTATACGATCCGCACCCGTGCGTAGAATTCATCCAAGAATTGGTTGTTTCGAAATGGTAGAAGCGCCCTTGTGCTGAAGGTAGACCAAAGAAGCGAAGAATGCAGCGAAAAGAAGCGAAATGATAGAAGTCACTATGCATATGAAGGCTATCACTGCGACAGTTCTCAAACCGAAAATCTCCAGAATGCCTGAAAGTCAAGGGCTATTTGGTAGCTGGAAGACCACAATAATTAATAATGATATTTAGCTCGCGAACTGTGGATACTCTTTGTCGTGGGATCTACAAAGTTCCACAGACTTCAACGAGCGTTCAATGTTTACCTCTCACGACCGCGCCGAGTTTTTGAGAATTTTCGAGCCATTCTTTGAATGTGGCAGGACCACTCATCAAGCGCTAAAGCACCAGCCCTTCCGCACGTCATCTACTGACCTTGTGTGAAAAACGAAAACCAAGCTTTGAACCTCCAACATCATGCATGGGGTAAACATTGATCCAAAGCCTGTACGTTGTGGTTAGAAAAGGGGAGCGCAATACAAATAATCATCAGTCGCTATCCAATTCAATCATTTCTTTCAGTATTTAAAGACAGTGTTCGGGATAATGTGGGTGACAGGAAATCCCATAAGGAGGCATTGAGTGAAAAACTACGGGTCTGGAAGGCCTATGCATGGCGAAATCCCCCGCGGAAGGCGCCCCCTTGAGCTGTGGCGGAGGCGGCCTCGTCAGGACAAGCCGCCTTGGTTTAGGGCAGCCCGCCTCCAGGTGACGTGATTAGTGGCTGGTCACGGTGAGGTTGGTCAAGGAAATCGGCAGGATTGGAAGTATCGCAGCGCGCTTTCTCACTTTCAGCTTGAAACTGACCACATGAAAATAGATGCTGTCGCATTTCCGAACATCCCTTCATGCTTACGTCTTGGTAATGCCAGTGGAAAACCTATGCGGACTACCCGCGTCTTGACGGAAAGGTCGTCCGCGCCCAGAACCAATGGTGGGAAGGGGTTCTATTTCTTGGGTTTTTGGCCACTTCCATTCGTTTTTTCTCCACTTTCCTGTTACTAGGCATCTCGGCTTTCATATTCACTACTTCTTATACTTTTCGTCCGAATTTTCCCGAAAGCTGCCTTTAAGGACGCAGAAGAAACCTATGGTCAAATAAAATGAAGCAAGACAGCTCTAAAGATGAGTCTCAGAGCCCTTAAAAAAGGCGTATTACGTCGTAATCGCTTTGGGACCGAACTAGTACGGCGTCCCTCGCTCGCACCTATTGCGTCGCACGCCGAATGCCGTGTCGTGAATTTGACTCACGAACTCGACGATTTGATTCAAACAGCACCCCTTCAAAGACTGCGTCGGCCTTGAACCTGTGGTTAGAGTAGCGAGACGTGAAGCAGGCATGGCAGGTACTAATAGCACACCTGGAGGGAACCCACCAATGAAGTGAGCGCCGAAAGGGTGTCTCCGATTAGGAAAGCGCAACGCTCTTTGTCTCTCCACCTCCGTGCTCAAAGTACCAACTTCTGTGATGATAGCTTGTGGATGATTGATGCGCAACAAAACAGTCGAATGTGGGTCAGCTGAGAGCGACGACCACGTCTCTTAGTGAACGGCCAGTTCACAGCGGAGCACATGGCGCGCCGTGACGCAACTGGCATGGCGGGAGTGGGGGGCGAGTGTGCACACTTATGATAAAGAATCGCGTGGCCGCCAAGCGGCAAGCGGCGCGGCGAGTGCGAGTCGTTTGTAGCTTTATCTGTTGCATCAGCAACAACAACAACGTGGGTAAACTTCCGAAGCTTCCAAACTGTAATCTTCGAGATCCTTCACGGTACTAGACCATTGCGTCTTGAGCGGAATTCCAAACGACTCGTACTGATGGTGCGGCGAAGCGATTTTTTTGTCATAAGTGTGCACACCCCGGGAGTGATTGCTTGAAGTGCAGATCGCGCTGTCATTAGATGGGGATAAGAAGAAACCCACCATTTTCAAAAGCATCGGAAGATGCCGATCTTCTTGACTCGACCTCAGACTTCGAATTAATGTCACAAATCGAGTAGTCAGTCGTGTTGACGCACAGCAAGAATTTCACGATGTACGCAACTTCAGTGTTTTCCAAAGAACTTGAGAATAACCTGAACGCCAGAAATTATCGGTTTAATTTAAAATACTTACTGTTGAGTTTCTACTAAATTCGGTCAGAAGAAAACGGAAGTAGTGCAGATGGAACCTACTCTGAGAACGGTCCATCAGCCCAAATTCCAACGTCCTCACCTCCGTGGTGGCCGTGTTCTGCGGGAATAGCAGCAGGTTGTCGATAAAAAAGCTGTTCTTAAAGTAAGAGGCCAGTATTGGCAGACTGAACACTGGAGTTTTATTCTGTGACAACTCAGGGGCAACTCAAACACGGAAATCACTAAGCAGGATGGGCTTTCAATTTCCCATGGAACTTCGAATAGGGACCCCTATCAATCGATAGAGCTTCGAGCGCTGATTACGACTAGGAAAACTAAAAGTGCTACGGGCTGCTCCGAAGCGAGTTAGGAGGGGTCAAATGAGGCCAATGAGGTATGACAGGGTTGCCTGTCATATCTCATTGGCGATGCACTTTGCCGTCAGTACGACCGTTGTTGAGCTATCAATGGCCACCCTGGCTTATTGATAGTGTTCCGGATCTGTAGCATAGGGGTGTTGTGTTTGCTCCCCGCGGGTGAAGATTTTTATTGCATTTTGTGTTTCATTGTCTACACGTTTACCTCAATGAATAATATTAGGTTGAACCATAATTTCTGTTACACTTTGACGAAAAATTTCAAATTTATTTTTCTAAATTTGTGTCTAACTTCAGTCAACAAAATATGTACCATTATAATCAACAATATAATGCCAGCGAATAGGGAGATGACAGATGCCTTGCTTATAGAAGTCTGGGGATTTCTGGTCGAAGAAAGTCTGGAGGTCGATTTTGAGATCATCCTCATCATTGAACTGCCGTCCGTCGGGGAAGTGGGTCAGAGATAGGAATAGGTGGTAGTCAGTTGGGGCCATGCCCGGAGATTACGGTGGACGGGAGAGCTTCGTTTAACCAAGGTCCTGGATCCTTTGACACGCCAACTTTGCCACATGTGGGTGAGCGTTGTCGTGGAGGAAGAAGTCTTGGTCCATTTTTCCGGCAAGTTTTGCCGCTCCGGTGTCCAATTGCCTGCAGTAGAGATCGGCAGTGGCTGTCGTGTAGAATGGTAACAGTTTCCTATTTTTTTTTGAAAATTTTCAAAAAAAAAAAAAAGTTTTTTCTCAATGCAATTTTTTGAAATTTTTCCTGTTCCAACTTGAGCCGATCGAGCCATCGGGCTGCCGCCATATGAGAGACAGTACCTGGGTCCATCGACTGGTTAATTTTGTTAGTGGCCTCGCATGCTGAGGAACCGAGGCGGTGTTCGTGAATTTCGCACCTTTCGCGAAATTGCCGTAAATTCACTGCTAGCTGAAGCCGTAGAGAATATAAGTGTGCTATTCAGTAGCCCTTTTCAGTCGCTTCATATACCCCCCACTACCAAATGCTCCCAAAGCTTCCACAGTTTTCCCCAAGAAAAATAAAAAGTGTAACAGAAGTTATGGTTCAACCTAATACTACATATGTATTGCATGGTACGTTCGAAAGCCCATAAAGCACGAGCCAGTCGTTCTCGTACAAAACCAGTGTGATTTTCGTGTTCAGGGAATCAAATTATCTCAGGGGACATATTTTTAGCCAATTCGAGAATTTGACCAAATTTCGGAAAAATTAACGGACAACTGGATGGCAACACATTGAACAAAGGAGAAATCATTGACCATTGCCGAGGAAATGCTCGTATTTGACGCTTGCTACCTACGTTTAGTGCGATGAGCAAGTGTAACAGGTATGTGTAGGTTGTCTTGTTCAGGTTGCAGGATTTTTTGTCGAAGAAAATTCAAAAACTACCATTTTATACCCTGGCCACCCCCAATTTTCCGAAATTGGACCAAAAACTGGATGTGGCTGAAATTTGCATAGAGGGGTAATTCGACCCCCTGTGCGGGAATATCATAATCGTTTTACGCAACAACGCCTAATTCGTGTGGTATGGGAGTCTCTTCGGCCTGATATGCTTCCCTTGTGAGTGTTGTTAGTAATAGTTATAAATAAAGTGGCAGAGTAAATGATGGGTGTGATAGGTACCAGTACAAGGAAACGTACAGAGGTGAAAGAAAAGCACGTTCTGGCTATAAAACACTAAATGCAAAAAAAACTCTCCACCGGCGGGGAGCAAACCCTCAACCCTTGTCCTGGTGATCCGCAACACTACGACTGAGTCACGTTGGCTGTTCCTGGCTCGGCAATGGCCGTACTGATGGCAAAGTGCCTCGCCAACGAGATATCACAGGTAAATCACAGGTAAACTTTGACCCCTCCTAACTCGCTTCGGAACAGCCCGTAGCACTTTTAGTTTTCACATTTGTAATCAGCGTTCGATGCTCTATTGATCTGTAGGGGTCCCTATTCGAAGTTCCATGAGGAGTTGAAAGCCCTTCCTGGTAAGTGCTTGTCTTCCATTTTAGTTTATTCAGGGAATACATTCAAAAAATGAATTCACATTATCCTATTCGAAAAACCAACCTGTGTTTGTGCTGGTGTGTGCCTCAAAACCTTTCCTGTATCCCGGTCCAGTAGCGAAGAACATAGAAGGCACCCAATTATCGACTTCTTCGATGGCATTTTCGTCACTTCTCGCTACTTTCGAACTCTCTGAATGTAATACGCTAATTATTTACATTGTAGTACTTATGTGCTTCGAAATGTAGACGTTGTAGACTGAAGGCGCCTTATTCAGCGAACCAGTCGTTAGCTTCAACATCAGCTGACTCACACTAGTCAAATGGGTATACACATTCCTCAGCTCAATAAAATCCCTGTAGGGGGTTTCGTGCTGACCACTTTGGAATCATTTCGCAATATCTGATTTTTGCAAGCCGTTGTCTTTCCCTCACTTTATCCTCATAGTTAAACTCCAGGAGGGGATATATTGGCCGATTGTGGAGTATGAAGGTCGAGGCGTCAAGTTGTGCCACAGCAGAGAATGACTGGACAAAATTGCCGAAAACTTAAGAAATGAAGCTCCTTTCACACTCGTTCCTTTTCGCACCCTCTGCGTCATTACCGCTGGGGATTTATAGGGGTACAGACGGCGAGGGGCTATGCCAACAGGCCGCGAACCCATGGCAGAAGCTCGGTCGGTAAGCAAATGCAGCTCGAAGTGAAGCGCAATGAGATAGCGATAAAGACCCCAATGGCGCGCTGTTCACTATAAATTCTTTCAGAAATTTTCTTTTCATAACCAACTTTTTCGTTCACAAAAGAACATCTTTCCCTTAGCTTCGTTTTCCTTCTTTGAGTCGCCCCCCCCCCCTCCTAAACGGACTCGCCTATTTCCACTTTTTTTTCACTGGGAGCCTGTTCTTAAAGTTACTCTCGTGTTAGGTAACCGATCTCTAAATTTGGTCTTTGGTGGGAAAGGGTAACGCAAAGCGCGCGTGGGTGGTAGTCACACAGTAATGACCAAGACACTGAGACATTTTTCCCCTCTTCAACTTCAACGATCGGAAAGAACTAGTCAAGCATATCTCTGCGCATGGACCCCAGGCAGCATGGAAGTTTGCGGAAATTTATGAAATGAAACGAATTCTGATTTTTCCTCAGGATCGCTTCACTATCCCATATCCTTACTAAGGTCCACCACTTTTGAATTCGGTCACAGCGGTACAGTGGCATGTGGAAACTAGAACCTGCACAGCTTTTACAGCTTTTTATTTAGGCTTTGTGTCATTCCGTTGTGCACATAGGAATGGAGAGCTGCTATCACTAGAGGAATGTAATGTAGTTGAACCACGTGTATGGTAGCAGCACCACTTAATAATGTTCTTCCTTTCCTCTAGAACTTGTTGTTCATGCTCACCAAAAAGGCTCTTCTCGACGGGTAGGTATCCTGGAAGAGTGAGGGCATGGCCATGATCAGCTGTGACGATAATCAGTGTCTCACTTGGATTCGTCATTTCACGTGCCTAAAAAGCATTTTGTACAATGAGCAATATGTTCGCAGACACCTATGGCAACTTATCGGATGTACATACATTTTTATTTCTAGAAATTAGACCACAACGCGAACTCACTATAATTGAATTGGTGAATCCAGCAATAACGCTGTAATGGATCTTCAGAATGTTCAGAGTCAACACTCTCCAACCGGGTCACCGCGCCGCGCGCTCTGAATTCCTCGCTCCGTTGTGAATTGGGCAAGGGGGGCACCTACACCTCCTTGCGTGACCTAACGTAGTTGGGCAAAACTGGCGCGTCCCCTGAAGAGACAAATGTAGCACAATTCGCGGTAAACGTGGCTCCTACCAATAACCGTGTGAACCTATGAAACACGTCCACCAAGAAATCACTGGAGTAGGGCCCCACTTCTTGAGGCCACACGTAGCGCCGGCAGGATGTTGCTGCGTTGAAATGTACCGAGGCACAGTGGCACGGGGAAGTACAGAAACCAAGCAGGCAACGAGGCAAGGTGGCATGGACGGAGACGGGGAGATACGCAGCGGGGCCCCGCCGACGGCACCGCAAAGTATGACTACGCCCTAGGGGCAGTGGTACGGATAGATCGGGCTGAATGTTGAAAGATCCTTGAGTATGGAAATTGAATAGGTCGTCCACGGAAAAATTAATTTCTTCGTTACCCATATACTTATATTGTTTTGCCTAGTAAGGGCCGCATGCAAAGTTTCACGCAAAAAAGTATAAACTCGGCTAAGATGCAGCTCTCCCAATTCTCGACCGGGCGGGTGAGACCTCCGAGTAAAAGTCTCGCCCCCTCGTCCGCCACGGTTGGGAACGGTGAGCTGGACTGTTCACGCAACTTTCTGCTCCTACAGTGCGTCCCCTGCCGCGGCGGACGGTGAGGTGGGCACTTGCTCAGAGGCCCCGCCCACCCGGCCGGGGCCTTGTGGTGCAGGATCATAGCCGAATTCACGCTTTTGCGTGAAACTTTGCATGCGGCTAACATTAGGCAACTACAACTTTAATATTTTGATAATAGAAAAACTCATTTTTTTTTGTTGACGAATTCTATAAGGTGATTAGTAGCACGAAAGTGAAAAAAAACGGGGTGAAAACACGAGATAAGATTTCTTTCCCAGCGCTGATTTGGAAAGAGGGCCGTCCAGTCCAAAAAAGGAACGGTCTTGGTGAAAAAAGTTGCAGCTATCGAAGAGGGCGCCTTCTCCAAAGGTTGGGGTGCTCCTT
Source organism: Trichostrongylus colubriformis (assembly GCA_963978905.1). Classification (NCBI taxonomy): domain Eukaryota; kingdom Metazoa; phylum Nematoda; class Chromadorea; order Rhabditida; family Trichostrongylidae; genus Trichostrongylus; species Trichostrongylus colubriformis. Next base: position 34,183,135 of record OZ022256.1, on the reverse strand, counting down.
TCACCAGGGATTCTGACATATTTGGCTTTCTCATTAAAAAGGGGATTCAACTTCCCATGAAACTTTGATGATCATCAAGCTGGATCGATAGAGTTTCGAATATTGGTAACAATATGAGAACCGGAACTGCGAAGCGCTGCTGGGAAGCGATTCAGGGAAGGGTCGAAGTTTGCTTGAGATGACATCAACCGCGTACCTCACTTGACGTGACTCATCAACTCTAACCCTGGAGTTAACCCGCAGTCCACCTTCTCTAGAGCGAGAGCGCTGCCACTGATTGTGAGACACCACGACGGTTAATACCCGTCCCAACGAAGTAGCGGGGCAGTGAGCTATCACAAGCAAACCTTGACCACCTCGGTTGGTGCATCTGGGTCTTCACTCAAAGTTCATTTGAAATTGAAACCTTTCCTGGTTACTCCCCTAATTTTCATTTGGGTGACTCACTTCAGGAGTTCTCATCATCCACATCACCCCCCATCACTGTCCTTGAGCTTATTGCTTCACACTTCTTTTTTCTCCACTGCGGGACAACATTGATGTCCAACTTTTGACAAAACTCACAGCTCGAATAGCTTCTTCAAACTCGTACACTTCGGAGAAAGCTAAATGCATCCAGTTATCATGCTCTGCCATGTCAATCAGTCCACCTGCAGTGTTAACTCGAGTGAAAGGAGAAAGGATGCGTGATGAACGTATCGGATCGCTGCCCTTACCTTCGACCATCAGGAAGAATCCTTCATCGTCTTGCTGGAGTGCTTCGATGGCTTTCTCCGTCATTTCGCGGAGCCTCGGCACAGTCCTTTTATTTTCCAGACTTTCGTTCAAGTAGTAAGGGAAATGTGACTCCGAAAAGATGCCTTGAAAGTTCAAAATTGGAATGCTCTGAGTTTTGAATGGACGAAGCCGTTTATACCGAGGCCACCTCAACCACCCAACTCATTTCTGTTTTTTTTATTGGTTTTTTAAACAGTTGAGGTCTTACCCAAAAGTTTCTCATCGCTTGCCACATCGACCTGGTCCAGGTCAAACGGTGTTCTCAGAATCCTCCGATTTCCATTGAGGCGCAACCACTCGAGGTCGACGTTCATTCCGTCTCCACGGGATCCATTTCGGGACTTGTCCATTAGGTAACTGCTTCCTCCACCCATCAGTACCTACAATAACACTGTTTTGTGGACCTTGTGCTGTACAGCAACCCAAGGCATACAGTAGCGCTCAAAAGTCTTCGGCGAAATGGTCTTTCACTCGGGTTTTTTCACTTGTAACTTTTTTGCAACTGCACCGATTTAAGAGAAATTTTAGTATGTTGTACTTGAAGAAACTGCATACTTAATATACTATTTTGGCGCGAAACGGTGTAGGTTACGTGGTTATATGAAATTTTTTAATTTTGGCATGCCATCGCTATGCCGTCCCGCTGTGCCGCTGTCATCAAAAGTCGCATTCTTTCTACAAAATATTAATGTTCTCTGAGGCTTGCTCTTTTTGTTTTTGTATAGAAAGCCGTTTTTCTTGAACAAGCCTCTTACTTTTTCTTGGGTGGTCTTGTAGTAAATTCTTGTTAAAAATCATGAAAAGTGGCAAGCGGCGCTCAAGTACAAGAAAATGTTGACAATAGGTTCAGGCACCACATATTAAAATTTTGTCAAATTTGGTCAAGTAGAAAAAAAGTTATGACAAAAAAGTTTTGGCCGAAGACTTTTGAGCGCTACTGTATATAGCACGCGAGGGCCAAGGGCAGGATTGGGTCAAGAAGTGCTCGACGAGAGGTCATATTCAGTATTTGAAGCAGGGAGGATTGAATTGCGAAACTTTAGTCAAGTAATACTTGACAACCACACTGTCGACGAACTTTCGGGTCGGTGAGCAGATCCCCTGAAAAATTCGTCAAGCGATAATCACACTTAGCACTAGGTAGCAATGCTGTAAGTACCGACTGACATTTATTGCGTATTTTCCAGAAATTTTGCTAGACACCGAGCTGCGTGAGCTCATGCCGGATACATGCATATCTTTTGCATGGGATTTCACGCTGCAGCGTGCTGTCTGTGGCCCGATGCGTGCGAGCCACGGGCTCTTTATGTAGTTTTTGTAAAGCAATGGCAGTACATAAACATTGCAATCGCTTCAGGACCAACAAAAACGCCGCCAGCTCACAGGTATCGCACTATATGTCGCGGTGTAAATCGCTGTCTTAGCGATACACACCGCGACCTTACACGCAAATTTGACTCGGATGTATATCGTTAGGTCAGGATTTCGCGCTACCGCAATCGACCAACGACGCGGCGAGTGCGAGCATTTCGCGTCTGGTCGTGCAGATCCCCCTATTGGTATATTTTTTACTGTTATTGCAATATGCTTCTTCGAAGGACTTCAAAACATTCTCTTCGACTTCACAACACAACGGCGTCCAGATCGTACTCCCAACTGCCTGCAGCAACTTGCGCTGGAGGCGTCGCGTGCACGACGTCGCAATGCGAAATCCTGACATTACGATATAAACTCCTTTCGGACAATCAAGAGACCAACAAGCATTAACCTTGTGTTTTTATTGCCACTAGTACACTAGATTGAACTAACTCATCATGCTACTTCTCAGTATTGATGATAAAAATACAAAGAAAAATCATTTTAAAAGCACCTTAAATTCCGAAGCCGGATAAGAAAGCAGCTGCTTTGCAATGTCCCTTGAACAACGTACTTTGGCCTTGTCATACTCTGCTTCTCGTTCAACACCCTAAAACACTTCGCAGTGGAATGAGCATTAAAGGCTAGGCCAAATTATGAAAACTGAGAGGCTCGCCTTGGCATAGAGAGCCCCTGGAGTAGCATGTGTGATTCGGGTTGTCGTCACAAAGCCCATCGACATATCTTAAAGCCGCAGCACTTACAGGCTGTCGGAAATGAACGGCAGATAATCATTACCTTTTTGAAGAACCCCCTCTGCAATTCCATCCACAATATCTGTGCTGGTCGAATTTGGGCAGTACTCTTTCGCACTTGGCAGTGTGCCCAGTGTCTTCGTTCTCACCTGAATTGGAGTACGATGATCGTGTATTATATACTTTTTAACGGGCAAAGCCTAGTCAGGATGCGAACCAAGCAATCGGATTTTTCACGCATCACTCATCGTATCGCGTCATACGCCCCCTATTTAAGGCCGTGGTCATACTTTACGGTGCCGGCGGCAGGACTTGGCTGCGTATCTCTGCGCCTCGTCCTATGCCACTCACCCTCGCTGCCTGTGAATGCAGACACGCGCGTAGAGTATGACCGCGGCCTAAAACCATTAATACTACCGTCTATGGCTTCGCTATTGGCACATCGACGAGACAAGACTTGTTGCTCATTTTTTCAGCTTAGGTATCGATATGTAGTGGAGCATATTCCCAATGAGCCGAACAAGTGCGGCCTAAACATTTTAATCAACAAAAGTATGGTTCTGGGAGGAGCAACTCTCGCTGCACCTTGCTCTGAACACGAAAATGTTCCGTTCCTTTTTTTTTGAATTTTGATAACTGCTGTTTATCGCCGCAGTCGCGATGCGAAAGTTACTACAAGGATGCTGAGTCATGGGTAAAAGCTTCGGTTTCGAACGGGACTCGAACCCGCACTTCATCCTTTCCGGGGATATGTACTAATCCATTACACTACCGAAACCCCTAGCTTTTGCCCATGACTCAGCATCCTTGTAGTAACTTTCGCATCGCGAGCTGCGGCGATAAACAGCAGTTATCAAAATGCAAAAAATATCAAAATCAATACTGAAGCTTTCAGCTTCACGGTTCGATGCCGATATTGGCCAGCCGGCTCAACACGTCATACGTGTGAGTGCTGATACCAAATATACCGTTCAGATGCTGAGTTAAGGTGAAAGGGGTGTGGATAGTGTAATGGATTAGCATATATCCCCGGAAAGGATTAAGTGCGGGTTCGAGTCCCGTCCGACACCGAAGCTTTTGCCCATAACTCAGCATCCTTGTAGTTCCGTTCCTTTATTTTCGGTCTCACGTACATAGTTATATTAGTGGCTGTAGATAATATGCATATGCAACAATGCAATAAATCTAGTCTCTTCCACCACCGTGTCGACGCAATTGTGGTCGTAAGGTTTGGCTTGCTTTCTCCCTCAAATGCATATGCATAAGTAGCGCATTATAGAAGAGCGATCCCTGCAAAGACTTGTAGAATCTTATTCACGACCTACCTTTCTTCCTGTGAAAAGCGCCGTTCCACCGGCGGCGGAATCCGTGACGTGATGATCGAAGGAGCTCGTCTGAATTTTTTTTTACTTGTAATAGATGAGGGTACGCTTCTGATGAAAAAGAAAAACCAGAGATACCCTCGCAGTACACTTGTTGATCAATCAGAGTGGATCATTGCTATCAATCAATAAGACAGAGAGACTCAAAAAGAAAACAATCTCAGTTTTCATGGCTTTGGGAGGAGCGACAGCTTGAAGACGTGAAAACGGATCTAATTAACTTTATTTTTCACGGATCAGTACTGACAAGGAAAGGATTCTAGGTCGAAGTGGCCATTTGGAATGGGATACATTTTGTCTGACGTATTTTCAGACGCTGATCTCGAACCTGCATTCCAAATTTGCTGTCCGATTCTTTGAGAGGAGTTATGGAGGTTTTTTTTTGAAAAAACAATGCTATTATATGGTAGGTTTGGAAGCCCGTAGCACGCGAGCCAGACGTTCTCGCGCAAAACTAGTGCGATTTTCGTGTTCAGGGGACCAAACTGCCCAAGGAACATGTTTTTAGCCAATTCGAGGCCTATTGGGTAGGCCAAGAGTTTTTCCGAAATTTGGTCAAATTCTCGGTAAGCCAAGAATTTTCCCGAAATTCGGGTGAATTTTCGAATTGGCTAAAAACATGTTCCATAGGGCAGTTTGGTCCCCTGAACACGAAAATCGCACTAGTTTGGCGCGAGAACGTCTGGCTCGCGTGCTACGGGCTTCCAAACCTACCACATAATAGCATAGATTCTTCAAAAAAACCTCCATAACTCCGCTCAGAGAATCGGACAACAAATTTGGAATGCAGGTTCGAGATCAGCGTCCGAAAATACGTCAGACAATATATATCCCGTTCCGAATGGCCACTTCGACCTAGAATTCTTCCCTTGTGAGATTGCGGATGATATTGCGTATTTATCCACAGGGAGGATGTCCTCGACGTCTTATGGCCGAAAACGTAAAACATTTGTACTATAAGGGAAATCCGTACGTTCGGACTGGCTGCCAGTCTCTCGTTCAGCCGCGCAGCCATTACCGTACGTTAGTGGTACTAACAATTACAGTCCAGTTCCCGACGCCTGACGGGGCGTGGCCCAAAGGACTTGTGTGAGAGGGTACGTGACGAGAGCGAGAGTGTGAGGCGGGGTGAGAGAGATCGATACACGTTCATTCAAGTCCGTAGGCCTCGCCCTGCCAGGCGTTGGGAAATGGACTGTAGTTGCATCCGACACCTTTACATGCGAGTTTTTGAACTGAAAACTATAGCAGCAAAAGGCCGTAAATGAAGGGTGGAGGAAAGTAGTAGGGTTGCGGTTTCCTCCAATTGTATAGTAAGTAGTGCGCCAGACTAGTCGATCGGCTTTATATACTGTTATAGGACACTCAGTAGGGGACTGAAGTGAATTAATTAAGAATTCGACCTCAACTTACGGAGTAAGCCTCATGCGATCGGACGTTATCTAAGCTATACTGAGCAATTACGTAGTCAGTTATGACCCCGATTACATCTTCGTATACCCTCGAGTATCATCATGAGCTGACTTTTTGCTTCACACTATTTCAATGCGCACATCTTGCCGGTGATATGTAATGTACAGACCCAACCACTGTCTGAAAGAACGTTATCCTTTCTTTTCTGAGGCCTAGTCAGGGTTTCCGACATGCAGCTACCGTAACAGCTGAATAGTATACACTTGCCGTAAAACCTCGAGCACTAGTTAAAAGAACGTCCAACAAATGCTGAGATTTTCAAAATTCGAAATGAGATTGCAGCTTTCGGAGTTTCTCCTCAGACGCTGGCTCGAATCAACGTAGCAGACGATGAAAAATGGCTCAGTAAAATATGTGTAATATGAAAAAGACCGATCAAAAGAGTAGAGCAGGCGCATGGTTCAGGTCCGCATAAACTTGACAGACGAGGCATCCCAAGCTTGGAGTCACACTCCCTCATACCTAAGCAAGTAAATCCAAAATCGAGCAAGTCTTCTCCAGTATCGCTACTGTGAACGATCAAGCTTATTGTTAGAGCACTCATAGGAGAGACATCCATGTTGTATTAGGCTTACGCGGAGGCAGCCAACATTGAGTCACGCATTGGTTCAAATTAGGTGTCCGATGAAGATCTATGAATTTCTGAGAAGTTTTAGTGTACATTCATGGTAAACCAACCTTCACCAGTCCAGTGCTTTGGAACTTTTCAAAGAAAAGTGGCGTGTTCAGATATTGAGATCCAGCCTTTTGGTTTTTGTTGATTCTGGCACTTGTCACTGTGGAGATCCCCATTCCGTCGCCAATGAAGAGAATAACATTCTTTGGCCGTTTCACTATAAGCAACCAATTAACTCTTCTTCCTGCTTTCTCTGTTCTCACGCTTTGGGACAATGGGATGGTAAGTAGTTTCAGGTAGGTGAACGTCGAGCACATTCCATGTATTTACTTACTTATACATAATGTGGAATTCGGAAAATAGATCTTGAAATTTTCCTTGAATACTCGTAAGGGTGGGACCCTAGAAATGATCGTTAAAAGATGGTCCCTCCGGTTACCGTACTTCCTTCGCATCGACTATCCCTTTGTAGAGTAAGTCAGCCACTTGTTCCTTTCACAGTGTTTCGATAAATACAAAAATCATGCTACATTACAGTAATGCAAGAAGTGCTACTCCCCGCTGAGAATGACGAAGCCTAGGTGACGAGCTCGCAATTTGCGGTACTAGTGTTGGAGAGAATTCGTTTTGCTTTCTGATTGGTTACGGTACTTACAGAAGTTCTTACCTTTCAGGAGATGAGGGTTTAGCTGTAACTTCCTTTCGATATTACTTCGTCCTATACCATTCCAAAATCGAATATCATCAACATCATAAGTGTCACCTATAAAGCTGCCCCTGAAATTAAGTCCTTATCAGAAGAATGAGCCCAGCTTACCCGTACCAACGCTTCTTGCTGACATCAGTACTGATATTTGAAGGAGACACATTAGATTCAAAACCCAGAGAGACATCTGAAAAGTCGAAATCAAAACTTATGGTTAGAAAAAGGATTTTCATGCAAATCGCACATCTTACAAGAAGAGTCAAAAACAGCGACTATAAATAGAGACTGTGCGTACGACACTATTTATGACGGTAGATGTGGGAGGATTGTTCAAGAGATAGCCGATCGCGCTATCGACATCGGTGGATGTCGAAAGAATGCCGCCAAAGAGGTCTTCTGTTATTACTTGTGGTATGATAACGCGTATCCTCACCAAGCATAAGAGGTCAACAAGAAGTGACTGAATGGTCCAGGGCAGAAAGGGATCCTCAGCTGGAAACGGCCACCACTGGTTTCCGATTTTCGCATGAATATTGTATTCGTATAGGGCATATACAAATATGATTGGGGGCATTTTAGGCCATGGTATCTAAATGCACACTCCAACATTACACAAGGAAGCCGCTAGAGTGCTAAGGCGATAAACAGATATGACGGTGAGCCAGGGGATGTGGATTTCACCGTAGGAATCGAGTGCACTTCGGGTAAGACGAGTCAGTTCTGGCCTATGGTATGCACGTAGCACCTTACATTGCTCCAACTGTAGTGGCATCACTTATTGCTCTAGTCTGGGCGTCGTGATGTGCAGCCCGAAACTTCATTCGCTCAGCTGTATACGGCGATAGCGAAAAACGAAGCGGTGTAGGGAGCCGTTTAAGGTATTTAGATAGGAGTAGCAAGTGGACCTCAAAATCCTCAAGTTTCAAAGGAGCATCCACTACTCAATTCCCTTCTCTAATATTTGTCATACTTTCTCATTTGAGTATATAGGACCTTACCATGCATTCGAATACCTGGGCCGTTTACATAGCCCAAGAGAGTGGATGGAGAGATATTAATAGACGCCTGACACGTTCTGTTGTCAGCGACATCGACGACAGAAGGCAACGATATTTGTCGCCGGCATCGGAACTGGACATTATTCATCCCATTCAAGTTCTATTTTTCACAAACTAACAGAAACATATCGGCGGATTTTACAGCGCCAGTGTACATGTCCGATCAAGCTGCTGTTCACCAACGCTATTGAAACGTAACTGTAGCACCTTTTCATTAGCCTAAGTTGGTCCAGTGAAGACCATCACGAACTCAGAAGGGCTTGGGAGCAGTGAATGAATGGCCAACGTTGAAGGACTCGCTCCTGAAAAAAGGGTAGCCATTTCAACACGAATCGGATGCACTCTTCGGGCAGATGCATTATCGAAGAGTAAGAGCAGCTAGGTGGCTGCGCGTTCAAGAACTTTTCTGACGAAAGGTTCTTCTCTGTGAGCTGGAATTCGTGATAAGCGTGATCACAATCCGCTCTCAAAGGCATGTCGAATGCACGCAATCCTTCGCGCATATTCACTGCAAACGCTCTACAAAGAAAACTGCTGCGCCCACAGGCTAGCCTGGAGCACAAATGTTTCAGATGGAGAATAATTTCGCGAACACACAGCATCAGATATCTCTTCCCGATGTTCTGAATGGAAGTGGTCAAATCCTTGCGATGCAGTCAACTATTCCAGGAGGACTTTCAAAAGTTTCTAGTACCACTGAGCACACAACTAACTGTAGATCTGGAAACACGTTGGCAGTGAAACTGTTCGATGGTAGAGATAGGATGTGACATTACCCTGCATCACTTATCGTCTAGTTTTCAAGATTTTCAGCATCATGTGTGTTCTGTTTTTCAAATACTTTGCCGGTTTCTTGAGTTTGAAGAACTATATGTCGTTATGCAACCTGCCTTAGCCCTTAGCTTTCCATGGTTAACGGTTGGGACACGCGGTCAGTAGTGCCGACAGGTCACTAGGTCACCATGCCCCTCCCTTTGCCGTGTTCTGTGTGTTACTCCAGAGATATTTCGGAAAGCAAGTAGATCATTGGGCGTATAGTAAAGTGCGAAGTGTGTGTGCCTTTTACCTTTAACAAACTGGATCTTCTCTGAGGTGTGGAAGGCTTCACTCCAATTTTCTCTCAATTTGAAAACTCAGTTTTTTTAGTATTATGTCGCGGTGGCATCACTCAGTCCTGATTACAGCGTAATAGACTCGTACGGAAGATAGGATTTACGCGAACAGCTTATCTGAACAACTTATGTCACTGGGCCTAAGGTCGCCGGCATCACGCGTAGCGGGCCGAAGACAAAATCCTTGTATGTCCCAGCCTACACCCCCTCCCCCATCCTTTCATGCATTGTTTCTCTATACTGAGTGGAAGTGAGAATCTGCTGTTATTAGTTTCGCTCGAGTGCGAGGCCACCGCACGGGTGCACTGTGGGTGCTTAGCGGAAGTCCCCGTCCAATCGCGGATCGCGTTAGGACGGCTCGATCAATGGGAAACCGCTAACGAGACAGTGCACCAGGCAGCGATTGGACGGGAACGCCCGCTAAGCACCCACAGTGCACCCGTGCGGTGGCCTTGCGCTTGGGTCAACCTGCAGCAGCATATTATCTCCTACGCTCAGTACGGAGCAACAATGCGTAGGGGACGGCAACAAATGCTCTGCACGTATCACATAAGTAAAGTGTGATGCTGAATTTGACGTAGCTGTTTCATAATCGGCAGAGCCTACTGGTACAGGCTCTGATCATATCTTAGGTGCCTACTAGATACGAGCAGAACACCGTGGCCAGGCCAAACTTTTATCTCTGCTTCACAAGCAGCGACAGCACAACAGTCTCCAACGTCCAGAAACATTTCAAGTTTTTCGAGATGTCCCCGCTAGACACCTGCGTTCACAATTTAATTTGCACGGTTATACACCATGAAGTTGAAGACACCAGGAGGGACAACTTTCGCTCATGGTATGGGATTACGGTGGCTTGCAGTTGCCGCGATACACACGACACTTTGTCAAGACGTCGAAAGTGAATTCATTAGGTTTTGATTGTAATCACGCTTTTTTCTCACGCATTCGCTCATTCTTCATTCGATTTTTTTACTTGCTTGTTACTATGTGTTCTTTCATTTATTTCACATCATCACTAATGAATGAGATACACTCTACGAGACAACAAATGACATCTCTACAACGGACTACTCGGAAAGTAAGTGTGTGCAATCCGAAGTGATGTGAGTGTGATGCGAATTCACACCACATTGTAGCGCTTTTGAACCCTGGTTTTTCATGTGATTATCGCTTCTAACCCAGAAGGGGTAGTTATTGGGCTCAATCAGTCCCTTCTGTGGGGTACGCCGCGTATTCTAATGCAATTCAGAATCGTGGTAGCAGGTGAATGCATTTGGCCTATACAATGAATTTCGGGGGCCAACCCATGTGGAAGTCAATACTTTTATCCTCCCAGACGAGTCTGGTACCAATTCAGCTACACCGACGGGATGGAATGCTTGGTTGGCGTGGACGGGCGTTGAGGGAGAATTTAATGCCATCACCATGAGAGTGAATCCCCGCCACCTGCCACTACACCACCTCCGTCCCGGTTATACGTAATACGAAGTTTTTCAAGGTCAAAGCGGTTCTGCTCTAGTAGCTTGTAAAAAGCTACTTTTTTTTTACAAATCCCATAGTTTCAGAAATAACGGTTTCTTTTTGGACATGTCACGCGCAGCTTTAGTATCTTTCAATTTCTCGTCCCTAATTTCATGGTGAAGGAAGTTAACACCTATATATTGCTTATGTTTAAAGCAGGTTTCCGCGCAAGTGCGTTATTTCGCACCGGAGAAAAGTGAAAGCTAGGCAAAAACCGCTTCAACTCTTGCTGTTGTCATTCACCTATGGCAGAGATAGAAGCAAGGAAGCACAACATGTGAAGTGGTGGTGGGATGCGAAAAAAGAAAAGAATGGTCTCCTTTCTGTCTCACTTTTTACAACTGTACCAACATCCCCCATCGCCGACTCTCCATCAATCTCGGCACTTCAAACACGACCAGTAACGCGCTTGTGCAGCCTCCAAGATTGTTATGATATTTATACGGCTAAAGTTCCGGCAAATCGCCTTTTCAGAGCCTGTAAAGCCGAAACATATCTGTGATACAACACACCGGATACCTCCTTTCAAATTACAAAAGAAAACTGAAAGTGAATCAATCCTTAAAGACATAGTAAAACCCGCCGACCTTTGGAGATTGTGGAGCTAGAATTTCGCACATTGAGTAGGATTTTTACGGTGGTATTTATATATGTTTTAGTGCTCGCAAGGTTAGGTCAATTCTCTTATGGGACCCCCCCCCCAGGAATGGTACTATTAAAAACCATACCAACGGTTATCGACCCATGCTAATTGCCACCCGTCGCCCTCCTTTTATAGATTTTAGGCTTAATACCGAACCCGCGCCCCGTAGTCATTGATTTTAGGGTTTTAACACCGGACCCCCGCCTCGGCATCCCTGCGGGGGTTCGACCGCGTAGGTCAAAGGCCGCACAAGTCCGCCAACGGTGCCAACTCTCTAAAAATCGCCACGCGTTCGTCTTTCCTATTGATCTTAGGGTCCTTCACGTTGATCTATAACGCTTTAAGAGTTCTGCGTGCTGAGATCTCCTGTTCGCGTGCTGGAATCAACATTGACGTCGACATTGTCATGGTGTTGAACCCCCTGCTATACGAATATAAAACCATGCAGTCGCCTTCCTTTCCATGAGGATAGATTATGCAGAAAGGACTTTGGCAGAGTAGATCATAAAGACGGTTCCGCATCAAACGTCGCTTTAGATTTTCAGGAGGTATTTTACACTCGTGCGTCCACTTTTGGGGATCCGTTTTCCGAACACAAGCGTGGATAGCCGCTCTCATTCCATCCAGAATGAAGGAAACGCAAAAAGGTATCTTCGCCCACTATTCCTCCTGTCCAATTTCCGTTCTAGCTCGTCGTCTATGCCACGCCGGTTGCCCAAATTGTAAGTAGCCATTTTCTTGCGCGGTACGAGGAGCCACTGTAATTGGCTTGGTTCGGTATATGCCATCCGATGAAACTGACGGTGGATAATCAACGGAGCGAAGAACAAGCAAGCTCGAGATATGAGACGTCCTCCCTTTCACCGGTGCTCATCAAGGACGTGTGTTCCTTCCCTACGCTCATTTTTGGTAGGTTCATGGCAAAGCTAACCCGTTTCCGTTGCCCTTCTAATGTTACTCGGCGAAGAGCACCATTTGCCCCTTTGCAGGATAAGGGTAATGAAACAGTGTACATACAATCATTGGAAAGAAACGTTCAAAAAGCTCGAGAAATGGGTCTCCCTTCAAAGCTTGAAGGCAGATTTTTAATGCGAGTCGTGTCACACATGGTTTCATTGAAACTGTCTCGTTCATTAGAAAATGCTTCCGCGCAGCTCCTGAGTAAAATCCGCGCCGTGAGTTACCAAAAGAGGGAGAACGCGGATTCGCGTCTTTTTTCGTTTTTTTATTACTACTCGATTGGTTCCACCTAATCCTCTTATTGTTAGAGTTATATTTTATTCGAATCAGCTCATCGAGCTCTGAAAGATGATTTTTTCATATATTTCAAAAGATGGCTTCATGCTCTCGCATGCACAAAGTTCCAGTGGGCACTCTCTTGAAACCAAACAAAACTGGTATTTTTTTTTTGGTGGCGATACCGATCGTTTTGGTATCAATTCACTCTATGGTAGTCTTCATCTGTGATTGGCTACAAACGAGTTGATTCTAGTTTCAACGACATTACTTTACTTGAGAAAATTTCAACTGTTTCGATTACTCTATCATACTGATTTATATATAGAGTCCGCACGTCATTATCATGAGTGAAATTATCATTTGTTTTCAAACCTTTTGCTGTTCTACCCTGTCTGACCCCTCGATCTTGTAGCAGTTACTGGACTCACCGAGATCTTCCAGAAAAGTATTGATCGGCCTCACACAGTGATATGCAACTGTATTAACCAAACTTCATTACCAACGAGCGAGATCATGAGCACGTTACTGCCTGTTTCATTGCACTTACTGATAGTTCACTTCCACAGAAAAATAATGTTTACTGAAATCCATTTTTCATTTTATTAATTTCAAAATTATCAGTGAAAGCAAAGTGTGTTTCACAGACTTAAAAACCAAATATTATCAGAAAATTACCCATCACAACTATCGTGCTGTTCAATTCTTGTAGTCAGAACAGCGTCATATCACTATCAGAGGCCGATCAACATTTGTCATGGGATCTCGGTGAGCTCATCAATTACTAAGAGATCGAGGGACAATACAAGACAGGACGGCAAAGCGTTCGGAGAGGGATGGTAATTTAGTCACCGATGATGATCTATAGAGTTCACTAATGGATCTAGTACGATTGTCTGGCGTAAAATAAAGTTGTCTTCGAAGAAAAAAAATCGCCTTCAAATATTGTGGGGAGGCTTAGTCGGTATGATCTGAAGCTGTGAACATTAGGGAAAAATGAAGCGCGAGCACCGAAAGCATATGCACTTCGCATGAATTACCATGTTGTTCATTTCGCTTGGTTAAAACAGTGGCCACGGTGTGAGACCGATCAGTACCCTTGTGAGAGATCTCTGTGAGCTGACTAATTGCTACGAGATCGAGGGCCAGACAGAATAGATAGTCAAAAAGTTTGAAAACGAGTGATAATTTCACTCATGATTATGATGTATGGACTCTCCATATGAATCAATAATGATAGAGTCATAATTTTCTCAGATGGTTTATTTCGTTGAAACCTAAATAGCATGTTTGAGAACAAAAACCTAAATTTTATTAGGTTTGGAGTAGGATAGCAGCTTTGTTGTTGACTTGTTGAGCTATACTAGTGGCAGCTTCGCCTCCTGGTGATAATTATAGCACATGTCGCTCGCTGAAGAGTCCCCAGTGGCACTCAACATGCTAGAACGTAAAAAGCTAGCTTCAACAATATTGAAAAGACCATCTTGCAGAACTTGATGAGCTGATTTGAATAATATGTAGTTCTAAGAAGATTAAGCGGAAACGAACCGAGTATAGTAAAAACGCGGATCCGCGTTTTTTTTTCCGAAAATTTACGGCGAGCATCGTAGATAATTTACCTTTCTTGGTGCCTCTGACATGAGAATATTTCACTGGACCCCGCATGTGTACAAGGAATATTCATTTGTGTGTGTGTGTGGGACGGTTCAGTACCACAGAAATCAATCACATGTACATATCAGATTCCAACAGCCAGTTTATTGATTTAAACATTTCACGTATAAGAAATTGAATCCATTGAAATCAACAACGCTTTTTCAAAGGCTGGAAATCGTATTAATATCATTCACATTAATGCTCAACTCTGAACTGAAGAACTCTGTGTTCAGAAGACGCTTCGGTTGTACTCTTTGGTGAACCGTTCCAGGAATGGTTTCCATCTGGGGTCGAGAAGTTGATTTTCAACAAAGTAATTGAGTAGGACTTGATGGACGAACAAGTACTGCTGATCGGTCTGAATCGAAAAGAAACTTCACTCAAGCTCCAGATAATGGAATAATGAGTTGCACAGCTTACCTGAATAGTGTTGGCTCGTTGAGCTCTAATTTTAAGGAGTAGTTTATCAGTGTCCTCCAGAGGTTCTCCCAGAGATATAGACTCTAGGATGTACTGAATCAGAACCATTGAACCAGTCCTGCCAACACCGGCAGAGCAATGAACGACAATCGGTGCTCTGTGGAATAAGTTGTAAATGAGCTATGTAGATAGTCAGGATGGTGGAATAGGATGAAGACATACTGAGTGCTCTTGATAATCTCCAGCACCTGGACAATGGCAGTGTCGGCTGGCGGTACACCGCGGTCAGGCCAGTCAACCCAGTGAAGGTGTCTTGTTTTCATTTTCTGTGAGTGAGACAGATTGAAGCATTCGTAAGCATCAAAGAATCCTCAGCGAGATGTGCTGTATTTGAATTTCGGGATGAAAATTGGAAAATTAAGTAGGTGCTATCGCAATGAGAGGGAGGGTGGGGGGGGGGGGATAGTGGGAATCCCACTATGGACGCCATTTTATCTAAGCCAAGAAAGGAAAGGAACTCCTCCCTCCTTTAAGGTTAAGGCAAAAACATACGCTCAAATGTGCAGAGTGACTATACAAGGATCCTTCGAAGATACTCAGGTGCACAAATTTTACTGGATGCTCCTCATTGCGATAGCACCAGTAAGTACAGAGTGGCCCATAATTACGTGCGCGTGGCATTTCCCTCCGTTTCAATTACGGTGAAATGCATCTGTCCACACGTTTTCTTTCTCAAAGTATTTACTTGTTTCTTATTATTGGTTCGTAAGGAACATTTTTTGTTCTACTGGCATGACGAAGATCTACCCAAGCCGTGACGCAATTGCACAGTCAGCTGAGAATGGGACGAAAAACTCAGAAATTTCTTGCTGAATTCTTAATCCCACCCTTTGCTGACTTTTCATTTAAAAAAAATAGCAGAACGATGTGGATGATCGCTACGTGCGGCGCACCATCGACTTCATGAAAAAGCGAATTAAAGTTTGTATCAAAGCTGATTGCAGCCACTTCGAAAATTCTTTGTAATTATAGAATGTTATCGCTTATTTCTTTATAAAAATAAATTTCTTCAAAAACTTGTTTGCAATAGATAAAATTTGACGGTTTTTAGGGCGCACGTATTTATTCGCCACCCTGTATCAAGGAGTTCAAAGTGGTGTTTCACTTGAGTGTTTGCTCGCCTTTTGATGCTTCAATGGCATAAGGAAGGCGTAGCGAGATTCCTTATTACTCACTCTTTCACCTTTCTCAACGATAAGTGTGGTTATCCGTACTTGCGCATTTGTGGCACAGGTAAAACGCATCTGAAATGGCAGTGCAGTTACAATAAACGACTGGCACTAGGTATGTACGTTGCGCTGGAGCTATACTGGAAATTTTTGGTTTCATGTATTCGACGGATCTTTGACTCGGCATCTTGGGATACTCGGGAACACAATAATCGGTGATACGCGAGTACTGTCAGTTGACCAGTTTGTGAAAACTTCATTGGTTCGTCCGAGGCAGTTCTATTCTAGTCGGTGAATATTACTGGAATTTAATTGAATGCTTTCGCTCAGTTTTTTTTTTTCGTCGCATTGATTTGATGCTCGAGAGGATTGAAGCTTCTCTTGGCTTCAAACTGATGTTTCATAGATATGATGCTTTACTACTGGGTTAGAAATGGCAGATTTTGTTGAGAGCGAGCTTCAAATGAAAACAATATGAAAAACCTGAAATCAGTCAGGGATATATTCTCCATCTTTATCAACAGGCTCTGAATTAATTTGTTGGATCTATTTGGCCAGGAATCTTCGGGTTTGAAACCGAAGAATATTCAAGCCAGTGACGATGCTCACTGTTTTCACAGTTTGCGGCAGGAATGTGGTTTGATGTTCCAAATCGCACATACGCTTATTTTCCCGCTCGATACATACATATGTATCTTACCTTTTGCCTCGATACATCCGAAAATTCCAAAACATTGCTAAGAAATGGTACGTACCAAGTAGTGCCGCAGTGGAAGAAAAACAGTCAAAACGATCAGGGACCTCAGCCATTTCAAGGGATTTTGATTGTTATGATGAACTTCGCATAGCGTGCTCTGTGGGCAGCGAGCTTGCTGTCCATAGATTCCGCCATGCGAAGTTCCTCGGAAGCACATGCTTTCATATTTTTGTAAGTTTGGATCTCGTTGCGAAACCGTTTAACCACGCGGGGAGCCCACCCTATAGCGACCCAACAACACCCAGCAGTCTTGTTAGTTTAATATTACTGGTTTTATAGAATCAAATGATGAGCTTCAATTTCAATTTCTCTTTTCGTGAAACCTCGGCATTTAAATTGATTACTTATCTCTGTTATGCCAACGAGATTGTCAGGTGGGTTTTTTGGAGCTAAGCCGTAGATAGAAATCCCACCTGAAAACCTCGTTGGCATAACAGAGAAAGAAATAAGCTTCAATGTTTTACAAGCTACACCTTGACAGATGACGGCCGAACCATGTGCCTAAAGCCCTACTGAACTACAGTTCAACTCTTAAGACTAACCATTGTCGAGCCAGCAAATGTGACCGTGATCTCACCGAAAGTCAATGATCCATTACTGGTGGGAAAATATTCGAAACATTTCTTCGCTCCCTGAATGCAATAGGTGAGACTGATGTGGAATGAGTCCAGGAAAACGTCTCATACCTTTTCAACGAAGTTGCACAACATAACAATAAATTCGACTCGGTCCTGCATACACATGAACCAAAACTCTTTACAAGTTTTCTCTAGTGGGGCCTCAAGCACACCAGCATGTAACCAGAACAATAGTCATAATCTCTCATGTTCTACCTGAGTACATATAAACCGCCTCGAACTGGTTGGTGTGCCCACGTAGTTGGCATGAATGTAGTCGTCGCCTCCATAATATTCCAGCTTTACTCTGGTCGCATCAAGGCAGCCAACGTCCTGAAACCTGTGATCTACATTTCACGAAAGATGCGGTGATCAATAATCGGCAGACAAAATGATGGAGTGGAGGTTAGGTATCGATAATGCTGGCATATACGGGCGGTAAAATCGTGTTTTTGCAACGAGATAAAGCGCCATAAATTCTGGCTGTACGCCATTAGGACAAAAAAAAATCCGCTTTGCGGCGTTCAATGTGCGACGCGATTGTGCTAGCTATGCACGCCCTGTTGATGGGTCCCGAAACGATGACGGTGCCGTACGCCTAATTAGAAATGCAGTCATTTCAGGAGTCAACCATACCAAGCCCGGGGTGGGGTCCACGAGGTCGAATTTCCGCTTCGCGGCGTTTCACTCGCGGCGCCCCCGTACGACTCGCCGTATCGATTGCCCTTGATCGCCCGGCTGAGCGTGACTGCGTCACGTCTGCGCTTTCCACCCATACTACACTGCCTCGCTTGAAGTCTGCCATGCCCCGCCACTGGCACTCGCACCCGCTGTGCCGATCATCGCGCGCGGCCGCGCGGAAATTCGACCTCGTGGACCCCACCCCCAAGCCCGTAGCTAGCACCATCACGCGCGCGCTAAACGCGGTCACGCGAATTTGCTGTCCTAATGGCATACACCCGTTCTTCCCCCCTCGTTTCCTCCTAAGTGTTGGTGTCCATTCCTGGTTTTCAGCTGAGGTGTCGAGCGGAGGCATGACGAACGCTGAAGAATCAGGTCCTACACCGCCCAATGCTTGTTCCTTCTGGCGATCTTGTTTCCTACTGAAATACCCACTTACAACCCTCTTGTGGTATTAGGTTGATTCATAATAAATCGGACAAATGGTAGTGATGATTTCTAGAGATCATAACTCAGTAACGAATTAACGAAAATGGACGCGCGAGGTACCGTTGGAATGAGTATGAAAAGCTCTTCAGTACCGCAAAATAATCACTCCAAGGTAAATTCATTCCGCCACAATGCCGCACGATTTCAAGCGGTCCAGAGACCACATCCGCAACGTCATACTATTTATATCGCTATCTGGCCAGGAACCCGCGGATATCCGCAAACGTCTGATAGAAGTTCACAAGGAGCATGCCCCCGGCAGAAGTACACTGTAGTTGTAGCATTCGAAGTTTGCGTCAGGCGACTATTCCATCGAAGACGAAAACCGCGGTTGGTGGAGCGTACACGGCGTAGAGTACTGGGAGCTGCTCGATGAAGGTACCACAGTATCCGCCGACGTCTACGTTCGTCAATTACGAGAATTGAAGGCCAATGTCCAAAGTTCGCTACGGCGGCGGTCACATGTCTACTTACAGCACGACAACGTGTCTACTTCCACAGACCGCACTTCGCAAGATCGACCAAGGCCGAGCTGCTGTCGTACAGTTGGACCGTACTTCTATACCCACCGTACTCTCCAGACCTGGCCCCTTCAGATTTCCACCTTTTCTCCCACAGCCAACGCCACCTGGACGGCCAAGACTTCAAAACTCGCGACGAGGTCAAGGCGGCACTCGGCAACTTCTTCGAGCTCCAGCTTCCGGCCTTCTGGAGCAAGGGCATCCATGATCTGCCTATACCGTGGCAGAAGGTCATCGATAAAGATGGAGTATATTTCAAGTGAATCCCTGTTGTCGTAAAAAAGTTGTACGACAATGATTAAAATTGGTCAATTTGTCCGATTTATTATGAATCAACCTAATATTTCTGGACTCGTGTTTGACTTCGGAAGGTGCAACAATTAGGGAGAAACATAGACATTATGTATGCTTCCAGATCGACAGAATCTTTTTCAGGCATGACCAGTTGGTCGAAATTGTGGCCTAAAGACACATCGCAGAACTAGTGGGCGTATTGTAGCCTCCTGTGTGATTAGATATCGACCCACAGCCTTGTACGCTGCACCTTTGACGATGTGTAAGTGTGAGCTTCTGGAGCATGGAGAGTCAAAGAAGCCAGCGCGACGTCGCCATGCGGTGCTGACTCGTCCACCTAGACCCGTTTGCTGGTAACGACGACGGCAACGATGGCAACGGTGGCAACAACGCGGCAAAGAGGTTTGCGATTTATACGATGAGATAGTACAAGGAAGAGATCCCATAGTGAAGTGAAGGCTGGCATGGGATATCGCAGAACTCTTTATGCTACCAATCAGCGAGTACAGACTCGAAAACCCACTTTCACGTGGTACTCTTTCACAAGGCCAGACATCGGGAGGTCCTATTTGTGCCATTATTAGGAGCCTCCTCCAGTCCTTAGCACCCTCTGTTTCGTAATGTATCGCTTGAAAAGGCAGGAAAGGCAGCAGTGAGGATAACGCGGTTGCATCATTCATTCCAATCTTTGGTACAAGCCGGTGGACTTTTTCAACCATGAAAGCTTACACGTCAAGCACCACGTCAGAGCGATCAATACGGCTTCAATACGATACGATAGGTATCATTCCGCTGCCAAGCTAATTACTGTACGCCTGAGCCCGTCCTCTGCAAGTCGACCGTAGGAGGCGTGGTTTTTCATTCGAGGCCCCTTTCACTGGCTCTAACCGGGAGGAGGGAAAAACTCACTGGCGCGCGTATGCGGCGCGTGCTGGGTGACGTCGCAGCCACCGCGAGACGCAACGGTGTGCGATGGCCTTCGCTACAAACATTGCGTTTTGATGAGGATAACCTTGCTGTCACTTCACCGAGTCGCGAGATGTCTGACACTTTTCTATTTTGTGTTTTCCCGTATGGTTATACATCAGACGGATCACACACAGTCTCCTGAAATCTCTACATCATTGGGCTGATGGATTCATACGGTTGGACAGGCTAGACACACCAAAAAAGGCCAGCTCTCCCAACTCTCGTATGTCAGTCAAAGCAGCAAAGTTAGCCGCAGCATCATGTGCTCAACCTTGGTGTATTAGCAATGTACCAAAAAGCATATTTTCATTAAAACGCAATTGTAGAAGCGCGGGAGACGGGCCTTTGGCTCGTCCGGGCTGGCACGCGACATTTGCGCGGCAAACTGCGCGATGCCGCGTCCCTCCGCGGCATCTTTGACTGGAGCGCGAATTCGCAGTCGTGCTAATTCAGAGCAAGATACTGAGGGGTCTTGTCGAGAGAAGGGCTTCTTCTTTCTCCCATGCGTGTTTATATGTTGAAACTTTCGAGTATTATGTTCTTATTCGTGCAACACATTTTTATTACCACTCAGATTACATATTTTCTCTTTATGAACTTAATTTTGAAGAGTTTGATGATAATGTGATATTAGGTTGATTCATAATAAATCGGACAAATTGACCAATTTTAATCATTGTCGTACAACTTTTTTACGACAACAGGGATTCACTTGAAATATACTCCATCTTTATCGATGACCTTCTGCCACGGTATAGGCAGATCATGGATGCCCTTGCTCCAGAAGGCCGGAAGCTGGAGCTCGAAGAAGTTGCCGAGTGCCGCCTTGACCTCGTCGCGAGTTTTGAAGTCTTGGCCGTCCAGGTGGCGTTGGCTGTGGGAGAAAAGGTGGAAATCTGAAGGGGCCAGGTCTGGGGAGTACGGTGGGTATAGAAGTACGGTCCAACTTTACGACAGCAGCTCGGCCTTGGTCGATCTTGCGAAGTGCGGTCTGTGGAAGTAGACACGTTGTCGTGCTGGAAGTAGACATGTGACCGCCGCCGTAGCGAACTTTGGACATTGGCCTTCAATTCTCGTAATTGACGAACGTAGACGTCGGCGGATACTGTGGTACCTTCATCGAGCAGCTCCCAGTACTCTACGCCGTGTACGCTCCACCAACCGCGGTTTTCGTCTTCGATGGAATAGTCGCCTGACGCAAACTTCGAATGCTACAACTACAGTGTACTTCTGCCGGGGGCATGCTCCTTGTGAACTTCTATCAGACGTCTGCCGATATCCACGGGTTCCTGGCCAGATAGCGATATAAATAGTATGACGTTGCGGATGTGGTCTCTGGACCGCTTGAAATCGTGCGGCATTGTGGCGAATGAATTTACTTTGGAGTGATTATTTTGCGGTACTGAAGAGCTTTTCATACTCATTCCAACGGTACCTCGCGCGTCCATTTTCGTTAATTCGTTACTGAGTTATGATCTCTAGAAATCATCACTACCATTTGTCCGATTTATTATGAATCAACCTAATAGAATCTGTTTTTTCGTCTTGCATTGGCCCTTAATGTGAAACCGTGCTAAACTGTCAACGAAATCTGGTGTTGCTTGATTATCTCGCTCCTTACCTTTCTCAATTCAAAGTTACTTTTGTGTTCGTGATGCCAATATGATGCAATCCGCTTTATTTCTTCTCCGTGGCTGGAGTGATGGACACTTTATATGTGCTTAAGTGTGCTTGTATTTAATGACATTGAAACAAGTAGGAAAAAAGCGGATTTCATCACATTGTCATCAAACTTTTCAAAACTTGTCATCAAACTTTTCGAAAAGATGCTCTCAAAAAGAACAGAAAGCGATCTGTGTGAGAATATGAGGATACTAAAGAAGTAGAAGTATTACACAGGAAAGGCTCATCATATAAACACTGATGAAAGGAAGGAAAAGCGTGTGCCCAATAAAATTTCTAACCATCTTAGCCTTTATCCGTTCCATTACGTTTCGCGCCCTAATCAATGACGCCTAGGTCGGCCGCGTCATCGCGCACTTCGCCGCGTGCAAGCCCGGACGAGCCAAACGCCACACACCCGTAGAAGCGCAGGCCAACGCTCACTGTCGCGCCATGCGGTGGGTGACGTCGCCCAGCACGCGCCGCATCCGCGCGCCGGTGAGTTTTCCGTGGAGTCGCTTTAACCCACTCGACAAAATCCTCTGATTTGCCTTTGGACGCATTCCAATCAAATCCAGTCTGGCTAAACATCTCCAGCAGAACAATAATGCCGAACAGCAGGTGTGATTGTAGCTTTTCATAATGGGCATAGCGGAGAATCTGTTAGCACGTGCAGAAGTATGTAATGGTGCCACGGCAGTATGGCCTTTATCTTAACTTCGATCGCACCACACACAAATGTGCTACCCGAATTGCGGTGGTACGTCCCTTACTTCCTCGGCAAAGATTTTAAGAAACTATTTTATAAGAGAAACAAGCTATGGGATGTCGATGCGGTGCAAGCACCGGTATCCGACCAGGGTGCCTGTTGCAATATTAGTGGCCTTCGTGAACGTCTACCCAAAGTGGAGATTAACGGTTTGTTAGACGCATCAGAATGAGAGGTCCCCCAGAAACAATGAACACGAGTATTGTCTTAAAGACAGTGTTAGGGGTAATGTGGGTGATAAGAAATCCTAAAAGGAGTCATTTAGTGATAAACTACGGGTCTGAAAGGCCTATGCATGGCGAAATCCCGCGCGGAAGGCTCCCTTGAGCTGTAGCGGAAGCGGCCTCATCAGGGCAAGTCGCCTTGGTTAGGGCAGCCCGCCTCCTGGCGACGTGATTAGTGGTTGGTCACGGCGAGGTTGGTCAAGGAGATCGGCAGTATTGAAAGTATCGCAGCGCGCTTTCTCACTTTTAGCTTGAAGCTTATCACATGAAAATAGATGTTGTCGCATTTCCGAACATCTCTTTATGTTTACGTTTCGGTAATGCCAATGGAAAACCTGTGCGGACTACCTGCCTCTTGACGGAAAGGTCGTCCGGGCCTAGAGCCAACGGTGGGAAGGCGTCCTATTTCTCGGGTTTCCGGCCATTTCCATCCGTTTTTTCTCCACTGTCCTGTTACTAGGAATCTCGGCTTTCATATTCACTACTTCTTTTACTTTTCGTCCGAATTTCCCCGTGAGGCTGCCTTTAAGGAGTCCTGCAACTGTGAGCAGCTGGTGACGAGTGAGGAGTACATGTTAGCCCATTCGTGACAATGGGCGAAGGTCAGAGTTGTTCACAAACACCTTACGCGTGCATGGCTCCGCCTGAACTAACGCAGTCTTCGCAACGAGTGTTCAGTGTCCGGGTTTCCAGTATAAAGGTCATCAGCACTGGCGATGATTGCGGTTAACTCGTTCATAGCACGAAATTAGCGGCACAATGCGTCCGTTGTGTCGATTTCTGTCTTTTTTGGCTACCCTATGGGAACGAAGATCGGTCATGGCAAGTATCACCAAAAGTTGTTCAAAGAGCATGCGGGCGACAAGTTCAAATTGTGCAGTTGATACGTGACTATTAAGGAAAACTGTATATTCGAGCTAATTACAACAATCAGACCGCTCCTCCAACACCTACACATTGCACGTAGTCGTTATCACGCGCTAAACAACGTCCATTCGCAAGTACATACGTGCGCTGATGAGAATGTGAAATGGAGCATGTCTATATACAGTACGCAATGGAATTAACTTTTAAGGTACACTTCGCGATAATCGGATTAGTGGACATGCCTTTTTCAAGCAGTAAATAAATGGGTAACTATCCAGGCTGGACCCAGCTGCCACGGCTCAACACCCTCTTGAACCCAATCTGACGTACTTCTGCCTGGCTCAGGTGACCATTGGGAAGCTCAAATGGGAGTGGCTGTCCCGGATTCGAGTCCACAAACTTCGTGAGTGTAGCGCAGCATAGCGGCGCAACAAGGGTTCAGTTTTAATGTTTTTCATGGACCTATTTCCCGCACAGGTAAGTTGACTAATATGATTATCGCGAAGGGTGCCTCTAATGATGCCAGCACTCTTTGGTGAAAGACTGCAACTTTTTGCGATGGTGAAGCACAATGAAGCTCCTGCTAGAAAAGCTGCCACGACCGCCATCGCTATGACGATACGTCCGTTTCTGACATTTTGGGCGAATTTCGCAGTTTGCATCGAAGGGATGTATTGATACTCCTACCCAAACACTGAATGAATCGTTTCATCCGAGCGAAATGCCGAAAAAGTGTTTGCCCGTCTAGAACTCTCCTCTTCAACCTTCCCTCAGCCTCGCAAACAAACTTGCTATACTGCTCAGACTGCTATTTCGTCTGTGGAGAACTTTGTTTTGGTATTCGTGCTTGTACATGAATATCCAAAATGAAGGTGAGGTAGTGACAGGTGGCGCCATTGCCACTTGCTTGGTTCGACCATTAGTTCCAGGATCATCGCCCTAACGTATCAAAAAACCGGACCCACCAACAACCCGTTCCTACAGGGAACGGGTTATTGGTACCAGAATTCGTCATTATCAATCCACGTGAGAAAGGCATACTTATATACCGGTTGACCTCATATATAGGGTGTGCCAATAAGGGTGCTCGATCTTTGAAAGCTCATGGCGCCTACGTTGTTTGTGGAAGAGTTGTCAAACCTAGTTGTTATTATTCAGTGTATCTTCACAAATCACCATGCACCAATTCAGCCGCGAGCAACGTATGCAAGCCATTAAAAATTATTACAAAAGTCATTCATCGGTTTGAGCAACTTTGCGCGCGCTCCGCGGAACGTTGCCCCGAAATCGGCAATATGGATGTCGAGGATATGTGGTTTCAGCAGGACGGCCCTACGAGCCACACAGCGCGCGCCACAATGGATCTTCTGCACCAGCGCTTCGGAGGAAGGGTTACCTCACGCGGAGGTGACATCAACTGGCCACCGAGATCGTGCGATTTAACCCCACTGGACTATTTCTTGTGGGGGTTTTTTTAAATCGCAGGTTTACGCAAACCAACCGCAAAACACTGATGACCTCAATGTCAACATATGCCACGCCATCGATGAAATACAGCCCGCTTTCTGCGCCAGAGTCATTGAAAATTAGTCTTCTCGTATGCGCTCCACCAAGCGAACCCGAGGTGGCCATTTGAACGATGTTGTTTTCTATTCATAATGCCTTTCAAACAAAAAATAAATTTTATTTATACCTCTCACACAACTTGCTTTATATCATTTTGAAGATCGAGCGCCCTTATTGGCACACCCTATAGCATTGTGAATACCAAACCGCGTCCAAGTAATGCAGCGTTGTGACTGATAGCAAAACGCGTGGAGTATTCAAAAACAGTTTCAATTATAGGGTATAGTGTGAGGCCAGGGATCTTTGAGGACGAGATCGTATCGGTGCACGCACGTGTAAGGAGGGGTAATAGTCAGGTCCAAGTCAAGCTAAAGGAGTGGTGAGATGGGCCTTTTTCATTTTCCCGCCCCACTCCATGGATGGGGGGGGGGGGTGAATTGGCACCAGAACATCCCACTAGAGGGATCGTGTGAAAACCTTTTAAGGAGCTGATTAAGCGGCCATTCGAGGAAGGGAAAGGTTGCACCGAGGTTGTTTTTCTCGACATGTTGCTCGGCCATGATATTCAACGACAAATATTCATTCCCTTATACTTTTGAGCTGACCAACGCAATGCCCTTCATTTTACAATTCCAGTCGCGGCTGAAGTTGGAATCGTTGAGACGAATCTCGAGTACACTTTTCCGGACTGGACATTCACTGCTTGGCATGAGTAGGGCCCCATGTGACGCTCTGAGCTGAAGGTACATCTTGCGATCTACTGTGTTCGTAGACCGACCTATCCTCTGTTGGTGGGTCTGCAGCAGAGCAACGTTGCAACCTCACTGCGACACGACGGTCAGGCATAACGGTGCTGACAATGAGACCACTCATACCTGACTAAACTAATCAATTTCGATGTGGTTGGCAGAAACAATGGGATCATAGATCCTGTCGCTCTTCTCCCTCCTTTGAAATAGTCGTGCACGAAATAAAGAGCTCCTCTGTTAACCATATATCTGTGTTGTATTTGTTAAATAAGAGCCGCATGCAAAGCTTCACACAAAAATTGACCCCCTTCAGGGCCTCAGAGTAAGTGCCCGCCCCGTCGTCCGCCGCGTTCAAAGACGCAGAAGTAGGAGTGGAAACAGAGAGTCACGTGATCAGTCTCACTCTTCGTCGCCCGCCATCCCTCCCCCCTCTTCCCCCCCCCCCCCTCGCGCCCTTGTCTACCAACTTTTACCACTTTGAAGAGCGGTTCAGCTGTTTCTCAGCCGGATTGTCACTTTTTCGCGTGAAACCTTGCCCTTATTGAGCATATACAACATAAATATATGGTCAACAAAGAAACTCATTTTCCTTGCGCGATTCCTTGAACCGCTTTCCCGCCTCTTTTTTCCGATTCTGGTCACAAGCGCCATCAAGAGCTCGTGCAGTTGCGAATAAAAGACTGCAAAAGGCCGTACTGATGGCAAAGTGCCTCGCTAATGAGTATCACAGGCAAACTTTGACCCAACCTAACTCGCTTCGGAACAGCCCGAAGCACTTTCAGTTTCCACAGTTGTAATCAGCGTTCGAAGTTCTATCGATCGATAGGGGTCCCTATTCAAAGTTGCATGGGAAGTTATAAGCCCTTCCTGGTTAGTACACTGCTTCCTTATTTAGCGCGATGACCTACTCAAGCTTGCCGCCAATTGTGCCCTGAAGTGAACTGAAGGCACACTCCAGTCTAAATGACGTATTTCAGCCCCACACGCAGTGAGATCCACGGCAACGCTGGCTGTACCTTTACCGAGTCGTAAGTGTTGTTTTTGATGGGCCAAAGAAGTCACGACTCCACCATGCACCCTGGGGGTAGGGGCCGCGAGGTCGAATTTCCGTGCGGCCGCGCGCGACGAGCAGCGCGGCGGGTGCGAGTGCCAATGGCCGGGCCTGGCAGCCTTCAAGCGAGGCAGTGTGGTATGAGTGGAAGCGCAGACGTGACGCAGTCACGCTCAGGGCTCCCAAAGGCAATCGATACGGCGAGTCGCATTGGTGGCGCCGCGAGTGCACCGTCGCGAAGCGGAAATTCGACCTCGCGACCCACACCCGAACGGGATTGCTGGCAACAAGGGTGGCAACAGTGGCAAGAACTTGACAGAAGATTTGTGACTCCTGCGGTAAGATAATACAATGAAAGTATTCCAGATAAAGGAAATGTTGCCATGAGGCATCGCTGAGTTCTTCATCGAGCTAATCATGTAGCGGGAACGGATTCAAAGGCCCACTTTTACCGTTGATTCTGAAAGAGTCCACATGCTGATTTTTTGTTTTTTTTTTTTCATTGCTGAGGGCTCCCTTCAGATTTTTCTTCATTGTCGTATTCCCTAATATCTCTCATTTTGAAATTTGTCGCTTTAACCCACTTGAGGTGGACCTGGTCTCCTTTATTGTACTCTAACAACTTTCAAGTGAAACTTCCAGACTATGGCGATTCCTATGAAGAACGTCCATTCCTCCGTGTATCGGTGGTCCGCAGTGCTGTGGGAGCGAGGGTGTATGAGCTCAAATTTCGTTTTTCCGCGTGCTCCTAGGAGATGTCGCTGATGCCTCCTACCTTATATCTATTTTTTCCTCGCGGATTCATTTCGACGAACTTCTTCATCAAAGCGAGATTGTTCGACCTGAATGAAAGGCTGGTGTAAAGGTCGTAATGCTTCTTCCGCGGCAGCGGGAATAGTTGAAAGCTCCACGAGTAGAGGAGTTGGCCTAAGTTCCGAGTGATATTTAGCGGCGGAGGCCGCACTTATGTGTCAATTGCTCTATACCGACGTTACAACACGTACGGGTAAATTATCCCTCCACCGACCTCTGCGATGTGTAACTGAATTGAACCTTGCTCCGTCTCTGGGTTGGCGCGCACTGGTCGAGAGCCCCTTGGTGTTAAGTATAGTAGAATGTGTTGTCGGGCAAGTGATTGCAGCTGGCGTAGTAACCTCATGTTAAAGCTCTCGTAACGAGAGGGAGGGCAAGTTGGTGAATGACAGATGGTAACGTGTTTTCTATGACCGCTGCACATAATGTTAGTTCCATAGGATCGTACAACACGTATTTGTATGGGTGGGGGCCGATTGGTCGAATTTTCGCTTCGCGCCGTCGCACTCGCGGCGCCCTCAGTACGAAAGGTTTGGGATGCCGCTCAAGACGCAATGGGCTGGTACCGTGAAGGATCTTCAATAATTACACTTCGGAAGTTCGCCTATGTTGTTGTTGTTGCCGTTTCAATAGATAAAGCTGCAAACGACCCGCACCCGCCGCGGACGGCCGCGCGAAAATTGAACCAATCGACCTTCACCCGCTTGCATAAAGCGGTTACCCAGAACTGTGGAGTTTAGAATCCATGGATACATTGAAGGCCGCTTCAGCATCGTGTTAGGTTGGAAGCATTTTTGAAGGCTGTCCAGACGCTTCGAGAAATTATAATCGGTGGAGCTAGGTCAGATAAATATGGTGGATTCCGCAGAGTTTCACAGACTTATTCATTAAACTTTTTCACGATTTTTTGTGCAGAATGGGATCATACGCTATAAGCTTATGGTCTGCAATTTGCGATACATCTCACGAGCTCCTCGCAGTACTTTGCAGCCGTAATAATTCCGCTGGGACCGTGAATCTATACCGGAGTAGACCAGCTGCAATCACCATACCGACGCTATGCTGACGAGGCTGACCGCTACGAGCTTGACCTTTTTCCAACTATGACAAACTGTCGTCGACTGTCCTGCAGAATCCTGTTCTCAACATATGTCACAATACAGTTAAAAAATTGGCCGTTTGAGGGGCGAAGCAGGATGTATGAGATATGTGTGGCTGTCGTTTGTCCATTCTGTTTTAGAGGCATTAGAAAAACTCAAAATTTATTTCCGTTTTTAAATGAAGATCCTGCAAAGCTACGGATTGCGATGACCTCTATCCCTTATTTAGGAGTTTCTTCATCTCAGGGTTTACTATAACAGGAAATATTTCTGCTAAACATAGGGAGAAGGAGCTCTGAATGAAAGAAAAGCCTCTGTAATGCGAAATGTTAGTAAGGGAACTGTATCACTCATCAAAGACTCATTCTCTTCCAGCCTTCGGTGAAATCTTGTGACTGCTTGTTCACGGCAGTCATGAGAAGCCATATTACTGTTCAGCATTTGAGTATGCTCCCCACTCCCCCACATTTTTCTGTAGTAGTTCTGTGTTAGGAGAATGTATGACGCATCTCCGGCCCGGTCTCTTTCAGCTGCCCCACCTACTTCGATGAGAACAGCTGAATATAAGATATGGGGAAGCTCTATGGACTAGAAGTGAGACCAATATATCTGGAAAGCGGCGCATTCCCAAGGTATTGGTGCTTAAGCATCTTTTTAATCGAGATTCAGCCCAAGTTCCGAGGGGCTGTGTTCGAGAGAGCGTGTGAGACAAACTGACGAGCACGTGCTTACCTTTTCATGCATAAGAATTCCGTTTTTAGTCCTCGCACGCCTTTTTCCATTGTCCGTTTCACGAATCGATAAACCTAAAGAGAAGATGAGTATTAGCAAAGTAAGCAACAATCATAGACCTTTGCGGCACCTGAGACCTCTCATGAGCGCTAGACGGAGTTCTGCTGACGGACTTCACATCCCTTCAAAGGAATTCATTGAATCTAACGCCTGGCCGAAAAGGAAAAGGAAAAGACGCCATACTAATGGGGGAGGGGCAGATTGTTGAATCGTGTACAGTTACATGTCTTTTCTTGTATTTATCTGAATGTTGAATGTGAATGATTATTTATGACATTATTATTACGTTACATTGCGTTATTGGCACATCAGTCACGTGAAGACATGTTCCCGTCCCACTTCCAACAGTTGCACCCCCTGATTAGCATATCATCGAAGAACACCAAATACAGTGGTACGCACCTTCTAGACGTGTCTCTAGTCTCCATACAAGTCTCATCCTCCATTAGCGACCTTTGAGAGAGCTCCGATCGCTGAGAGTAGTCTCTCCGGGACCGTTGCGATCGTTGCGAGACATCGGCTCTGAAGGATCGGCGGGATTTTGATGATTTGTTTGTGTCGGACGATGAGGATACGAATCTTTTCCGTCTTGATCCTAAATGGTGAACTTGAAAAGGCGATTTGGCAGACAGCTCGCAGGTTCCAGCCAACCTCCGAACATCTTCTACCGCTTGACACACCAACACCAGACGATGGAACTGCTAGCAAATGAGCATCACCTCAGTGGAAAACACCAGGAAAATGCTTATCAGCCCTCTCATGGCTGCCGTTCAACACGAAACCAAATGTGATCGATATACCAACTACCATCAGTGACCATAGTTAACGGGAGGACCGATCACAGGAGTTGATCGTCTATCGTGCGTTCATTCGCTTCCCTTTATCTATTTGCCTATCAACCTTGTCGCTCGCAGTCTCTCTCAGTCTTCCTCCGAGCATCGCCCGTTCCATTAGAAGCGTAGTGAGTGCACTGATACCCTCATAATCGAAGACATTCTGTGGCTGCCCATTGCCTTGTCCCCCCCCCCCCCTTTCTAGAGAAGATCATCGTTAAAATGGTCGGAGATCGATGGCTGCGGTGGTCAGAGTGGGACGCAGGTCGCGTTAGGAGGGATTAGGGTGCGGCTTAGGAGGTAAGTAAGGAGGGGACGAGGGATGTGAGGAAGGTCTGAGGGTCGATGTGGAAGGGGCCACCACTCCGATAGCTTAGTGCCAGGCGGGGAGGGCCCCGGCAATCGATTGGGCCTAGTCTTGCTTAGCGCAGTTAGGGGTTTACATTACGGCCGGGCGAATGTGAGAGAGCGATGTTGGTGTGGAGAGAGTGTGAGGAGAGAGACCACCGAGCATTCGGCCGGAGAGGAGAGAGAGAGTCGGCCGGCAAAACACACTAGATTCATCGATCTATTGCACCGGCTCTCACACTACTCTATTTGTTTATTGTTTATGTTGTTGTGCTCGATTTGTGTCCTATCTCGTGCGATTCGCTCATTTCCGCTCTCGTTTCGCCCCTTCGTTTCACTTTCCGATTTTCACTCGTTTACACCTCTTCGCTCTGCTCGCAATCCTTCTGAATCGTTGAACGGCTGGATCAACTTGGTGGCTGATCAGAGATCTCCACATTCAGTGCTCCAAACCCTGTATACATCCGATGGACGCCCTCTTGTCGGCGATCCACCGGTCTCATCATAATGAAGCTTTGATTAGTGGCAGTGGCAACCTGGCTCAGCGAGAGAGAACGAATTGTCATCTTCGTGATGCGAGAGCGTAGCTTCGTCGTTACCATGGACGTTGTTAAATGCATCCTTCTTATGCTCTCGTCGTAATCCCTAACATTTGGTCGCTGTGAATTCGCCTCGTCCTTGTTGCAGATTCGTCCGTTACCGTCGTCTGTCCGTCCGAGGATGGACGTCAAGTACAAATATGCTATCGTGCGGGTCAAGGAGTCGTCTGTGATCGACTTCTTTGGTCTCATCGTGAGTTTGCTAGTCCTTTGATTTCCTGGCTGTTCTCGATCGGTTGACACTCTGAAACGTTATTTTTGTTTACTGTCATCCAATAGCGGCCACTAATCGCTTCCCACCGATACTGAGTTTCCCAATCTGTTGTTCCGCGTCGACCTTGTGGGACCAGCGGATATGAGCGGATATCCGGCCACCTTTATCATCTCTAACCATCATATTCCATTTGTCCTGCCTACTTTGACAGCCAGTGCTTTGTGCTTCATCGCCTTACATAAGAGCAGTGCGTAGCTCACTTATAGATGTTGAAGGCAGTGTTTGCCATATTACGATGCGGACCAAGTGACTACTACGCACAGAGTCGTCCGTCCGCAATATCGGCGGAGCGATTTGCGTTGCTGGATCGTTGTGATTCGGCCCTCTTTCACTGCGCACCCGCACCCTCCCAGACACAAATCATCGAGGTCTGCCTGCCAGTGTGGACCTTTGCAGACAGTTGCCCCCTACGATGCCCTCCGTCAGGTCGGCCGTTAATATATCGTTGAGTGACATCACTTGATAGTTACTCCTCATGCACAATCTGGGTCAATTATTGTGGCTGACCGTTATAGAACCCAACCCCTAATCAGATCTGGGGGATTGCTCACGCGTTGGCGATGAATGATGCCAGGCATTTGCAGTGGCGAGAGACAGACTGTGCGGGAATCTCTAGCATTCGCTATGATACACTGCACTCACCGTTCTAAGTTAGAGACACACGAGAGCCCTTGAATAGCTCTCTGATTCCCATTTCCATGACGGGGGCTGTGGGATTGAAAAGGCTAAATGAGGTACGCGAGGAGTGCTGAAGTCAAAGAGACCATATCACTGATCGAATAGGTGTAGCTTATAGCGCAGGAATAAGTGCTCGTAGAGGGTTACATGAAATGAACCAAGCCTCGGTGAGGGCAGGTTCCATGATTTCGCTTCTTAGTACTTTCTGGTTCTCAGATCCATTTTCCCGTCATAGGGAGATAAGGAGTGCCTGACGTACACTGGCATTCGTCGAGGACACTAAAGCAGCTCCCCCTAACAAACTGTGTGTCGCTAGTGCCTCATTGATGGGATTCCGATATGGATATTTCGGCGGCTTACATGAATGATATTACCGCTTTCGGGGAAACCAGCATTGCCTACGAAATATTTTATCTATTCCATCTATTGCCTCGTTGCCCACACCTTATTTTTCAAAACTTGTTGAACTACCAACTGGCATTATGTTAGCTCAGCGTTACCCTACCCTTACTGTATTCCCGCTATTTCTACTGGTTCTCGTGGGCGTTGAATGGGGCTGAGTAAAGGATATTCGCTTAAACGACCGTATTATGTGACGGCATAACAATCGCCATGGCAGAACCGCCCGAATGGTAGCTTCAAATATCATTAAGGGCGGGCGATCAGTATGAATTCGTACAGTATTCGAAATTCTTAATATAGGGTATTAATAGCGTCACGTGTGCACTTCTCTGGTGCACTCTCTCGCTTTCTTTATCGCATAAATAAGCAGACGTTGTAGCGCTTCACTAACCACTGACAATGCGGGAAAAGCCTTTATTGACTACACCGCCTGAAGAAGAAGAAGAAGTGAAATAGTGGATACAGTCCATTTCGGAGCACCTGATAGGGCGTGGCCTACGAACTTGAGTGCGAGTGTATCAAACTCTCTCATTCCGCCACACACTCACTCTCGCCACTCACTCACGTCCGTAGGCCACGTCCTATCAGGCGCTCCGATATGGAGTATAGATGTGATGCTTACCGCACGTGCGTGTGGCGTTGCCGCAGTATATTCGACCAAGGCCAATACAGTCAAACCCGGGTTGGACCCTTTCACCTCAAACCGCCTTGATAGTGATGATTTGCACTTGACTTTCAGTCAGGCTTTACGTCTTCCTGTACTGACTCAATCTAGACCAACACCTGGACGACCAGAAATGGATATTTAGAACGCATGATGGCTCCATCAGCGCCATGATACGATAGAAACTTTAGTGATATAATAGGCTTGATTTCGAAAGTCCATTAAGGAATTCATTTCGTCGTATACGCTCTTAAAACTGCATTAATAAGAAGACGCTGAAGCACTTCGCTAACATCTGACAACGAAAAACATTTATATGTGAATGCGAAAGGAGTGGCGCACCTTATCTGGACAAATTACTTTTGTCACTTTTCTCAGCGCTTTCATACCTCATTGCTGAGTAATGCGTTCGGTGATGAAAGCGGAGGCCCTTAGCGACGAGCCAGCGTAGAAAGAAAATCGTTTCAGTCTCGTGTGGCCGAAACGAGGTAAAGGGTAAGGTCGAGTAAAGACACGCAGACCGCGTGGTTGCCACCTTTTTCGGTAACCACATCCCTAGATGATGTGTCTTTGGCATATTTGGGCGTCCTTAACACTCCAATGAGTGGGTAATCTGCAAGCCAAAGTGAGGTTGTACCTTACCAGGTGCAGACCGAAGTACGACTCTTTTTGCTGCGAAAAGCGCCTGTGGCTCAGAGTGACTGGTACTGGGAAATGTATACTAGGGTACGATTAATGGATGTTACAAAATATATGATATAGTGAAAACAACGAACTCTAAAGTTGTTCTATGGATTGTTTGTTGATTATTTCAATTTTTATTTCATCATGACTGATTTGTGAACCCTTGCAGGCTTCCAACGGCTACTCCGACGTGTCATTTGTGAGCAATTTGAACCAGGCGATCGCTCGCCCGGATCCGAACGATGATGCCGGCGCCTCGACCAGTATGCGAAGCGATGATCGTGTGAGTTTCGTCTTGCACAGCACCGTTGCACGGTTGCTGTCTCTCCCCACTCGTCATATACTAAAACCAGTTGGTGGGACTTCCATCATCAGTAAAATATCGCAGCAATTGTAGGTTTAAGGATGGGAAAGGGTGCAGGGTTCCCGATTTCCCTGCGGTCATGTCCTAGTCAAAGTGGTCTCAAAATGCTTTTTACAGCTCATAGAGAACTCCTGAAGATAATCATCCAAAGAAAAGCTACTGGTCTATGAATATTATATCTCGCAACATTTTCGAAAAAGAGTGCTTCTAGGCTCTATAGAAGCCCGTCCTTCTCAATAGCTGCTACTTTTCCTAACATGGCCCGCCCCTTTCGTTGACAGAGCCCGCCCCCTTTCGGGGTCAACGAGGGAAAGGGATCTCATCTCTCGGGTTCTGACTGCTCCATTTCGCTATTCTTTTATTTCGCTCTAGTAAGCTCCTGGACTTTCATATTCGGCCCTTAATACCTGTACCACTTCATTTGAATAGCTCACGTGTGTACGCGTCATGAGTCGTTTTTAATTATTCGAAATCATATTTCAGTTGCCTTCCAGGCTCCTTTTATCAATTTCAGTATTATTTGAGCTCTAAATAGAAGGCCTCGCACGGCTCACTAACCCATTTACTGCTCATGCTCAGCCTATACTACATAGCTAATAATCGGTGTAACTACATATGTATGTCCCTATGTGCCTTCTTAGTCCTCTAATGAAGGTGAATATGGAGATTTTGATTTTTCTCATGTCGATGCTCTCATAGACTGAGGACATGGTTTCTTAGCATTCTTTCTGGGCTCTCAGTTGTCTAATCCTTTATGTCTTTTGGAGCTTAATCTCTTTTTTCTACATGTGGTGTGTCTCTTGCTTTACCTTCGATTCGTCTGTTGTACTCATAGAACATCTCAATGGCGTTTGACACACCAACTTGAAGGTCAATGTTTGACAGACTTTCATTATATTTTCTAATTATTTCACATTTTTCACATATTCTTTGTAATATTTCTTAGCCACAGTGACCGCACTTGGCTTTGGACTTTTGAGACCACTTGAAAAAAGCAATATTTTGGAAAGTCCCAAGATTTACGATAATCTACTCAATATTGGCTTGTATAGTAGTAAGTACAGCGCCTGTTTTGGCGGCGCTGATGTGTATTAGGGGGCAGACTCAGAAGGCTAGCTCAGGGGATGAAAATTTGCGTCTACCATTAGAAAGTGAAGAGGTCCGAGAAGAGCGCATCACTCGGAGAGATATGCTAGGCGTTCATTTTTCACACCGGGGAAATAATTCTCACTCCCATGCGCACCTTTCTCCCTAGGCTTGCGCAACTATGCTCATACTCTCCTTATTTACATTTACTGTTGACTCATGCAGTATTCTGTTACTGGGCAATCAAGTGAACTTACATGTTTCAGGGGTTTATAATAAACTTAGACTCTTTTGTGATTCCAGATGTATTTGAAGCCAATTTTTGTAGTTCACTAAAAACCGTGATCAGATGAATATTGGTGAATATATTCACAAAAGTTTGCTAATGCCTAGCTAAGATTCTGTTGTGATTGGCCTGGAACGGGGCGAATCTGAGGCCAAGAAGCATTTCTTTGTCGTCGATGATTTTTCTACTTTGATTCTGCCTTGAAACTCCAAGGAAGAATTAAAAGAGCTGCATGAGTGGAGCACCATGCTTAGACAGGGGACCAACCCAGTTCAAGGATTTTTTGAAGATGTTCCGTCTTTTGCGATATGGGGTTG
Organism: Trichostrongylus colubriformis; assembly: GCA_963978905.1. Lineage (NCBI taxonomy): Eukaryota > Metazoa > Nematoda > Chromadorea > Rhabditida > Trichostrongylidae > Trichostrongylus > Trichostrongylus colubriformis. The sequence goes on along the minus strand of OZ022256.1, from coordinate 34,146,736 downwards.
TATATTTCGGGGACAGAATGTATCATATCGTTATCTGGTAGGAGGAAAAAGTAGCAGCATTCCTTAACAATATCATTATACCAGCTTATTCCTGTGTTTGGCAAAAGAGACCCTTTTTTCGAAGAAAATGCCCAAAACATACCTTACATATCAGTGGGAAAGGCATTAATTTCTCAAGCTTCTCTCTGGATTTAGTGAAGTTTCTCCTTTTCTCAGCCAGTTCAGTGGAGGAATTATGTCAAGGATGAAAGCGTTTCATGTGAACTGGGTACAACATTTTGGAGACCATAAATTTAGCAGGAAATGTCTTCCCAGCCAATCTTCTCGTGGTCCAGCGAATTGCAGCTAATTGCATCTCCAGCTCTATGATGTGTCTTCATTCACAGTTGATTTCCATGGTCTGCATAGAAGAAACTGGCATATGGTGAATAGCTGCGCTGATTGCTTATCACCAAATAGCAACAGAGATCTTCTTTCGTTAACCATCATAGTCGAATCTAATGGACCTTTAAGTCTTACTTTTGCTTAGACATTCAATTCCACAGCGATGGCCAGTGAGCTCTACAACTTGTGGCGGCTCCAGTCTAATGAATGCTGACTCGAATGTCTTCGTCATGACTTTTCATCATACTCATATTTTTGTTGCTAATATGTCATAACCCCTGCCTGGGGTATGGCTGCTCATTTGACGCATCTGAGTGTTTCCAAAGCCTCCCTTACTCCCTTTTTTCACAACCGCCTCCATCTTTATGAAGTATAAGAATTCTTTTGGTTAGTTAGCGGCAGATAAGGGTCGTCTAAGCGTCATGATTCGCTTATATGTATAGTCATTTCGCTTTGAGGGCGATGGGCGTGGTTCCGATTCAGCGCGGGAAGCTTTCTTTTAAAATGTATGACATTATTGCCACCAGCTTAGTGTAAAACACGCTACTCGCTCAGATGTAAGAGTACACCTCAGAGTAGTCTTTTCTCTGAATGAAGATATATCGGTCAGTAACTGCAAGATTTTAGCCCTTAGTGCGACACAACGGTTAGTGGTTGGAGGCTAGGGCCACTCAAAGAGCACCTAGTGAAATATCACAGCCCGTCTTGCGCTTTTGGTAGAAAAGGCAACCACCTGCTCTGCGTTCCATTGTCTTGCTCTCCCTCCCACGTCTTTCACATCTTTTTGTCGGTAATTTGAATCATCAAGCAACAAAATGTGTTAAAGATTATGAGGAGGTAGCTGAGAGTTTTAAGCCTTTCAAGCGGTTTCTCTTTCATTTTTACTTCAGTGGTTGGCCACTTACATCTGTTTTACGTCATTAGGTGATTTAGGCGTTGCTATTTACGACGAAGAATAAGGGAACGGTACTCAGCTGTTGTCATTATTGTCCTTTACAGAATAAGCTGCCAAAGGAGAATGTGCAGTTCTCACTAATTTGTTCATATAATAGGTATACAAAAGCGCTCCAAGCAGGTTAGATTTAGGTTTACGGTTTAGGTTGCTGGTGGCATTGATGAGAAGGGTCAGTCGCTGCACCATTTTTGTGTGACATGTTCTTGACGCAATCACGGTTGTCCATCCTCAAAGACCCCCGCTCCAAGTTGGCATAGTAATGACGTTGTTGAAGCTTTACCTTGGAGAAATTTATGGTATCACCCCATTACATTTGAAAAAATCACTTTGGAGCATCAGAGAACAAACTTAACGATGCACTTTGAAAATTCCTCTCTCGCTGTCCTAATAATCACCTGAATCATCTCTCTTCCATCAACCAGGTCTGAAAGTGAGCTGTAGTTTTCTCCAAGTCTTCGAATTCCGTTTGTCCCATGTAATCCGATGTTCCTTCTTAAATTCGAACAACGCATTTGTCATCTTCTTACAAGGGAAGGATGGTAAGTCGAAGTGGCCGTTTGAAATGGGGTTTGTACCAATGATAGGGCTCGGGATACCATTCACCAATCTGCATTCCATATCTGCTGTCCGTCTCTGGGAGCAGAGTTACGATTTGCGAGGCACTATGTCATCAGCACGGCAGTTGCAGCTACAAGCAAGAGCCTCCGTGGCTGACAGGTAGTGTTCCGGATCTGCAGGCCAGGGATCATGGGTTTGCTCCCCGCCGGTGCGAGTTTCTTTGCATTTTGTGTTTCACTGCACATTCAATGGAGAAAAAACTTTTTGGCTCAAGTGACATCATATAACTGTCATCTTGATCTGGCCAACTTGACTGTCCATACGTACGTAAGCGCTTTGAGCTACCATATGGCCTTTTCAATATCACACCATGTTTCCCTTTTTTCAGTGTGGTGCTTTGGCGCCTGAAAGGCTCTTTTTCTAGGAGAAACAAAGCTTTTAATTTTACGTTCGCAGACTGTGGAATGTTCAGGTGGCTGATTCTGAAGATCACTGCTCAGTATCGGCGACCCCTGTCTCTCCTGGCGAGGAGCTCACGAATGGGAATGGTTTGAAAAGGGTATCGAACTGTCCGACAGCATTCAGTTTGATGGGAATCCCAAAGGTCGAGAATGATGAGCAAAACAACGACGACGAAGTTGAGGTGAATCATTTGGTGTTTGTTAGTAAGTTTGTCATGAAAGTCCAGGGAAATTTTTTATTCAAAAGTATTTATCTAATCTCTCTCTCTCGAAAATGATTCTTTCTGTATTTCATGGCCATGTTGATATAATAGCACCTGTTTGACATCATCTATGTATACAACGTGAACAAATACTTAAAATCTGCGAGTTTTTATTCCCACTGTGATAATATTCCCTCTTTTCACACCTACACTATACCAGGGGTGTGTCAATAGAATCCAGTCGATGCGCTCGGCGCGGCGTGTTACAGATGCAGTACGTAAGTCTGCCGCGTCTGACTGAACCAGTAGTGAGCTGAGAATTTTTCTGAGTCCTGGATATCCCATGTATCCCATGATTCACCTTTCCTGGCCATTCATCGAAGAACACATCTGCCATTTCTCACATACGACGCGCGAACATAAGCGCGGCAACTGGAGGATTGCCTTGACCGAACCCCCCCTCCCCGGCAAGCAAGTTGTGTATCGGGGAATGTTGATAAGTGATGAGCTTCATGGATTCAAAATCACTGAATAAGGTGCTATCGCAAAGGTAAACACATCTCCTTGTGAGGGAGGGTGCACCCTTATGTCAGATTTCGCACGACGACGAGCAGCGTGCGACGCAGTGTGTGCGAGCTATGCGCGTTGCGGTAGTTGGGTCTTAGAACGATTACACGGTAATGTTAGGGGAGCGATACGCAGTTAACTTGTAACTTCGGGGCCCATTAACATGGCTCCTTCAGCTCGTCCGAATTGTTTCGCTTGCGACATGCCGTTGTGCGAAATCCTGACATAGGGATACGCATCCCGTTGTGAGTGTTATTGTTGCCCAAACCCTAGGAGAAAGAGGAACTCTTCCACGAAGGCTAGCGGCTCTGATTTTCGGCTGATATTTCCAACTAGGAAGAGGGCAATCTGAATACTACTGTTTACTTACATAGATTCCGGTAGTGCATACCGTGATGATGAGCTTGGAGCTACCTGCGAAATTTTCGCTGATTATACTCACGTTTATCACAGATTACAGGGGCTTAAAGCGGACGTTCTGCAAGATTAGTCGACCACTGAGAGATTCTACTGATAAGCCTGGCTTTCTTCCTCATGAGCATATACTTGTAGGCATACCAGGGATATACCATAATCATCAGCTGAGCTGCTGCATCTCACGTTCGAAGCTTATTAGTAAAATGCAGTATGGAAGCGGAAGAGATTTTTTAATTTAGTAGTCATATCTACCAAGTTGAGGCATAGTTGCAGAGGCCGTTTTTTTACAAATTGCTCAACAAGTACTATAAAATACTAAACAAATAGGAGTATGGTTTTCAGCACGCATCTTCATTTTCAAAAAAAAGAGAATTACCTGGAAAAAGTTCACAGAAATACAATTTTCAACGAAAGGAAGCGGCCTAAAAGCCGCAATAGTTTTACACAAACTCATTAGAAGTGACTATGGTTCAAGCACGAATGGATGGTCTATCTTTTAGGATGCAGCTGACTTGAATATTGGCTCTTTTCCACAAGGATCCGCAGCATTGGACCTCGTTAGCGGACTTTTTGCCACGGTTGGTTTCGCTCCTTTATAGAGTTGTTGTATTCAAGATTTTGATATCGAAGATTTCGTGTGCCCGGTCCTGAAGAATTCTCGAGTTGGCAACGATGCCGTGGCAACGAAGTTAGAAGTGACGTGTTCCAGTTACCTCTGAAGAATCCGAATCAATCTTGAGTATTTGGGATTATTTACTAGGGCTAGTCTTCCCTGAAGGCGGGACACTCACTGAGGAATGTGTTTCAACCGGGTACCCTTGTCATGGCTGTGCTGACATGCTCGGTGATATGGTGATCATGAGATTTCTGTTGAACCAGATCCATCGTTGGCACAGTGCACGGGCCCACAAAAAAAGCGTGGGGATAGTTGGAGAAGCACTTTCTCTTCTCCTTCCCTGCTCCATTGCAACCACTGCGGCAATAGTTATTTATTGGACTTTCGGTTGACGTTTTCTTCCTCTATCCACGAAATGCTCAATTGTCCAGTGGCCATCGAGCACACGAGGTCGACCTATCCATTTAAGAAATCGTTCATAGAAAGTTTCTCTGTTGCACATATATTCATATTGTACTTGCTTAATAAGAGCCGCATGCAATGTTTCGCGCGAAAAAGTGAAAATCCGGCTAGGACTCAATTCCTCAAAGTGGCGAACGGCTGGAGAAGCCCCGCCTTATCGTCCGCCGCGGTTGAAGACAGAAAAGTTGGACTGTTCACGAAGCTTTCTGTTCCCACTATGCATCTTCGACCGCGGCGGTCGACGGGATGGGCACTTACTCCCATGAGGGCTGTATCTTATCGTTAGGCGGATTCTCACCTTTTTGCGTAACGTAAAATCTTGCATGCGGCTCTTATTAAGAATATATGATCTAAATATATGAATGACAGAGAAAATCATTTTCCAGTGCACGATTAATCTAATCGTCAAATTTGACTCTTAATGTCCCGTATGAGCAAATGGAGTGGATTCCAGCGGTGTTGTCTCAGCTGCAGAAGTTAGGGGTTTCTGTTGAAATAGCAATAGTCATTAGGTGGGTGCTTGCGATTAGGTGGATCTAGAAGATTATGCAGCTACTTCAAGCTCACGCAAATAGTGGGTGGTCTCGTGACTTCGAGAGTGTGGATTCTCCGGATCGAGCATCCATTTGGAACCATCCCTTTCCCAATTGAACCAAGATACGATATCCATCCCCTAAACGATCAAAAATGCGATCCCTTAAACATTACTCAACCAGCGTTGCTGGGTGTAGTTGCAATGCCACGTTGCCATTTGCATAACTCTCACCTGGAGCCCTCATTTGGAGAAATAGTGCTTGTGTTGAAAGTCAGGTTCACTTTTCGTTTTGTTTTTCTCTGAGCTGCTCTAGCAGTCCACATGAAATGATCATTGTAGTTACAGCATAAAATGCCAGGCGTTGGTTCCGAATGGAATTCAACGCCCGAGCTGAAGGCACGTCAGTTCGTCACGAACCACACACGGATCCCTCCGTACAAGCAGCTGGTGCGTATGTTGAAAGATTTTCCCCCGTTACATTCACATGGCACACTTTGATCTTCCTATAGAACGTCGACCATTAGTTTCAGGAAGGCTTCCAGACGAGAATGAAAGGCTGGCAGCGAGAGTATATCAAGGACATTATCAAGGAAGGACATTATCCGACTGAAGACGAACTGCGAGATATCGAAGTGAAGTGTGACCTCAGCCGAAAGCAGGTGAACACTTTGGCATTCCACGGGGAATCCCTAATTCTTTGATCGGATCTCGTCTCGTTATATCGGGTACATGGAAATGATCACATTGTAAATGTCTCTTTATTCGCAGTCTTTTAGTCGCATATTTATTCATACAAATACATATGTGTAGGAAATGCTGCAGCAGCAGCATGACGACTCCCCGTGGAGCACTGGGCTCTTCTTTTGAACTCTTGCAATAAATCGCTGCAGAGTGTTTTGTGCGAGTTCCTCGAAATGTTAAAAACTTTCCTCCTTGTGTTATCAGTTGGATGGGTTTTTGTCCATAACATCAACTATTTGAACAAGTGCGATGGGCGCACATTACACTGTGCAGGTAGATATTCGATTGCAATACGTGAAAGAGATTAGGCACTTAGTGGGCCGGGCGATAGCGAAAGTTGCAGAGGAAAGCTATTTTACGACGACTTTCGTGCGGCTTCGAAGAGCAAAGCGCAAAGAAAGGGATTTGCTGATGGCGGTGGTAGCAAAAATGATATACATTAGAACACATATTTTGTGGCTGTCAGTTTGGAAAAGTTCCCCAACAAATCCTGTTTGAGTTCTAATCTCATGTCATTCTCCACGTTTTTTTTTTTTTGATTGACGGCATCGTTCGCGATAAAATGATGCCTGTCATCCAATAGTGGCAGTAGGAGCGATGATTTTGTCGTCGATTCAAGCTTAAAGTGGAGGTCAAAGTGGTGCAGCAGGAATTTAAGAAGGAATTCAGATGAAACCGGGAATAGGAACACACGCGTAATGAGCATCGGCCAAAGTCAAAGTGATCTGTGACACGTAGCAGGGACGTCTAGTCTGCAGATCTGTGTGGGACCTTTTTAAAAGCCTAGGACGTCCATTTCACCTATGCCAAAAGTTTTTATATGCTCCTATTTTTATGTTTGGCATATTCCAGCTCACTGAAAACGCAGATTATCGCATCTCTTGCTTTTGAAATTCGTGTTTCGCCGTTGACACCAATCTGTAATATCTTAGTAAAGAATTATGCATAATTCATAAACAGAGAGAGTCAATGAAAAAATTTCTTTTTTTCATTTTTGATGATTTATAACAAAGTCCGTATTGTGGTCACGACTTTCGGGGTGCATCATGTCCGAATAGACCAGATTAAACCAGCACGTATCTATAAAATAACATGATTTGATTTATTTTGTTCGCCATCAGTTGCCGCAGAAGTAGTTCTCTTTTGGAGTTCTCACTAAAACTGTTGGCAGGACTTTATACGGAAGGAAGATTTACTCGTCATCATTTCTCATTGGGGCGATACAGCTTTTTCGTGATGTCATTTTGCTCGTAAAGCACTGGCATTGGTCTAAAAAAGTGATCAGAAGATGAAGTACATGGCTTCCATTGAAGAGTTCAAGTTTTTAAGTTTTCTGCCAATTTAACCCACTCAAAATATTCGAAACAACAGTGTTAATTGCTTACCGCTTTTGAACCACTTATTTCTACTGAGAATTACCGTTTAGGTATTGCGATTCATTGCCAAGCGTGTCGGCAACCCGAACCGTAAGCCTCGCGATGGTCGATTGCCGCCCGCCACACCCGAGGAAATCCAGCAGACATTAGAAAAGTTCAATGGCACCCCTTCGTAATGTGCAGCTGATAGCGCCTTCCTAGTGATTAAATCTACCTTCATGCAATCACAATGATCTACCGCTTATGGTCAGCGGAGCCATGAAAACCGCATAAACTCGGCTTTATCGACGACGACAACTCGTCCGCAGCTCTCGCAAGCGTATATGTGCATTGTTGCTCGACGAGTGAGTCCCAGTCATACAATTAGGCAATGATTTATGAACGACGTACGCATGTCGTAGTTTTTAGTGTATATCATTTCGTTTTATTTTCATTTTTATGTACGTATTTGTTACGACGTTAATTGGGCCTATGACATAATATCGCACGTGATTTCGTATTTATCGCCTTACTTCTCCGCATGCTGAAGCCGTCTTCCCTGCTGCTTTTTTGTTGGTATGTTGTTTTCTCAGAGGAGCTTCGTGCGCAACGTACATTTTGTTATTTTGTTGTTACTACGTCATTGTACATTGAACACGTATATAGAATACGATAAAAGATTTGTAATAATAAAAACATTTCCGCGCGCTGGGCTAATTTTTGGCTCCGTATGCGTTGCCTTTAGAAATTGAGTGTATATTTCGCAATAAAACGAATCAGCTCAAATATGGAACTGGAAGTGCTAAATGATGAAGGAAAGGAGAAGACAGTGTTGAAAGCGTCTTTGTCAGGGTTCCTCGGCAGTTTGTAAGAAAATGGAAGGTAGGTACTATAGACCGCCTTCATTCTCTTCAGGGAGTGGGCATAGTGCATTCAGCGTCTCTCGGACCGCTTATTATCCGCCACACCCCATCGTCTCCAGTGCCGAGCAAATGGCGATCTGATAGAAGCAGAATGCGATAGGAAAAGCTAGATAGCACTTTGCGTCTTTGCCTCCTTGCCGTGCAGGCGTCAGTGCCGCAGAGTATGGAGAGGTGGCCATATGTACCTAAATGAATTTTTCAATCTGCTGATGCATGTCATCAGTCATGCTTCAGTCACTTTGACTATTATTTGGCCGGTCCACTTGATATTATCTTACTTCATGCTAGACAAGACCAGTCTCTCACTTCAATCTGGGCGCGTTCCACCACTAACGGGTTTCAACGAAGAAGTTGTACCTGTTAGGGCTTTTACTTTCGATCACCACACTCCTTGACGATAATTTATTTCGAAAATGCCACGTATCCTTTACTGCAGTACCTGGATAATATTTGCATTTCTGCAAAGTAGGATAATGGCAAAATATTCACCAGAAACATGTACTCGCCATTCCCTTACATATTGAGCGCGTCAATTCTCTCGCTGCATAGCGGCCTTTCGCATTTTCTTGCGTGAGAAGCTCACAACGATAGTTATCGCTCATTAATATTGGCTACTGATTTTTAGATTCCTAAAGCTCCCGTGTTGCCGGAAAGTGGCAGCAAAGTATTTGAACTGGGCCTCAGTTTCTTAATTTCGGTATTAAGGCGCTATGCTCGCTTTCGTTTGAAGATCATTGGTATGGCACCACCCACATGTAAACCCTTCACGAATGCGTCCCTCTTTTGAAAGAGTCTTTGCTCTTTGCTTGAAAGTATGCTGAGTTGTGGGCAAAGGCATCGGTCTGGGACGGGACTCGATCCCGCACTCCATGCTTTGCGGGCATTTGTGCTAATCCATTACACCATCGAGACCCCTTTAGCTCAAAGGCACACCTCGCGAAAAATTGTGAGAACTATCGCGCGTGTTACAGGATGTAGAGGCCGTGGTTTACCCACTAGTGAAGAAAAATGAATCGAAACCCCTCAGACCAAAAAAAAATAAAGTTCCCTTCCTCAGTACTCGTACGAGTATTGGAAATTATAGAAGAGCTTTTCCTCGATGATATCGCGCAAAATGCTACGATATCACCTGTTCTTCCCTGTTGAAGCTACCTTCGCTATTGATATCGCTGCCTTATCTTGTCTTATCTGAAGTTTCCCTCTCGTCTATTCCGGGTGTGATTCGGCTCGGTGGGCTCAGCTCGGCTCGGGTCGACCAGGCCGTACGCGCCGGGGGTGAGCCGTGGCGCCGCGAAAAGGGTGCAATCTTTACAGGTATCCAAGTCTACCTGCCCCGAGAAGGTAAGGACCACTTTGATTTTCGCGTGGTGTGCCTTTAACTCAGGCTCTGAATGGTATATTTACCATAGCTTATCAGCACTCACACGCATAACGTGCTGAGCTGGTTGCTCAATATCGGCATCGAACCGTGAAGCTGAAAGCTCAATGACACCGCAAGGGCTAAATTTGGTAGACTATGGAGCATGAAAGTAGGGGTGCTCAGCAATGTATCAATATAGAGAACGAGACAAAACGGCGAAAAACCTGAGAAGTAGGAATCTGCCAGCCACTTTCTCTCTCGCACCCTTTTGCGTTACTAGCTGGGGTAGATTGCAGAGGGAAGGAGAGGATATAACAGTCGGCCGCGAATGTTGTCCGGCCTTCACCGGCAACTACCCCGCTGAGGACTGCAGGACGACACGCCGTGCTGCGGGATCGCGATTAGCCCAAGACGCGCTTTTTCAATGCAAGTTTGACCACACATCATCTCTTCTGAATTAGAGCGTTTGTTTTCAGAGAATACGGACTTACAGTTCTCAGTTTTCTTTACCTCTCCCGTAGCCCTTAAGTAGATATCTACTTTTTACCCATAACCAGCATACCTGCAACAGGTGCAACATCGCGGACTGCGGCTAGAATCAGCAGCTATCAAGAATAAAAAGATCAAAATCTTTGCTCGGAGTCAAATCACTCATTCTATACGCGAATGCTGTCTAGTCTCTGTATAATGAGGACTATCAGATAATAGGTTGATCGGGCCTATCACTGAAGGGGGTGTAGGTGTAGCGGTAGGTTATAGGATGTAGTACAAGACACATGGGCTATATATGTTTATTACTATAGGATTACATAAGAGAGGGAAGAAGGGGGAGGTGAGGAGGTGAGGTGGTGACCGGGAATGACTGCCACTGCTGGATGGCAGCAGCTTAAGTACCCGCAGGCCGGCTCTCAGATCGAGGTGGCACCGCCTGATTGGCTACCGGCGCATGATGACGAGTCCTTGAGGAATGATGGGCTGGAGGAACTGACACCTGACATCTCCATTCCTTACAGTGAGCTCGTCCTCGAGCTCGAAGTAACATATTAACTTCAAGAGTTAGTATCCTTCACTGCATAGAGATAGGCATGACCGATGACAATAATATGCAACATGGACTGATGCCTTTGAAGTCAGAGAGGCACTACATGACTACGTCTTCGCTCTTGACAAATGGTCATCAAATGGGCATTCATTAGCGACTAACTTCTTGATGCTGAGATGTGGAGGCTTTACAATGAAAACGTCGTATGAAGAGTAAACACAAGAAACATCATACGCATGTATGCTAAGACTGTTCCAGCACAGTAAGGCGACCACTTACACCTTGGAGAGATAGCTCGTCCTCGAGCGTTACTATGGGTATCTGTAGATAGATGACATACGTTATTGACATAGGGGAAAAATAGCAAATTTACTCTACGAGTTAGAATCATACACATCGAAACTGGTATAATTTCAGTTAAAGCAATGAATAAATAACAGCGAAATTGTGGGTTCTACGAGTTAAACAATTTAGTAGAAAAACAAAAATAACACGAGAATAGATGTGTATATAGCCCTTTTTATTATTATTATTTTACATTTTTTTGGTGTTTTTGTTGTAATATGTGAATACGTTGCATATGAGGAATAACATGAAAATGTGCGTCTGGAGTAAATAAGCACTGCATATAAATCATAATACGAGGCGAATCAATACGTGCACTGATCTGTTCATAATAATAGTTGATTAGCACACGGGCGTGTGAAAAGAAGTTTTTTTTTGGCTGCCCTATGTGTTTCTTTGAACCGCCAATCCAAAGAAAGACAGTTTGTTCGCGACTTTGCGGCTAATGGAAGAGAAGACAAACTGACCTAGGAGAATCAAGTGAATGATTCTCCTTCATTTGTCCATGGTGTCGTTGAATCCAGCCTGTTTAATCTGTAAACGACGCGAACGTCTTACATTGGTTTGTTCAGTGGCAGCTGATGTTTCCTCGGGTTTGAGAATAGTTTGTTGTTGTGGGGTTGGTGTGGAAACGTTAGCCGTCATCAAACGAGGCGAATACAATTTGAGGCGATTGATAGAACAGTTTGTCGTACAGGACGACCTATGATGTTAGTAATTTCTATGTTAGGACGATCGATTTGTCCAAGCGTGTACGGGCCTTTCCATTGAATAGTCAATTTACGACGGACTGTGTCGTCATGGAGAAGGACTGAGTCGCCAATGGAAAGTTCCGTGGGGTATACCTTGTGTGAGCGGTCATATCCTGTTTTATATTGTCTTATTCGCAATCCTGTTGCCAACTTCCATGATGGTTTTTTTTTCAAGCCGGCTGCATGATCTACAAAAGTCGTCGAAGGTGAACACGAGTCGAGCCAAAGGCTCGAGCAGGGCTCCACGGACAGGGCAGCGACCATATACTACGAAAAAAAATGGGCTGTAACCCGTAGTGACAAGTTTACTACAGTCAATGCAGATACTATTGGTTGGAGGCATTCCGACCAGACGTCTCTGGTATCGGAATACGCGGTGAGAGAGTCAATGGTGACTTTCCCTGACCGTTCCGCCTGGCCGTTAGCTTTGTGGTTATAACTGGTAGTAAACTATAAGTTATACCCAGCGCCTTATGATTCTTATGGACATTTCGCTGTAATAGTTAGAATTACGATCTGAAAAGATCTCTTTGAGGATGCCATGTCGTGAGATGACATCGTAGAGCTTTGATGGCCAACTCAGTGGTTTATTGTATGAGTGGTGTACACACTACAAATTTGCGATTTTTTTCTTTTTTTTTGCGAAAGGGCGCTGGGGTGCAGGTATTAATCCCAATTCGTCACGTATCATGTGTTTAAATGGAGTTTTGACTTCTTGGCAAATTAGGCAGGAAGTAATATACGTGGAACGTCGTGGTATAGGCTTGATCTAAAATATTCTTTTTATTATTTTTTATATATTTTTTGTATTCCTAGAGGTGCTCCTAAGTGGTGTATCATAGAACATCGTTATGATTATCAGTTGCATAGTTTCACCTGGAATAGCTAATTTTTGGGTTATCATGTATTGAATAAAATGAAGAATTGCTATGTATAGAGAAATTCCTGATTTGTTTTCAAATTCTCGCGGCGGTTCGTCTAGTTCGTTGTTCAAGAATTCGATAAGCTGGCCGTATTTTTAGCTTCTTTGGCTTTCCTGAATGTCTGCGAGGAAAGGTAGCGTGTCGCTTTCATGGAGTTTATATGCGGTGAAGGAAGTGTGAGGAAATCACAAAATGTATTGTGTTTCATAGCGCGATATTCAATTGTGAGGTCGTAAGCCTGGATTGAAATTTGATATTGGGCTAGGCAACCGACTAAATCTGACCTGTGAAGTAGTGATTTTAGACGAGCATGATCTGTTATCGAGGTTATTCGTGCGTTTGCTACGTAGGAGTAGAAGTTTGTGAGAGCAAAGACAATGGCTAGAACTTTGAATTGAATGACAGCATAGTTTTTCTCATGCTTGTTGAGAGATCGGCTATAGTACGCGCTAAGTTGTTCAAATAAAAATGCTCCTAAGCCAAGTGTGGATGCGTCTGTGTGTATTATGTATGGTTGTCCGAAAGTAGGGGCAACAAGGAGAGAAGCGTTGATGAGAGCTTGTATTAAAGCTCAAAAATTTTTCTTGGACTTCGGTCCATTTGAAGGGTGCGCTTTTGGCTAGCAAGTTGTGTAGTGGGGTTGCGATTATAGAAAAACGCGAGATGTAGCGACGGAAATACGAGGTAGCTCCACGAAGTGATGTGATTGCTTTGACATTTTTGGGGCTTGGGATTTGAGCGATGCTAGCTACTGTTTGTGGGTTAGGGCGAGTGCCATTTTTGCTAATAACACGCCTAGGTATTGTACTTCGGTTTGGAAGAATGAACATTTTTCCGGAGTTAGTTTCATACCAAACCTTCTTATACGTACAAATATTTCTTCTGGGTCAAGCAGATGTTGGCTGATTGACTGACTTGCAATGATGATGTCGTCAATGTAAGCAAAACAACATGCTCACGTCGCGTATTAGATTGTTGGCTACTCGTTGAAAAGTGCCTGGGGCACCTTTAAGACCTTGTGCCATAACAGTGAAGTAGTACAATCCCATAAAGGAAGAAAAGGCCGTACGTTCCCTGTGCTCCTTAGCTAAAGGGATTTGGAAAAAACCACTTTTAAAGTCGAGAACGGAGTATATCTCCTTACCATTTACAAGATCTAGTATGTCTTGCATATGGGGGATACAATAGGTCTCTGCTTCTGTAATAGCGTTTATTTGACGATAATCTACCGTGAATCTCCACTGGTTTTTTTTGGTCCCTTTTTAACTAATACTATAGGAGATGCAAATGGACTGGTGCTGGGCGGTGACTGGTCCTTGTCCTGAGCATCTCTTTGATTTGATGCTCTATTTCTTGTCGTTTTTCCAACGGTACCCGATAAGGGCGTTGTTTGGGGATTTTATGGTATGGGATAAAATTAATGCTATGAGTAATGGGTCCTGTATAACGACCTAGATTTCCATCATTACCTACGAAACATTGTTTATACTTGCTGAGTAAAATTTTAAAAGCGTGAAGATGATTATTGTTTTGAATAAAGTGATTGTATTGAATTCTACTCAAAAGTGGTTTGGTTGGTTGAACATTTGGAAAAAGGGGTAGATTCTTAGAGAAATCGGCTTCAGCAGGAATATAGTCGGTGTTCTTATTGAATGGTAAAGCGTTATGGTTGAATTGGTTCTAGATAGAAAATACTGGGAGCCATGGCATATCTGTACCTACAAAGCTTGCGGTGGCTATGGTGATGTTTTCGGCAAAAATATGGGTTCAGGGTTTGAATTATATATGCGTATCAGAACTGATCCTTCTGCATTTGGGCATGAAAGGGTTCTACCAACGAGCAGCCCTTGTGGAAGGGGGCTCGTCGGGCCATCTGTGGTAAAGTCGCCGTATACCCATAGCGGACGATGGATTTGGGGGTTGTAATTCTTTTTACTAAAGGGTGAGGAAACAATGAAAGAGATGCCTACAGGGATGGATTTGAGAGCTATTTTAATAGCCAGTCGAAAGAAGGCACTTTGGAAATAGAGGAGAGTTAGCATTGCGAGGAAGAGTATGCCAAATAGAACGATAACAAGCGTGCGGACCCACTTATGTAATCCAGCAGACTCCTGAATCTTCTGTTTCTGTGTTTGGAGAACATGTCCTGCGTTAGCCTCAAGGAATTGAGCTGTGTTAGCAAGCTCGCGGTGAAGTGGAAAGGATGTGGAATCTATGTCGACAGAGGCAGATTTTGATTTGACAGTTTCGAAATTGTCGATATAGTTAAGATGTCCTTTGATGAGGTAGATATCTGCTGATATCTTGGATAGGTCTCATTGGAATATGGGTGGAGCGTTGAAATTGAAGTCTTGGCGAGCGAACTCATTAGGAAGGTTCAAGTGAATGTTAGTAACCGGGGTGTAACCTGAGGGTGATTTGTAATGGTTTTCCATCATTGTACATAGATACCAAACGGTCAGTCAGCTTCTGGGCTGGATGTGACAAGATCCCTTGTCCCTGGTTGAATAAAATGGTGGGTTTTCCCCGGATCGACACATGTGTAGACATAATATGTACCTCCTATATTGTGGTCGGAAATGATTTCATCCACAATGATTTCTATGCATTTAGAAATCATTAAAAAGTTTTCCGTAGCCAAGGCAGATATATCGTCCCTCTGTAATAAGGTACGAGCAGCGCTAGTGGGGTAATTTGAGCTATGCTGTTTAGATTGGATTTTGATGTTTATTAAAGAGCATATGCGATCAAGTAGAAACTTGAAGTCTTGTTTTATGAAATCTGGTTCTAATTTATGATATCTTCCATTTAAAGCTTTAGAAATTGTATTTTATCGTTGAATTCTGCATGGCGGCTATCTTGGCATTGTTCATGGTAAAGCATAGGGTCATTATTCATCACCGTGAAATATGGTTCTGAATTTAATTCAGTGTGGTGAGCAATTTTAGCGGAGACATTGTATAGAATTTGGTTATAGTTGCGGTGAAATTTCTAATCAAGAAGTTATACATTGCACCAAGCCAGTGTGGGCGAGAGGTCAGCTTGATTTAGCCGATGCCCACAATTCCTACTTGGGAGAGTAAGTACTTGCTGGAGATATGAGAGAGTAAACACTAGCAAACACAAAGAAGAGGTATAGAACTGAACAGTGGCTTATGATTTGGGATAGTTATTGAATTAACTCGAAAGTGTGATAAGGAAATTCTATGATTTTGATTTCATATGAGTTATTTAAATAATTCCTTGGTTTGCGGAAGTAAGTGGTTTTGGTCTCTAGGACGCTTTCTGTGGGGGACGGTGCCAAATGTTACCGTATTCCATGGTAGAGAGTTGTTTTGTTAATTATGGTAATAAGTATATGGATGTGCATTGATTTTTTGCTCTAAAATTAGAACAGTGAGGGCGTTTATTCGACAAAAAAATGTTAAAGTTGTATGAGCGTTCGTAGTTCCAGAAGGTAGATGGGCGAGAAAAAGAAGGGTTATGAACGTAGAAAGTCTTTTTGAGAGAAGATATTGTTTTTCAGCTATGTTAAAGAATTGAAATAGAGGTAGAAGCAGAGCCGACCGAACTGGAGAATTTCAGACGATGGGATAATGATTCGGTGGCGAAAAGACAAAAAGTTGGCTCCAAATGTGGAGTAGTATGCAGTGGATGACTAGTTTTCTGGGATTTCATGTGTTATTGGCGGGTGGATTACGGTAGTCTTTATTAATCGATATATTTTGCTGGAATTGTTGGTTGGGGAGTATTTGCCTTTTTACACGTTTAAATAATACTTAGTGAATGGTTGAATGACTTGAGAGATTTTGATTCGAAAGGTACTAATAGTTATTGAAAAAAATGCTTTTTCGAGTCTAGAAATGAATATAGTTGATATTCTTCTCAAAATCAACTCATAAACTGATTTTGATGGGGAAGTGGGTTTTTAGACACGGGTTATTGATGAAATGAGTTACATTTGTTGCGTTCAAAAGGTGGGTTGAAATTAGGAAAAAATAGAATAGGAAACAAGATGATTTAATGAGGTTTCCGAGATTGAGCCGTGAGTGTGGTTCTGAGTATTTCAAAAAAAATTGTTTGGGAGGTTAGAGATTGTAGAAGGGTGATACTTCGATTCTGTAGTAATTAGCTAGTAAAGTGGAAGACAAGAAATCTCGAAATTCATTGTGAAAGGTGATTTTCTCATGTTTTATGGATTGCGCCATGTTGTTTAATTTCGATTGTATTGTTAGCGTACTGGGAAGGATAATTGTCATTTATAATTATTGAGATTGGCTAGAAATTTGAAAAGGTGTAATGTGATGATCCAGGAACCAAGTACTTGGCTTGGGATTGCGCCACGTGGTTTGATTCTGATGGTATTGTTAATGTGTTGGGAAGGTTGACTACCGGGATTGGGCAGAAAATGGAAGAAGTGGGGCATGATTATTCAGAAAATTGACATTACTTGATCTGGGACTACGCCATGTTGTTCAATTTTGTTCGTATTGTTGATACGTTGTGAAGGTCTATTAGTATATCTACTTTTTAAGAATGTATATGAATGAGGGAAGAGGGATATTTGGATTGTAGTAATTGATATGGCTTGAGGTAATTAGGATTGCGCCACGTAGTTGACTTACAGCTGTATTATCGCTGTGTTGGGAAGATTTATTATTAGTTATGCCTATAGAGAGCAAGTGTGAGTGTCCTGGAAAGGGTATGTTAAGGGGATTGCTGTTAATCGATCTATTCTAGGATTGCGCCATGTGGTGGGATCTTAAGTGTCCTGAAAACTTGTTTGGAGGGTTTGTTTTTCACTGAATGGTGGTATCTAAGTATTGCACAGTTAGCATGTTTGAGTGGAAGACTAAAATACAAAAACTATCGTTGAAATTGTTATTGTTGGATGCGCCATGCTGTTCCCCTGTGGTGATATTGCTGATGTAGTGGAAAGATCTATCATGGTTTTTACTTTTAATAATGGATGAAAATGCTTAGAGGGGAGGCCTTTTAGGTAAGGGTATTGATATCATAGCAGCCTATGATCATGCCGCAGGACATCAAGGAAGAACCTAATGTTGACTTTTTATTAATTGATTATTTTTCATTGGAACATGGGGGTGAAGGGCGGATAATTGTGTTAGGTGATGTGAAACGGTTTTGTTTTGTTTGATAGAAGCTTAATATTTGAATAGGGATGGAGGTTTTGGCATGAACTGGGTTTTCTAGATTAAGTTATTGCTGCGATTCAAAATTGCCTCGTTCAAGTACAGTTGGATAACGTTTGAAATTGTATAAGTGTTAGGAGAGTGAGGAGTTTTGCGGTGAAGTGAGCAAAATGTGAAGTTTGCAGTGACTGTGCGAGTTTTCGAGTAAGGCAATCTGGTAGGAACGTCGGTTTGCCAACAATTATTAACTTGACAGCTTTGTTAGCGCGCTCGAAAAGATGGAAGTGAACATGGAAATGTCATTTTATCTTTGATTTGAAATGACTTCATCTGCTTCTATGGTGGTTTGTTAAACTAGCAACTGCTTGGGGACCTTATGGGTTTATGGAGTGTGGATACATGTTCCATTTTATTGGAAAGTTTCAATGCAGACAGGATAAGCTTAAGGAATTGGCCAGGTACCGTAATCTAATTGCGAAATCCGATCGCGGTGGTTGGGATAGGAGTCGCGGCTGTCAGAGTTGATGTATACATGACGCCGAAGTGACACCTGTTAACGTTGGATCTCTTTGCCTCACCGAGGTACCAAGTGAGTTTCGCAATCCAGACTAATAAATCTTGGTTGGCGATCCGCATGTGCCAAGGTGCGTTGTAATGCGGCCGCCTTGGCACAAAAACTTCACTATACACTCGGAAATAGGAGAGATACATGGATATATGATTTTGCTGTCTATCTCCTAGTACCGTCTCTGAACCGGTATCGTAGCAGCAAAGGGTCAAATAGTGAGTGAGAATAGCTAGTTCTCAAGAAAAAGTGCGCAGAATGGTGAGCAAGTCCTTTTCAAAATCGGCAAATTAAATGGTTATTCACTAGATACTGGTTGTCAATAAAGAATTCAAGCGATTACGCGAGTTACATTAACTATTTCATTTATTTTCCAGTTCATTTACTTTTTTCATTTACTAATACTGGTTTTTACACCAGATTTCGTACTATTATGCTATCTTATTTCATTGTACTTTATTCAGTTCATTTTTTGCTAAAACATATTCGTTTCATATTTCATTTTCATTAATTCTTCATTTTCATTATTTTTTTCAGATTGGTATAAACAAATTGGTTTCCTATCAAAACATATTCTTTTCCCATACATCATTATTAATTGCGCATATTTTTTACATTCTACTTGTTCCATAGGTCTACTCAACTACTTGCAGTCGAAGTTATTTTTATCAACCCGATTAGAGGAACGTGTAGAGAGTGGTGGACGTGTGGTATGCTGTAACTAGCGCGAGCGTGTTACGAAATTGACAGCCTAGCAGCAGTTTGCTGGGTGTCCTTGATTACTATAGTGATTTACTATCCCTTTAATATGAATTATACTTCTTAATAATATCAAATATCAACTGGTACGCCGTGGGAAGAAAGAAAGGGGAACTTGTCGCCAGGACTTCTAAATTATACCGTTTTAGGTGTATTACTTATCCCTTATTATGATCATTCTCGAGAGAAAAAAAAATACTTACGTAAGTTGTCGTTCGTTTTCTTCGTCTTCTGCAGATAGACGAAGTTGTTGGGTTGAGTCGAAGGAAATGTGGGTTGGGAGGGGAGTGCATTCTACGAGAGAGAAAAAGAAGGGGAGAAAAAATTGGTTTCGAAAACGGGTGTGAAGAAATCTCCCTGGGTCCTCCATATCAGATAATAGGTTGATCGGGCCTATCACTGAAGGGGGTGTAGGTGTAGCGGTAGGTTATAGGATGTAGTACAAGACACATGGGCTATATATGTTTATTACTATAGGATTACATAAGAGAGGGAAGAAGGGGGAGGTGAGGAGGTGAGGTGGTGACCGGGAATGACTGCCACTGCTGGATGGCAGCAGCTTAAGTACCCGCAGGCCGGCTCTCAGATCGAGGTGGCACCGCCTGATTGGCTACCGGCGCATGATGACGAGTCCTTGAGGAATGATGGGCTGGAGGAGCTGACACCTGACAGGACAACAACTGCGCTTTACGACCACTGGCATCGTCTTCTTCAGAACTGCCTAGTAAAACGCCGAGTGGGAGTGGTACGTTGACAATCTACTCACCTCTGACTCGCGAAATCACTTGCATAGAATTACATACTTCGCTAAGGTATCAACTGGTTTTTTTCAAAATTTTCTCAGTTTCTCAGTGTGCGAGGTTTTGTTAAAGCTAATTCGATGAATAACTTCAACCTTTCGACTGCAAGGAAGAAGAGATTATATCATTGGGAGTGCTGTTTACGGTATCATTCCGTTAGGATGGTTGCAGTCTCGAAACGTACTCACATGATGGATGGGACCAAACACATTGTCATGTGAGGACATGGATGTTTTCGATGTTTTTACATGAACCCTCGGTCCAAGTCTTGCGTTGTTTTCCTCTCTTCCATTACTCATGAGCACAGGAAGAGAATACTCTTCTTTGTATGGGTTCGGTCTAAGGGCCCGTGCCAAACGGAAACCGATCTTTCTTACAAACAAGAAGTAATTCTTAAGTAGTTATAACCAATAATTATCACCTCAGCTTATACCTGAATATGAAATAAACACAGCTGAAAATAATTGTTCAAATATTAACCTTCATTTTCCTCGGATTGTCTAATTCTACACAGCACTACTGTCTCTATTGCTTTCAGAGGGATGATACGCAGCTCTGCAGTCTAGATTAAAGGCATATTCCAGGATTATTGGGATATCACATCTCCTGCCGTGGATGGAGAGTTCGACCCAAGACACGTAGGCTGTACCTTTACCGAGGCGTGGGGGTCAGTTCCTGGAGCGTGCAGAGCCAAAGAATCTAGCGCAACAGCTCGGCCCCGCCCATCCCAGGGTGTGTTGCAAGTATTGCGGTGCTTAGTGTGGGGTCAGGTCACTCAGTAGTGGGTTTACTTCACGAGACGATTGCTTGACTGCCAGTTCCAAGATCTTGATCACGTAGCTGGTCTACCTATGTCAAAGATAAGAGTCGAAGAGTAAAGGCAGACCCCCGGCTGGGGTGGGCGGGGCCGAGCTGTTGCGCTGATTCTTTGGCTCTGCACGCTCCAGAAACTGACCCCCACACCTCGGTAGAGGTACAGTCTACGTGGCTTGGGTCAAACTATCCATCCACGGCAGGAGATGTGATATTTCAATAATCCTGGAATATGCCTTTAATTTCAGGGCAAGGATATTTATATGTAGTTGTGTTCGCTTGGATCTTGATCTCTAAGAACTATCCCAAAAACGCTTCGCCTGCCTGTCCCTCCGTCCATTTGTCACAAAATCGGGGATTGCATGAAAAACAACCCGTGGAGATGTGGTTAAGATTGGCACCTGTAGGGCATGGAGAAGGATTAATGAGCACAGATAAACTGAGCTAAGCTCCGCTCGCCGAAGCATCAGAGGCTGACACGAGCATCCGCAATGTGTGCCTGACCCTCGCCAGTCATTGACCAAATTGGTCTGTCTCCGACGTCCAAGTAGTACAATCACTACTCTCAGACGGGCATTGAGAAGGTCATCTTCGACTACTACTGTCATGTCCACCTGCCTAGGAGCTATCTGATATCGAAGGAAATGGTACAATGGTTGAACACGGCTGCGATAGTCGCCCCTCCTTCTACGGTTTCTCGGTCATCCTCATCACCAGCATAACAGTGGAACTACGATAGGGAACTTACGATGCACTTTTCAACGCGAGATGCGCCACACATGCTGGAAGGTACCGGGGTCCTCTACAAACAAACTTTTAGATTCAGAAAAGACAATGTGTGGGAAATATCGCATTAAACGCGGATTTGGAGCGCCATCGCGATTTTAGCGTGCTTCACCTCGAACTGTACCCTTCACGCAGGCCAACACTACCGTTATTTGATGCCGCGCAGGAAGAAAATAATTTCTACTGTGATGATGTTGGACCGTGAACCAGCATATAGCAACGAACAAAGAACAAAGTAAGAGAGAACAAGCAAAAAAGTGAGAAAAAGAAGTGATAACAATACAAAAAAACCCAATGAATTGTTCCGCCCCCGGTATTTTCAAACACAGCGTGCTCATTTGCAGTGAGCATATCTTCTCAAACACTAAATTTCCGAAACATACGTCCTCCTTCCAGAGCCTTGATGGATTGAGAGGCTCGAACTCAATTCCTTTTACCTGCTCTCTATCAGTTGCCAACTACTAGAGGCTAAAATGGAGAGCTACATAGTTGGAATTGTAGATAACAGCTGTTTTAGACTTCTTCGCAAAACATGTGCCTATGACACGGAGCAGTCGACAGTTGCGGTGCAAATGGTAACAGATCGGTGTAAGTTTTGCGACACCCCCAGAATTTGTTGTGGTTTCACTGCTCTTAAACTTTATCAATTGCCATAATAAGTTAGGGCATGTTCGATGGTTTCCTAAAATGTGTATGAGGTGGTCTCGCTACGTGGTACAAGAGCCAACTCGTATTCACAACACACATCCCATATCTAGACCTATAATTTATTACAAGTGTTCTAGGATCTCTAGAAGGGAATATGAATCCGGAAGTGACTTCTAAAAGCACCATACGATAAGTAACTGCAACACTCAATTGTACTTATACGGCTATTTGCAGACTACCATGGCTCCCATAAACTGTAGATAGATTGAGTGCACTAGAAACTCAGTGTGGACAAGCCAGCAGATAAATTCCAGGAATCTTATTTGATCCTTGATGTTTTGATTAGGAAGTAATCACGAGCAGTATAGCTGGGCATGAAGTTTGATACTTTAGGTTAATCATAAGAAGAGATGCTTTCTTTGAAGTAGACTCCACGCGTTGTGATAGTGATGCTGGACTTCAATCAATGCTATTTGCTTCAGATCTCTTCGGAGAAGTCACAATTAGCGTTGTGCGAGCTTGTAACGACGAATGATCAAGCTTAACAACCGCAGAACCTGGTTGACATACCATTCACCCTTCGCGAATGGTAGCTGGTTCCTTGCGCTCCATGGTTGTATGTTCCAGCCTGTTGTACAAGTAAGGCAGGAAAATAGCGAAGCTGCGTCGCTCTGTTTCATCCTACTCATTCTCTCAACCTAGCGGGTTCCAAGTGCTACTTAACCAGGGATCTGGTCGTTACGGAGGAAGTAAGAACTTTACGTGGCAGAAGGCAGTAAGCAGCTACCCCGCTACTGGAGGCAGATGGTAGAAGGCAAGTATCACCCATATATACATAATATAAATAGCGGTCAAGAATATTTAACCGAAAACTCTGAAGATAACCAAACCTGTCGTGAATCCTAGTTGGCGAATATGGGACGTCTCCGCCGGAGACTCTGATCGAGGCTCGTCTTAGAGAAAGCGCTGGGTTGAGCGCGGCAGCCTCTGCTTGAGTCAACGTGAGTGCGATCTCGGTGGTTCGCCTGATAATGTATACACAATGCAGCGGTGGATGAAGGAGGAAGAGAACGATCAGTTCTGCATTGGCGGACTCACACTTAGGAGCGAATGAAGGGAGGGGTAGGTAAGAAAACGGGAGCATAGGAAACTACCATGAACCGATTGTATGTAGCACATGTGTCGAAGTCATGTAGATGGAAGTGAAATAAAACTGGAGTAACAAGAGTTTGACAAATGTGTGAACCAACAAACCTCTTCGAAACAGTAATGCAGTGCAAAAAAAAAGCCTTTCAAAAAGTTTAGTTAACAACAAAAGGCCTATAACTCTACGAAATGAGCAGATTTGCAGATAGTACTACGGAATACGACTACATGTTTGTTGCCATCCTGAATCGTGGCTGCACTGAGGCACGGAGTTGATCATTTTCAAAGTTTCACATTAAATACATTTTTCTTCCTTCACTCTGTACACTTCCTTATTCCATTGAAAAACAGTCGCTCCCAAAGCAAAAAAAAATGAACGAGATATGTAATCGTCGACCAAAATTGCAGTCAAAATCTAAAACTGTATATATCTTTATCCGTGTAGCTACTGCTACGTTCGATTCAGAGGTTTTTAATTGTTTTTTCACTAATTACGTATTATATGTTACAGGTTACGAGATAGAGCGAAGGGTCAGTTCCAAGCAATTAAGTGTGTGGTCTAGATCATGATGCGCTGATCGCGCGGGGGATCGATATTATCGAGTGACAACAAGGTGGCAGGGGGGCCATTCGATTCGATTCGGGAGGTCCGGAGCGCCTGCAAGGAATTTCGTCTGCAACGCCACCCTCTGGACAATATTGGATCTGGCTCCATTGGCTCAACTCGGTACACTACTTGGAGTTCCGAATTTGCTATTCATCTGATTTCTGTTGTTACTAATAAATTTTGTATTACTTGCTTCAGTACAGTCAAGTAAAGAAAACCGCGTGGCACTAGCTAGGGCGAGCCGGAGCAAGTTCTACAAATTTGGTGCATCGGAGATACAAGGACCAGGTCGGTTAGCAATTTTTTCGAGGTAGTCCAAGTTCAAGTGCGGATTTTTTCTTTGCTTCAATATCGGATTTACCGCACATCACCATTTTGGCAATAACGATTTTCGTTATATTCCCTTTCTCCTTTTTCATTTTGACTTGGGTTGTCGACAAGAAGTGGATATTGACTGATCATTGAGTCATGGCCGCTCAGCTAACTATTCATAAACGCTTATTGACATTGTTCACTAATAAATTGGAGCATATAGTGGGCAATATCAGGAAAGAAAACTGGATCACCCCTGTTCCAATATTGGACAAGAAGAACGAGCTGAGGAAGCCACTCAATTAGAGGAAAGCATTAGTGCGATAGAGTCAATATCAGGAAAGGTGGAAAAGGCTCTCTCGGACTTAGCAACAGCGATTGACAACCAGGGAAACGCCGACGGAGGAGACCCAAGCGAATTTGAGGACTACATGGGGAAAGCGGAAGCGGCGCTTTCCAAGGCCTTCGATCAGGTCATTCTTCTCCGAGCCCGTTTGGGAGCCTTGTCAGAGACAGCTCAGCACACCGATCCTTTGATTCCGCGGGGTCCAGCACAAGAAATGACGGAGCCGGCGACAATTTCGTTGGCTCATCCGCGGACCAAGGCAATGGAGTTACCCCCACTGCCCATTCCAGTGTTCACCGGAAATTTGTGGGAGTGGGATAATTTTTGGGAAATGTTCAATCATAACATTCATTCACGGGACTTACCCGACATGGTCAAGTACAATTACCTACTAGATGCGCTAAAAGGAGAGGCTCGAGAATGTGTAATGAAATTTAGGGTTTCGAAGGATAACTACTCTAAGGCAATAGCATGCCTTCTCAACAAGTACAACAATAGGGAGAGATTGGTAAATCAATTAGTGGAGCGATTGGAAGGTTGTGTATTGCGCAACTCATCAATACGGGACCAACGCTCGCTATTGGAGGAAATTCAAGCCATTACCACCCAACTAGAGGAGAAAGGGGAAGATGTCAACAGTTCATGGTTGATCAAAAAGGTACTGGCAAAATTTTCCGACCCCACTAAAAGGAAGGTCATCACTAAACGGCAAGGGCAGGTCGACACATCGTTTACCATGGCCACGCTCTTCAAATTTGTGGATGAAATTCTATCCACAGAGGAAATGGTCTTACAATTCGTGGACAGAAACCCACAGGAACCGATAAAGAGCAATCTCCAAGGGAAAAGACGAAATATCGAGCAGTAACGGCGAAGTGCATGTATTGTAGAGGGGACCATTCGTCCAAAACCTGCACAGTATATGCTACGCCTCAAGACAGGTCTTCGTACCTCCGCCAGAACAACCTCTGCCTCATATGCGTGGCGTCTGACCACACTGCGCCGCAGTGCCGAGGCCGGCCATGTTTCACTTGCGGAGGCCCACACCATACGTCGTGTTGTTTCAAATCCGAACAGCGGACGTCAACGTTATTCAAGCAAGACAGGAGTCCAGCGAAAGGCAAGGACAAGACGGCAGACGCCTCAAAAGTGAAGGAGACCTCAAAAGGAGAAACTAATAAAGGATCCCCACGCAAGATTCGTTCGAACACGGTGATTACTCAAGACGGGGAAGGTAACACCTCACAGGAGGCGCCAATTCTTTCAGCACAGAATGTGATGAATGCGAAGAGCCCGTTCCAACCATGTTTACCCACGGGAGAGGTATCACTACTGGAACCCAGGACGAGGAACCTTATCAAGGTCCACGTTCTTTTCGATACCAGAGCGGAAGTATCTTTTATAGATAGCAAGTTAGCAGCTACGCTGCGCTTGCCTGTTCTTGAAGAGAAGCACATCAGATTAAATACTTTCGGTACCAAAGAAGTACTGAAACGGAAATGTCAAAAAGTGCAGGTGGAGGCATGGGACCAAGATGGGAACCCCCATTCCCTAGAGCTGCTTACGCACAATATTTTGACTCATTCATATGCGCATCCTCACTTATCATCCCAGGATCAGGAATTTCTGAGCACTCTCAATATACCAGTGAAACCCAAGCAAGGGAAGCAAGTCATTCAACCGTCCATTTTTTCGGGATGTGACTTGCTCTGGTCATTCGTACGTAATGATACACCTCCATTATCGCTACCCTCAGGACTGCACATTTTGCCTACAAAGCTAGCTTATCTGATATGTGGAAAGCAGAAGGAGAATATGAAGGAAGTTCTCCATATATCGCAATATCAGGATAGCGATCTGGACCTATGGGAACAATACTGGTCAATGAATTCTGTAAGAATGTATACGGTCAGAGAAAGTGAGGAGGAAATAACACAGGAAGAAAGGGACCAGTGGGAGCAATACTGGTCAATGGATGCAGCCGGGACCGAAGAATTCCAGGGACCGGAAAAGGAGGCACAAAGCAAACTTGATAAACAAGTCTGGGAACAGTTCAATAGGACCATTGAACGAAGAAAGGATGAATATTATGTCTATCTACCTTGGAAGGTACAACATCCACCTTTACCGGATAACCGAATGTTAGCATATAAACGCTTGGTCAATGTATGGACTTCACTGAAGAAGGATAGGCAATTACTGGATCAGTATAATGACGTCTTTCAAGACCAGCTCAGCAAAGGCATTGTAGAGCCTGTAGAGGGCGACAATACAGGAGAGGGAGTCCAGGTTCATTATATCCCCCACCAGCCAGTACTAACGCCACAAAAGGCTACAACAAAGCTCCGCATTGTTTTCGATGCATCAGCCCATTATAAGGGCTGCCCGTCTTTGAACGACGTCCTACATAGGGGTCCAGTTATCCTTCCTTCACTATACGGTCTCCTGTTACGATTGCGAATCGGCAGGATAGCTGTAATTTCGGACGTCGAGAAAGCGTTCTTCCAGGTCCGCCTACATGAAATGGATCGCGACGCCACTCGCTTCATATGGCTCAAGGATCACAAAGAGCCACCCTCAAGGAACAATATACGGACACTTCGTTTCACAAGGGTCACCTTCGGTCTGAAGCCATCACCCTTCCTCCTGGCGGGAACAACTCATTACCATTTGGATAGGCATCAAGAAGAAAGGTTGGCTCAAGTAATAAAAGCCAATCTTTACGTGGATAATCTCCTCTTAACGGCGGATTCATGCGAGGAGGCGCAGCTCTTCTACAGCAAGGCCAAAGCAATATTCAAAGAGCTGCGAATGAACTTGCGAGAGTTTGTCACCAATGATGGAACAGTCATGAACTCAATACCGGACGTTGACAAAGCAAACAGCCATCGCTCAAAGGTTCTTGGCATACTATGGGACTCTCGAACAGATATTCTGGAACTACGGTGCACAATAAAGGAGTTTCCAGTAGCTAGTAAGCGAACGGTGACAAGCGTAATAGCCACGGTGTACGACCCAATGGGTTGGTTTGTACCACCTCTTCACCGAGCAAAGGTGTTCCTGCAAAATCTTTGGAGGGAACAATATGAGTGGGACACACCCTTGTCAGAAGAAAAAGTAGAGCAGTGGTGCAAAATTACAGAGGACTTGAAAGGATTCAATAAGTCCATCCCGAGGTATTTAACTCCAAAGATGACCAACGCTAACATAGTGATTTTCGAAGATGCGAGCAATACCGGAATGACAGCATGCGCATACCTTCAAAACTCTGAAGGAGTCCACCTCTTGATAGCAAAGTCCAAGTTGGCACCAATCCGGAAATCGATTACCATACCAAAGCTGGAGATGAATGCAATCACGCTAGCGGCTCGTGTTGCTATTGCAGTTGTCAGGGAATTGAAGACGGTGCTCAATATTGGATGTGTATATATTCTGTCGGATTCCGAAATAGCGTTATGCTGGGTGAAAGGTTCTCCAGGTCGAGAAATGGGTATTTTCATTGGCAATAGGCTTGCGGAAGTGAAGAGAATCGTGGATCACCTAATATCAGAGCAATGCTCTGTGCCGTTCGGACACGTATCCACGGAAGACAATCCAGCGGATTGCGGAACGAGGGGACAATCGAAAGAGGAATTTAGCCAACATTTCTGGTGGACAGGCCCCACTTGGCTCCAAAATGATGTGTCTTGCTGGCCTATACGTGAAACAATATTCGGCTATCCCATCGACGAACATGGGGACGAGCCTAACGATAAAGCTGAAGTAATGGTGGCAACAGAGGTAGTATCATACGACCCTGAACTTCTGAAGCCGACACAAGTACGGACGCTCACTAAGGCAAAACGAATCATAGCATATGCTTTGCGATTCATACGATCAACCGTGAGAGAAACCAACAAAAAGAGAGCAAGGAAGATTCAGATAGCAATCCCGGACGTACCCTCAGCCCCGAATCCTTCTTTTCTGAGTGGCCCAGAGATGGAACTGTCGGGCAAGGTCATTATAAAGGCTCATCAAGCTCTGCATGTCACGAGCAGCATCGTAAAAACCTTGAAAGGTCTCAACATACGCAGTGACCAAGAGGGGATATTGCGATGCTATGGACGCCTTGGCCGAGCACAGCTCAAATTCGCAGCGAAATATCCTGCTTTCGTCTTGCAGAAGACTATCTTGGCCAAAATCATTATTTGGGATGTTCATCAAGACGGGCATACGGGCATAAACCATACTGTGAGTCTCGTCAGACAACACTTTTGGATACCGCAATTACGGTCACAGGTGCAAAATTTGATCCGTAGGTGTGTAAAGTGTCAAAAATTGAACAATCTCTCTTACAAGTACCCACTCCAAGAAGATCTGCCAAAGGAACGGGTGGTAATATCACGACCATTTCAGCGCGTAGGTCTCGATTACTTCGGGCCTCTTTTGATAAGACGTGAAGATGGGAGCCAGGGGAAATGTTATGGTGCGATTATTACATGCACGGTAACAAGGCTTTTACATCTGGATGTGGTCTCCGACATGACGACCATAGCATTCTTACTCATGCTTAAACGATTCTTCGCTCGGAGAGGAGTGCCCCAAACAATCATTTGCGATAATGCTCCTACTTTTCTGCTAGAAGAGGAAATACTTACGGAAAGTCTCCAGGCGGCGCAATGCGATCCATCAATTAACAAGGAGCTCAGCAATAGAGGAATCCATTGGAGACATATTACCCCGTATGCGCCATGGCAAGGGGGTTTTTACGAAAGGATGATTAAATCGATCAAGCATTCACTATATAAAACTCTCGGCAGATCAATACTGTCATTTGAAGAGCTAACTACGACAATAATCGAGATCGAGTCTATTCTCAATACACGTCCTCTCACTTACGAAACTACAGATTTTGATAGAAGCCGAGTTATACGGCCGATAGACTTCTTACAAGAAGACATCTGCCTGACCCATCCAATACTACCAACAGTAAAAGAACAAGATACGGATTACTATCCTCCGGATAGAGCGCTGGCAATACAGACGAAGTCGCAGGCGACAGCGGCGTTGGAAACATTAAGCAGGATAACCGACAAGTTCTGGGACATCTGGCAGGCACAATATTTGACCAGTCTCCGAGAGAAACGTGTGCTAAAGATTGGACAAAAGAGGGGATGCACTTTATCGCCGCAAGAAGGTACTGCGGTACCGATAGTTGAAGCAACAGCTCCACGTCAGCCATGGAAAATGGGTATCATTCAGGAACTGGTGGCTAACACTCGAGAAGTAGTAAGGGAAGCAGTGGTACGATTGCCCTCACGGAGATTAGTTAGAAGACCGATCAACCTCCTAGTTCCACTTGAACTCGACGACGAAACTCACCAAGAACAGGAGACTAAGACCAAGATGGACAGAGCGAATACGAGCAGTGATAGCACTACAGATTCTGTGAGTGTAGATGAAGAAAGAGGCACGCCCCAAATTCGATATAATCTACGTCAAAGGAAACCCATCAATTACAAAGACGACAACAGCTCCCAATTCGGGAATTTCTTCTTACTGTCTATCGCATGGCCCAGTGTAGTTTTACTTCTACTGGGGTGCATGACAATCGCAGTCAGAGCTCAAGAAAGATCCTTTGGGTCGAGTCTCGACCGGACTTTCACGATTTTCAAAGGAGAGTGACACTGGAGTCAAAAGACAGGATACCTGAGGAGGTGTATGGTCACCAGTCCTATGCCAACTTCGACGCTCAGAACGCGGCTGGAAACGTCACCTTCCTCCCAGACGTAGTATTGTACAGTGTCCAATGGAAAGTCGCGCTAAATCAGGCGATTGCAACCAGTGAGACGACGTGCTGGACGGCACAATTTGGCAAAACTATGAAGTGCAGGCTTTGTATCATCAACGTTCTCAACCTTACTGTCTCAATACTTGGACTGATGATCGTTCCCGAAATAACATACCTAGTGTTGTCCACCTGGGGTTTGGGAAGGTTGTCACCTGGGTGCTGCTGACCGAAAAAAAACTGGTAGCAGCGTGTACAAAATCAGCAGTCTCTGTTTTTAACCTAGTCAAAAAATGTATTAATCAATAAACAACTGGGCTCAATAAATATCAATATATCAATAAATAAACACTTTTACGACAAAATCAACTGGGCTTACCTTTGACATTAGTCATACTTTCTTAGTCCGGGCTTGAATATTTCATTACAGGACCACTCACGATGTCAGAAGAAAAAGTAATCTCGAACGCTTCCGTTTTCTAACGGACCTCCGTGATAAAGCAATATCGGAAAACGAGCTCGAAAAGTAGATGGCGTCAATACTGAACGAGATTCACAGGCAAATCAAGATTTCCAAGACGCTGGATGGGTCCCTTACCCACCACCTCCTACAGCATACGTGCACGGACGAAACCGGAGGAGAACTCCTACTTATGGCGCATCGTCGGCTGTACACGACCATTGTGACGAAAGGAAAATTGCAAGAATTGGCTCAAAGGTTTATATCCCTCGATACAATGTACGTCATCCTCATGGATCATGGTCGCTTTGCGAGGGGACGACGTCAGCAGTGGGAGGAAGGATTCCGAACCACACACGATACGAGTGCCAAGGACATTGCAATATTGGTCGACACGCACATTTCGAAGTTGGAGGTAATAATAAACGATCTCGACCATGAGGTAAATCGGGCTACGGAGCTGCTAAGAAAGGAAAAAACGGTGCTCAGAGGACTGACCTTCAATAAATTCAACAACACGGAGGAAGTCAATGTATTATTGCAACGTATGGAGGACCACCTGGCGAAAATAGCTGCAAGAACGGAAGACAGCACCAATAATAATACCGTAGCCACCGAAGCTCCCCAATGCAAACGGGCACACACGACGGACCACAAGGCGGGACGTCAGCAGGAAGGCAAGGCTCTCTCAGACGACGATTATCTGGACAAACTCATTCGAGAGAGCGCCGGGGAAGATGATCGCCACGATCATCAAGTCAAGGCTAGCAAGCCCAAGGAACCGGATGCGAAAGAAGGGGCTTTTCTCAGAAGGGAGGAAGCACAGAAAAGGGAAAGGAATACCGGCTCACCGTGAGGAGTGAGGACAGAGAGTCGTGTCAGCGCAGACGGCATGCCCTGGAACAAGAATTGGACGAACTTCGACAAGGACTGCGGCTGTTGCCACAAAGGAGAACGGGTGACGGGGTAGACCTGGTTACTTTTTGCTCGTTTTGCGAAAGGATGGGATATCATTACTCAGATTCCTGTCCCCGATACACCGACGGAGAGCAGAGGTACAGATACATCAGGAGAGAAGGGCGATGCCCACACTGCTTGGAGAGATGTGAGGTTCCGGCGGGATGTTCAAGAAGAAACGTCGAGTGCTGGTACTGCACGGTGGTGAGTAGGACAGTGCTGAGTTTCCTCATACCAGACGATGGAGGACACCACCGCGCCCTCTGTCCCGTACCGGACTCCAGGGATCGCGTCCGAGAAGTCATTCGAGAAGTACGTTGCAAACTGGAGAGACTGGATCGTGAAGATCGGAGACTGTCCCTTTAACAAGCCCGGGAGTGTAGCTACTGCTACGTTCGATTCAGAGGTTTTTAATTGTTTTTTCACTAATTACGTATTATTATATATGTTACAGGTTACGAGATAGAGCGAAGGGTCAGTTCCAAGCAATTTAGTGTGTGGTCTAGATCATGATGCGCTGATCGCGCGGGGGGTCGATATTATCGAGCGACAACAAGGTGGCAGGGGGGCCATTCGATTCGATTCGGGAGGTCCGGAGCGCCTGCAAGGAATTTCGTCTGCAACGCCACCCTCTGGACAATATTGGATCTGGCTCCATTGGCTCTACTCGGTACACTACTTGGAGTTCCGAATTTGCTATTCATCTGATTTCTGTTGTTACTAATAAATTTTGTATTACTTGCTTCAGTACAGTCAAGTAAAGAAAACCGCGTGGCACTATCTAGGGCGAGCCGGAGCAAGTTCTACAATCCGTTACTGTATATCTAACAAATTTGAAGTAGCACCGTCCCGAAAAAAACGCATGTGTCGAAAATTGTGTCCCAGCCTTACGGAATATGTCTACCGTGACAAAAATAAAGGAATGAAGCTAAGTAATAAAGTAAATTGCTAGTGAAAATAAATGATTGTAGACCATGTGGAACAGATCGAAATCGCGCTAGTAGCAGAAAGAGCATAATCTCATGGACTATTACTAATGTGCGGTCCATGGGTGACTGTGACATTCTTCTCTGATCTGACCCAGCAACCTTCTTTCACACGCTTTTATCATTTCACAAGAGAAGCAAAAATTTTTCGAACTTCACTGCAGAACTGCAGAACTGCAATTTTATTGAATTAAAGGAGAGGGAACATTACTAGATACATACGATCCTTTTCCTGCTACACCTCGTGAGAAGAGGCTTTGTCATACAACATCCTTATCTCATTTTATCACACTGGTGTGGAAAATTTGAATTGAAGCAGTAGGGAAATAAACTTTACTCAGATCTAATGAGATGAATGTAAAGATGAGTATTATCAGTGAACAATGAGCGCTGCTCTTTACAAAGCCTACCAATCTATGTGTAGAACTTTTTTCGCATTACCTCTAGCCGTTTCCAGCGACTAGTACATGGGAAACAGGAGCCACCCCAAAATAGATTGCCTTTCTTAACAAATGCATCCATTTAATGTGGAGAAAGAGTGTGTCAGAGTTCTTCGAAGGCATGTCATCCTACGAGAGGATCAGTGCTACCTGTCAGCGGGGTTGAAAGGTGTGAAAAGGACTCAGGTTTCCACACTTCTCTTTTGGATAATGAGGAATGAAAACACCGAGGCTTCCTTTTTTCACTCTCCCCCAATTCTTTCCGTCTTATTCAAGAACCCCTGAACGACGCAGCAAATTTCTCTTTATTTATTCTTCGAGGGTGATTAACAATAAGCACCACCTTTTCGCTGAAATATATCCATGCCTCAGCAATCGTAGATTTCGTCTTCAGAAACAAAAGAACAAAAGAAAAACGAAAATGTGGACATCAAAAAATGACGTTGTATTTCCACAGCAATGAAGCTTGCGAGACTTATGAATCCGGTGATAGTAAGACATTTAAGAAAGCGGCCTCCTTTAAATGGACGTGTGTAGACCTTTTTTTTCTTGCACCCCTCACTTTCATTCTCAACAGCTATGTCAATCTTTCAGTTTTCAACCTTAACTATTTCTAGAATAAGCGGCAAAAGATCAGAAACAGTCAAAAAGGCATAAGAAAAGTGATTTTTCCCAGATTGTGATTGTGTGGTCGGCAGTGAGTGACAAGTGGGGAACGAGAAGGACCTGCAGCATTACATGAAGGGATGGGGCCAGGCAGCAATACCGAGAGCACTGCAAATTCGAGGTACAGACAGGACGGGGGAAAACATCAATCGCGCAGAAGGAAGGAATGTAAATGAACGAATATGGTGAAAGTACTTTAAAAAAGATTAGTATTTTCTCAGCTTATAATGCGTGTGTGATGAAATCTGCTGATGGAATGGATATAGTTGAAAGTCGGCCACGACAATGAACCAGAATTATCTTCGAGCAAGTATGAATAGTACGATCCGATCGAAGCTCATTTCACACCCCGTTTCGACTTATCTTAGCTTGGAACATGTGCAACATCCAGAGGTCATTACCTGCACCACGTTCAATGTTCCACAAAGCATTAACCCGCAATATGAATGCGGTCCGCTAATTGCACCATAATTTGTGCCTTCGGCTCTTAATGGCGGCTTAGGCCGGTTATAACGGGTTATTCATATGGGATACTATACGCAAGAAGTGCTGTGCATATACTACTCCGCTTGCCATGTGGCCATAGTCGTCATTGCATACTAGTCCGAACCCCACGACGGCAACAAATGCAAACGCAGAAGGATTCGGCGAGGAATAGAAATCCAGAAAATTCCAAAAGACTCATTAGGATTTCAGTACCAGAACAGTAAGAAGTTCGGTGTGACAACATTGCCTCTAAAATGCTTTACAACAATGCTGAAATATTTGAAAAGCAGCTGGAATTCCACACATTTTGTTGCCCTCATTCAAGTCTTTCTAGTACTTGCTTACATCGAGAGTCGTAGAGAACTCTCTTTAATATGCGGTATGATACTAGAGATGTTCATCCTGCTTGTATAGCCTTCAGGGAGAAGTTAAGGGGTTTTCGCTTTCTAGGCATTTTCTAGAATGCTCTTAATTGCTCTCCAAGCTGCTGAGATCGTTCTGTTAAATCTATGGAGCCGATTCCTTCATGACATTGATTTTCACGCCAGGTGTTCGGAGCATACGCAACCGAAGATTTTGCAGCGGTGATCAATCCTCATCAGCATCTAAGTTTCTCATCTGACTGGAATCAGTTAGCATTGACTATGCTTGCGCCACATTTTTGTGAACCGACGTATTCAGGAAGCATGGGTTGGAAAGTCCTCAAGGCGGGCCGTAGTTGGTCGGGAAATGATGAACGATTAACCCGTTTCCATTTTGGAGACGATCAGGTGGTTTTAGAAAAAAGCTTGCTTTTAATGATTATCCTACTTTGCATTACATATGTATCTAATGCATGTGGTAGTACTATGATATCGACTGAATGCATTTTTTTGGAGATTAGCCGTACTTCCCAAAAAATTTTCTCAGTGGAATAGTGTCCTGTGGTGTTGTCGCCGACGATTGCAGTTTCATATCTTCCCTTCCATCTGAAAAGGGCAGCAACGGCCATTGCCTCAGGTAGGGTTAAGCTTTATCTCTAATAGTTGTCTGGGAGTTTTTCATGACATGAACATGAGTCAATGAATGACAAACAGGGTTGGGAAGGAAAGTACACCTGTACCACCTCAACGAGGGACCGTATTGTGACACAGTAGAAGAATCGTACCACGTGGTTGTTTTTTCGAAATTCCTGCATCGACATACAAAGAAGCCGTGCTTCACGCAACAGCCGTGAAAGTCTATACTACAGGTAAGACCTCTGGCATCGTACGTCAGGAAACGTGTTGCAATCCCTAAAACTTTTGTCTTAATTCATTTCTACTTACTTTATGTCGTAAGATGGAAGGTTTTTTGCCGCCAGAGTAGCCTGGTTGCTGAATTAAAAACCGAAAATACGCATAAATTGCACTTTCGCTCAGCGCTTTTGCAAATTTCGCACTTTTGCAAACTTACAGCACGGCAGTACTGTGTCAGTGACTAGCATTTGTGAGAGGAAACGATTTCTACACTTTATTCCACAGCGCACTACGCCTGGGCTCTTGTGTGGGAAAACCACTCCACGATATCTGGAACCTCTCGAACATACATATAACCACTGAGCTTTCAAATTACGTGCTGAAAAGCTCGGTCACGGGAGTCTCCTTGGGGCCTAGGAATCTGTGAGAACCCTGGAGCGTCCGTACAGCTCAGAAATTATCGTCTTGCAGAACTCCAGTCGGCCGATTTTGAATAGGAACAACAGGAATAATTATTTGATAGCCCCCTCATGTTTGAGTGTTTTAATTTTTCGCTATTTCCTGAACATATACTGAATTTCCCAAAGCTTCAAAAAGATACTACACACACAAAAGATCCGTGTAACAGATCGCACCCATAAACCTCTGGCTTTCTACCACTTTTACTCCGCCTTTCTGATGTAAGCTACCAAACTGCAGCTTCTGCTGTCCCAGGTGCATAGGAGATGGTTTAGTGTATTTCCCATACATTAGCAAGTCAGTTGCTGCAAGCACAGAACAGAATAGGATGACCCGTTCAAAACGAATCTAAACGGATAGAGCTGCCAGTTGTTAGAACGTTGTCGCATCGCAACTGTTAGGCACGCTACGCTCCTGTCTGCCCTGCGACATCGTTCAGACCTTGGAAAAATAACACGCAGTCATCCTTACTATTACTACATTACTATTACTATTCTCAATGTAATAGAATAAGACCAACAAGCACGAGTGGTACAGATTACAAACATCAATGAGCTGTTAATACAACATCTGATGTAGATACAGTCGCTACTAAATTTTTGAGCAGTCTTATACATTCCAAAGTCACAAACTGGTCATTTTTTACATTGAGAACCTTATCTCCCTGCACGTTCAACAACTGCTCTGAAATTGTTTTTCAAGTGATGTGACCAGACGCAGGCAAGGTGCTATGAATAGTGCAAAAAACGCGTCAATCTTCTTGATGACTTTTCATGAATCTTCAGGGTGTTTGTGTATCACTAGCTGATTCGCATTCTTTTGCATACGCTAGTCAAAATCCAAGGCTTATTACTAGGATTTCACTCTGCATGAAGAGATTATACTTTTGCGGAAGTACGTTCCCTTGCTAAGAGACCACACACTGTACAAAACCTTGATCGCCTATTGGTCTTGAATATTTCTGATGCCGACTCTATTGATCAAGGAGCAATAATATTAGAATCTTTGATAGTCCTTTATGTTCTGAAACTCCAGAAAGTGTATTACAGGGAGGCCCTCAAGCTGTGGTAGTACCATAGCCGAAGAGCGTGAGTGCTAGTCACAGACATAAAGTGAAAGGCAGACATAAAGCGTGCTTGTAATGGGTCGCAACTGAGCCAAAGTTTGAGATACGCACCTGAGATAAGGTCCATTTCTTTTTTTTCTTTTCCAAATGCTCTATCCTAAACCACAAAGATGAAACAAAGGGCCTCGATTTGCAGAGGAATCTCTTGCTGTAGCCACCATTGTTATGCTCCACCTCAATGGCAGGGCATTCATAGGCCACTCTAGCAGCTTTCACCCCCCTTAGTTGTACTGTTATTATCCTAGACCCGTGTACTCCGAGTTAGCATCTATCAAACGGGAGCGATGTGCCAACTCGCATTTTTCTTCATTTTCGTTTCTGAGAAGTGCTCGCCCTCTTTTTCAAGTATGCGCAAGTACCAGCTTTTTTCTAGTATTATACAAGAAGCTAAAAGTTTTAGGACGTAAGCCAAGACACTCAGAGTGGGTTGGTCACCGGCGACGCCCCTTGCTTCGAGTTGGTTCACAATGAAAGCAGCTAGGCATTCTTCGCATTCGGCACTATTCTCGTAGCGGGTGACCCAGCTCGGATGCTCTGTCCTACATCTGAAATTTCAACCTGAAACTTTGAAGAGGAGAGAGCTATGAGCGTTGTAAGGCCTTTCGTTGTTGCTTACTCTTCAAACTAATTAACCTGCAACCAACCATTTGTTTGAAGACAATGGTAGAAATGACGTGGGTAATGAGAACATCTTAAATATGTCGCCGAAATGAAAGCCAGGGTCTAATGAGAGAGCTCCCGGTGAGAAGAGGTCCCGTGTATTTGACAACTGCCACCTTTTCTCAACTTGATCCACTTCTTTTTGGAAGCAACTATGAGAACGAGTCCTACCTGTAGATTTCTAGCGTTTCATTCAGCTTCTTCTTCCTCACTATCACAATGAACATTCCCATATTCGCCCGATCTACTCCTTCGCGTATAGGTTGGGTATTGTATAAAAACACGGTCAGAGGTGTAGGTTGGAACACACGGTCAGTAGGCCATCCAGGTCACGTGGTGACCATGCACATCTCTAAACTTGTTCTCTATGACAGTTTCTCTGAAGATATTTTGAAAAGCGAGTAGAGCATTGTGCAAGGAGTATAGAATTCAGGAACGAGTTGTATAAAAAATTTATGTCACAGGGCAAGGGCCACAGACTGTGTCACAGGGTCACAAGCCTAGATCGAAATCCGTGTGTCCCAATCTACACCTCTGACTGTATGTTCCCTTTTACCTCTCCTTTAAATAATGTGAAGGACACACGACAATATCTCCATTGAATAGCGAATGCTGTACAATACCGCACCACGTCCGACCCTCAATAAAGCATTCAAAAGGCAGCTCAATTTTCAGCTAACTTACAGTGTCAAAAAGGTGACCCATGATTTGGATACCAAGCCACGCATCACGCGATGAGATCGCTACTGGTGTATCAACCGACGTGGCGTTGCTACACTAGTGGTGGTTTCGAAGGCTTTTGTCATGTAAAAGTGCAGTGCGAGTCGATCCTTTAAAGCGATTTTTTATGCATATTCAAGGGCTCAGTGAATCATTGATCACTTTGAGTTCGTTCGAATAGACTTTGCCTTTTCATGACTCATTGCTCACTTTTCAATCCGATCTTGAGCAGTTCCAGTTAATCTTTTGTGATTCACTCGCAATACGTTCGCAGGAATATGTTAGTACGATGATAACCTGAAGTACCTCGGATTCTCTCATACAAGTGTCACTTTGCATGCATCCATACACACTCAAACAATTCTATAATACATGATTTAATTCCTTAAACAGGTATCTCAGAGTGTCATGAAGAAAACTCGCTGGGGTGCGACACTCCCTTCCATGAAAACCAACAGAGGCACTTAAATACTATGTAATGGTTTGCCCGTACTACTCTATCCCCGAAAGTCTAGTACGAGTCGATTCCATCAAACAAGTTTAGCTATCGACAGTAATGCGCAAATAACAGTGGAATTCTGTAATATTGAAATAGCCGATCTGACAACCAGTACCAAACAATTTCATAACGAATATCCCTCACTGTGATGAGAACAGTACTCAGCGCCAGCTCAACTGCAATTTCTGCAAACAACTATCACTATTCGGGATTTCACTTAGTTTAACGGTCGAAACATTCCGTTGCCACTGATATCGGAGTACTAGCCATGTTCACTTGCTAAGAAATTGCGCTTAAGCCTCCAGATAATTTAGCAATCGATAACCTTTACTAGTACTGATATCGGATCAGGAACGAAATCCGATGAACCTACTGGTCCTTTAATAGTTGGGCTGTGGTGGTCACTATCTGGGAGTATGGATAGTACAACGTTTGACTACCTGGCATTCGAACCATCGATTGGAGCAATGTCCACTCAATTAGCATCTGATTCTAATTGAAAGTAAACCCATTTTGCCAGTTAACATTTTCCATTGTGCAATTATCATTTTTCTCAAAATGCACCGATAATTGAAGTTTCAGATAGTCTAGCAGTCCATATACCTTCTTGCTAGTATCGCACTGGAAAATGGTTCATTTGCTTCAGGTCATTAGAAATCTAGATCACATCTTGATGACTCATGTAATAGCAAAATCGTCCATTACTTGCACAGCTAGACAGTTTGGTGTTCGGTCACTGTCAAGAATTGAAATCAGAATAAAAATCAAATGCGCTGACCTAGTGCCACTGCACATCAGACACGTTTACCATAGCGGTCGAATAGCAGCAGGTAAAAGTGCATTGGATTGCACCCCATCCACTTGCCGTGGTTCTTACCAGCCTTTATAAGTTTCGGTAGTCACCATTAAAGTTCTCGTACCACCCCTGTAGCACCTATGACTGTAAACGCTCCACTGTCAGGCGGAAAAATGAAAGGATTTGGGAGAGCAAACTTCCCCACTCCAGTCTTTGATACTGAGCGGTGGACGTGTTCACCACAAAAGCTGACGTCAAGCACCACGTCATTCCGATCGATACGGGTCTAATACGATACGATAAGTATTACTCGAGTATCACATTCAACAAAGTCGACCCTAAGAGGCGAGCTGCCATAAGAAAGACGGCTTGCCCCGATGAGCCCGCCTCCTCCACAGCTCAAGGACGCTCCTTCCGCGGGGGATATCGCCATACATAGGCCTTTCAGACCCGTAATTTTTTAGTAGATGACTGCTTTCGGGATTCTTAATCACCCATATTACCCCTATCACTGTCTTTAAAGGCAGTATCAGTGAAAAGTCGGACGAAAAGTAAAAGAAGTAGTGAATGTGAAAGTCGAGATGCCTGGTAACAGGACAGTAAAGAAACAACGGATGGAATTGGCCAAAAACCCGAGAAATAGGACCCCCCTTCCGCTGTTGATTCTCGACGCGGACGACCTGTCCATCAAGAGGGGAGTAGTCTGATCTGGTTTTCCACTGGCATGTTGTCAAGTAAACACAAGGGAATGTTTGGAAATACGACAACATCTATTTTTTAGATGAGCTTCAAGCTAAAACTGGGAAAGCGCGCCGCAAAACCTTCGATCCTGCCGCATCTCCTTGGCCGCTCCCACCCCAGTCAATCGGGAATTATGTCATCGGGAGGCGGGATCGACAAATCAAAGGGGCGGGACAGATAGGCGATTGCGGCTTTTTGCGGCGTTTCTACAGCTCGGAGGGGCGCTTTCTCACCGGGCTTTCGCCACAGTAAGCCTTCCTAGGCCCAGGACTATCATGTGAGTGACCTCCTGGTGGGATTTCTCCATTACCACATTACCCCTAATGCTGTCTATAAGTTAGATCATCGATCATCAAGATCATCCGTCGTTAATGCCCTCGTCGTGCCTTGCTTGAGACCTGTGGGTGTCAACGGTCTAAGCTCAACTCAAAAAGCGAAACGTATTCAGCGACATTTGCCTTACGACGCTTCTTATCAAATGTTGTCAATGTGATCAATTTGGATCACACTCCATTAGTGTTCCCATATCGAGCCACAAGACACCTATGAACGTCAGCGCTCCACGATCGACGCGAAAAGTGAAATGAATTTGGGACTCCTGCCTTCGGATTCTCCTTATCTAATTTTATCAGCTATTATCAAGTTGAGTCACCTACCATTAGCGTTCCAGTGCCACCCCTCACCTGCCCTCCCCCACATCAATATCACCCTGCAATAATCAAGGTTCCATCATTGATGCGACGTGAGATGTGAATTTCGTTACAAACAGACGGTCACTCATAAATACTCATAGACATACTCAGCGGATTATATAATATATAGAAGGCACTTTTTGAATACATTGAAACCTATCACACGCGAACATGTTATTATTCATTCGTCACCAACCGAGACATCTTTGGCGATGTAGAAAACTATGGAAGAAGATGGCCATTAATAGTTTTCCGTAACCTCCAAACTCGAAAAAAAAAGTACTACTGTCGATTAAGCGCGCGGCACTAGAAACATATTTGAAGCATTTAAGTAAACTGATGTTACAGCGAAAAGAGAACACATAGGATAGATTAAAATAAACCAAGTGGTATGCACACATCGTGTACAACACACGTACTATTTGAAACAAGTATTGCCTATAGCCGACTACCCCCACCTGAGATAAAATTCACCTTCCCCGGGCCACTCGTTTCAAAGTAGCAACCTAGAACCTGGGAGACTTCGCTTACAACTTACTGAGATTTCAGGCTGTATGCTTGCAGGAGACTGACAGACCGCAGTTCCACTGGAACCCGATAGACAGCGGATCTCTCGATAAAGGAGATCACCGCTAAATAGGCCTCGCACATGTGGATGAGCACTCGAGATGGCATTTGAGGAGGCCTTGCCTGCAGTCCTCTTAATCTCCCAACTCATTCTGACAGCATCACCGACCAAGCCACCACCATTACTTAATCAGAAGAGTACAGCTGTAAGTTTGTGCGTTCAGTGAAACAGACACTTTCAATCGAAATAATCTTCATAATGCCATTTTATGCAACAATACAAGAAATCAGCTGAACAGCAACATAGATGGAAGCTCACATTATGTTGTTTAATGCCTAGCAGAAATCATTAGATGATTTAAAACAAGTGCGTATGTATGTGTGGCAGAGTTAAATAAGAGAGGCTGCGCGCGGAAAGACGGCTAGTCCAGCAACGGGACTAAACTGGGCCCCGGGGGCTTACCTACAACAGCAGCTAGCCTAATAATGATGGAAAAGGAAGGCGAGGTGTTGCTTTCTCAAAGAGGAACGTGCAAAACAAAGAAAGGTGGCGGTGATTTGAAGTATAAACATGAGCCTAACAGGATGGGCTGGTTCAACCTACTACATAAAACCCCCTCAGCCTTAAGGCAGTGCTTTTGGGATCGACCATCGCCACTCCTTTCCCTCCCAACGTCAGTGAAAAACTAGCTAGTAAAACACTGGTGAGTTCAATAAAAAATCGATTCATACAGAAAAAGGTGATTGAGAGAGACGATTAAAGGCATGTCGATAATCGAGACACAATGACTTGATCAGCAGCATATGTGTATATGTGAGTACGTTAGTCGAATATAACTGAGAATTATATGGAAATATAAGGAAATAGAATAACAACAACTATATGCGAGGGGTCATGTAAATGGATCTGTCAGTCGGCCGATCGGGATGGAGATCAAACAAGAACAAAACGTCCCATGCAAGAAAGACGACGACGGCGACGGTGAAGATCTCGACAAGAACTCCCTACCCGAGCACATTGCAACGCACAGATGCGAACACACCAAGCAATCGCACGAAAGGAATGTGTGTTTCCGAACACGGGCCAAAACAGCCACGTGTACGAAACGACGACATCTGCGATGCCAATGAGCATCGCAATCACCGGAACACTGATGAATGGTGGAGATGACGGACGT
The DNA here is from genome assembly GCA_963978905.1 of Trichostrongylus colubriformis. Classification (NCBI taxonomy): domain Eukaryota; kingdom Metazoa; phylum Nematoda; class Chromadorea; order Rhabditida; family Trichostrongylidae; genus Trichostrongylus; species Trichostrongylus colubriformis. The sequence continues at coordinate 34,103,785 of OZ022256.1, read as the reverse complement.
GAAGACGTCGCTCAGACGAAAGTCGATGTGCTACCCTTCTCCGTTCTCTCCGGCGGCATCAGCGTCTTCGCCGGAACGTATTGACCTGGAAAGATGGCATTAATTCGGTCACCCGGTGATGCCCTATACAGCTTCCAGAAAAAACTTTTGTTACCTATGGCACAACAACATTTTCGCTTAGAAATAAGTTAGCTAAAATTTCTAAAGCAATCAGCATGAACAGTGAGGCGTCATCGAGCAAAGGTCGAGAAATATTTAGTTTTCTGGCACTGAGATGCAATATTTTAGGAATTTCCAAGTCTATCAAGCGATAAACTTCAAAGGTATCGGTTCCATCGTCTGGAGCACTACGACGATTTCTCACAGGAATTGATTATGTACCTAACCTAATACCTCACTTTGAAAAAAGTGTCTTGATCGAATTAAATATAGAAATAAGAGGCAAGAACAGAAACAAATGAGAGGAAGTAGAAATGTAGTTATTACCAATAAAGCTGCCATCTTCTGTGAAACGACCGGGATCGGTGTCACCGTACTCAGCCATGCTGTCAGTCTCAGACTCCGCTTTACTCCCAGTCAATGATCGCTTCTCATCATCATCACTGAACAATAAGAGGTTATCACCAAGAAAAACCATTTTTTATCCTCTATGCGAGACTCTAAAGCAACATGAAAGCCTGTGTTGCAATACGCACACGCGAGAGCATGACAACAGTCCAAGGGGACGAAAAATGACGAATTCAAACAAAGAAGAAGCACTTTAATCCTTGAAAGAAAAAAGCAAGAAAGATATAAAAGAAGGGGAGTGAGAGCTTAGAGAATAGACCACAAACGTACTTTTTGTACTCGCCAAAGTGTTGCTTTGCAAGAATCGGTTCACGGCCTTGTTCGCGTTCCTTTTGAGAGACCGGGTAATTCTGTCCACGATGTCGCAGCGCAACACAGATCATACACAGGATGCACAGCAATAACAACAAAATCAGCAGGATCAACAGCACCCACCATAATCGGGCTGTTTTCGGTGCTGTAAAAAGGCTCATACACGAAGATGAACAGCTAATTCACCACAAACAAAATTGCCAAATACTTACACCGTCCCGTGGTTGTTATATAACTTGAAGGGGAATATGTCTCCCTTTCCGTGCCACCCGGGTCCTTCTGAAGAGCAGCAACTCGAACTTCGTACCTTGTTCCAGGACTCAGATCACCAACATGAACGGTCAAATCATCTCCTATAATAAATCCATTCAAAAGCATGGGAGCAAAGCTCCCATAATGCCACTGCGGATGAGGGTTGCCAAGCAACAAGCGGCTATACAAGGGTCAACATGAAGCAATGAAAAGTAATAAACGACCAACCTTCTTGGGGAACCTGCTTCCATTCATCCGTGTCAGCTTCACGATACTGTACAAAAAATGTATTCCCAACTGGACGGCGTTCCTGAGATCACACATTATTATGTAAAAGACCAGCATATAATAACAAAATGATAAAGGACAGAAGGGAATGTAAGAACCCCTGAATAGCTCACTTCGTCGTCAAACTTCGAAGGCGTGAAAGTGACATTGAAATAGTTGTCGCCGATTTCATTCTCAACGAAGGATGGCGTGCTCGGATCCACTGAAATGAAATCGAACATCTGGTGGGACGAAGAAAGTAAATAAACTGATCTTTCTCGAAATTTTATAGCTTTTCACCCGAACATTCACACCCGTACACAGTTTCTCATCATTGTATACATCTTCATAGTTATTATAAACAATTCTGGGTAGTAAACATATCTGGCACTACTGTGAGGAAGGCGGTCTATCATCTGCGCTCGTTAAGTGCAAATCATCTCAATCTGTCTTTTGCAGAATGGGACTACAATGCCATTCAGCAAAGGAACATACTCCCCGGAACGAGCGAAAGAGAATTCTTCGACGGAAAAATATCATACAGACACAAATGCCAGGTGCTCCACTGAATCCCTTGTTTTGGATAGGCGATTGCTCTACCTATCATAATCCGCCATGAGGTGCGACCACTGAATGGTGTATGAGTATATAATTACTACAATTCAAGCGTGCGATGGTGTGTGAATAATCGAATTCGGAAATGAGTATTACAGACGACGGGGAAGGTACGAAAGGGAATGCTGAGCAGAGGGTATAAGAAAAGCTAAATCGAGCGCGGGGCTCATTTGTCTGTTTGGAGCCGGCCGCTGCAGCTCCATAAATGCAATTCTCCTCAATTTGAGAGGACAAGGGCGCTGATAAATTTCTGATGAGGCCAGGTGCACTAGACAGGAATGACGCCGTAGTTGCCCTAGGAAAAATGAAAAATCCCTCGGTTAATGATCTTAGTCGTGTCATCTCTCCACCACTCAAGTCTATGCAGTCTTGGAAAAAAAGTAAGGCTCACACTGACTGCCACAGAATGGCACGAACAGGAGAAAAAAAGCTGCACGGCTAATAGACAACATCATAGTCGATAGGACAAGAGCCTGATCGTCAACAGGACCACGGCTGAAACTGCTGGAAGTGAGAATTCCAGCGGACAGAATCCGCTCGGGCTCGATAGTGTGGTGCGGAAACGGGTATATTATGAACACGCAGCTGAGCCCCGCCAGCCGCACGGGCCCGCCCCTCCCAAACGGGACATGGAAACAGCAGCATCAGTTTTATAGCAGCAGTACTGAACAGTGAAAGTGGTTACAGTCAATAACGAAAGTGCGCAAATGTATTTCATTACTTGTGCTGGGTCAATAAGGTTGTCAAGGAGCTCTTTGATAGCATCTTTATGTTGACCACACCGTCTTTTAAGCTTCAGTTCATCGTAGAAATGGAAAATAGGCACATACTACTCAGACCTTTCCTTACTGATTTCTTTCGAATAACAGGAAAAAATTAGATTTAGCCGAGGTTTCATACGGAAAGTCGTTTAGCAGAGAGTATTTGATATAGCTCAAATCATAATCGGAAGTTTGTTAACGGCTGACCGAAATTTCGAGTGAGGCTAGTATACCTCCATAGTCACAAACGGTCATAACTCATCAGTCCCGCAACAGAGCACAGATGAAAGGGCTGGCCCCTTGCTATCTCGACCTTGCCATCCCGCCATAAACAAGAGACTCTTCTATATAATTGTCCCCTCCGCGACCTGTCACCTACAAATCCACAGTGAGAGCGATGAAAAGTGAAACGCTGGCGAACATCCGACAATCCTTTGCAGGCAAAGTGTTGCTGTTTGCTCGCTACCACGCTAATCAACGATTTTGCATATTCCCCGTGATGCAGATCTAGTACACGATGACACATATAGTTGTAGGGCGTATTTGATTACGGCTATGGCATGAACCGACCAGCAGAATACGAGGACGTCATATATGGTATACATAACTCAAATGGTTTTCGCTTCTGCTGCCATAACAGTACCAGTTGCATTACGCATTAGTAGCTCGATTTCGAATAAAAAAAATATTGCAGTCTCACGGCACGATACAAACAATCCTCATTAGAAAAACCAGATGGCTTCACCGATGGATTTCACGACGAAGCAATGTTTCTTTGTACTTAGAACCAAACTGTACACGAAATTCACAAAAATCAACTACGGCGAGTAGAGATTTTACTCTGACGCTTTTCTAGCCGATATGAGCCCAGTGATCCAATGGTCATTCTGTTGTCAATGAGAAAAAACCATTTGATGAATGTCGATGGAAAATTCCGCGCTTCTGAACGAATGCACACATCCTGCTGCCATCACATTTTTCCCACAATGGCAAACAGCGGAATTTCAAAACATTACACATGAAACAAGGGAAAGAAGAAAAGCTGCGCTTGCGGTCAGTAGAACGCTAACACTGCTGGCTTCCAAGTCACGTTTCAATGCTTTCCATTTGATCAAAAGGCACACTTCCATTGCCTTTCATCTCTTCGTATTGTAACGTCGCCCATATCTTCTGATCAATCGGCGTGAACTTGCGCCGTTTCACCCCTCTCACAATGGCCCATTTGGAAAATAGACACCACAATACGAATCAAAAATGGAACTCGTTCTAGTTCATGTTGCTGCGACTTCTTAAAGTAAGTGGGACAGGATGAAAGCAAATATAACAAGTTCATGACACATAAAATGGCTGTCCATTTGTTCACGATAGGCAAATATTAATGTCCCACTCACTTCTTCAGTCATATAAGACAGTTCGCCTTCGCATATTTCAGTTGCAAAATTCGACTTCGTTATGGAGAGGGAGGGAGGGAGGGAGGCATTTTAATGATGTTGAGTAGTAAATGCCTTTGCATGACCCACGTCAATAACGCACCTTAGATACTATGCATACATTATATACACAGCTATGTAAAGCTATGCTATAGTATCTTTCAGTAATAACGTAAAGGCATACTGTTGCTAACATATGACACATGCCCCTCAACGCAGCATCAAAATTCTTGTAATGTTGTTAATCTTCTTCAAAGTGTTCCAAAACTGGTCGACTTCATGTACGATCAATATAACTTTGAATAACCTAATAATTTTAAGAGAGCAATTTTCTCCTAGTGACAGCACATCAAACCACTCACATTCGGCGGCGACGATCTCAGGAAGAGTGGAGGCATCGCTACTGTTAGGGTCGCCTTCTCCAGCACTGGTCTGGGCACGGACAATGAACCGGTAAGGTGTGTCGAACTCCAAGTTCGATAGCCGAACCTGAACAGTAGAAATTGCACTGTATGTTCGTTTTCAGCATCATAAAAGACATCGATGAATGCTTCATTCGTTCGAAATGAGCTGCACCTGCGTTCGATCGGCGGGCACCTCCTGTTTGGGACAGTCCCTTTCAACAACTCGACCGTTCTCAGTGCGACAGTATTCAATCTGGAAGGAACAATGAAGAGCAGGAACTGATGGTAAACAATCCATAAATTCACATCTTTTTCAAACTTACCACGTATTTGAGAAGTTTTCCATTCGGTCGTCGCGGCCTTCTCCAAATCAGATGTACGACCGCTTTCTCTTCCGCATCCCTCGAATTCATCGGATGAGCGCGAAGACTACGAACGGGACCGGGCACTGAACGACAAGGACTTCAAGGGATTTTGTGCACTTCCAAAATAACTGTGTAAAACAGGATGAGGGGTGCTAAGCGAAATCAGGTTAGTTGCCGGAATGAGAACAGAGAACAACCACTGGCAGCCGTCGCTCTCGAGAGGCCTGATGAGCAGGCACTTTTTGCTTCAACTAATCTATTTCTACGATGCATTGCCAGCCTCTATGGGCCGGTAAGACGTCTCTTAAGACTCCTCTGATTCCATTTGCCGAGGGGGTTTCCTAACAGATCACGGGTGCTCTCCTCAAGAAGGAGGATACATGCTAGTGGCTGATTTTCCAAGCAGTAGAAAGCCGTCTTTCGCAGTCAGAGCGTTTCCTCGAAGTCCATGACTTTGAGAACCATTTCATTTTTCTATTCGGTGCTACTGCAATGGGAGGGGTGGGGCATCCCCCTAGTTTGCCTAAATGTAAGAGGTGGGTTGAACCCACAAAAGCTCAGGAAATAATGTACAATTGAGCGTGCAGGCTGACTCATAGATCTTTGAGAGGTGATTGAATGTGTAGCTTTTTATGAGATGCCCGCCTTCTCATTGCGTTAACATCTTGTTCTCAGTTGAATTACTTTCTCTCTCGCGAAATCCACCAATGGTCAAGGAACTAGCCTGTTTCGACCTTCCTGTCTCAAAGTCACCTCACTCGCCTTAATCACAACTACAGTGATTAGACTCAAATGAAAAGATGATGCATTTGAATAAATCAGTCCCTCAAATATGCGCCATTCCACCTCCGTGATGATATATGATTGCGATCAAGCCTCCAGGATGAATAGCGGTTGTTAACCGATACATTTTAATCCCTCCAACCACTCTGTAGCCAGATGTGATTGGAAGCTCGTTTGCTTTGAGCAAGAGTCACTCGCGACAGAATTTTCAAGCGGTGATTACGGTGCTACTTTTCCCGAAAATGATTTCCGAAATATTAGATTCGCAGAGAAGAAAAGCAGAAATCGAACTAACCGCCTTCAGCAGTGCGGAACTGAATTATTTCACTCGGTTCTCCTTCATGAGCGCCATTGATCACCTGAACAGCTCAATTTATGTTTGAGTGGCAAATGAGAAAATGAATGTTAGAGTGCAAAATGTCACCTGAATGGTTGCATAGTTCATGGTGTCCGGCTGTAAATCCGTCACTGTTCCTGAGGTTGCTTTCGGTCCAAAAACAACCGTGCGTCTCTTACTCTCAACGTTCCGCTTTGCCACAGACTATAATAAAGCAGGTGATATGACCGGCAACACGCTAGCTGGGATGAGTTTATCTCATGAGTCGGAAAACCCGTATGGGGTAGGATTCAAACCTAGTGCCGAACTTGGTTTTATGGAAATATGCTCCATGATACCATACCATATCAAAAAGATTACATGGCATACCTTGGTCGATCGCTTGTAACGGAACCGCGTGTCGACTTCGTTATCTTCCTCGCCCTCCACTTCGTCATGCCAATAAGTAATCTAAACGGCAGTATATCAGCATGACACCCAGATCCAGCTGGACTTTTAGCGTTCCTTTCAAACCTTATATCCTGTGAAGTTTCCGTTGGCCGTTCGAGGATCGACCGGATCCCAAGCGAATGTGGCAGTAGTACCATCCTGAAAAGGCGTGCGCTTAATGATGGTAATTACTAAAAAGAAAAACTATCGCTGCTTGATGAGTTTCCAGAGGTACGGTATTGACGTAATACTTTATTATGGTTCTAAAAAGTACCTTGCTAACAACGCGGAATCCTGTGGGGATGCTGCTTGGCACTCCTTCGCCCGTGTGCCCTTGCACAGTTTCGGGCACCACGTTAGCTGTGCCTTCGTCGTTTACCGCTTGAACCTACGACACAAAAATGATGGTACAGGATTTTATAACGTAGCCAAAACACTATGGGAGATTCAATGCTGATACCTGAACTTCGTAGGGTTGGAAAGGTTTCACGTCTTTATCGTCGTCAAGAGTGATCGTGTAGCGGTCGGCGAATGGATCGTTTACTTGTACTTCTTTCCACTGACCATCGCCAGCTGGACGGTATCTGGAAGTGTTATTGAAGCGACACGCTGGACATCGTTTTATATCGAAAACTGGTTACAAATTGCACATTCATAGAGCTATAAAGAGCACAGAAAAGCTCGTTTCCACTGCAAGGCCGAGGTGTGCAAACAACAGAATGCCGGGGCCTATGCTAAGAAAAAGCCGCAGTTAAGCGGTTGGGTAGCTCTCCATCAATCGGTCCATGGCTCTTGTTGGGCATGACTAAACGAATTAGCACCCATTCGGCACCCTCTTACACTAATACATACTGTCATCGAACCGACATCCATTCCTTCGTTGCTCAAAAGCCCAGTGACCATAAAGCAGACTCTTTCTGGCAAAAGAAGGAAGGGGTTTGTACTCCTCCTGGCAGACTCAGGAGATGAATTAGTGACATGGGAAAATGGCAACATTAAAAAATTAGGATCAAAGTGGAAAAGAAGGTTAAATTCGCATGGTGTCAACCCAGACACGGAAAGTCACATATTATTTTAGAAAAAACTAAAGAGAACAACCAACTTTATCTTATAGTGGAAGTTCTTTCCATTCCACTCTTCCCGAGACATAGGGCGCCAATGGACAACAATGTTCTCCGGACTGGCACCTTTGGCCCATACTCCAGATGGATTTCTATCAGGTTGCTTTGGTGGTGTGATGCACACGTCCTTCACTCGCGTCGGGGAACTATCGCCGACACCGTTACGAGCCAACACTCGGAACACGTACTGAAATGTATACAGGATGGCTAGGAGATATCTCTAAAGCTGAGTTTTGAAACAGACGGAAACGCACATGACCGAAAGGCTGAAGGGCTACGGTGGCTTTACCGCTGACCATTCGTTGATCGCCCTCAATACGGTCATTCGGATGCGCCTGGACGGGAACTGGATGAGTTCGCCATTGCGTGCCTTCCGTTTCACTGTCCATCTGGTACTGGACCCTAGAAAATTCTAACAGTTAATTCAACCTTGAGCCATATGCAGGATTCGTCGCATTTCACATGAGTTGTAATGAAACTGAATTGCTTGAAAAACCTTCCGAATATGTTCCAATTTTTCACATAAACTCTCTTCTACCAGTAGTTTCCGGGGCGAGGTAATCTTGAGTAATCTTAATAACCGCCAGCCGAGCTGTATCCTATGAAGCAAGAAATGCAATGTGCACTCCCAGACTGCTCCGTCCCTCACTACAGTTCACCTACGGAATGAATGCAACTTTCAGATATTAGGATGTGTGGGACCTACAAACCAGGGCAAGATCCCATGAGCAAGGTAATGTTATGTGGGCTTCAATTTAACGGCGGCATCCAGAGGGCAAAAGTGGGCGCGGTAGACTATCTTTGAGGGAGGACTATTCTTGCAAATAAACAAATAAAAACATTACATAGAAAAGAAGATACTGGACGAAATCAGAAGAGGTCTTGATTGACACAATAGGGTTCTTTCAATTTTTCTACTAATCAGATTATCATTCCACTAATCAGTTTTCTGATGAAAATCCTCAAAATTTTCAGACCTACCAGAACTCCTTAACAGGCGACACTGTATTGGCGGGTTCCATATGTTCAAAACTGATTTCAGCTGATTGTGAGTCCGCATCGCATTTGCTTACGAAAGCAGCATGTACAGGCATTGGCACATCTGCAATAGATTTGATTAAGTCATTGGGAATTCAGATACCCCCAGAACTGATAGCTGTCATTTTTCACTGTTAGATTTTTGATTTCTCTCTATGCTTCGCGGGGGAGAGAGGCATGACAGCCATCTCAAGTTTCACGCAAAGATTAGAAGGCGACCAACAACTGACACGTGGGAAACAGCAAAATAGCACAACAGCCGTAGCATGCTACAATGTATTCACCGAGCAAATTTAAGCCAAAAAAAAATCGGTTTGCAGACTGATTTTTGTATGGCACTGCAGTCACTGCCACTCATTTAGGGTGTCCAAAGCTAGGATAATTCAATTCAAGGCACTCATGAGTGAAAAAAACTGATACCAAAAACTCGTCATAAACACACTCTTTACAGCGCTCCAACCGCCGCTGAAAAAGGCTGAAAAACTTAAAGATCATTTGTTCCTCCCGCAGCCACTGCAAAAGATCGTGACACTATAGAGACTTTTCTTTGACGACTTCATCTATGTGGCTTGCTCGCTGACTACTTCTACATATTACTTTTTCTACTCGGACGCTTAAGTAATAATTCGATACAACGACTGGTACTGGTAATGGCAACTGCAAACTGTACTCGCGAAAAATTGAGGAGACTGCGTCATAAAGAGAACGGATAAATTAAAAGTAGAATCTCTCGTCAAGCAACATTTTAGCGATTTTCTGTAGACTTACAGGAAAATTCTGTCGATACCGTTTGGTGACACCGTCACTTTTATGACGCAGTCTCCAAAAAGCACCCAGAATGATTTATCAGTCGGTATACATGTCATGAAAGCTATTCCTCAAGGTTCAGCGAACAGGATACGAAATGAGAAAGCGGTGCAAGGGACAGTAGATTTGAGGAGAGCAAATGAGGACAAGTATGTTTCTCGAGAAAAAAAACAGCGCACTGAACGCCATGTCACTACAGGCTTTTGTGCCTTTCTGCTAATGATTTTCTTGTCACCATCTCAGTTGCATTTCTCACATCTAATTTCCATCTATTTTCACTGTACACGTGCAGAATGATTCTCTATGAAGATCGGCCAAAGGTCGGCTTTGGCAGCTCGAAACTTCACCAGAAATGTTGACTAAGGAGAAGGGAGGTGTGTGAAGGGAGATAGTTGAGTTCACAAGTTGGTGACCGTGCACCTGCTCACTGAGCTTGTTTTTCCGCAACAATCCAGTTGGAATTTTCGGACATCTGGAACCTGAGCCGCCCCTCACTGAGTAATACTGAATACGGCGCTGAACTTGGATGCAGCCAATAAGACGCCTTTGTTTACCACATCTCGAGCTTACTTCAAGTAATTATTTACTGCATTCCATGGCCTTCGATCTTTGCCTCTGATGAATTCGATCTCTTCAACCGTTTCGATATTTCCTTTTCTTTCATACTTTTCCTGTAACTACCATACGGATTCCTGCACTCCTTTGCATTTCTTTGTTTGTCATTGATTTTTCGCTATCAGCATCCGCTAGGCTTCAACAGGCGATCAATCATCCTGCCACTTCATGTTGTCTGTTACTTATAATTTTTTACATGTCTTATTGCTTTTACCACTTCATGACTTACTTCAGTCTTCGTCACCATCCATCAACGACAAGTATGACAGCTGTCTCCTTCACTCTTTCTTTTTTCGAGCAGATTTGTTGCTATTCTCCTCTCAGTTCGCGTTCTCCAATTAAGGGAGTACTAGTAATGTACCTTAGCCCTAGTACCACAATCCATCTTTCGCCCATAGTGATTAGGTCCCTGTTCTGCTTCTTATCGTCTCTTATACTACTACCTATCGCACCATAGCACGAGCATCTTTCCCACAAACTAATCATTCCATCACTTCTCATTTGTAGACACACATATTCCAACCGGTTCATCATTTCCACGACTACTTCTTGATCCCTTGTCACAACAATCAGTGGTTCTTATGACCAGTGATCCATGCGCTCCTACACGCTTAATCAAATAATTCTGGTCTTGTCAGCATAATGCATCAATCCATCGTTGTATCACCTTACAGAAACTAGTACTTGCTATGATCACCCCTATGACACTTTCCAAACACCAGTACAGATGATGAAATTTTGCAAAGACATAGAAACGTAGTCAATACAAATAACACACTCATTAATCGATCTTACCTTTGATCTGTATCTGGACCTCCTTCTCAACTTTGTCGAGCTTCGTGCTTGCAATACACTTGTACTTTGCCGAATCGTACTGAGTCGGACTATTTACCAAAAGCGAATTGTCGTCGTCCACCTTAACCATATACGATTACTTACGAACAGCAAAATAACAACATTCTTTGAACTCTTTCAACCAAAAATACTGTAATCGAACCCTACTATTGCGAGCAATAGGAAATGAACTAGCAGTACAAAAAGAATACGGAAGCACTTCATTACTAAGATTTGGTCAATTTCTACCACACACTATCAATTTGCCTTGAAAAATAAAAAGTAGAAAAAAGTTTGACGAAACGGTAAACAAGGAAAAAACACTGGCAGTATTTCAAGCTTCAAATTGGCCAAGTACAAGCCAATGAGGTAAATCCCACAGTGTTAGGGCTCACCTTGTAGTGTCCCGACTGCAAATGAACCTCGGATAAAGGTCGACCGTTGACATGCCATTCATAATTGACCTCGAGACTGTAAGTGATAGCAATTCAATTCAAATAAATCAACTTTTGCATGTATAGGAGATGCAACGAAACCCCACAGTAGAGCTTTTGAGCACCCCTCCCTTCCGCTTCGCATCATGATCTGATGTCAGCCATTTGTCACGCTGATTTGACTAATAACCTTCTAACCTAATGAAGACGGAAGTGGTGACTAGGGTGTCACAATGCAATTCCTTAATTCAACACCCACCTGACTAAGACGGAGCCCCATCCTTCACTACAAACAGGTGTAGATGTGAGCTTAGCAGCATGGACGACACGTTGAGTCAATTACCTACTAGCCAGCCGAAACCAGCCATTTATCCTATTCACTGCCCAGTTACTCCTTTACGAACAGGGACACTATGTACTTTAGAGATAAGAAATTAAGCATTTATTACTCGCTTTTTAAGATGCACCATGCGATCAACTTTTATCAGGAATCGTAACGGAACGCGATCTGACCAGTGCAGTAACTTGCGAAGGTAACCAAAGCAAATCAGTTTTTTTTTGAGTTTTTTATCAACTAGTCTCAAAATTTGCGATTACGAAGTAATCAAAGGCGTGATGCCTGGGTGGACATTAGTCCGAGTTTGACCAGTGAAACATGCGAGTTCAAGGGACATCACTTATCACTACGCTTAGTCGGTCAACTTATTTCTCGAAAACAGAGGATTATTACTAAATCATGCTGAAGCTTGCTTGCTAAGAACGTGAAAGCGCACCAATCATGACCCTGCATACGACATGCATAGTTCTACTGCACACGCGCACTCAAAACTGAGCCTTCCCTGCGAAATATTCCTAGTTGCTTTCAAGCAGGAACTATCAAGATCTCCAGCTCGCATCACGAGGTATAAACGACAAATTATATTAATAGTATAAAACTCCCCACTGAAGGAGAGATAGCATGAATACAAACAAACAATTCACCGTTCGTCAGGAGTAGCTTCACAAGGCAGTCGAATAGTTTCGCCAGCAATTTTCACTTCTTCGGCTCGTCGGAAAGGTTCCAATCGTGTCGCTTCTGCAAAATACGCCATTGGCTGTATTCATATAGTGGAATCAACCGTAAAGCGCCATAGGCGAAGCATTCGTGAAGTTTGTATTTTAACGGATAATCGTGAGATGTGGCTAAGTTGCCTACTTCGCACTAGCAGTTTTGCAGCTCCTTTGGATTGGCCGTATTTATTTGTACCCGTGCACTCGTATTCTCCTTCAGCTTCAGGCGTGACATCTAAAAGAATACCATAAAACGGCATGAATAGTGCGATACCATTTACAGAAGAAGTAAACACTGACTGGGAATAACAAGCTTCCCAACACCATGTGGGTTGGCAGGAATCACATTGTGAACAACGCCTTGCAGAACAGGGCTTGACCAGGTGATAACTGCATTTGGGCTGGCAAAGAATTTGCATTCCAGCGTCACCGATTGACCAGCCACGGCTTCCACTTCTCCGGCATCCGTCAACAACTGAGGTTTGAACGCTTAAATAGTATCCATTCATGATCTATCCACTTGGTGTGACAAAATGTTTGCAAGCTACTTACCCAATAGGTTGAGGTAGAAGTTCGTCCAAACATAACCATGCTTGTTCTCGGCTTTACACTGATAGACTGCATTATCTCCCTTGCCATGGATGCCTTTCCTCACGTCGTAGATGGTAAGCCGATTCGTCTCAATTACCCATTTCTCTCCGTCTTTCGGCTTCTTCATCTCTGAAACCAGGTCATTCTAGAGGGTTAAGTAAGACAAGACCTTCATGCACATTCGACGCTCCTGGTGACAATCGTCGCAAATGGAGCACCCTAGGCAACATATTGAACTTCATTACGAATGTGCAGGAAACGTATGCTCTATGCAGCCTTCCATTTTCCTCGTTTTAATTGCAACCTTTGCAAATGCCCCACATGTGAGAGCCAGAGTGCAATTCAAAGAATCAATACGGCTACAGCGCGACACGCACTACTACTTTCAGTTTTTGCGCTACGACTGGTATTACGACTAACTATGTACGCATTGAGTCTTCCCAATTTTTTTACGTAAAACAAGGAAGAACTCTATCGATTTCATAAGGGGATCCAAAAACTCCCACGATGCACATTCCAACATCAAATTTAGCACGCTACCACATCATTTCCTTCCTGAAAACACAAAACGACTTCGCATCAGTGTAACAGCCTCTGGATCGCGACCAGTTGAAAAGGAAAAAACCGAAACATGATATTGATATTGATCTGCGTCGTCTCTGCTTCGACTGGATAATGACGTTTATGAAAACTAGTGGAGTTGTGAAGCTTATGTCATTCACATCAAATCGACGTGAGCAGAGTTGTATCGGGAGCTCAACTGATTAGTTATGAAATGATTATGAATTTAGTCAAAATAAAATGCTTGATGACCATTTTTTTCGCTTACAATAATTCTTATTTTGATTCCGCTTAATCAAGAAGCCCCTTTGCACCTTACGGGGGATAACTGTGGAAAATGCTCTGCTTGTTTAATCGGTATAGTATGGATAATTGCTTCGCTTATATCTCAGGGTTAAGCCTGAGAATATGGTCTACGTACTCAACATTACAGCGCGATCATGCACCTCTCACTCCAGCTTCCAACTTCCAGTGCTACCTTCCTTATCTATGGAGCCGTGCCGTCGAGCAGAAGTTGATTACTGGAAGTAATAATCACTGTGAAGTGACTATTTCCAACAATCGATACACGGTAAGCATGCAGGCCGTCACCTAAAAACTTATGTTGCGCCATACTCGCGGTTAACGACCCTACTTTTCCGAATCTCCCCGAAATTAATAGCTATTGTACCTATCCAGCTTGCCACCCCTTTCCACACACTCTCTATTTCCTTTGACGGACTATCTATGTGTTTACAACGAATATTGTGAATGAAAAAGGATGGCGCGATGGTTAATGCCTTTTCTTATGCGACCTGCAAGCCTTTCAAAAGACAATCACTGGCACCTGTTGCGACGAGAATAGTGGGATCACATATTCACAAGTGAAAAACATCACGGGGAAAACATTGTGCTACGAGATTGTGATGGAAACATTAAACGACACCATCAAAAACCGAAAATTGAGAAAAACAGGAACGCTGAGCAGCGTCACCACCTTAATGATTCCAACGTGTTATCTGAGAAGGGACACATAACTTTCAAAAACAATTTCCCCTGCCGTTGTCACGACAGAGAATGAATTTAAGAATTTTGGGTAGTTGATAGCAAAAGATTGAAGACTAGTTTAGGAAAAAGTTAAGATGAAAGTCGGCGTGATGAGGAGAGAGAAAGGAAGTGGGAGTATCCTCATGTAATGTTAACACAATCAAAACGAGATTCTAATAAAAGGAGGGGACAAAATGGAGAAATAAATATGAGCATTTGACTTCTATTTAGGCCTATAAGGGAAAGGAGCTCTGAAGTGAACTAACCACTTCTGCTTTCCCCATCACCACTCCCATACCCACATAGCGCTCAAAATTCGCTAAAACCTATTAACCCTCTTTCAGTGATTGATATGGTTGTTCAAATACAGAACAACGAGAGCTTCGACATCTGCTACGAATCATCATAAAGGAATCGCAATAAAGTAATTTCCTGACATACGATGGCTGAACTTTTGAATGATTGCTCGTTTCTCCCAAATTGCGCTTGAGTTCAAACAATGAACGCATGTGTGCTCTGCTTGTTCTGCTATGTTCTGCATGTCTACTGCTTCCAAAGTGGATCGTACGGCAACATGCTAGCCACACAGCTCAGAAAACCTCTCTATACTACCAATACCACATTCCTGTCACCCGCAGCTGCGAGCATGGTGCTAATCACTCCTTGTCACGGAATGTCGTGGTGATCTACGAAAATTCATGAACTTCTAGACCAGAAATGAAACCTTGCTCCTCTGTACCTTTAACATTCTATGCGGAGAGAAAAGTAGCGCAGCAGCCGCCTCCACGCTGCACAGAATGAATAATCATCATGGGAAGTAAGTCCTCATTTTCTTTCTTGAGTTATGGTGGCAGATGTCCTTAGTTTCCATCTGCTTTTAAAATAACCTACTGTTAGACGAACCTTATGCGAATATTCCAAATTCACAATCAACATCACATCACATCAGTAACAAATGAATATGCGACCGATTTGAAAACTCGTATCATCATGATGCATATCAGCATTTGGGTGGATAAACCAAACCTCTGCGGATTGCAGAGCTTGATGGTTTCGTTTTCAAAATCCCCTATAGATTCCTCCTGAGTATCAGATTCCCTCTATTCCATGTGGAATAAAGTTTCATGGAAAATTGCATTACGCCTAACTTCCATTAAAAGCCGCTGCAGTAAACAATTATCGAACAGGACACTCAATCCATATCTAAAAACACTTGCGGCGAGTCGGCGAACTTCGCGTTTGCATCAGCTTTTTTTGCATCCAGTAAACGCTAGCCGCATTCATCAGAAGGCGAAATGAGAGAAAAAAGCTCTTGAATTATGGAAGGTTCTCCATGCGCTGGTTCGAACACGGTTTCTTATAGGAAAAAAAATCATAATGAGCAAGTTAAATACTAACCGACGCCATTTTTGTAAAAAGTGACTTTCGGAACTGGCTTTCCACTCGTCGTGCAATCAAAGGTAACCGTTTCACCTTCACTGGTGTTTGTGTTCGGCGGTGGCCCATCTGGCCAATATGGAGCGGCTGGAATATATCCGGTTTTTATGGAAAACAGAACAGAATGCATGGTGGGTGCATCCCGGAAGCAGTAATAATGGTAAGCCTTCTCTGACTTAGAGACACCGGAAGGGTAAATTTAGCAGACAGTGTAATATGAAAGTAGGGGGGGGGGTCAGCAATGTAACAGTAGAGAAAGACCGAAATAAAACGGCGAAAACCCCGAGAAATAGGAACCCGGGAACCTCCCTCCCTCGTGCCCCTCTGCGTCACTAGCCGGCGTGAACTGCAGACGGGTGAAAAGCCTCAGTCGGTTGGCAGCAAATGTTGTCCCGCCTTCACCGGCAACCCGCGCGGCTGCAGGACTACAGCATCACACGACGTGCTAAGGGAACGAGATCAGACCCCAAGCAGGGCTTTCTATGAGCCCAAGTCGTGCTTTTTCAATGCGATTTTCGCTACACATCACCTCTTCTAAAGTCGGTTCGTTTTCTGATAATATGTATTCACAGCTCTCAGATTTCCCTATGCCCTCCCGACGCCTTCAAAAAAAAAAATCGTACACGGAAGGATGATTTTTCTACGTTACCCATAATTTTACGCTGTATTTGCCTAATAAGGGCCGTATGCAAAGTTTCAAGCGAAGAAATGAGAATCCGGTTGAGATACAATTTAAAAGGAAGGGGGCTCAGAGCAAATGCACGCCCCGTTGTCCGCTGCGGTCGGAGGCGCATGGTGGAGACAGAAAGTTACGTAAACAGTCCCACCCCTCGTCTCTGATCGCGGCAGACGACGGGGCGAGCATTGACTCTGAGGGACCTATCTTGAGAAGCGCCATGTATTCTACTCTCATTCAGAATGGCGGTGGCCGCTGGATGCACGATGCTTACATGATGACCCGCACGGCCGAACGACGTGCAACTGAGCATTTTCATCTCTTCAGCGCGTAGTACTAATAATTCACCGAACCCAAAAGGGTGAAGCATGGGCATGCTCCAAGCGCATCGTAATTCGGCATTTGGAAGGAGTGCCGTTTATCACTACGCGAGCTCCAACTACCTCAGTCATACAAACTTTTTCTGTGCTTTTGTTTAAAATTATGGAAACGGTGAACCACTGCTCAATTTAAAACTGCTTTTCAAAGGGTTATCCTGCGGTATCACATGGTGCTAATAAGATGATGAGCTTGGTTCCCGCGTGCCAGCGAGATAGCCCCCTAAAAAATGCTTTCATCACGGCTCTTCACATCTCTTCCAGAAAACGTTTCCGTTACATGGCACAGCAACGTACGGTGGGTGTTCCTCGGGGATTGGTAAGTGACATGAGGCTTCTCTGGAGAAATCCAATTTTCTAAAGTGGAAACTTGTCAAGATGCGAATTCCATACCACTGAGCACTTCAACAGCCTAAAGATCAGGGCCTTTCCCCTAGTCCAGAAGGTCTGTTGCGAGAATCCATTAAAATCCTATATTCCCCAACCGCGAGCAGCCGTTTGCGGTCTCGTGAAAAAATCCTTCGTCTGTGGGTGGATTTGGCGAAGCAACTGCGTGGATACATTTGAGCACCTGGCCGAGTATGCGACTGGTTCGGGGTGTGCTGGAATCGATTGCAGATGTTCCGTGCTGCAGCTAGTTCAAAAGCCCATCGAACTAACAAATAAAAAACCAAATACGAGGCAGCTACAACCACATTTCAAATTTCAATCGAGCTTCGAGAACTGAGCGCGATTCCTATCCACAGGAATTGAGATCGTATGAAAAGACAAAGGCAAAAGTGTACAATAAAAAAAAGCTAGTCATCTACCTTCGACAACCACATTAAATGCCCTGTCAATGTCATTGTGTACAGGAAAACGGCAGTCATACTTGCCCGCTTTGTCTTGCGTTACGTTGAATACCTGAAATCCGATACACTGAGAGCGACAAGCCGGTAAAAATGCAAACGTTTTGCTATCTAACAACAACCCGCACCAGTGTTTTGCCGTACGATTCGAATCGAAACCCTTCGTCCGTGTCTTCACTGATTTCACGACCATTGTGATACCAAGTGGGCTTCGGGGCAGGGCTGAAAAAAAAGGATGCTTAACGTGAAATAGCAGCCGTGTTACGTTTTTTCATTGCACGGTATGGTTACATTTCTATCAGTCAGTCACATAAGTTGATGGAACGAGGGCGACGGTGTTTGCCATCCTGCAAGCCATCTGGCAGGCGATTAATGCCATCCATGAGCTCAGACTCAAAAGGACCTCAAAATGTTGCATTCAATGCGGATTCAGCGACTTTCAAACATTTCGATATCTCAAGGTATGCGCTATATTGACCCTCTACCGCCTTGATTTTGTCCCATAATTACTTGACTGATAAGACCCACCAGCAACACTGAATAGCTCCACTGAAGGCATTTTTTATTATGAGCCCACCATAGTATAGTCAAATACACGTTAGAACTAGCCCTTTCAAAAATCGTCTTTTTCCCTTCTCTTTGAAAACTTTTCAGGGGAACAGCACTACTCTTGCGTTTCCTATATGCACCACCACGTAGAAACCTTTTCGAGAAGCCTTCGTCCAAGGATCGATTTGCCCAATGGAGGGTCTTCAGATGAGTTTTCCAATCCCAAACGGGGAATCCTCCCGATTACCTGTCAAAACTATCTGCCATCTATAATGCTCTGTCACAATCAGCATCCACTAAAACTACGTTTTATCCATGCTCATTGATAAAGTCAGCAACGTGGAATTTTGTCACGAAAAATATTTACTACTTTGAGCACTAAAAGCTGTGAAGCCGACTAAGTGTTACAAAACTGCTATGTCCGGGAGACCTCCCAGTATAGGTTTCCAGTTTTATTGGAGCCGGTATCGGTTTCTATTGGTCGGTTTTATTGGTATCACGCAGTTAGAAAGAACCCTTATATGAAGAAGCGCCGAATATTTGAGAGCGTTTGAATCTCACTGCACAGTTTTGATGAAACCTTTCTCAGAAGGCCGATCACCACCTCCAGCACAATTTTCCACAGTGATGATGGCCCATATACAAGTCATCCCATTCATATAAGGAAGAGCATTCTGAGAAACTCCAACAGAAAACTGAGTCAATATCCACGAGGCAGTTTAACATAACACACGCTTGCAAGCATCTTTCGGTCGAACTGAACTTAACGACGAGCAAGTGGTCTAAAAATTCTGCTCTTAATTTCGACGGCCGAACACGGAGTGTTGGCTTTTTGATCCCAGTAACCACCCTTTCAATAGCTCGCTCCGTGCCAGACCTTTAATAATTCTCCGCTGACGATTATGCGAATGGACACCACGGTCCGCATAAACACCGATCGATATCGCATCCGTAAACAGCATCAGGAACGTGGGGTAATCGCATTGACCGCTGCCATTCCGCTCGGAAACTCCTCGAGCCAAGGAGACCGGAGCCAGCTGGCATCTCTCACCCATTATCGGTTCGTGGATGCGGAGTCACCCAGGCTGAAACGACAACTTCCCAGGCGTCCTCGTCCGCACGCTATCCATTTCCAAATATATTAGGGTAGTGGTCGCCGAAATGCAAATGAAGACAGAGATGAAATGCTCGCGTGTGTATCGTCTTTGAACCCAGTTGACGTCCTGCAGCCGCCAGTGACCTTCGTCCTTCTCTGCATGTCAGCTATCGACTGCCATGATGACTTCTCAATGTCCCTCGAGGCCTCTTTACAGCTTACGCCAGCAGAATTTCCAAAGTATTACTGCACGTCATCAACATATAGACACTATTGTGTGGAGTGATGTATCTTGGGGAGTGTTTCGAAGTACAAGACAATTCAATAAAGAGGAAATGTCACTTTCAAAAGCAAATAAAATATTCACGAAGCATGTGATAGAAGAAGGACATAAAAAAAGGAGCGAAAAGGGTCACCATGCTGAGCTGAGCGGAATTATAGCCGCATTACCGTGAGAGGATTGCTCAGCTAGGCAAACCAGAATAGGACGGCACATTGAACCCATTGAATTAATTTGGTCACCAACACATGCATTAGGGCTCGAGGATAAAAACGTCATGGCCTAGTTCCATTTAAATTGTTCTAAGCGGTTCACTTGAAGGCAATCTATCGTATACTATATTACAGATATATGATATTATATTATGATATATTACATATTATAATAGTATTGTATTATAGTCACCGAAAACAGAAAGACTTCATCCAATTAGAAATCACATTTAGAAAAAAATAAAAGAAATGCAAACAAAGAAATCGAACAGTATTAACTCACTATCCCGAGAAAAAGCAGTGCAACTTGTGCTGCTGTCCCTGCAGTGCGATCGGTGAACTCTGATTGACGTACTGTTCGCTCGGCGGAACATTACCCACTGAAATATCCACTATTTACACTCAAAGCCGCAATATTTTGAACGTTTTCAATTTCCCATTCAAACCATGTCTGTCCTGAAGCCCTTCAACTCTCACCAATCGATGTCAAGGTCTCATTGAAATGCGTAAAGTCACAAATAACCGTCGTTTCGTGCTTGATTTTTTTGTCTAGACATAGACAACCCTTCACAATGCAACTACGAGATGACAGGTTTGGTAAGAGAGATAGCCAGAAGCGCGCTGATCGATGTTGACAGGATGTGACATCGTCAATGATTTTGGTATACCACAACGTCCATGCAGTGCATGTAATCGTCACCACCGCGGCTCTTGTCTCATATCATAGCATAAACAGCCCTGATGACGATTTTCGCCGGTTCTCGCTGGGTTCCTATTCAATCGCAAATGGCTATTTGACTCATTATGTCAACACTTCGGTCTTCCGAACAGTATGGATTTTAATGCAACAGGTGTCGCGCATATGGAACAGCGGAAGCAGTGGATTAGCCATGCGACCCAAATGGACGGTGTGCATAATGAATGATTCAGACGGAAATGCACTGACACTCTTCATTCGTTTGAATTTATAACGTTGCTCGGACGGTGGTCCGTCAGTACCTAATCACTTCCGAGTTGGAGTGATGGGAACCTTTCAGCCAGCAACGCATTCCTTATTCTCGCATAAACACAGCATGGAAATTTAAAACGGTATGGATGTGAGTACATCTGTGTGAAATACAAGTAAGGCCACAACGGACAGCGCGGGTGGCGACCACATTGAGAAATTCCTTAATATATTCCATTTCCGCATTAACGCGTGGTCAGGGGTGCATATCTCTGAAGGGATTCAAACACCGCGTCACATTGTCGAGCCAAAAGCAAAAGGAAGGAGTGCTTCCAAGTTTGGAAGCATTTCCGTATGCGTCGCTCGATGACCGTTGGTTATTGCGTCACGCCAGGCACGACGCGTCACGCCGTCTCGCGTCAGATAGAAGTACAGGGCAATTACCACAAAAAATCAGCTTGTTGTGAAAAGAGCTGGACATGGAGGGAAAAGTGAAGGAATGGAAAGAAAATCACATAAAATGCTCCCACCCTGAGCTGCCGTGACATCAAAATATCATCGGTTCAAAAGAAAAGCCCCATGAACATGCAAAAAGCTTTATGCATAGTGTCGACTGTTTTCTTCGCTATGTTTGACAACATAAGATGTGTTCGAATGTGTTGTTGAGATGTGTGTATGTGTAACGAACTTGCCACCAGTACGCAGCAAGCAAGCAACAACCACAAGAGAGCAGGTGTCCTTCACACCACCAACGGCAAGGTGACAAAAACCCAGGATGCGATAATCATCCAAAATGCAACAACCACAAAAAAACAGGTTCAGATATACACATGAGAACGCGCGCACTACAAAGACCTCCTGGTGTCTCAAGTGTTCTCTTCCTGGTAGGGCTATTTACGTTGCCACACACATCAGCGCCATAAGAGGCGAGAGGAAAACAGTCGCAAATCGATAGAAAAGCAAGTTCTCGGCCTCACTGCGAACTTGGACGCCTAGGCGTGTTATTGCTCGCAAAATGAGAGGTTCAAAAAACAACTATCAAAAGAAGACGAAAAAAGCAGTAAAAAGTGAGCAACTGCGAGAAAGCAAAGCAGAACTTACAACTCCTCCTCCGGTTTGTTGTGATTTCGAGGCTGAACTGGCTACCAAATTTGTAATCCTTGAGTTCTGTATTTTCAGCAGTGCACGTGTAGAATCGATTTGGCTTTAAATCGGATTCCTTCACGAAATGAAAGAAAATGGTACCCTAAAAGAAACTCAGAGCTAGAGACTCACCAAATAGCCAATAACTAACAATAACGTTAGTTTGAAGATGAATAGCATACTGTAGAACCAATGTCCGGGATGAGGGGAGACACTATCGGGCGGGTCGAATGGGTCGAATAAAACGAGGGCCAGTAGAGTTTGTGAATCTGCGAAATTGATAGTTGAGTGAGGAGCTAGAGCATTCACTAGGGACAGTGGTAAACGGCAGAGCAAAACGCGACTAGCGCACTCGGCATTGATTCCCAAACAACAACACAGGCAGCGGCAGAGTTGCCTACGAGACGGCAGAGCTCAGTAGAGCGCCAGCCAGCCGTCCAGCGCCGCCCCTCCTGCCTGGCAGCAATCATCCTGGCGTCGCGCAACAAACAACGCCAAACGATTACGCTACTCTGAAGTGTCGATGCGACCGCTACAGTGAAGTGTGTTGTTGTTCGCCGCAGACACCATCATTTCCTAATGTGCTGCAAAGGATCACAGTCCTGGTTTCGAGGTCTCAGGAATTGTTTGCACGAGCAAGCAACTCCCTTCGCTCTCTCCCTCCAGTGTTTGATCAGGAATTCCCGCTCACATTTGCCATAATGACAACAACGAGTGTCTATAATAGCCAATACTTCATCGCACTCAAACAATCAGATTTTTCAAAAATGGACTATGATTTCTAAGTGGTTCGAACGCATTTCCTATAACGAATCATTGCGAATTCCTCGAAAGAAATCTCCGTAAGGTAATGGTAAGGCTCGCGCGTTTGTACGTACATCAAGACCGTTGTAAATAACGCGCGATCACTATGATTAGCGTGTTGAGAGTTGTGTGGTGCAAGGTAGCGACCATCATCGAACGACCTTACCTGTGCGCACTCTATGAGATACTCGCACGGACATAGGGGTGAGGGGGAAATAGATGGAGAGCGATTCGAACAAGTTCTGAATTGCTGCAATATAACATGCACTTGGCTGGGGTAACAGGGGAAAACACGCGCTAGACAGCACCTGAGGGGCACGTGTGTACAGTGATTTATCTTCACATGGATCATAGACAGTCACTCACACAGTAAGTTCAAGCTTCAACGACCTCCTTGAAAGCTATTGAACTTTTCAACAACCATGAGAATGAAACCACAAAGGCCCCCTACTTTATGCAATTAACTCTCTCAAAGCTGTCATCAACACACAGCAAGCGCGGTTCAACTTGAACGCTCATTGCAGGCAATCACTGAGCTCGAGAAATCCTACCCATCCTTTGAATCTTAGGGACATACTCACTGACCTTCACAGTGACCTTCGTTAATTGTGTCCACAGTAGAAGTGTTAATTGTGTTCACTGCAGACAACTAGGTGGAAGATGAGTAAGAAATGGGGACATGTATCTTTAAATTCCAAGAAAAGAACACGTTGCACTTTGAACCAACCTAGCGATAGAGGGAATCAAATCACAGACACTTTAACGAAGGCCACTTTTTTATGACGTCTAGTTTTTACCCTTCATAGCCCACTGATTTTATCGGGAAAATCGCAGTTCATTACAAGAGGTTGAATTTGGGGTCGCATTTGATTTAAACCAACTGACTGAATGGACAGCCTGTTATGCAATAGAATTCATTTCAGTCTGCTGAAGCTTTCCATGCAAGCATTTTATACGCCGCTAATTGCCTCCCGCGTAATTCGTTTCCGCATACCAAATGCACTTTTATTTACGCTATAGCACTGGTTGTGAAAACAGCTTCAATGCGGCGTTCAACATGTCTAACGCCAAAACACATTGTGTCCTCATCTATCAGTTTTAGTTGCGGGAAACTAGAGTAGCAAGCAGGGTGTAGCAGTCCTCAGGAGGGTCACTTTTGTGTTCGAAAGTGGGGGATCGTATCCTTGAAAAATTCCTAAGGAATTTTCGACGACCACCTCTTTTAAGTGATTTTTGAGCCAATGAGGTAATCTTTAAAAAAGCCGTACTTCCGAGCCATGAAAAATGAGACACCTCAAATTCAATTACGAACACGTACCATCGTATGGAAAGTCAAGCTTGGTGTCTATGACATTTCATGAAAAATACGACCGACCACACCCCTAACCGTGAACGACGCATACGAGACGGTGTATCCGCCTATAGTCAAGCTACTTTGGTCTCCACCCCAAAAACGTCGTCAATCGCTAACTACAGCATTGTTACTTATTACTACCATATGTATGCTTATCAATCAACAACCTTTTTGAAGATCGGTTCATCGGTCCACAATCTTATTGAGAGCGCGTGAGGGTCGAATTCAAAATATGATTCCTCCCTCACTTTCCAACCTAGAATACGAACCATTAGGAGGATTTCTCGAGTTTTACCTGACCATGATTGCGAACAGCGCTCGTTGACGGAGTGAGGTAGCCTTTCATAATATGTATTCATATGATGCCAACTTGGTTGATACCTAAGAAATTCAGCTCGTGGCGAGATATTCTTTAGGACTATCACGATTATCTCCGTGGCAGCTTAGCAAAGACTTAAGGACTGCTCAGTGGATCGAGCAGGGCCATTAAATGTATGAGGATAACGTAGAATAGAAGTATCAAGAGAACCGACAATTTGGTGTATGCTTTTCACTTCAAACAACGCATAACAGAATAACAGAAAAGGAAAATGAATGGAAAAAAAACGCTGAAGGATTTTTACTTGAAAAAGTTGAACCCGCCTGCTCATTGCTTGATATATGACTACTATTTATGGATTCGAACGTAACAGCTGTGCCTTCGTCACCTTTTAGAATCCAATAAACGCTGAAAAGCGACATATGTTTATATAAGAAGGGGTTAATACACTCACACAAACGAACTAACATGAAAGTTATTCAAAATGCCTACCTATCAATTTCTGGAACACACACCTCATTATTGCTAAAATAAAAGGCTAAATGCAAGGATTTACCAACCGTGCGCTAGGATTGCTGATAGGTGGTGTACAATTTCTTGAATATGGATCGCCCAACTCCACACGGACCACTTCTGGCTCGATTATCGGGAAATGATGAATCCCTGAATGACGATTATAGTGTATCAAGAAGCAAAAAGTCACATGAGCATGATTCTGAACCCTCTTCTAACTTCGATTGAAGAAAGGATCACTAGTTTTTCTTCGATAAGTCACTTCCTTCCACAGTTGCGAGTTCGTCCCACACAACTAACCGCATCAACAAATTATCGCGCTTCGACATTATTTCTCACAAAAATGCATGCTCGGTAGAAAAATGGTACTACTATATCAATGATGAGGCAAGGTCCGGTTATTGAACGGCGGCTTTAAAAAAATTCTTCCATCATTTACCAGTAACTTTGTGTGTCTGTTTATCGATATGTGGGTATGTGACCATATAAGTATGTATGTTTGCCTGTCTGTTCGCCCACAAATGATTGATAAATGAGGGAGTCGATGGGAAAAAAAACAACCACAATGAAAACTACTTGTTCAACGCCTTAGTAAACTCGCAATCTTTCCACGGCTGCTGACGCCGTAATAGATGGCAGCACAGAAGACACTGCACAGATTTTAATAGTGTCAGTAGTAAAGTACTGTTCAGACTAGGTCAGTCAAAGGGAAACGAGCTAATGAGGCGTCTGTAAGTCCTCCATAAGCCAAAACCCGATGTGCATCGTGTCATGGGTAACACGTCAAGTGGTAATCAGCGTCGTAGAACTTTAATTTCCATGACTTATGGGGCACACCTTTAGGTCGCATAGTATTGTTTCAATAATGCTACATGTTGTATTCGCTGAATCACATGCAGAGCAACTCCCATTCAGTTATCTTAAACCTGGACCGCTCCTAGCAGTGCTGAGCGACACATGAGGTACATCGTGCGACTATAACTGGTGAAGAATAAAAGCGCAAATAAATAACGAGAAGTGATAAAGTTGACTTCCGTAAACAGTGACTGGGATTACACAATCAGTTCATTCATAGGAATATCTACTAACTGGTTGTCTTACATAGGTACGCTTCCGAGGTATTCCTTTCTCCGTTCTCATCACGCATATTGCCCTCATTGCGAACACATCTATGAGCAGGTTCTCTGGTATGTAGGTACGCGCCTTCATCACACCCATTGCCCGATCATGTTGATGGTGAAGTGCTCGAACCAAACTGCGCGGGCCAGACATGGACCCTGAGTTCTCTAATCACTTCAAATTGATTGTCACTACTTGTACTGCAGATTGCTCTTTCAACAACCAGAAAACCCTTAAAGGCAGCGTTAGAGGTAATCCGATTGTTTCGTCCCTTACAATCTCTGATACTGACCAATGGAGTTTTCACCACGAAAGCTTACACGTCAAGCACAAGGTCATTTCGATCAATACAGCT
Source organism: Trichostrongylus colubriformis (assembly GCA_963978905.1). Taxonomy (NCBI): domain Eukaryota; kingdom Metazoa; phylum Nematoda; class Chromadorea; order Rhabditida; family Trichostrongylidae; genus Trichostrongylus; species Trichostrongylus colubriformis. The sequence continues at coordinate 34,077,158 of OZ022256.1, read as the reverse complement.
TTAATACTATACGATAGGTATCATTCTGCTATCACGCTTATTACTATACACCTCAGTCAATCTGTGAAGTCGAACCTAGGAGGGGGAAGGGGTTTTCCAAGGCGTCAGGCGTTAACCACTACGCCGTCACTACAGCTTCGACTAGGATTTCGCTATGAATAATCTTCTCAGGCCCATAGATTCTTCTGTACAATGATGTTTCAATCACTAGTATCGCTGACCGCGAATGATGCCTCATACAGACTTGCAAAATTGAACTTTGAGAAGATGCGTCACACCCATTACCGTCGTTGCGTTCAACACAACAGGATCCAACGTGAAAAGGGCCATTTACAGCTTGGGTATGGGAGAAAGTTTTGCAATTGTAGAATCTGTGTCCTAAATAGGAACCAGAAAGGCAGAGAATAACGAATGAAAAAGTAGAAATTCCTGATGTGATGCATGCGTACGGTGACGAAAGGAGATCGCCTAGACCTTCGATCGTTTCCGCCATGCAACTGCAGCCTCACCAGCAGGACAACCTCGGTGAAGTGACAAAGTTGCTAATATTTCTTACTTTCAATACATCAAAATCAACCGTTTACCACATCCTGAACGACAGAATGAATAGCGGAATTCATAGGGCACGAATGACGTGTGGTTCGTTGAAGTTCTTTTTCGTGCGAAAGCGTTGACTGAGTGAGGATGCACGATACCGGGCGAAATATGAATTTAGGTCTGCTGTTTTAAAGATTTTAGAATTTTGCACACATGTCAGATATCATCTGTTCTCCTCGTGCGCTGATAAAGCCTACAGATGACACATGGTTTGCAAACACCTCTGATAGGGTAGGAAGGTGCCACAAGTAGGACTATCCTCACCCCTTTCCTCGTCGCTAGAGTACTTCCAAAAGACAGTCGAAAGGAAGAGAGAGAAAAGAATCTACTTCAGATTTCCAAATTGCAGGGAAATTGTACCTCGAACTGGATTCTCTTGTCTACGACAACATTTCCCAAAAAATGCTCGACTAACGTGACCCACTTGGTTCGGATCCCCAAGCATCTGAGACCAGTACCAGTGTAGCACCAAGCGATGTTTCACACTGACAGCGATTACAACGTCACACGGGTGACCATGCAAAAGCTGATGCATCAGAGGTGCTTTAGATGATTATGGCCTCTTGTAATTAGAAACTCCAGTACAGATCAAAGCAGACATCGAAGAAAATCCCTTAATTCCCATCTGAAAAACTCCAATGAAAAAATTTATACAGGAGAACAGGTCCGGAAGAGCTTCCCGTAAAAAAACATTGCAGAAACAAGATAAATCAGGGAAGCCTGTCAATGATCTTAGTTGATGTACTGCAAAAGATATCTCTCAGCTTGTGTACACAGGAGAGCATATGCAAAGATAAGCTGTGTTTGATTGAAGGTGGCACTCTATATGGTGCAAGCTCCTATCCATACTAAAAAATCCTACATATATAATCCGCTAAATATGTCTGTCTGTCTGTCTGTGTGTGCGTGAGTCTGTTTGTCACGAAATTCATATCTTGCGTCACAACAACGATGGAATCCTGAATTTCACAAATGATATAGCGGATAGTAGGGGGACCCTAGCGGTGGTGGACCGGGAGTGATAGCAGCTGATGAGGGCGTTTATGGGACGTCGAAAGTCAAATTTCACCATGTTCGTTGCACTTTCCGGATTGAGGATGGCGCGCTGATACTCACGGCTACTATGTGGGGTGGGACGGGTACATTCATGGTGAGTAATCCGAACCGATAACGGCTGAGAAGATTCGAAAAGCCAAACGTGGAAATACGCTTGGCGTTTCCATCGGACAGTGGGAGGTCACATCTATAGTTGCTGTCATTAACAATTAGATAGGATAACCCGTACTGAGAACCATTAAAGTACAACCGTTATTGCTGAAGTGTATGGCGATTGGCGTCACATGGGGATACGAAGCATCACACACTTCAGCGAAAGCGGTATTTGCTTTGGGTTTAGATATCAACTTCAGCAATGTATCGACCGCCAAACTGTTGAGCTTTCCACATACTAACGAATATTATTTGTTACTTCGATTCATATGAACGATCTACATGCTATCAAGATTTGTGATAGCAAAGCAAGCGAACCATTTTCTAATGCGGTACCAGGAGAAACAAGCCGATCGACCGCTGGGCCGTCTGTAATTCCAAACAGTGGTGTGTGTGTGAGAAAAAATATGGTATCTAACAACTGGATCTACTACTAATATGTAAGAATTAGATGCTTTGAGCAAAATTGTTACCAGCCAATAACATCGAATCCGAAACTATCGCACGCTAACCTGTGACTGCCATTACAGCCAAAGGTTAGGTTCAAATAAACAAGGGCCAAGGGAATTCGTTCCTGGCCCGATATCAGTTACAACAAAAGATAACGACCGCTAAACCATCTGAACTTCTAAAAAGTGGCAGACGTGATATGAAAAGAATGGATGAATTCGACCGACTATAAAGCTCAAGCACTAGATGCTCAGCGAAGAAACATGGTTCGTTCTGCGATATCAGTGGTAATGTTTCGACTATAGTGATGAGTTTGTAAGATACCAGTTGAGCTAGCGCTCATCACTGCGCTTATCACGGTATGGAAATGGGGCACTATTAACCCAGAGCTACCCCACTGCCTCTCCAACCGATGTGGTCGAAGAGGTGTCGGAAAACCCTTCAATTTAGCTGCAAACTTCTAACCAGGGGTATTTCGACCCGTAGAACACGAATACGACATTCGTTTGGCGCGAGACCGCTTGGCGCCTGCGCTATGGGCGCCGACGCCAAAACGGGGTGGATCACCGAACTCGCTCAAAACTTGTCCCAAGGGGTATTTTGACCCGTAGAACACGAATATGACATCCATTTGGCAAGGAACTGCTTGGCGCCTGCGCCACAGACGCCAGCGTCAAAATGGAGTGACGTCGGCGCCTGGGTAGAAGTTTGCAGTCAAATCGGAAAGTTTCCCAAAAATCATCTTTTCGACCACATCGGTTGGAGAGATAGTGGGGTGGCTCTGGGTTAATAGTGCCGGAATTGGTAATATGGACTTCTTTGACATCGACTGGTCAGTATCGGCCAATTTCACATGACATACTTCAACCGTCTTTTTCGCGCAGTACTGTGCGATAGCTCAACTGGTCACTTAATGAATGCTACCAATGCACACCCCTGCCTTGTAAAAATATGAGTTCGCTTAGGGGGCACTTGTACTGTACAGTTTTAGTAAATACGACACTTTTACAAGAAACAAAACATTGTGGAAGACCTTGGAGTGGCTGAACACTCACAGCAGGGATAAAATAAGAATCCTAGCCGCAAAGTGAATCTCGGAAAGTCTTATAAACTAGAAAGTGGTTTTACCACTCTATATTTTTCTGCACCCAGAAGAGCAGATGGCTACAAAAACCTTATGGGTTATGATTCACCACCATGAGATATGCTAACACTCGATAAGTTCAACCGATCTTCTAAAAACATCATCCTTCTATCATTACCTACACATAAACCAGGATTTTGGTGTGTTTGTTCGTTCGTCTTTCTGTCCACCTGATGGTCCAATTACGGAAAGGATATAAGAGAAAGTGACGTAGTTACAAGCCGAAATATGAGCTGCCGAAAACTCAGAAATTACCTTCGTGCTACCAGCAAGATCATCCATGGGACTGTGGCAGTAAGAGTACTCATAGCGGTCACATACTCAGTCAATATATGGTTCACTATATAAAATCCTGCCTGAACCAGACTATCAGGTTCCTAACGACTGGTGCATAACTCATCCTGGTGAGCGCTCTAGCGGCCACGTTCACAACGACAGACGAGACCCGAGTACCCGAAGTGATAGCCAAATGAGAAGCTCACGATCGATACAGCTCACGAGTCACTGATCCGAAGCACACTCTCTGCTGTGAGACCCAAAAGACACAATCTAGCGCAAGCGTGAGACTAACACAATATCGAACTAGCAAAAAAGGAAGACTGCCAGAGCAGTGTCTTGTAAACTGTGGCACACAGCACAAACGAGAACTGACGAAATCCATAAATCATCTAAGAAAACGCAAGTGCGAAGGGAGCGATAGGTGAAGAACTACCTCGAAGAAAGGGAAAGCTTGGAAACCTTTTGACGCATCTACAACAACATGGGCGACGATGCCAGGTAATGGCCGTCTCTCTACTTCACGACAAAGCACCGTCAAGTAGCCAAACTTTCTGAGAAGTTGCCTCGTTACAGTGGTCCATAGAGAAAGCTGGTGAATGGTCCCATCCTACACTAACTGAGAATAACTATCACCAAGCAATAAAAGATGATCACAGAGAAGACATCAAGTCTAGATGAAGTGCTGCAAAGAAAAAGAAAGCACTGAGAAGGTCAAGAATCAAATGGACCACTCTGTCCTAATTAAGTTGCAATCAAAAGCAGCCACAGCAGCAAATGCGTAGACAATCAACACTACCGTAGAATATCGCCGACAAGGCACATCGTGTAGCTGGAGAAGCTCCTACTCAACTCTAGTAGGAGGGAAATCTTGTCAAAATCTCAGAACTTAGTTGACCTCATGCCTCAAATCACTAGGGATTATCTTTTGCATTTCTCTCGGTTCTGTTGTAAATCTAGTCACCAGGTCTTGACATATAGAGAATGCAGGATCTTCTGTTACTATCCAATACGGGGTAAGCTAATCCCGAAGCAACGTATAAGACTGGTTGAAAACCCATGCATAATTCGTCCATTCCGCAGAAACCGCGAGTATCACGAGCGCTATACAATAAGGATCAGAATTGGTAGGTTGCCCTTGTCGTTCATGTTATGGCGAAGCACACTCGAGCCGAAAGCTGAGTCTCATATGCCCTAGTAGTGGGGGAAAGGATGAAACAGGAAGTAAAGATGAAAGCGGGACTAGTAGGAAATGGCACCAACGTAAAGAAATATCCAACAAATCATAGAGTGCACATTTTAGGCAAATCAAATGCTCCACTGCCACGGAGGCGCACCAAAAGAGTACGAGCCTTAAAAGCACGCCCGTCGCAAAACATAGGCAAACATACATTAGGTTGTCCGGAAAGTTCTCAGCGTTTTGTGTTACTATATTTTGTGCATTCATGCTGACTAACAACTCATTCACCCTTGCATCTCAGTAATATATCGTGAATAGAATTTTTGCGTTATCTGATGGTGTAATTCCGTACTACCACTACTAGATAATACCTCTTTCCCGAGACTTTTTGAAGCTTGTCAAAAGAGCAACGTTGAACGATATTTTCTTCAATTACAAATTGGGACAATCCGCAGTCAAGACAGATCGACAAATGTGTGTGGGGACCCAATAGTGTTGGTGAAAGCGCCGTGGTTCAACAGATTCCGTTCGGAGATCCCAGCCCAGAAGATGAACCTCGTAGCAGTCCACCTAAAGCAATACCAACGAGAATCCAAAGGCGTTTATTGAGGCTGACCCATCGCAAACATCCGAGGTTTCGCAGAAAAGCTAGGCGTTGGCAAATCCATTGTTGCGGATGGTCTGAAACGCATCGAGAAGGTGAAAAACTCAACAAGTGGGTGCACACAATTTTAGCGACCGACAGGAATAGACACGTCTCCATATTTCTTCTCCACTGCTTTGCGTAACAGAAACGACCCGTTTTGTACTGAATTGTTACCTATGATGAAAAGTGATCCATGTATGATAACAGGAGACTTTTCGGACAGTGGTTGTATGCCGACGAACCACCGAAGCAATTTCCAAAGCCGAATCCTCACGAAAAAAGATCATGGTCACAGTGTGGTGGTCATCGGCTGGTGTGATCCACTATAACTTTTTGTCACCGGGCCAAACCATCACAGCAGAGTTCTACTGTGAAGAAATCGACGAGCTGTACCGGAGATCCCGTCAACCAACAGAAAAGGCGATTCTCTTGAATGACAAAGCCCGCCCACACGTTGCGTAAACCACTGTCCATATATCGAACGAATTGGAGGTTGGAATCCTACCTCACCCGCCATATCCTCCACACTTTCCACCAACCGACTATCACCTTCTCAAACATTTTCAGACCTCATCGCTGGATTCATCAATCAGGACCAGGCAAAAAAAGCCTTCCTAAATTTTGTGGATTCTCGACCACCTAGATTTTTCTTTGTTAGGATTTATCGACCTGTGTCACACCGGTAAGAGTGTGCTGCTTCGAACGGTGCTTATTTCAATTGATTCTGAAGAGTATCAAGAAAGTTATGATCATCGTTTAAAGTGAAACACTCAAAACGCAGAGAATATTCCGAACAACCAAATAGCATAGGATGAACTCAGCATTAGTGGCTTGGAAGTTCAATGTGGCCTTCTCCCCTCGACGTAAGTGCAAACTATTCAGCAAATTTTCTGACAGTTAAATACCAGCTCAAGAGAATCATATAAGTGTACTCTACGGGCCACCTGCAAGGTTTCACATGAAAAAAATCAAAACTCGGCGAGACAAGTTCCTCGAAGTTTTGACCGTGCGGGTATCGTGAGAGGGGCCACAAGGGCTGTGAAGTAAATCGACGATTATCACGTTATCGGAGGTGCGGCAGAGAGCGAATTGTCATAGAGCGCAAAACTATGGACTGCGTTGTTCCTGCCATAAATGTTGGGAGTTGTTAATGACTTTTCCACACTTCTAGTAGTTAAATCCATTGCGAATGTTTGCAATCTGATCACAATGCGATTCGTCTTCAACATTTTTCAGCACAACGATTATTCCTAGTGTTCAACGGGCTCACTTAGTTCCGTCATCAAAGCTCATCAATGACATATACCACATCGATCGAAGTCAGGCCCTTAACCGTAAGTCGCATACCAGACGGCATTGAAAAGTGTGCATTTAAACGCACACCACGCAGATATTCGAATGTATATTTATCTTCTTCCTGGTAATAGCTGCAGTGTCTGCTCTAGTTATGGGATGCTACTTCACGTACATGACACGATACGGAAGGCTTCGAGTATTCGAGGAACGTGTTTCGGCAAGGAAAGGTAATCTTTTGGAATTCGCCTTTCTCGCACTAGACCTGTTTCTAGATCAATACACTGTATTACTCACACGTAATCAACCCATCTTTCGTTTTCATGGATAGCCAAGTCATAAGAATTTCTCTGAACGTCTGAGACATCTACTGGAGAATGCATGACTTGTCGCCAGACCGCTTCAAAACTATAGCCGCCGATGGAAAAGGATCTTAACATACACTTGCACTCAAGACCCAGCCCTAGGAACCAATACTTGAGAACAAAGATATTTTCGATGCAGAGAACCAAAAAATGAGAAAATGAGGATCCATCTAGCAACCCCTAGAATTTACGTGAAAAAGAAAACAGAATGCGAGGATTACTACTGCTCGAAGTTACACCGCCCACCAATGAAACCAAAAGGAGAAATAATGTCACTTATTCTCGCGCGGGGAAACATTCGGCATTGATCTAAGATTTGATCCCCGTGCCATGCGAGTGGGGAAGCGCCACCTATTACATACCCTTCGCCTCCATCCATTAACTCTTATAAACTGGAAACACACTTTAGCCTTAAACGAAGACAGATATCTTCTTACTAGATTATAGCACGATCATGCTCTGCTGAATATGAAAAACGCTGAGCTGAAATTTATAAAGGTCCTAAGAAATTATTCCATATGCAATCGAGAAAATCCTCCCGTGCCCTAAATTACGTACAAGTTCGAAATTACAGTAAAAGAATTTGTGAAACACGGACCCATTAAGAGGGCTGGTTTCGTGAGATGAGATGCTACTGCCAGAAGTTCAGTTCAAAACGGAATCACTTGATTAACTGTCTTGGAATTCTATGATCATTGTTGAAGTCGTTCCCCCTGCAACATTCACCTCTGCTGTAGTCGGACTTTATGAGATAACTAGATGTTCTCATCATCTGTCTTGAGAAGACGTTAAGGCCCTTAAGACAGTGAAAGGGATAATGTGAGCAATGAGAATCAAAAAAGCCACATAAATGAAAGCTAAGGATCAAAAAGCCTAAGACGGAGCCTAGCCTGTGGTGGGATCTCCCGTGAAAGTAACGCTTCCGAGCCTCGAAAAGACGCATTTTTCAACAGCTACGATTTGTTTTTCCGTGTCGCCCCATTTTCGCGTGGCCCGCTCCCCTAATTTCGGAGTCGATGGTAGAGAGGGGTCTTAATTCTTAGATTTTCAACGTTTCATTCCGCTTATCTTCACTTGAACTACAATGCACCTCGACTTTCGTACTCAATGATCATTCCATATTCGACCCGAACTACTCCTTCCTATGCCTGAACTGTCAGTATGACTGTTGGTGGCCTTGAAGAAAGAGATTGCATCGGATTCTAGTGGCACTGCAAACCGGAAAAAGTCCGGGTTTCTCTGTTTGACGATGCGCTTTGGATCACGAAATGGCCAACATAAAAGTTATAGTTTGGAAAGCGTTAGCACGCCAAATATAAGAAGAGATTAAAAGGAAGATGTAGAGCAACATACTACTGGCGAATGCGATATTTCTCCAAGGACCGCTGACGTCGTCATGGGAACTGGTGTGGGATTTGCGGAAAAGCCTTTCCAGAACGAATTTGGAAAGCGTTTCAGAAAACTTTGTTCACCATCGGGACATTTCTACTTTAATAGCCACCCTTTCAATGTGACAAACCTTGGAAGCAAAGGAAGGTTCGAGCATGCAAAGGCTTACCCATTAGTGAGTACCCCATCTCAGGAAGGCTCAACGCTCATCTCACCCTTTCGTCCCTTCTGTCTGAACTCACATCAATCTAGCTTGTTTACGTAGATTAACGTGCAATATCCCGTCGAGGTAATCGCGTTAAACTCGTCCGGTTCAGTGGTCTAATTTGCTGATCAAATGGAAAGCGCTCTCCACACGCGACATCTACATAGCACTATGTTGTAAGCTAAATGAAGCACTGAGCTTTAGCGATCATGGCTTTGCATGATTTTAACAGACCGCACCGCCGACCAAGGTTTTAAACACAGATATGTTACTCAGAACAACTGGATTTCACATTTCATCTGAGTAGCTAATGTGCATAGCAACACTATAAAATCTGGTCATAATATTTAAAGGCCGCGTTACCCTCGTGTAGAGTTACTGAAAAGTGCACTTATCAACGCAAGGCTGTCCGATGCCGGCAACTAGCCAGCAGAATGATTATGTTGCCTTATGCCTATCTACTGAAGGAGGTGTCTTTAAAAGACATAGGAAGTAGCCATGTTCCGCCTGCGTGATCCATATTCACCGAAGGGATCTCAGAAAACAATTCAAGATAAATAGGGCATGGCAGAAGCCTAGACCAAATCATCTTCCTATTTTGATTCAGAGATGATTACACCTGTACATTTGATTAACCAACAGCTCCAGTTCATGCGTACAAGCTTCACTCTGTTCAACGTTACCACTAACGCTGTGCACTTTCGAGAAGAGATCTGTCAAATCTCAAATTCGTACCATATCATTGGAAAACTTGTAGGCGTTGTGCTTCAATCCTGTCACCACTAAAAAAGGCCTCTTATAAACGGCTTCGTAGACCTCTGTCTACAGCGGGTCAACTGAGTGATCACAACATTGATGTCCATAAGACAATGAATAAAACAATGGTTCAACGGTCCCCAATGTCAAGAAGAAGCGATCGCAATATATTCGTCACAAAGTCAAAAACTAAAGGTTGCGCTATCGCTCGCTAAAATCTGCTGGCAAAAGAGAATTTCATAAATTCCTTCACCTCTCTCGCCCGACACGGAAGCACCGTACCAAAACAGTGGCGACGGAACCAACTAAAAAAGCCACAATCTCACCAAAAAATCTAGACAAACAAGAATTCTTTACATATTTAACTTCCTATATTTAGTTCCGCGAAGAAAATGAGTAATAACTCCCTTCCGCTGACCCTGATCAGCAGAAGGGAGCTACAGCTCAGTTCAGTAATCGTCGTGGTAGTCTCTCCTTGGTGAACGTATTTGTTTCTGCCCAAATGCTATTTTCTGTACATCACGCTCTCTTCTACATATACCTAGTGCCAATGTTTACAAAATAATGCTATTCCAGAACACAGTCAGACAGACGGGCGTAATGAAGGTAAAGGATCGGAAAGTCTCCCAAGCAGTAGTCTCTCGTCGTTGGAAGACACCGGAGAGAGCCAAGCTATCACCAGTAAAACGAAATTAATCAGTAGTGATGAGCTGCACTCAGAAGACGTTCTTACAAGAACAAATACAACCAGAGTGGAATCGAAGTCAACTACAACTTAAAACAGATCGCATACATTGTGATAAGCAGTTCTTCAATAATTGAACTAGTGACCATCAAATCATTGCATATTATCGCTTTTAATGGAATACTTTTATCAGGCTTAATAAAAGAAATTGAATTTGTTGAAGATGCGTCCATCTTTCAAAATTTATAGTACTTGACTGTTAGCAGAACAACGATTCCTAGCCGACACGATTCTAAGCTCGCGAAACGGCACCTTATCACATAACCATTTGCGCAGACGCACACTACAGTACACTTTATTCGGTGAGGTGCAGAGATGGGCTCATTCGATCTATTCTGCCATTGTTATAACTCACTCTCGCCTAGCCATGGATATCAACAGCAATTCAAAAGATTAATTAATTTTCTGGCGCCCACCATAACGAAGCACTCCGAAAGGCAGGTAATATTTAGGAAACAATTAGAAGCAATCACGCGACTGCACAGAAATAAAAATATTGTGATAAAAACGTAAACAGTGTAATGACTAAATAAGCACCTCAATATGTGAGAGCTCCAAAAATATAAGGTTACTGAAACTTGCAGAAAAATGAAAACTGGAACAAGACAAGCAAAAAGTATGACCACACCACTTGAACGGTGGACGTATGGAAAAGGCACGTAGGGTGTCGTAGACCTTGCTCTACTCATTGTCTCGATGTGAATTATTCAGAACGCGCATTCAACGTAACCCACAATTTTTGTGTTGGCACATCGCTTGGGTTATAGGTTGCCATGTAGGTATAGTGAAGCCAACCCTCAGCACTATTAGTGGGGTCTTCGAACTGCCTAGAGTCAAACCGCACAAATTTTTAATAGCGAAGACCGCTTTAGCTTTGAATTCATTTTTTTCCAACGACTATGGTCTTCCTTTTCTGCAACTGAGGTCACGCTCTTTATATGGCTCATTGAAGCCAGGCAACCCATCGTGTTTGCAGGTTGCAAGAAGAAAACGCAAAATTGGGAACCCAATCAATGCTAATCATCAAACTCTGAAAAACGTACATGTTTGTTCCAGCCTTGTGGGTAACGATACTGCAGTGCCATTGTCGTTACTAGCTTGGCACTGATAGCGTCCAGCATCACTTTCGTCAAGTTTCGTGAAAACAAGAGTTCCTAAAAACATCACATTGCATGCATATTCGATGGAGCAGTGAAAGGCCGCATCCAACACAAAGAAGGAATCGTGGCTGAATAATGACGTCAGGGAACTTTTTTGACATGCTCGTCTGGTAGTTGCCTATGTAAATCGAGGAGGGGCGGTCATTCCAAGTTTCTCGGATGTTTATGAGGAAATCTTCACGCTCTTCTCACATTTATATCGAACATAAACAAAGAACGCAACGAAACTTTGCACTTAACGAATCCGACACAGCGACTGAAAGCTCGTAACACTAGGGATACACTGACCTTCGCCAGGCTTTTGCAGCACTTTTTCCGGGTACATGGCAACGTTGAACGGTTTCTCATCCTTTGTCCAATGATACCTTCAATAAGAAAGCTTATTTAGGAGCTCACAGGAAGCATTAATCTTCAGTTGTAACTGGCACCACTTAACTGCTTCAAAACTGTTTTGAATAAGAATGCTCAAAAGCACCGGGGAGGGAAAATTTGGCACATTGTGGGATATGAAATTAGCGGTGTTCAGGAGTGTAGCAGTGTAACAGTAGTGAAAGAACGAAATAACACGTGGAAAAACTTAAGAAATAGGGCCATGAAAATCCCCCCCTTCCCCCCCCCCCCCCCCCCCCCCGCCTTTCGCACCCTTCTGCGTCACTAATCGAGTGAAGACTGCAGAGAGAGGCTAAGTTAGCCGCGGCCAAGGTTTGGTTTCAGAGAATGTGTAACCCAGTTCTTACTCTCTCCTTACCCCTCCCGGTACCTTTCGTTGATGCGGAATTCCCTTTCACATCTCATATCCAAGAAAGAACAAATGCAATAACGTAAGCTCCACCAGAATAGGGCGCATATTTACATATTATTCTACCTTCGATCCCTTCACAGCTGCCATTTTTCGAGGTTAACGTATCAACAGTTTTCTTTCAAAAACACATTGACAAGGACGCTGCATATTTTCATCACGCTTTGTCGAATATGTGGGACATTGAGACGTTGTTAGATTATCCAAACAGCTATACGTGCTACGCCCATTGTTAGGCCAAAACTACCGCGTAAGCGAACACATAGATTTCAAGGTTATACACTATTGCGTTCAAGAGAAGAAACAATTTAAAGGCACTTCCCGCGATTATCTTGAGTGGGTTAAAAGAATTATGAAATTAGGGGTGCTAAAGAATACACCAAGATGGAAAATCCCTTCACAATGACAAAAATGAGGCCTCCTGACATATGGCCTTGTACGAGATTACCGCGTGGGAAGGAGCCTTTGAATCAGTTCGCGTTGGATTGTGTCATGAGGAGCCTTGAGATATAACCTGTTTCCCCAAGTGAACGCTCCATTGACCACTGGAATTTCTCATTTATCTTATCTTATCGCAGAAACACAAGCCCACGCGGACGCCACTTTGGAAAAAGCTTCGCCCAGTGCCGGGTGGGGCCGCTCAAATGGTACAGTCTCGACATGTTCCCGGAGGTCTATCGGCTGCGGCAGGGTGAATAGGAAAGTGCCTTTAAGCCAGAATTTGGTTAAGCTGTTCTCCATAGTAATCAAAATCCTGAATCAAGTGACCACAAAAAAAAAACATATTTTCAGTGATCTCAGATTGAAACTTGAACCAAGATGACAAATTATGGCCCTACTATGAAAAGACCACGGGCGGAACACCTGTAAACAAGATTTCCAATCACGCATGAACTGTTTCGGGCACAACGTATTTGTGCACGAGGACCAGATAGTCCCACTATTGAATTGTTTTTCCAATTTCTTGTTGCTTGAACCATTTCAGAGGCCTGGGATGAAGCGTGATGGCGGATCACACGAAAAAGAATTTTGACAGCGACCTGAATCACTAGCCATCCCAAGCGAACGGTAGAAACACGTCACAGTTTTTACTACTGACGCGTATAAGCTCTCACGATGCAATACTGGCAAATGAGGCAACGCATACACATTGCCTTATGAACTGCTTGACCTGGATTAAAGCATCTCATGAATCCAGTAGGACTTGCTGGCAATCTTCAGTGAGTTCCTAGCGAATTATAAGAACCTCCAAGTACTCTTCAAAAACTCAATAGTACTCGACGCCTTTTTCCCAAAAAATTCGCAATGTATCTGGGAGAATGAAACTATAACTCACGATGGTGTCGGGTTACCCTCAGCTATACATCGAATAGTAATGTGAAAAAGATTGTCAGGCGTCTTGCTTTGCTCTGTTCCATGCTTTTCTACTTTGTAGTAAAGTACTGGTCCATTTGGTTCATGAATGAATCGCGGAGGAGTCGATATGGAGGCCCAATCGACCGTTGCTCCTGAAAAAGTCACTACTGGGAGCGACTGACCGACAATTGTTCATATTTTCGCCACTGAAAATTGATGAGCCTTCAAAAACAAAATTTCAAAAACTCATTAAAATAAAAATGGATTTATTTATCACAACCATGAAAAAAGAAGGACAAATTATCTCACAGCTGCTCTCCGACAATCGTTGCGATGATGTAATCTTATTAAAATGACAAGCAACTTTCATCTACGCAAGAAGTGTACTGGGTAGTGGCGCCGCGGCCGTCTTATGGTTGAGGACGAAATAACCGAAAGGACTTCTTTTAGGCCAATCAAACCTTCCATGAAGTGAATGATCGCTCGGCACCAGATCATCTGGCCACTATCTACATGCACATGGGCTTCTCGCAATCAATCTATTAGCCATATATATTTAAAGGAATCGTCCACGAGAAAATGAGCTTCTTTGTTACCCATAAATTTATGTTGTGTTCGCCTAATAAGGGCCCCATGCGAAGTCTCACGCGAAAATGTGGGAACTCGGCTAAGATACACCTCCCCCAATACTCGGCCGGGTGGGCGGGCCCACGAAAAGCCCCGTCCCGTCGTCCGACGCGGTTGGGGAAGAAGAGTGGGATTGTTTATGTAACTTTCTGTGCCTACCATGTGTTTCCGGCTGCGGCGGCCGACGGGGTGGGCACTTGCTCGGAGGCTCCGACCACCCGGCCGAGACTTTGTGGTGCTGTATCTAGGCCGGATTCATATTTTTTCGCGTGAAACTTTGCACGCGGCCCACATTAGACAAATACAATAGATTATTGACAGCTAGAAATGGGAACAGTGAAATATCTAACCACCTGAAAAATTGCCTGGACAGCCTTGTTTTTGTTTCCATTCAATGTTTTACACTTCACCATCGCAATCGTTTATGCTAGGCCACCGTCTGAGTTCGCGATTTTACGTTTTAGCAGTGTTGCACTTTCGCACGTGATACTACGACACTGAGATTGTGCAATGCCTCAACTTCGAGTGTCGGCCGCGACACTGCAAAACCGCAGAATCGCCAAATCGCTAAGTCGCGGAGTCTTACTGCGACCTCAAGATGTACTCCAATAAATGCGAGCGTATATATTCGAAGAGAAATGGAAACCCGTGATTCCAATGCAAATTAACATTTTAGTCGGTCAAAAAGTATCCGGCGTCTTGGCAGCATAACTTTTGGAAAGATCCTCCACCCTTTGAAAGAGGGGTGGGGGTATCCCAGTGGGAGCCTATTTTCACCAAAGCCTAGAAGGAAAAAGGAGCCCCTTCTTTCCAGAGAGGTTTTTGTGAATATATGCTTTTTTGTGCGGAGTGTAGCACCACATTCCCCATACGTTTCGAAGCATCTGGTGCCGTCGGCCAGAAATCATGGTTTTCCGGGGTTTCAAATAACGGCTAGAACGGCGATCCCTCTACAGATCTTCCTAAGGTTTTCAGCGTAAAATAAGAGTAGGTTTTCGGTCCATGGAACAGTTTTTGAATAACCCGAAAAGCCATAGGAGATGCTACGGAGGAATCACGTGGAAGTAGTCAAGGTGCACAAAGGAAATCTACTGTCCTACCTAATACAACTACAAATGGGTTGCAAAAAAGTGAATCGTTTGATTTCGTGATTAAAGGATCGTGCTCGGAAAAATGAGTTTTTCCGTTACCCATATATTTATATTTTATTTGTTTAATGAAGGCCGCATACAATATCTCACGCAAAAAAGAGAATCCGGTAAAGACACGACTCTTCCAAGTAAGCACCAAGGGCTGGGCTTGATAAAAGCCCGCCTCACCGTCCGCCGAAGTGAATACGCATCGTGAGAACAGAGACTTATGTGAACAGTCCCACTCTCCGTCTCCCACCGCGGCGCATGACAACACAAGGCACTTGCGAGGCCCGCCCCTCAACCGCCACTTTGAGGAGCTGTATTTTTGTCGGACTAACTTTTTTGCGTGAAACTTTGCATGCTGCCCTTATCAAAAAAAAGTACAACATAAATATACGAGTAATAGGAAAACGCATCTTTCCGTACACGAATCCTTTATTTAATCCACCCCCTATGCTGAACCCTCATTTTGAACAGCAGCTTTCCCAATAGTTTCGCTGATGGTCTTCATGACCCAACTCGAATGTACGCCAGGGATTTTTTCTTTAAACTGTAATCAAGCGAGAAAATTATAATTCAGAGAACAACGCCACTGACAAATATACAAAAAGCGCTCGACCACACTTCCTGAAAACAAGACAAAGTTCCAACAAGTAAACGCGTGAAAACCATGAGTCAATGTTTGGGTTTGTGATCGCAAACTGGAGCTCACGTCAAGCCAGCAGATACAAAATACTCTTAATAAATCTGCTGCTTAAAAACCATTCATCAGATTCCGTTGAATTCGAGTATCGGCTATTGTTTGCGTCATTATAACGAAAAGACTGTTCATACTTAGGCTTTTCTAACTAGAAACTTTTGCTGGCAACCAGCGACCTCATTGTCAGATGCGATGATGCAATTCTTCCCAGGTGAAGAAACTGACGTTTCACCACCGGGGAACGAGGAAGAAAGATGATCCCGGAAATTTGAAAGTGCAACCAGACGCTCGTTCATATTCTTTGCTATCTCCACTCGAACACGACTTTAATATTTGAACGTAGCCTTTGGAAGAGCACAACAAAATAAGAGGGTATAATGTGCAAAGTCGTGGGACTCATAAAGGAAGTTCGAGAAGCAGAAACGATTACTTTACTTAAGAATAAAGAGTAGGATTTTCAGCATTAATCCTTCTATGGGATGCCCTGCGCGTACTAGTTCCATTCAGAATCGTGGTGGCAAATGAATGTGATCCGGCCTATACAACGACTTGCAATGGCGATGAGTGCTTGTATCATCCCAGACGAGACTGGTACCAATTCACCTACCACGGAGGGATAGAAAGCTTGGATGGCGTGACTGTGTGTTGATGCGGGAGTCCCCGCTTCATGACGGTGGGTGCGCGGCATCTGCCGCTACACAACCTCCACTCGATGATTACTTTACTTAGGTCAATAAGGCTAATATTAGTCCGAGTGGGATATAACGCGCCCTCTCTTTCACGTAAAACGCTTAGACACCAAGGTATTACTTTGTACAGCTACCTAGCCCACAAAGGTGGTGACCTCGTGTAACAAACACCTCGATATCGTTGACGATGAATATTTTGAATGGGATGAAAGGCAATGATTTCATTGTTCAAGTCGAGTCCACTTTTCCTCACCACTGCCACCCTCTCCATACCCAAAATGAGCACGAACTGGTCGTAGGCGTACCTATTTACTCATTTAAGCAATCATCAAGGCCTTCTGTAGCTAGTGAAAGTACCTCGCCGTATTCTATCGAAATTAGTCTTAACGATTAAAATAGATACAGTGCTTACAAATCACCTCAAGTAGCCCTTACAATTGGGTTGTAGAGAGAGAGATCGGACCGGTTTTGCGCCTAGGCAATGAGTTGCAAGCTAGAGCACCTACTCGTCGTCCTTCATAATTACTCGATCTATCTGACCCCACTCTCCCAAATGTGGAAAGCTCCTCAATAGCAGAATCTTCAGAAAGCATGATGATTTGGAGTCGAGCTTTAATGATGTCGCGCGATATAAGTAATCAGACTTATATCAAAATGAGGTTAGCAATTATGCATAATGTTGGCAAAAGTGTAACGAATCGAATGGTTCTCACATGGGAAAAGATGCACTCTGTGCCAAAATATAGCTTCCCGAAGGTAAAAATGCAAGAGACCGGCCAAAACTTCCCTTACACCTGATGCTGCGAATCATGAAAACATTTAATTTTATCCACTCGAATCTCAAAATGTGCTGCAGAACAAATACGAAGTTCAATGTATGGGTTTGGTTTGGACTAGTGCGTTCAAATAGGGATGACTCATCTACCTTCCTTCCAAACTGGTTCACAAAAAAAACCACGTCCATTTTCGAGCCAAACTACAACTGGACACACGAAATAAACAGAGCAATTGACTACTTTCCTTCAAGACTTATACCAAACGTTACTAATGATATGGTATCGGATTACAATTACGATGTGCACTCAGGAGTGTGATATTTAAACTTCCATTAGGTCCCCCTTTTATTCCGTTTCTCCACCTCTTGCGTGTGTGCATGCTGTGATTTGCGCGTGCAAGGTTGGTATGCATTTCAGATCAGCAAAAAGCGTGTATTCGAGGGAGTGGACAGTGCATGAAAGGGGTCCGGTAGATTTTGAGAATGGAAACTCATTCCTCCTTCGAGATAGCTCTCCATAACCAGCTTTACACAAACCTCGCCAAGCTCCACTCGCACATTAGGTGCTCTTACAGGACCAACTAAGGACCTTCTGTCAGCTGTCACTGAAACACTAATCGGTTCTCCAGGTGCTATCAGCTTGAAAGCACCGGGAGAGGGAAAGGGAAGGAAATGGTATATCAAAACACTGTTCTCTGGGAACAAACATTCGTGTTCAGTAGTGAAGTGTGTGGCAAAGAACGCGTTAAAAACGTGGCTCTGGCGCTATTGCGATTCTGGCGCGTTTCACTTCACACTGCACACTTCCGGGGGCCTGCGCCACCGTCATTTAATGTCGCGCAGAGCGACTTCGAGTTCGTTCATGATTAAGCTGAACAGCACACAACAACAAACAAGTGAAACAATGAAAAGGATAATAAGCCAAAGATTATTAAGAAGGGTGTCTATGAAAAAAAAAACCCCAATGAACCCACACTCGACCTTATGGCAAGGCGTCATGTGTGCAATAGCGGCAAAGTAACGACTGCAAGCCAAGCAGATATCATAAACCGAAATTGCCCCTTCCCAGCGTCTTCAAATGTGAGATATGCATTGAAGTTTGCAGGTAAGTACGCCATCTCCACCTCATTGACAATGATCAGTTTCAAAACGAGTGTAGACAAAATTAGCAACTGTCGTATGATTGCGATGGTGAAGGAGCAATCAAAATTCTAAAAAGTCCATACCAATTTTGAATCGCTGCGAAGAAGTTGGTGCGATGAACGCCCGTCTTCAGAGCCATCTCCGAACAGAAAGTCATCTTCTGAGAAAGCATCGAGCAGCAAGACTCGCGAAAGTACTGCACGAGTGGTTGGAGAACCCCCGTCCTTAGGAGAGCAATCCAATACGCTACTACTGCTAGCGACATGGATGATGAATAACTCAGTCAATAAAGAGAGCCAAACGACCTACATTATCCTCCCTAACTTTACCCTGAATCATTCACTTCCTCATCATTTCAAATTCATTACATCATAGTAATCAACGTTATTACAAGTACCCTAAAGTCTGATAGATAAGTCCGCCCGCACGCGGTGTCGCGCGCGGTAGCGGCGAACACAGGCGCAGTCTTCAAAGAGCACAGGATCGCGATGCACCGCTCATTATAAAGAACGACAGAATTGTAGAAACTGTTTTTTCAACTTCATTTCTAATATCTAGAAATACCACGTATCGGAATCTTCGTTTAACCCGTGTTACAATGATCATTCATGCTGGACTTGCCACGCAACCTCAATTTCATCGTCACAGACATTCATACCATAAAAATTCTCACTCATCTCATCTAACAAAGACTCTTGATTCAAGACCTTTGAGAAGCTGTTGACAATCGTCTCCTCAGATATTCAATAGAAACTATCGCAAACTAAAGCAGCTACATCTCCGCAGTTCATCCTTTTATGCCGCTTTTGGTATTTCTGGCTTCTGTTGGGTCATAACAGGAATAAGAAAAAATTTTTATGCGACCGCTATTTCATCGCCAAATAGTCGCATTGAAACCCCCGTTGAACAGCATTCTCCTCTCACTCGTTCACTTCTTCTGCCAACTGTGAAATTTCCGTGTTCACCTTTCGTACGACCCCAACTTTACGTGCTACTCGCTTTTATGTTAACAAATACAATATACAATACAATATAAACTCGTTATTGATACAATCCACAAATCATAGCTTCCTCAATTTCCTTCATCTCTGGTTGGTTCTTTGAAGACTGCGATAGCCTGTGCCGCGCGCGACACCGCGTGCGGGCGGACTTATCTATCAGACTTTAGGGTACTTACTTTCGTAAGTATGGAAACAATCCCAAACTCAATTGATGGTGAATCAAACACCAATGTCTCACATACCTCACCCCTTGGGCCCACAACTTCTGATCACACTTACCACTAAACGAAATTCGGATAGGTGATTGACCATCGCTCTTAGCCCGACAAAGATCGGGGCCATAAACGGAAATTAGCTAATCATGGCGCAGAAATGGATGATTCCGCAGAAGGACGAAGAATTCCAATACGCGGTCGGAGCCACATACTTTTATCGAGGCCAACTTTGCTTTTATAATTTGAACACTGCAATAGAGATCACTTTAGGATAATCCAGCCTCTAGAATGCGATAAATCACGTAAGGTGAAGGCACAGGTATTCAGGGCGCCATCCCAGGCACCAGGCACCAACCCTTGTTCCTCATCACATTACCATTCGAATCGACCACCTTCCAATGTAATGTTATGTCAACTTGTCAAAACGAGACATCTTGCGTGACTTATATACTCTCCCACCTCGAAAGTCATTTTGCCATTTCGATTTTCCGAACTTTCCAAACACTCTAAACGCAAGCTTTCCAACCAGATGACACAGTCATCCTCCATACAAAACAATCAAGCCACAATTACTATTACACACTTTTCGCGCCAATTGGAACATTTGGAAATACTGGGTGGTCGCAAACAAGTTCGACGTCCAGTAGGCAACTACAAGGATAATCGGATCAATAACATTCATGGGCACTCATGGTCACTCATGTTGACGCGTGCCTCTCACCACCTCTGACGTAAACCCTTCAAGGACACTGAAAACACCTGCCGCGGGAGGCCAGCACCTGTTCCTCTCGTCAACTTCAAAATAGGTAGCTCCCAAAACGCTGTCTCCGAAGATTCATAGTCCTCCTTGATGAAGATCACCTCTGTTTTAAGATGTGGGCAGGGATTCCCGCCCCCCCTTTTTTTTTTAAATCCATGGAGATACACGATTCTGGTAAACATGCATCCCACAATGGACGATTTCCAGATCGAAAAGTCAATGTTTGCCGTGATCAAAAAAAAAGTTTCACAGCTGTGAAGGTCAAGCAAATAGGATACAAAGATATGAGCTCACCACAGAGGTGAGATAAAGACGTAAAACAAAAAAACGCGCGAGATCGTATAAAATAACGATGGAAAAATATGTAGTTTTGTAAAATAAAAAATATGAAGCAGAAAGTTCAAAAATCAATGAACAAAATTAGAAAACTAACCACATATAGCAGTAGCAACGGCTAATGAAAGGGCCGTGGCAAAATTGCCAACTGGCATGGAAGAACGCCTCTAAAAAAGTTCGACACAATTCAGAGGTAAAAGGCACATACATTAGTTAATCACGAGAACACCACAATTCAAGATTGAGTAAGGAACTACGAACAAACACACCAATGAGGTCGAAAGAATCTCTCGGAAAAAAGTGGAGGCTTCAGAGGAGATCAAGTGAAAAATGAAGTCAGAACGCGAAGAGAGCAAACTGTTTCTCGTTAATCTTCCTGAAGCTACGCCACTAATTAAGCATTCATCTGAAGGCAGAACACAAGGAACGGAGGGACTCTTCAGACTCGACTCAAATGAGTAGAGAGAAAAATGCTCACGATAAACATTCAAGAAGAGACAGGTGAAGAGCAAAAAAGTGATAAAAAGTGGCCGTAAACAGTTCAACCTGAGGAGGAGAAAAGATCGAGCGAAAGCGAAAGAATAGGTGTAAAAAATTAAAAGAAAGACTCAATAAAAGCATACTGCGACAATCAGAAAAAGCAAAAGATTAATGAGATTTCATCAAAAGATAAAAGAACTGCCGCTCAAAATCCTTGAAAGATGCACTGACACATCACTTGCGAAAATCCACTGCTGTCTACTGCAAATACTAGAGGGCAATGTAATGTAGTGCAGCTCCAAGGCGGAAGAAGCTCTACTGTAATAGATGAGCAATTAAGTGCATTGTACTGAGAAGGGTGGCACGAATGTAAACGCTGAAATTCAAGAATGTTGAATGGCCTTCACAGTTGCATAGAGAACGTGCCAGTAGAAGATATGCTTATAGCAAGCGATCTGACAGCAATGCATCTTTTTCAAAATGTCAGCGGAAAAGTCAGATTGATATCATTGCCATGAGCTTTTAGCAATTTTTAGCAGTTTAATGAGTGCCTAAGATATGTTACTTATTTTTATCGTTATTAAAAAAGGTTAACGCGGATAACCCAACAATTATACAGAGAGTCGAGGTCTTCAGAAACTATAGCATTACATGTTGAGAACACTATGAAGAGACTGAACTGGGCAACCATTAGACCGCGAGCGATTAGAATCGTCAGATACAACTGCTAAGGGCAAGTTTACGCTACTTTACGAGAAGTGCGCGCAAAATTGATGATTCCGCAAATTTTGCAAAAGAGCATAAACCAACCTTACCAGGAACGCCTCAAAGGAAATAAAAAAGATATGAGGGAGGAGGAAAACGTAAGCTTTTCCGAAAGCATTAAGAAAAATGATCACGCCCTCGATTTTTCTGATTCACTATCCCTTGATTACTATCATGTTTTCACAATTTCGCGTTTCTTAGCATACAACTGCTTGTGTTCTCCTGATATCACGTGCTCTTATCATCGCTTATTTACCGACATCTTTTGACAAAACCAGGAATATGTAATTAGAGTGGTACTATGAATTCAAACATTGA
Organism: Trichostrongylus colubriformis; assembly: GCA_963978905.1. Lineage (NCBI taxonomy): Eukaryota > Metazoa > Nematoda > Chromadorea > Rhabditida > Trichostrongylidae > Trichostrongylus > Trichostrongylus colubriformis. Next base: position 34,054,646 of record OZ022256.1, on the reverse strand, counting down.
ACATGCGCCAAGACAAAGTAGGAAATCAATTGTGTCCGAAATCTTCATTTCCTTCACCCTCAAATTCCACGATTTTATGATGTTTCTTGCATGTAGCACTACAACTAGGGAAAAGAAACACATTTAAACTGGCCATGGTGTGAAATATAACTCCGCTAGAGACAGCTCTAAAATTAGGAACAGAATATGAAGGAAATCTAATCTTTTGCAGCACATTCACAAGGACGAAGCTGAAGGGAATAGAATGGGTTATAGAGGCTAAAAGGCATAGCTCTGATGAAATCAGCTTTGATCGCACAGTAAAAAAAAGGTTGGAATTCCTTAGCAACGGGATTTATGGGCATTTAAAGTACGAAATATCCAGCAAATCGATAATCCTATACCTAGAAAGTGCACACATATTTGAAAAATCGAAAGACGTGAATGCCAATGAGATGTCGTGTGAAATTTATGGTATATGGTCACGCACGCTTCCAAAAGCAATAAATTCAAAAAGACATTAAGCGCTGGTAAATATAAAGGTTCAAAAAAGTGACTTGATGAGCTGAAGCTTCACATGAGTTTCCAATTGAGAAGTCTCATCCCAGGAAAAGATGAAAGATATAAAACAACAGCAACAGCAGAATTATGATAAAACCAAAAAACGTCAATCAGAAGCTTACATCATTGCCAAAAGCTCAGCTCCTATCAGAAACTACACAATATTCACACAGGGAATAGCGCGGCAGTCCGCACTCATTGCCAGTGAAAAATCCGGTTGCACGGTTTGCAATTTTTTATATCTATGTGTGAGAGCGAATTGCTCGTGAACGGTCAGCGCCTTCACTATGCAACCTATCTGCAGTTACCAGAGAGTATGAAATCTGGTCGAGCCGGACAACTGGGTGAGTCCTGCGCATTCGCGTACCCTGCTCTTTTGAGCTGTTTTTCTCCAAGCTGTGTCTACATCAACTTGATGATGCCTCTTACCACGCCCATCGATTTTATATCCCAACGAGGGCATTAGAAAGAAATCAAATTCGAAACTAAACCTTGAGAGGATATAATACAACAGAAGAAAGCACTCGCATTTCCTGAAAAAAGGCGGTTGACGAGCTATGAAGAGGGCGAAAGCAAATAAAAATGAGCAACATATTTAACAGAGGTGCCAGTGCAGCGGGCTTGAAGCAGCACAATACATGAAAGAAAAGTCAGTCTGGAAACAATTCTCGAAAGAAAATGAACGTCTATGTTGGTAAAGACTTAAATAAATGAGAATCGGCACAAAAATCGTTGTAGAAAGACGTCAACAACGAGATAATCTATGGCCCCAGAATGAAGTAGTGACCCTTAGCCAAAATGAGGTGCTGACGGACCTCATTTTGTTTCCAAACTCATTTAGCTCTAGATCTACCCAGCGCTGCCCTTAGCGGATCAATCAATCTACGGCCTGTTCGAAGAAAAGGCATGAAACGTTGTGATTCGAAGACAAGACGGGCACAAAGGATGAGAACCGACATCGTAGACATTTCGAGCAAGTCGGAAAATGTTGGCGAACAGCTAACTCTAGTTTGCAGACGAAAAGAGCAATCGACTCGTCGCAGAGGGCATCGCCATCATCACATAACCAAATAAGAAAGAGTCAGTCGGCTCACCCGCCGCCACCACTGGCTCATCAGTAATTACCATTTTACTCGACTTGTCTGCAAGTTTTGTTTCGCCCATCATGAAATATTTGAAAAGATGACAAGCGAGATACAGACACGATGCACATTGAGGCCGACAAATGAAACGGCACGAGCGAGATCGAGAACAATAAATCATCTGCTATAGACAACCTATCCATATTCAGCCACCCCTATAAGGCGTCACGATATGAGGCGATTCGGAAGCATGGAAGCATTAGGGAACGAGAACCCAGGCTGATGGATACACAATCCATCGACTTTCTAGACTCACCAAATTAGAACACCTGGTGCGCACCTGAAATAACAGTAGGTGGGAAGGATGAATAACGACAAGCAATGTTTACCGTAACAACACAAACGAAGGGCCATCGAGTGTCACCTCAGGTAATCGATTCGTTCCCGTAACGAGGACACTTCCTAATGAGTCACAGCGATCTTGGGGGAAATTGTCGGTTTATGGGAATCCACTGGGAAAACGGCAGCGATTCCACGATTGATGCAACAAACAAAAAACTCTCAAACTTATGCGTCTATGCGGAAGGACTTCGCTGACGCCCTCCAGCAATTTCCCGTAATCGCTCCTTTGCAAAGCCAAGTGAGAGATACTCCACGTTCGAACATATCACATTAGCAATGTTTGTTTTGCAGAACCATGAAACACTATCGTATTGGTTCAGGCTAGATTAAAGTTGGCATCCTATGACGTGATCCGGTCGCATAAGGGATATCCTAATCATCAGCATCCGTAGCAGAACAACCACTTGCGCTTCTAACCAGTCGTTCGACTTGAAGATCACCTTACGCAGCCAACGTGGAATAAGGCTAAGTACAAAATTGGTATACAAATACTTACTTACAACTTATTCAAATGTGAACAAAGCGTACGTAACAATGACGTAACAAAAGACCTGAAGTAAGCCAGCCACAAAACAGCACAGGTCATCAGTAGAGTATGAACCTTCTATGCGGAACACTGAAGGAAATTCGTCCCAGAGGGAAGATAATTCTTATACGTCAAGAGGTTACAGATTAAATCGGCATGGAGCCATACGATGGCTGGAAATGCATAATGGAAATTTGCATAGGCTGAGAACGCGCTTGCGGATCTGCGCGAAGAGAGAGAAGACGAACGAACCGTCGGCATCGGTAACGCACGTCGCCCTTGCCTCAGACGCGGCGAAAATCCAGCAAAAAAAAAAAACATTACGCACAACTGGCCGAAAAGTGAAATTTAAGGGACGGTGGACGCTCGGCGAGCGCAAGGCCATGTCCTCAAATGCCAAACCTATGACGAATGTGTTCGAAAACCAATTACACAAGCACATTGCACCTCGCTGATATAAAAATGCCAAATGAAAAGCCACCATGAAATGGAATGAGATTCGAAGAATTGAACCAAGAGCTAAAACAACACACATCCATACGAAGATCCAGAATTCTATGATAACACATGGCCCGTATGGAGCATCAGATTTTTGAGCGACCAGAACAATGAAGGAAGCTCCAAAAAGAGCGACCACGGAATCAAGCGCTGGAAAAGTAATTATAGGGTGAAAAGAACAGGATGCAGTCATTGACGCGGGATCGACAATCGAGTAAAGGTAGATGATGGGAGTGAAAATGACACTTTTCATGTCACACAGGGATGCGAAGGCAGGATGCGTCATTGCCCATCATACACGGCCGAGAGGCAATCTTCCACAATTCAGGAGCAAAAGAAAAGAAAAACAAATTCACACTGTTCAGGTCAATACATTTTCAATGATAGAGGAAACGCGCCAAAGGACTGAGAAACCAGTATGTAATATAGCGAGAGCGTTCTATGAAAGGTCATTGAGGGATAATAAAACTCGATTCAACGCCATTACAGAAAAAATCGGATCGAACTAAGGTCATCAAGAAGAACACGAAAAACAGAAATTGGTAATCTTTTAAATGAAAACAAAATGAAAATGGATTAGTTCACACAGCGCTAATGCAACACTGCAAACGTGATCATCCGGAAGTGATGTCTGAGGCAAGATTAACATTCAAAACAGATCAAGATCTTAGATGTACCAAGCACCGCTTTAGACATGACAGATGGCCGGCAGTCCACCGACCCCAGCAGTCATCTAGGCCAGCAACATCGCAGCCATAAACTAAGCCGCATGATACTCCCCTAATTACCATCGACTAAATGACGAAAATTGGTGTGTTAACAATAGAGATAATTGTGGCAGGAACTCAAGCAATCAAACAAGTAAATCTGAAAATGTCTGTGAAACCACTGCCCGTGTTTAATCGAAAAGTCGCTCTACTTTTTTTGGCAGTGCGAGAAGAACTGATAACAACTTATCAGGTCGATATTTCAGGGAACCGTCTACGTCGGTCGATGAGAACGAATGCGAGTGATTTCACTGATATCTCATTTGCTGCGGACAGAATTTTTGCACATAAACTTAGCTCAAATCCCCAACGCGCTAAACTACTATTCATGGTCCAGCGCACCGAGCGTATCTGCACTATGCACCAAAAACTTGGTAAAAACAAGCATTGAAACTACCTGTGATCAACCAACCCAATCTGCAATCCCCAGCTCTTGCATTACAAGTCTTAGTGAACACACAAGTGAACACTCAGAGCAGAGAGAGAAAAGGGAGAGCACGAAGTATTCTGTATTCCACGGGACAGATGACGTCAAAAAAGTAAATGGCCGAACCAAAAAATCGATACTCCATAGTCAAGGCACATGAATGTATCGCAAAGCAGTGCCGGTGTTCTTGTGAAAAATTTTGAAAATAGCGATGAAATTCATTTCAGTAACCTTGAGTGGGCAACCGAGACATAAAGTACTTTCTTCGTAACATTTTGTACGATACGCAAACTATCACGTTGAATGGATTGCTTAAAGTCCGCGGACCCAAAATAAACAGTTCATGTATAAATGAATGCCAAGGGAGAAAAAATATTCCGAGAACGCATATCAAGTTCTAAAAGACATGAAAGGGAGTAAAAAGAAAAGAGATCAACATCAGAATTTCAGCGTAACGTTGTCCTGATACACAGTCAGTTCACGGACCGCTGTGAGGAAAACGCTACAAAAACCTGGTCGCAAACAGCATTTCTTGTACAGTGGATTGGAATGAGCACTGCTCCACTCCATAAGCCACAAATTCGACCGAAGCGCTGCAAAACAATTATATGGCGACGTGTCTACAGACGGGAATTCGGAAGAGTGAATCTTCGAATTCACGTCGCGCTTCGTTCTCATGAGAACGTCCGTTTCTTCTCACCCCCCCCCCCCTACTCTTTGATCGTATTAAAAGATCTACTACACAAATTACAGTTCAGTAATAAAATCGGGAGGTATGAGGATAACTTGAGTACAAAAAAATCCTTTCTCCAGCTAGAGCACGCAAAAGTAGGCTACGAGACACCGCTTCTGATGACGAAGTCCCTAACCGCTGCTTTCATAAGATCCTCTAATGGCTACTATTACGAAATGAAAAGGAGAACGGGACCTTCGAATTACCGGAAATTTGCAGACGCGAACTAAAGTGACTATCAAAATTTCAAGCGAGTAGTATGAAGCAGAGAGAAGTCCGTTGGAATTGTGATGCAACGGACAAAATCTAGCTGATTTCCATACGCTCGGCTGCGGCGTAATGGAAAAATCAAAAGGACGGAGTGATTCCCTCGGGACGGAACGTGAGGAGGAAAGCGCTTGTGCAAACACATACTTATACGAAAATCCTACTGGTGAATTCGTTGCATGGTTAGAAATAGTAAGATCATAGGTTCGCGGTAGAATGGTGAGGTCGTATGATAAAAGATATTTGAAAATGGAAGGACGAAGTCAACTTTCACTGGAAAGGCTCTAAAGAGTGTGGTAATTGATGGAAAGAACACGACTATGCATGGTTAACCTCGAAAATGACCAACGGTTGTCCGCGAAGTGGGCGCCAAGTGAGGGAATGTGAAAGACGAAGAGGATGATGAAGACAAAACATCACGAGGAGAAGAGTAGGCGTTGCGCAATCATCGGTGGTCCCCAGTCTCGCTCCCTTCGCCTCAACGAATACCAATAATTGCGTATAAACTCATGAAGGGGCTTCATTGGATGCTCCTTGATAACTACCAAAAAACCCTATACACCTGAAATGTCCGAAAATCCATCCGCGAATAAGAAATCTACGCACGAGAAGCAATGAAACACTGCCAAGTGCTTCTCAAACATGAATGCATTCAAATTGAAGAGCAGCGGACGGAAGCATTCGCATCCATCACTTAAAGGTTCGAAACCGGGATGGTAAAAAGGACAATTCTCGGTGTAATCGCAATGCGGGGGGGGGGGGGGGGCATCTCACTATGGACATTAATAATACTTAATCCTAAAGGGAGAAAGGAATCCCTTCCTACCTCCATTAAGGCTTAGGCAAAAGTATACGCTTCAAGGAATTCTCCGGCTTGCTTATATAAGCAGCTTTTTATAAGAGAACCCCCCCCCCCCCACTACGATAGCGCCCAATTTCCCACTCTTAGAGTCGAGTAATACAATACATCGAACCTCTCTGAAGAGACATACTCTAAATATGGCTTTCGCCAATTCCTAGAGAACATGCCGTGATTCCTTCCAATAAGCCTTCCAAGCCATTTTCTACATAAGACCGTTTCATTATTCAACCTCAGGTCGGGTAGGTCGCGAAAACCGATAATTGTAAACACAGTGCAAATTCGGTCCTTGTTCATTTATGTATGTAGGTAAGAAGGATTACCTCTATTTCTGAACTTAGTCCTGTTGAGGTTTGAAATGCTATCAACGGTAGCCGCGCCAAGCGGGAGAATAGGCCGTCGTCACACTTCGCGATTTTGCGGCGTCGCACTTTTGCACGCGATACCGCGACCTTCCATTGCCGCAACTTCGCGTGCGGAGCCGCGACATGTAAAATTGCAGAATGGCAAAATCGCGGGTCCATGACAGCGGTGTGCCACAAATGGCACTCCAGCTGTCCAGTGACATGACCACCAACAACCTCATTTCCGCCTCCAGCGGGACCCTGTAAGTGGCTACGCTACGCGATGCTGTGAGCAACTCTCCAAGAAAGGACCAACGATCCTCGATGGAAAAAATTTCAGCCAGCACCAATGATCGACTACACCAATTTGATGAAAACTTTGACGATACTAACGTACCGTCTATGACTGTGCATAGCACTGTAATACTGGAGAGAACCGTTTTCACCGTACCAGTTGTCAAGAAAACTGGGATCATACGGCGATTATTGAAACAACTTCAACAACAGGCAAAGCTCCTTCACTCGTTCCAATAGGAACTTTGTGGGTATTTGAGGCTAGAAAAGAGCGGGAAACTAATTGTGATTTCGGCAGCCGTCGAATCCTTTCTATCATGCTAGAAAGACGTACTAGAACAGACGAACCGGACTGCAATTCAAATCGGTCACTTTTGATTTAATGAGACACAGAAGCTCTGATCGTAAAGTCAATACCAGAAAGCAGCTCTTAGTGATTATAATGTTCAACCTCGCGATTACACACTCGAATCTCCAAGCTTCACTTTCTTCGTTAGGCAGTGTTCATAGTTCACGATTCAGGCGATCACGCGATCGCGTGCTTTACGCGATCGCGTGATCGCCTGAATCACGTAATCAATATATATCTTTTCTTTTCCGCCTGATCGCGTGATCCACGCGATCGCGTGCTTTACGCGATCGCGTGATCGCCTGAATCACGTAATCAATATATATCTTTTCTTTTCCGCCTGATCGCGTGATCCACGCGATCGCGTGCTTTCCGCGATCGCGTGATCGCCTGAATCACCCAATCAATATGTATCTTTTTCCTTCCGCCTGATCGAGTGATCGCCTGAATCGTGAACTATGAACCCTGCCTAACGCTTTTTGTGACAGCAAAACTGGAACATCCTACGAGATAAGGATGGTATTATTCACTTCCACAGCTGACGTATTCCATTCACTAACACGAGAACTCCAGGCTCAGTCAGGTCCTATCCAATAAAATGTTGTAACCATATGCCTTCAACTTGAATTGCCAGCTGAACAACTAGTAGAACGAAAACGGAGGAGTAGCAAACATTGCGCTCGAAAGGTGCAAGATTTGGCTCGAACGATCATTATAGGCTAATGTTACAATCACCTAACGGCCAGTACGAAACTATTAGGTTGATCGGAAAGTTTTGATAGGGTTGAGATTTTTTTCTATTTTATTTTACAACTCAGCTAGTAATGCAGGCTAATCAACAATATAATAAACATCGTTAGTTATAACATTGTTCCACCCAACGGGCAGGTCAGCAATTCTCTTCTCCCAGAATTAGGAGGATTAGAAGTAAAAGAAGTCACCGACACTTGTCCAAGGTGGTCATAGTTGGTGAATTTTTTTTTGTTAAGGAAGCCTTAGGGGGGCGGAGCAAGTGGTAATCTGAAGGGACAATATCAGGGGAATAGAACGGATGTGGAACCTTGTCTCAACCTAGCTCTTCCAATTTTGCACGGGTCCCTCACATAGGTAAAGAGACCCGTGCAAAATTGGAGGAGTTAGGTTGGGACACGGTTCCACATGCAACCTATTCATCTGATACTGCCCCCTCAGATTACCACTTGTTCCGGCTCCCTGAGGCTTTCCTAGCAAAAACAATTTCGTCACCTTGAACAAGTGGTCGCTGACTTCTTTGACTCCTAATCCTCCTAATTCTGGGAGAAAAAAATCGCTGACCTGCTCTTTAGGTGGGACAATGTTATAACTAACGATGGTTATTATATTGTTGATTAACCTGCACTACTTGCTGAGTAATAAAAAAAATCTCAACCCTATCAAAACTTTCCGATCAACCTAATATGAAGATAAATTTACAACAATAATTACCAATCCCATGAGAGAAGACGATTCAACAGAAAAAGAAATCACGCAACACTAGGCACGCGAGCTACATCTGCAAGAATTTCAATAACGAAACATGGAGAGGATAAAGCAGTCTGGCGCGATTTTGCATGCGATTCCGCGATATCGCGGAATCCCTGAAAGTGTTCAGCAGAAGTGAAAACTGTGGGCGAAATAGTAATTAGTGGAATATGGCTCCTATTGCGTAAGGCGTAATTATCGCGGCCCATCTAGGTTAACGAGTATTTCTAACCAAAGTAACGTAAAAGGAATGATCATTGGAAAAAGGAATACGGCAATTGCGTTGAAATTACAGAGAAAACGAGGTCGTAAAGTGGCATAACTAGCAGCGAATGTCCGAAGGCCGGAGGCCAGTATTGGCCTGGAAGCCAAACACATCACAGGCCATAGTAAAACAACGCAACGGCGAAAAGAAGCAAATAAATGCACCCTTAATCGAAAACGAGCCGCGTGGCCAAAACGGCCCTTAGCCTGCGAAGTGGTGGCAGTACGAACCCCCACAGCAAAAGGGCTTGGAACAGTTTTGAAGGTGTCACTGCTTGCCTTTGCCTGCAATGGCTACCAAAAGTTGAAGGAGAGAACATAAAAGGAAGCGCGAAGAAGGACAAAGAGGACAACCGCCAACCACGCAATTCGAAATCTTGAAACGGTCCGCGATTGCAGACAAAAGACGGAACGTCTCCTTGATTTTTAGTGCCCTGCGATAGAAAATCTCATGAGAAATAATGATTGCTGGCTTGTAGCTGGGTGTTATTGAATGCTTGAGAAGGCACAATTTCATTGCACCCAAATTCGGGGGGTCACTTATGAGCGGGTGTTACCTCGTAATTATAAGCCGCGATAACCAATGAAAGCTGTAATTAGCGCACAATCCAAGCGCTTATGAGAGTGCACAATGGCGGCATGCATAGTACGAGGCAAAAAAAAAACGGTATCGTGATCCAAAAGAGATGTTGAATCGAGTAGATTGGTGATAAAAGGGTTCATTGCGGTTCATTCCACCTACTTAGCATCGGCGGTGATTGATGATTACATCCATAAAGCTGAAGTTATACCTTGCGATTTGCCAAGATGTGACGTGCACGAACAGCAAGGTACGACCACAGCCTAGGGCATAGCTCATAGTTCGCGACCCAGGTGATCGCGCGTTCACCTGAACCACTAGATCGATATATATCTTCCTTTCACCTGAATCGCGAACTCTGAACAGTACTTGAGGCTGATGCTGGGATTCGCAATTCAGCGATTTTGCGATTTTTCAGAGGATTTCACAGGCGTCGCAGAACACTGGATTACGTAATTGCGAAATCGCAAAATCGCAAAATTGGAGTTACTCGAAGTCTGTATTTAAATACGGTAGGCAATTCTAGATCGTCCGTAGTGGTTTTGTTGGGAACACCCGTCTGATAAAAAACGGATAATTTAAGCGATGATGCATTTATGGTTTATGCTAATTTGAAAAAAAGAATACATAAGTATAACCAACATGAATGCATTTTTCGTACATCTCATTAGTCGTTTCAATTAAACCAGTTACAGACCTATTTATTTGGTGAAATTCTACATTGCGTAGATGACTCTCAAATCTGTTATGGATGTATTGAGGAGAAAGGACAATAGGGAAGGGCGAAAGCCAACATGGCGGCGGTTTAGGCTAATGAGTGCGGGTCGAGAGCCACTACATCAACACACCTGGCCCGTTACGCAGGCGGAGCGCCGATGGACACGCAAAAGTTGTGGCGGTCCGGTGGGTGAGATCGAATTCCGCATATGACTACATGTGTCTCATATTCCCAATTACAACGGATCCTACCTTGTTACCTAGGCTGATACCAGAGTTCAGCTACTTTAGGATTTTGTTGTTGCGCGACGCTGCCCGTATTCCACGATTCTGCAATGCTGCGACATTGCAGAATCGCAATGTTGCAGAGTCGTAGTAGCTCACATTCACAATTTGGTAAAATCACGCGGAATCTGAAGTGAGCTTTACACCATGGCGTGTGAAGAGTCCCAGGAATTTCAACAATTGCAGCGGTGAAGAGTAAATGAAGGAAGGATCATATGCATAGAAAAAAGGCGTAAATTGTACTTCAGGAAATGTCGCGCATGTTTTTTCCAAATTAGTAGCTGTGAGCTGTGAGAGACGGATTTCAAAAGATCAGACTGGTCGAGACTGTAAAAAATACATATGCAGTGCCCTGGTAAGACGAATAGAGAATAAGAGCCAGCAAGATCACTTTTTTGGGATTGTAAATATAATAATATCATCGCTTCCATTCACAATAATGGTGTAGGTTGAATTCATAATTGGCCTGTTCAATGACTTTTGAGTGTCAATGGAATTTGAAGCGAATGTTTCACCCTAACAGATGAGCCCAAATAGAGAGAGTGGACTCTGTGATGATGGGAGAACATCGTTGTCTTTGGGATTCACTTCTAGCTGATCCTCAGCTTTGATCGACGGGTGCGCTGAAATTTATTCAAACTCCACTGCGGCTCAAAACTTAACAATTTGAGGTGCCTAGGAGTGATGTGACAAAGGGCAGAAGAGCGGGGATATCGCGGCACCGTTTTTATCTGAGGAACTCGTCTACGTCGCTTCCATCCTATTTGCCGAATGTATTAGGGTCAGCACGCAATAGCGAACACATTGATGGGCATAGTGTAGCTTCTGCGAATTCTATTTTATGATGACAATACTGCTACGGCATTTACCAATCGCACAAATGCTTCATCAAATTAATTTTTAGAGTCCCTGTGCAGCTTATTGAGGACTTGCTTGAGGATCTCTCAAGCCTTTTTTAAGGGATTGCAGGTGTATGTGTGCGAGCAGCGGATTTTTACATGTCAAGAGAAGAAGACACTCGGAGATAGTGGCTGCCCAGGAAGGTGGAAGATGTGAAATGGGAAGGAATACAAGAGGGTCCAAGGAATTGGTGCTTGGCGAACGCTGCTAAAGGCTAGGTGTGGGTTCCTACAGGCCCAAGGGTGTAGGAAGAACACTGGTCGTTCTCCTCGCACAAGGTAGCACTTGTGCGCTGCGATTGCCGCACACCACAACAGATCATGTGGCTCTAATCAATACGTCAGTAATGGGACATACCAGAAAACACGTCCGTTGCAGAATTCAGCTGGGAGAATGTGATTACAGATTCTCAATTTTGACTCCTTGTTTCGGTTTCTTTGTTGCATGCCAGAGGACTTCTGTTTTATATTAACCCATAAATTAAAACACTTCTCTTACTGTCTCCAAGTACTCGCGGTGTCGGGCAGAGGCAATTTGGAGGTCTCCACTGTCAATCGCATACAGTGTAATGTTTCTCCATGAATGGGAACATTGATAGGAACGCGTAGTAATAAGGTATCACGGGAGGTTCCTTGCTTTTGAAAACTACTTCTACGATGCAATTAATGACGCGACCACCCGTGTAGTTTTGTATCGAACTTTGAGCCCTATCTCCAGGAGGAAGTTCGAGCATTACTTGTATTGCACAACCGTTTGCTGGCGCAATCGTTCAGGAAAGGAGGATAAGAAAGCGCTGACATGAATAGCTGGTCCTCAAACTACCGCATTTCTTCGTGTTGACCGAATGTCCATTCAAAATACATATTGCCACGATTTTCTCAATCACTCCAGAATTTTGAATGCGTTTTGATTCGAGGACACTGAGAACGGCGACACGACTTCAACGAAGCCAGAAAGCTCAGTCAACCATACATAAAACCAAGAAGCCGGTCCACGAGGTACCCTGATGACGTGAAAATGGGAAAGAATGAAAGAGCTGAGATACCATGCATTAGCGTTTTTGCATTCCAATTCTACGTCATCGGAATCAAAAAAAAAACAAATTTTCTACTAACAGAGCGCAGGATATTCAAGGTGAGGAAGTATTTCCTCGTCTAAATTGCTGGTTCAGGGCAAAGAATCATTCAAAGTACCAGCGTCAGTAGGCCACGATGCTTGATGGGGATCGCGTGATTTCTAAAGGCTGGCCTCGTCTTTTTTCGTAGTATGGCGTTGTCCACTTTGGATGCAGAAGAATACACCAAATGACAAGGTTAGAGGAAAATGGTTATGGAAATATTCCTGGAAGCATCCTCGACAAAAACCGTACATCATATCAACTTCTTCTTGCTACTTGCAGCGGGACTGCAATTTTTATGACAAAAATGGCTCAAACTTATGCACAAATATGGAAGCAAGTAACTTCAGCACAATGAGTCATCTAGCAAGGTTTTTCTGGGTGACCGCAGGCAAGGAGAAAGGGGGAATTTCGAAATGAGCCCTGAAGGTTGGCCGAAGCCTCATGATTTCATCAAAACGACGCCATCGAAAATGGGACCGACGAACACGAAATGAAAACCGTCAATCATAAGCGAAAGGCTAATGTGTTATTTGTCGTGCATGTCGAATGAATGACCCTATTTATAAAGAGGAGAGGATGGATGAGCTTTCGGTGACGAAAATTGGGTTCTCCATGTTCGCCCCCTCTATTTCCATGTAATATGCATTGTATCCATTAGTAATTTCACTTTCAGCGATGGTGGATGCAGTGGAAGGATCGAAACAAGAGGCGGCAACGACTTGGAAAATGAAGATTTCCAAAGACGGAGAGGGGAACATAATGGGAACATAGAGGAAAGGGCCACAAAGAATCGACTGTGGGAATGTCCCGAGCGGCTTTCTTTCCAGATGTCGAACAATGAAGCATTCTTCGCGCTGAGCGGCAGAACTGAAAGAAAAGCCCACTCTTAGCTTAGAATGTTCATATGTAGCTAAATAACAACGCACATACAAATTATCCTTACAGTCGGCGATTCCTCAGGTCAGATTGGAGAGGCTTTTTACTTATTTGTTTATTTATTACCATACATGTATACGCGCTACATACAGGCTACATACGTGCGTATATCGAAACAAATAGTGAGTACGACAGATGCACTAATAAAACCAGACAGACTAGCTCGAGGCAAAAAAAAATTATTCAAAAATAATAGGAATCATTACTCGCACTAAGTTTCAAGCTGTTTCTTAGGGGATGCGTTCCTTATTGCTAGCGATTTCCTTCTCTTTCCCTTGCTTCTTGCGGTGTTCCTATCACATTCTGCGCTTTGAACAGTTCCGGACTAGTATCAATTTGCATGTCGGATAACCCCGCCCATTATGTCACGGCGATCACTTGGCACGTATCCATACGATTTGTAGAGATTCGGTAGGCATATGCAGTTTTTCATCGCAAGCGCGTGTATCATGTACTAAACTATTTGGATCTCCGTAAGTTTTCGCAGTAATTGACTCATTCTGCGTATTAGGACCGAATCTCGGTCCCTCAATGACTTATGAGTTTCTATTGCCTCGATCGCCACACACCACTGACCTGGGTACTTGATTCTTGCTGCTCGAGCCCTATGAACGCATGACCACTTCACTGTAATCGATCCGCAGGAGTCAGAAAGTGACTCTCATAGAACTAAAGAAAGTAGATTTGACAATTCTACCGAACAGTGCCAAATTCTTCTTGATTTCCCCATTTCAAATCAATTTCAAATGTTATGAAAACGCACGCTGAAGTGCATGCACATGGATTTTTCATTCAGCCTCGAAATGAAACTTTGGACTTTCCCATTACATCCCTACTAGAAGAAGAATGGGGACGGACAGCCTCTCACTGCACCGGTGAATTTAAGGTAATAGGGCAGTTCCAACAAAAAAAAAAAATAAATTCCCGCCCAAGCTGTGCTATGCGGCCTGAAAAATCCTCACAACCTTGTCTCATATACGTGAGGCTATAATTTGGTGCGAGGATCCACAGGAAATCATAAAAGTTCGAGGCAGATTTTGGCGTATGCTCATGAGAGCTGCAAAGCAGCGATGGCTAATACTTTCAACCACAGCTCAAACCGAATCGTACTGCTGACGCCCATAACCACACCAAATTTTAACGAATTCGATGACGTGGGAGGAAAATGTTCTCGTTTGGACAGTCAAACGTCTCAGAGGGAGCATAATCTGTGAATCTCCAAAGAGCAACTTCCTACATAGTGAATCTCATCGTTAGTTATTAGTTATTATGATAGGGATGATAGTTCCCTATCGATTAGTTATTAGTTATTATGATAGGGATGATAGTTATTAGTTATTATGATAGGGTTGATGCCAGGGTCAAGCCTCCGTCGAGGAATTTTCGACAGCGGGGGTCGTATTTGATCCGCTGGGATGGGGGTCGTACTCGTTGACGTAGGCAGTGATCAACGAAACCTCTCAGGCTGAAGGTAAGGTGTAAAGGGAAGATGTGGTAGAACTGACTATCCGCGTCCAATTCAAAATCGATGTTCAATTCAATCTTGAGGTAAAAATTCGAAGGAACAGGAAGCATAACCAACAATGGGGATGAAACACTCATACATGGCGCATCCTGCAGCGAGGCCAGCTAACGCTAGTCGCTGTCACGTTGGATCTTTGAGAGTAAAGGATGTGATCTGGAGGCATTTCGGACATAAAGGATAATTTTTTTGGGATCCGTGGAAAGATCTCGTCATTTCGATGAAAAATTTCTTCGACTGGTTTCCTTCAATGTAGCTGCCTTCTTTTTGAAGTTATGACAGGGTTCAAGAGGTTCTTCGAAAAGGGCAACATAGCAGATTCCGGACAACTAAATTGCACTCATAAATTTGATGGAAGTTATGACCAATCAAAGTGGAGCACTTCTGAGTTTTCAAAAATTTTCCTGGACTGTATTCCCATATAGAAAACTACGCAACCATTAGAGGGACCGAGCGGCCACTAGATTGGATAATAGTTCTCAGTACTTCGAAGGATGGGGTCTAAGTATTACCTCAAGTATTCGAAAACTGTCCAAATTTAGTTTAGTGAAAATGCCGCGCCCCATCTGATCGCCGCGTCGCTAGCTCAGTAGCGACGCGACGATTGCAGTGGAGTGTATTACATGACTAATATTTATTTTCTAGCGTCTATATCCTTGTTTTTCATTTTTTCTCGCATGCCTTTCATGACTTTTGAGCTTTCTCATCAATGAACGAGTACATCACCCATGGTCGACTAGCTTCCGTTTCGGAATATTAGCGTTGGATTTTGTCAGGCTCTTATTTCTATTAGATGCTCTTGTTTTGGAATATACTTACTGAGTTTTGTTGTGTTCCTATTTCTCTTAATCTATAAGGAGATTGGCCTCATTTTTTTTGACTGGAGGTTCTCAATTTCGTTGGTGAATCGCAGTGGCTGAGTATAAACCTCAGAAACAGCGGAATCTGAAAAACGGGTAGGATCGTATGGAGCTCCCTTATTTAGGGGGGTGGGGGGGGGGGAGTAGTTTTTTTTTGAGAATTTTCCTCGACCCTGGTTGATGCCATAAATCATAGGAGCTAGCCAGCAAGTCCTTAAGCGAGTATCAATTTCTGGTGAGGAAGTATCCGGTTTCAGGCTCGTTTCCGACTTCCAATTTAGGAAATACGAGAGCTGATGCGACCTTGCGTTGACCACCAGTTGATGCGATTAGCAAAATTCGCAGTGTATATTCGAACGTCTTTCCAAAAGTGTTTTAAAGGAAGATCAAACATGGATGACCGTAAAAATCTGACGTCATAGCTCAAGATTTGAACGGTCATAAAACTTCATGCCCTTTGAATTGCTGCCCGGCGTTCTCTTTGATGTCGTCCGGGGTGTCCTTGCAATTAATCACCTGGTACAATGTATTTCACTAGCGAAGGTAATTGAACGGATGACCTATTCAAATATGAAATTTGACTCAGTGTAGAAGTGCCGCTCAATATTTGCGGTCTTCAATGTAAGGTGAGCGTAAAGGAATAGAGGAGGAAGCGGCAGTGGCCCGGCGAATTCTGATGAAGCCCATCGCGGTCCTTCAGAAGAGATGAAGAGGACATGAGGGCAGACAAATGCTCGGGACCGTGTTTGCCCGGCAAACAACGAAACATCCCGTACCGCTTGACGTCCCACGTCAGCTTGTAACCCGCAGCAGTGCAAACAACTACGATCAGGTGTCACAGCGCGACTGCTCAGCACTTTGATGCGTGAGAGCGGATAGTAATAGCTCCGGGGGTCGTCTGGATATGAAACATCACTTGGATTTTGTCGGAGAGAGCCCCAGAGATAGCACCTAGACCAGCTGCAAATGCTTGGCGCATATCCGGAAGATGTAGTGGGGAAAAGGATGAAATTTTCGGCATTAATCAATCCCTTGTTGAGATGCGCCGCGCATTCTAGTCGCATTCAGATCGTGGTGACAGGTGAATGCGATTTGGCATATACTACGACTTGCTGGGATCAGCCGACGTACATGTGAAGGTATTTATCCTTCCACATGGATCTGTTATCAGTTTACCGCCCCCGAAGGGATGGAATGCTTGGTTGGCGTGGAGGGTGAGGGGGGGGGGGGGGTAGAGAGCGCTGATGAGAGATTTGATCTTGCACCAGAGAGTGGAAATGCGCGCCACTCGACACTACACTTCCACTCCCCATGTAGTAAGATGTTGTACAAAAGGTAGCTTTCAAGGGCCTTCCCATGAAAAAAAAAAGGAATAGGCGCCCTCTCCATTCACAAGTTCCTCTAAATTCACATGTGACCAGTGTTTTTTCGGATTATTTTCAACACCTCGAAAACGCAAACAATGTAATAAGGGAAGCTTTTTACTGAGGATCAGTTGTTTCGATCCAATGGTATTTTTCAAGGTCAAAGAAGTGTCTTCTACAAAAGTTGTTTTTCGGATAAGAGACAAACAGCTATTCCTTCAAAAGATCCCCATCGCACCAGCCTCTTGTATCTTGAACGGGATTCCAATCGAACGCCGCAATTTGTGCTGATGGCGCCGCAAGCGCGACGCAGCAAAGCGAAATTTTGACATAGCGCTACACACCCGCTTATACCTCCATTATATGAACCTAACTTTGCGTGTCGGTTTGTACTATGTCGGTCTGTATGTCTGTCCGTCTGCGAGTGAGTGGTTGTGATGGGGGATGATAGGGGAAATCGACCGCTAATTGTACGGGGATACCAAGTGGTACTTAACTATCTCCTATCTAATCTACGGTCACTTCATCGTTGTGATAGCACTTCCTACTTATATAAACACCTACCACGTACACCAGCAGCCATTCACAGCCGGTGTGCTAGCGTCGCACTGGATATGTACCCTAATGTCAGGATGCCGCACGATGGCGAGCGGCGTGCGACACAGTGTGTGCGAGCTATGCGCGTCGCGGTAGTTGGGTCTCAAAACGATTACAACGTAATGCTAGGAGTGCGATACGCAGTTGACTTCTAATCGCTTCGGGACCCAACAATTTAGCTCGTCCGCATTGCTTCGCTTGCGACATTCCGCAGTGCGGCATCCTGACATTAAGGTACACATCCCGTCGCACTAGGTGTCAGCTCACTGGAGTGGCATGAAGGTCTTTTGGGTTGTCGGAAGAGTAGTGCCGGTCGGACTAGAGCGATGAAAGAGTGGATAACTGTGTAAAAAGACTGCGTGAATGAATACGCTTACAGTCTTTCTATCAAGTCCTAGATGGCTCAGTAAGTTATCATGATGCGGACAGAGGGTCGAAAACTAATAGTGGATCACACTCGTAGGATGCAGTCGCAGAACTCCGATTACTATAACTAATGGGTGAACCCACTGGATGATTTCACCCGCATAAGGGAAAATTCAGTAGAATTGCACATCCTATTTTTGCTAAAACACATCGCCGAGCCAGTCCTGTTCAGAATACCTTATGCGTAGTCCTCAGCTCACCAGTGCCATGTGACGCGCAAGGTACATGGCGTGGCTGAGCTGCTTACTCTATATTTCGCTACTCCCAGGTATCGTCTAGGAAACCATTGCTCTTCTTGTGTAATTCCTAAATCCTGCAACCCGGAGTACGACGCTAAGGTCCGTGATATTTTTCCACATAGGGACCTTTCCAGCCGACCTTGGAATAAAACATGGTATCATGCAGTCAGAGTTCAATACCGAGGAAGTGAAGGTGGTACTATTGTGAAAGTTTGCAGTAGCGACAATCAGATAACAAAATGAATATTCGGTTGAGACTCCCTAACCCTTCTCCCAGATAAAAGCTTGGATGAACCGATGGAGATAGTGTTTTCCGGATACAACGCTAGAAGTGACTAAGTGCCTTCAGAATGAACAGTGTAACCAGACAGAGGTCATTCGTTATGCTAGGAATGACAACAATGCATGAAATAGGGCACGCGTTTAGCAATGAGCTGCTCAGCAGCTGGCTCCGTAAGCCAGCTATTTGTCTAGCTTGCTTTCCAGCACTAATCTATCACCACTAGGTCGATTGATCGCGTATGTTCTCTTACCCTAGAGGGTCCTCAAAGGACCACGCGGAACGTGGAGGGCTCAGCTATTTGCCCATCCTATGAATTATAATGGTGCTGAAAGTTCCCTGCCCATGCTTTCCTAAGGGAGTAAGGAGGATGAAACCACCTTCTACACCAAGTGCTCTCCATAAGTTATTGCGTAGGCGAGCCACTTATCGAAAAATCCCTACGATTCTGAATGCATGTCGAAAGCGAATATCGTTTTCTCCGCTCTCTTGAGGGCGAAGCGCAGTTCATGTCAAAGCAGTCTCAAGATCCACTGACCAACGATTTGGTAAGCGCGCACCCTTGTCATCTTGATGGTTGCTATATGCACTTCAAGGAGGCGCTCGCGACCTTTGTGAAGACTTCATTTCCATTGCGTTATGTGCTTTGAAGTACCTCAAAACGCCAGGAGCTGTGCCGCAATGCTGTGTATTTGGCATGTCACAAGAATCAATGGCATTGACAATGAGAGCTAAGGAGGGATCAGGAAATATGCTGAATTAGCACAGAATGGCCTTGGGTTCAGTGGGCCCGAACAAGCATCCACTTACCTTTCAGCTCTGTCATTATTCGAAAGCATACATGTAGGACGAGTCAGCAGACCAGCGTCTGTCCCCCTCCACCCAAATCAGAGTGGCAAATTCCTCAGAGTTAGAGTTGCTTTGCACTATTACTGATACAATGAATGTTCAATAGAATATTCTAACCAGGATGCTGAGCTCAACGGAGAGGGAATAGACCGTGGACAGCATAGAGTAAGGAAGCTAAGCGAGGCATTGAGTTCGGGTTATGTTACGGTAAGCACGGTGCACGGTGCATGCTGTACAGGGAGCAGTTTGTGTATTGTTCAGAGCCCAACGCCTTGCACATGGTTCAGCATCCTTCTGCCATCTTCGCATCGTGTAAAGCGGCACGAACGAAAAGTTGTCAAAAAATAAAAACGGAAAAAGAGCTTCATAAATGGTTTCTGGCGTAGCCAAATAGGAATTAAAGGAATATGCACTAAGATAGAGTGCTGAATCCTTCAATCTTTGAATATTCAGTATCCAACCACTCCGATACCAGTGAATGGTTACCGCTTCCCATGGTCAACAATCTCGCAGATCTCTCTGTACGTGATTTCGGTGACGGAGGGCCAACGGAAGGGTTATTGGCGTAAGCCGGCTTTGCTGTGGACCGCGCCATGCAAGGAGTTTCCATCGACATTCCATTGGGTCAAAAGGTACATCACCCCTGTGGTCGTCTTGGTGTTGTGGACTATGAACAAGGCATCAAGTATCGACCTCGCACTACAGTATAAGTTATGAACGCCTGGTTGCAAAAGCTTGACACTTCGTTCGCAGTCCACAACTCCAAGAGGAAGTAGGGGTCAGCCTAACCTTTCGCTCTGCTAACTTTTACGTTGTCCATGCGCTATCCTCTCTGCAATATCGTCTTGAGCACTTATCTCAAAAAATTTGTGCCTTGCCTTGCTTCGTATTTCTGGGGTGATGCTTTTTGTTCCTTCAAATTTTCAACTGAAGATCAAATTAAATATCAGTTTTGGATTTGAACCCAGTTAGTTCTATAACATTTCCCCTTTACGCTTTGGATCCTCTGCCTGAGAAATTTCTCACTGCCTACCTCAACGATTACGACCCCCGCTGTCAAGGAATCCTCGACGGAATCTTGACCCTGCTCAGACCGGAGTTCCAACCGCCCGCATCAACCCGCGCTGGAAGAGTCGCGTGAGCTGTGTCGCAATGCGAATCTCTGACCTAACGGTGTACACTCCACCCACCCCGTCGGAAGTCACTTGCAGGACAACGTAAATATATGGGTGACAGAAAATCATGAATTTCCGCGGACAATTTCTGGAAGCATTGAGTGGACAACAATGAACGCTCCTCACCAGACGTGGTTAGCAGCAGCGGTGGCAAGCACGTACGGCGTCGCTATAGCTTTTTTCTCCTCCTCTGACATTTTTCCGTCTCTCATCTGGTTGGATAGCGAGATGACAGGAGATACCAAAGGCAATGCTCCAGGCACTTTTCCTTCGCTGGCTATCTGGTATCTCTGTTTGTTCTAGTAACGGTACAACCCATATAAGGTTGTAGTGAAGTGTGCCTTCAAACCAAAAAATCAGTATTGGGATACTTTTAAGTTCCATTTCCGAGACCAGAAGATGCATCTGAATCTTCTACGGAGAATAGAGCTCCTCTGTCACTCATATACTCAAGTCCCATTTGTTCACTAAGGGCCGAAAGTTTCGCGCGAAAACAAAACACGAATCTAGCTGATTGTGAGATACTCCTCAGAATAGCGGCCAACTGGGTGGGCCGTTAGGGGGGGGGGGGGGGGGGGTACGCTCATAATCGGGCAAAGAGGGAACGATCTAGTGATCAGGAAGGCAGACTGAGAAGCAAATCGACGTTGGGCGTGGGAACTTGCACTGCACTGTGCCAGCCCGGCGGCTGTTCAAATGCTGCTCGGCGGGAATTCCAACAACTTCCGTTGCTTTGGAACATGGGGAAATTCCTCGGTTTCATGAAAAATCAGAATAACTTGATTTCTGTAGACGATTCCTTTATTTCAGAATCCTCTGTTCACATAATCGCCAGGGCCATTAGTCGAAAGCGGTATGTTCCTTTCGGCTTGAAAATATCAAAAATGTCAGGATGGATGTGGAGATATAGGTATAGCGAGGTAATAACGCTTAACTTTGATCACGCTTAACTTCCTTTTGTAGAGTCGGAGAAAGAGATTGCTAACAGGCAATTAAAAGTGGTAAGGCTCAAATCTAATTAAAAAAAGAAAGTTAATCTAATAAACATGGGGTTGCCCTATTTCGTTTCATTCGATGAGTACGAAGCAGAAGCTCTCCCGACGAGGAAATGTGGAAGCATTTTCATTCATGTCCCTACAATGCAAGCAGTTCCTTTACCCAGAAAATACGTACTAGGAAGAAGAGACGGGTGAAAAAATGAAAAAAAGCTTCTCCTCTTACACGAAAGTGCGAGCGGTAGCCACGGTGAAAGCCTTCAATGAAAAAGTTCCCAAGCACTTTTCGTGCACCGTCGGGATGGGTAGTAAGCGGAAGAAAACGGTTTCAATATTATGCAAGGTTCTCTCTATTCATAGAATCGCTGCCGAAGGTACCTTGCACAACCCGTAATTCAATGGTATAGAAAGCATGTGAATCATGACACTCCTGTATGAAAACGAGCTAAGGCTATCCAAGGAAGTGAACTACTCTGTGATTTGACAAGTGGAACCGAACACTGCACGATACAAAGCAGTGACTTGAATAAAAATCCTCGTGACTGTGAGTCCTTTGGGGAGCATTCGTCAAATGCTTGCACGGTTTGCCCAGAGACCTATGAGGCTGCATATTTAGATGGGAGGACCGAAATCAAGCACCCGACATTTTTGAACCTCAAATTTCAATTCGAATCATTTTCGAATCGAAAGCTCAAATTAGACCCCTAAATTCAGACTTGTGACGATCTTGTGAGGTGAGCGTGACCTTTAGGCATCACGCCATATAATCAAGCGAGTGGTGAAAAAGTACATATGCCACTAACTTCCGAGGTGCGACATTAGATCGAGAGCAGAGTGGTGTCCGATGAATAGGATTCGGAGCCGACTCCCACGGGCAGCGATGAAACTCAAGACGAATGAGATACGTGTGAAGTGTGCGGTGGCGATGGTGGCCGTCAGCAAATTGAGATTGAATTGCGAGAGTAAGCACAACGTAGGCTGGTTGACCGTATTCCCACCCAAGCATTAGTGTGTAGCAGAGAGGCGAAAAGGGGTGCTTCTGCCTCCAGCTACAGCTGAGGCAGCTCGATTATCTGTGGCATCCGATGGATTCTCACGGAATCTGCCAGCTCTGCGAAAAAAGCACGGCTTGACGGGACCACTTTTTGAGCGCAGCGATTATAGCTTTCTTCACGCATAACAGACGTTGAGAGATGTTCCGATCCGTGAACGAGCACATAAGCAGAAACTGAAGGGACAAGGAATAAATTGCCGAGCGTCGATAGAGTACTTGCTGGATGTGCCTTCATTTCTTCTTCCATTCAGGATCATTGTGGCATTTAATCATTAATTCTATGGAGACTTTTTTTAGAACCTCTCCTATTCATGACTCCTTCAATTCAACTTCGTGACAAATGCGACCATCCAGCAGGCAAAACAGCGCCGTCTCTCGACTGCTCCTCAACCAATGCTTGCCCCTTTGATTGCGTCCTTTTGATGTGTACCACACGTCTGGCCTCTGATCGGACTCGCAGCGGCACGGGAACGGTGCTGGCTTCCTGTATTCATCGCACTGAATATAGAACAATATTTTTATACACTCAGACGATTCTGCTGTGGTATTGTCGACGACATAGGGACAAGGCTCGGTGGATTTGAGCGGAGGCTCACTTGCGATTTGATCCTTGACCTTGCAAGTTGCAGCTGAACCACTTGTTACTACCCCACTTCCGCTCGAGTAAGGGCGTGTGTATGGTGAGCTTCAACTATCTGCCCTCCAAAATGCTCTTCAGTTTCCTGTGAAATGCCAAGGCCATATTGATTCAGACTCGTCATGGCAGGTAAGTGTATCAAAAAGTAAAATTCAGAGCATCCGCTCTTCGACCCGCTTCCCACAGGTGATTCAGAGGGAATGTAGTTGATTCACATTTGTTTGAGACGTCTCATCGCCAGCCGGATGTCACGAGGGCGCACCGACGCGATTTTACAAAAGGCTACGGCAAGAAATTCACGAGATGAGTAGGGGTGTGGTCAACAGTTCAGAAAACATATGCTGGAGCTCATACTGGCACATGGTTCAAAAAAAGTCAGAACTCGATTAGGAAAAGACAGCAGAAATATACAGGAGGTGTCAAAAAAGAGTAATTTTGCGCACGGCTCACATCTGCCAAGTATACAAAACATAAGGAAACGAAAGAGATAGATGTATTGGGGCACAATACTTCCTGAATATTCCTTTAAAAGCAGGAGCAAGCTGAGACTCACTACTTTCACCTTCATCAGAATACGGAGCCTTCAGTGGGCGCAATCGGGCTTCAGACACCTACGGTACCAAGGTCCGCTTAAGACAGTGGAGCCAGGTTCCGTGGTGGGTCTTTTGTGGGGAGCTTCCTAAGTATTGGCCCTTAGCTTCATGGAAGTCACAGTGCCCTTACTGCTTGGACAACACTGATACGATCCGAATTATCATTTTCTCAAACTTGCCTCCGCAAGACTTTCAGTGGTAATGGTACGTTTTGATTCTAGGAAATGAATGATGCTGGGAACCTAAAAAAAAAAAACGGAAAACTTAAGGGCACCACCCAATATGAATCCTCTCAGGTTCCCAGAATGAGCGGACCTTAGCAAGGTTGTTAATGTGAGTGACGAAATCTCGAATTTTGCCGTGTGGAGGTGACGCATGTTCACTCAAAATAAGCTCCCGATCCTGTTCGCACAGAAGGCTGTTAGTAGTTCAGTTATAGAGTGAGGTCTGTTCTCAAATTTGAGGATGGAAACACCTCGTCAGAATTTGCTGAAGTTCGACTATAGGATTGGAAGTGGAGAGAAAAAATTACTCTCTTTTGGCACCCCCTGTATGTCCTAACAGCGCCGCTTACCGGTAATTATTTCTTCACCTCATCACATCAGTGCAGCCACAGCTAATAGATAGAAGAGGCACTATCGATCTTTCTTGGATGCGCCACACACGTCTCTGTTGAGAATCGTAGTGGTATTTGACAATGACTTGCAGGAGCCAGAGTTAGGTAGCAATTAAGAGAGTCGTACGGATGGAAGGTTTGATCTGGGTGGGCACTGAAGAGGGATACCATGTTCAGGTCATGCTAGTAAGGTCTGAGTTAAGTCACCATCCCCTCTACAGAACTTCTTCATTTATTGCGATTTTCTATATGTACATGACTCCAACGTGGTAAGGTGAGCTTTGCTCATTCTGATTTCACTACTTCAGCCAAGGATCTGTTCTCAAGTTATTATGGTGGCGTACAAACGGATGTAATCGGTCAGATTCTTAGGGCTCTATGAATCCATCAATGTCACACAGCATTTGTGTCGGCCACAGATGCATTCCACGACGTCTGTTTGGGAATGACTTTTTACGTGAGCACGTGGCTATGGACGATCTGTAGGGACAATATAATGCACATCATATAGAATGATGCTCAATATAGTAGGCAGCAAATTAAAAGAATTCCATGCCAAACATGCAAGACACGCAAGGTAATGTAAGTGTAAGTCACAAAATGGAGAAGACGCAAACCAATGCTTTGTTTTGCGGATTGTTTGAACAAACTCATCAACCTGCTCTCAATGTGCACTTGCCGGGGATAACCAATCGGATCCTCATGGCCTTGCTGCAAATGGTGAGCTCTATGAAAACTGGCGTGTAGTTGTCGATCCACTGACTGACAAGACAACCAGGTACCTATGAATGTTCAACAAGGAAACAAAGTCCCAGTTTTAATGCTTCTGCCACGAGGTTTTAGATGAAAATTTGATTGCGGCCAACTTTTCCACATTCCGTCGTTTTCAAAAGCCTTAAATTCCACCGCGAGAGTGTAGCAACGCTACAGTCGATCAGTAGCGATTCGCTACCGATGTACCACGAGGTTTATGGTGAAAACTACTGACCGAGTGTAGCGTTGCTGCACTCTAGCGGTGGAATTCAAGGCCCTCGAAAACGACGGAAGGTCGAAACGTTGGCCGCGATAAAGTTTTCACCTAAAAACCTCAACGCAGAAGCACCAAACAGGAACTAGCAGCAATGCCGAGGTTCTACCATGAGAGCACTTGGACCCTAGAGAACGAAGTATTGTTAAAGAATAAGAATTATAAAGAGAGTAATAAATATTAATTTTGCGAAAAGCAAGACATCACGGACTCATACATTGAGCATAGCGAGTGAGCTTCGTTACTGCTTTGCTGTTCACTTGTAAAGTGGCCACGAGGGAACATTTCATTCAGGGTGGCCGTCAGTTGCATATAGGCATGCTGCATTGATAAGTGGACAACAGAGGAAACCGGTAGCAAGTTTCAGTGGAAAAAGAGAGGGCTGAACGGAGCGTTTATCTGGCGAAGAAGAAGAAGACTATTGAAGCCCAACTAGAAATGAATGTTTCGCGTGAGCTCTCTACTGCTGAAAGGCTATGCCGTGAGCTGGCAATTCAGAGTTAATCGGCGCTATGGGAGTGGGTGGAGGGGGATGTTGGACAGTAGCTGCCCTTCACATAACTTTGGCGTGGAAAGAGGGACGAAGAAGGCGATGGATTTTTGTTCAAAAACAAGGGGTAGGGGCTGTGAATTTTCGTCCATGGATTGGGGAATAGGCTTGGGATGAGTGACACACTTTTTCGTACAACAGAACTGATCCACATTTCCCATTTTGCATATGCCTAGGGGCCCATTCCCCTAGGCATATGCAAAAACCTATCTCGCTTCTGCGCACGATGAGCCAAGGCAAAGTACCCAACATTCATTAATGACAACTCCTTCGCCCCCACAGCTCCGGTCAATCTCTTTGTCAACGCCCGCTACTTGCGAAAGTACGGTTCACGACCAATTTCCGTAGTGTGGGGATGGGAGAGTGAGGCGACGCTGGTGAGGCATTTTTCCTTACCATTGCATTGAAGACTAACTGTAGCCCTAACTTGCGAAGTTGACATGGTGGATTCACAGTGGAGACTGGAAAAGCAGTTTTTTGCAAAAAGTACAGTTTTCAAAAGAAAGTGTATAAAAATCAATGAAACCTCAAGCTTATAAATTCAAAAACCTGGGAGTATAAAGCGAGTGAGATAGCGATCTCCTTTGCCTGGTTTTCCCAACACGCTACCTTAAAAAGTGGCTCGCACAACCAATACTGTATCCTAATTCAAAAATCTAATTATGGCATTATGGCATACCAATAGTTTATAATTTGGAGGATTCCATTCTGGGCGAACTGGGTCATAGGTGATTGAAGCAACCCACTAGGACTCACCAACAGTCAATGGGGACATAATCAGAATTGTAACAAAGTTTAATTATTGTCATTGGAAGGTCACAAACACTAATTTGTGCAGTGAACGAGGAAATAATAATTTGTGTGCTCTGAATGTACATATAATAATTATGTACGCAGCAAACAATGTGAACTGTGAAATTACTCAATTTCTACTTCGAATGGAATCATGAAAAGCGTGAAATGATGACAATATAAATAAAGGAAAAGAAACGTCAAACGCTCTTGCGCTACGAGCATATAATTATATAAATGTTATTGAAAGCTTAAAAACTTTCAATAACATTTATGCAGCATCATATTGAAAGCTATAAAATTAAACTGCAATCAGAAAGACAAATCATTATTACGGATTAATAAATAGAAGCAAGGAAAGAACAAGTAAGGCGAAAATACCACGAGCTAGATTGATGAGCAACAAAGGGTCTTGGCAGATCCATAGATGTCAGAGATTAGGGAAATATCAAGTGGTTAAGTGACTTATCGGACGCGCTGGTACTTTGCGCGTTGGTAGCTTGAATTGAAGGGAGGAGGTCAGCTAATCAGCAAATCTAGTGCAATCCCATTTGCGGCTTTCTGCCTAATGAATGAGCTCCTCTTAATCACAACCTAATTCGTCTAGGAAAGTAATGCTGTTTGTTAGAGCGTAAGAAGTATGCGCACGCGCAACCTCAGGTTTCTTCCAAGGTGCAGCTGTGCATCTTTTGGGAGATGTGTACCGTAAAACCCTGAATTATGCGTCAGTAATGATCCGTTTCGATTGTCTTCACTGAAATAAAAGGACACAGTCAACAATGATTACATATAGTCTACGAAGGAACAGTTGGTACACTCCGAATATAAAAGTGTATGTAGCAAACAACGTAAGAGCAAAGCATACATGAATTACCATTTCGACTTTATTATGAAGAATATGCAACTTACGGCATCCTCATTATACATGATAAGTCCTTCGACAGAACAAAGCTCAGAGGCATACTATTCGCCAAGCAATCCTTATGAGTGGTGAACAGTATCGACTTCTGCTGATAGCGGCTGTTTCTGGGTTATTTGGAGAATTCTATCTAATTTCGCAGCATATAAATATCTTCAGGGTTGTATGGTTATATATTTTTTGACGAATTCTATCAGGGTTGGAAAAATTGTACAGTCCAGTTCCCGACGGCTGCCAGGGCGAGGCCTACGGACTTGTATCGATCTCTCTCACCCCGCCACACACTCTCACCCAACTCTGTAGGCCACGCCCTGCCAGCCTTCGGGAACTGGACTGTATTTATTTTGTAAAGTTGTTGTGAGTAGCTTCTATCCTTTTAGGCCCTAGAGAAGACGAAGTCCTCTGGAGGTTGCTTGTCACCCTGGTTCGATTGAAGAAAGGTAGATGGTGCTCAGCATAATTCTTTGAATTCTTCATCACTAGCTGAGGTTTCTCGGCACGCCAGTGGTTTGCTTATTTCAGCCTCTCCGAGCAGCCATCACTAAAAGGTCAAGTGGCGCTTTTAGCACTTTTCGTAGATAACCTTTATCTGAGCATACACAAATATCCTGAAATATGTTTCAGGCTCGCAAAAGGGATAGTATCGATAAAAATTACTAATAATGAGAAAACAGCAATGTCGATCAACTGATTATTACAAATGTTACTTGCGCTGGCAAAAATAACCACACCCAGTTGTTCAGGTTAATACCCTGGTCATTTGCTCACTATCTTCTTCTGAAGAAAGGCAGCAAGCCTAACTGAGGGAATTTTCAGAAATCACCCTCATCAAAATATTGCATGTAAATAGCTATGATACAAAACAATGTGCGACCAGGAACTGATCGAGACCGTAAAGCGAACAGAGAGGAGAAGGGAAAACCAGCATTGAATAGGACGAATGTCACGAGAGCTGGATGAATCATAGGAAAGGAACGAACGACCAAATGTCTCAGTGTCACCGTCCCTGTTAGCACAGACGAATCCTCGTCTAAAAGGCATAACATCGCCCATCCCGTGCATGAGTCAAAGGCACCACGGACAAACGGCGAGCACAGGGAACAGATGGGATGCTAATTAACACCACAGCTATTCCCCTCTCGTTACGGTTGTGAACCAGTTTCCTTAAATAAGAATTTCCGTAAACATGTCGAACTTCTATATTTGCTTTTTGATCTCAAGAAGCCATAAAGGGAGGAAAAGCAGGCGGTGTTGACAAGTCCTTCTTTGGATTGTGCCACGCATTCCACATTCCTTTAAAATTGTAGTAACATCTGCATGCGATGGCCTATACAAGAAACTATGAAGGTTGGTTCAGTTGTTTCACAGTATGGATACGCTTACACCTGAAGAAGTGAGGTTTTGTAGCCCTCAGCGCAGTTTTTGGGTCATTTTTGTGCCCCAAAAGATGCAATTTGAAGGATTATCACTTCTCATTACACTTATTCCTCTCTATGACACAAATGGACTTACAATGATGTTTTTTTGGCATAGGCCCAGTACAGAGGTGAATCGTCCAATTAACTGGACTTCGGTAGATTACCCGCGGATGAAACTGCACAAAATCTACGAACAGTAAGGTCTTGTTCTACGTACAAAATATGAATGATGGTATAGGGTGCAGCAAAGGTATTGACCGTTGACAAAGCCTTACCATATGGAAGTGAGGCTTCAGTTAGGATTGATCTTTCACATCTTCTACCTCGCACTCTCCCTAATTACTTCGCACCTCCCCCAACCCGCCTATGTCTTGACTTCTTTAATTGCATTCGCTTTAGACAGCAATTACAGTGCTAAGGATAAAAAATGTAGAAGTAAGAGAGTACAAATAGGGATTCGTAAAACTAATGGATATTAGCAAACTTCCATAAAACTAGGGAAGCAGAGTAAATCTGGAAAATCGAAGTATGCGACTAAATAAGAAAAAGTAAAAGTGAGCCAGCTTGGTTCAGTTTGAAGTAGCTGAATAAAACGAAACTAATATGTACTCATGAAGAGAAGTTACTGATACACAGCCTAAAACATCCATGAGAGACAATATTTTCTATCTTCCTTTGACTCATTTGATCCATTGGTTGATGCAACAAAGATCTTTATTGTCACTTTTCTATGCTACACGTTTCTTCGCGCCCTTCTCTTGTATGCCTGTCGGATGATCAGAGTCAAAGTGACATCCTCTTATTGCATCCCTGTCTGAAGACCCACACCCTACTCACATTAAGAAAGAAAGACATATCAAAATGAATTTCGTTTCTATTGGGTTGGGGAATAAGTCCCTGCCGATTTTTTCAACCTCGTTTTTCACATTGTTTCCTTCATCTTTCGACAAAGATTACATATCTGTTTGATAGAGCTTTTTTTGCTCTACAAAATGCTATTATCTGCTTTTCGATCTCTTCGACTACCTAATATTTATGAGGTTTTGAAATGAAGTAAGCTGAAGGCAAAAAAATCGCTTTTGCGCACCTCATATTTCTCGTCTGCCATCGAGATCAAAAAATGTTTGTGTACACATTTCGATGGAGCTTTTTCAGCTCTACAGAATAATACCACTTTTTATTTAAATCGCTCAACTTTTCACTGTTTTTAAGACTCACAAATGCAGTACTCGCAAAAATGTGCACTTTCGTTATGTTCTGTTCCTCTCTTACCGTCGAGATCTGAGAGAGTATCCAGGCATGCATTCGATAGAGCTTTTTTTGCTCTACAAGATGATACCACTACTCTTTTGAATCTCTTCATATTTTAGCATGTAGGGATAAGTTTCCACCTTTTCTTCAACTCAAAATTGCGTACTGAAAATGAATTCTTTTGGCACAATGTTCTATACTATTCAATAGAGCTCCTTTCGCTCTACAAGACAGTGATTACAGTTTTTGTTCAAATTAATTTTTGCCATTTTTTAGATTATTTAAAAAGAGTGTCAAGTCGACGAAATCCAGCCCAATCGACACAAAAATGTTCGATTTCGTCGACTTGACACTCTTTTTAAATAATCTAAAAAATGGCAAAAATTAATTTGAACAAAAACTGTAATCACTGTCTTGTAGAGCG
Source organism: Trichostrongylus colubriformis (assembly GCA_963978905.1). Lineage (NCBI taxonomy): Eukaryota > Metazoa > Nematoda > Chromadorea > Rhabditida > Trichostrongylidae > Trichostrongylus > Trichostrongylus colubriformis. The sequence continues at coordinate 34,023,668 of OZ022256.1, read as the reverse complement.
AAAGGAGCTCTATTGAATAGTATAGAACATTGTGCCAAAAGAATTCATTTTCAGTACGCAATTTTGAGTTGAAGAAAAGGTGGAAACTTATCCCTACACGGTAAAATATGAAGAGATTCAAAAGAGTAGTGGTATCATCTTGTAGAGCAAAAAAAGCTCTATCGAATGCATGCCTGGATACTCTCTTAGATCTCGACGGTAAGAGAGGAACAGAACATAACGAAAGTGCACATTTTTGCGAGTACTGCATTTGTGAGTCTTAAAAACAGTGAAAAGTTGAGCGATTTGAATAAAAAGTGGTATATTCTGTAGAGCTGAAAAAGCTCTATCGAAACATGTACACAAACATTTTTTGATCTCGATGGCAGACGAGAAAGATGAGGTGCGCATAAGCGATTTTTTTGCCTTCAGCTTACTTCATTTCAAAACCTCATAAATATTAGGTAGTCGAAGAAATCGAAAAACAGATAGTAGCATTTCGTAGAGCAAAAAAAGCTCTATCAAACAGATATATAATCATTGTCGAAAGATGAAGAAAACAATGTGAAAAACGGGGTTGAAAAAAACGGCGGGGACTTATTCCCCAACCCAATATATACAGGGTGTGGCAAAAGAATTGGCCGTGACAAAGTCTTACCACTTCATTCAGAAAGGAGGTGTCTACATTAATATTGTTCAAAGTATAGATGATCAATCAAGTTCTATTATGCGGCCTTAGAACTGTTGAGGTCGCCACTGGCTTATACCGAAGACTGCGAAGAAGGGTGTCGTCGGACGCAGGTGAGCGTTGTGCAAACCGTCCAGAACTTTCGTCAAAATAGACTTCAGAGAACAGAGAAAAATGGGAGAGGTACTGCAGGTTTCGTGCTCCTGCTAAAGAAATATTGAGCGGGTTAAGATTCACGGTTTTGTTGGTCATTGCTGCGAGGTGGTAAAGTCATGGAGGCTGTGTTGACACCACTGCTGCCGTAGTCATGTCTTGTGGATCGAGGCTGCTTTCTACTGGAAGTCACCCGAGTTGGGTCTGAGGTGAGGTATCAGAAAGGGACGTATGCATCTCCTATCGACATTGTTGTTATGGTTGTGATGGTCGGTTTTGATTCGAGTATCGCAGATTTTGAGGGATTTCGGTACTACTCCGCACCGTCCTGCGTCTTGCAACAGAGCCTTTCCAGATTTCCTGAATAATAGGCTGCTCGATTATTCCGTTTCTTGCAACTTGTAGCAGAACAGAAAGCCTGCACACTCGTCACAACTCATTCGCTGCTCTTAAAACTACTCTTAACGAGAATATGGGACGATTTGTGTGACGATCATGTGCGACTGAGGCGATGCTTTTCTCACCCTCTTCGCCATTGTGATCAAGCTAAAGGCGATCCTGTCGAATTGCGGCATAATATGATGCGTAGTGGGAACTGCCTGTTGATTACATATACCACTGAAACTCATAGTGACCTCTCATTGCTTACTATTTGTATGGTGAAGCCGCCGGGCGAACAATTCTTTTGCCGCACCCTGTATCAGTCAAAGAACATTTCCAGTTAATTTTCAATGATATGTCCCGAGAATTAAATACGATTCTTCGGTATCAACGCAATGACGAAAACGGTGAGTGAAGGCACCTGATTCACGTCGGACGTCACCCTCACGCAAATCGGACCATATTCTCGTCAGAAACGCAACATGTTCGTTAGTCTTAGAAAATTTGAGTTATTCATAATGAGTAACGCAGCTTTTGCACTTCAAGTCGCTCGAAACAAAATGGGCAAGCAGCTTGAGATACGGGCAGTTTAGAGGGGTCTTGTAAGGAGGTGACGTGCAAGTGCTCCACTGTTCCACTTCCGCTGAACCACTGTTCCGCGAAGTCCAGTTTTGCGCGGCTGGCAATCCACCATAGGAACGACGAAATTTATATTATCATGAGACCAAAATTTCATATAACGGACTGTTACAGTGAGTGACTTCCACCTTTTCTACAGATTATCTGCTTTCAGTTGGAAATTGTACTCTAAGCTAGATGTCACAATTCAACTATGGGTGTTATGCACATTCAACTTTATGGCATTTTCAGTACGCAGTTTTTCAGTTCGCAATTATATGTTTTCGTCCTTATCTTTAACATAAGTAGACCTAGTACGTGGCCAAGTTCTTGAAATCTGTAGTAAATCGATCGTCTCGTGAAGCAGACTCACTCATGAGTGATCTGACCCCACACTAATCACTGGAACAATAGCCACACACAACTCTTGAGAGACGATACGGCGGATTTTCAGAATCCCACAAATTCGACGATAACTGAGTCAAAATCAGTCGGCAAAACTAATTGAACAATGACATTAAGAGGTACACACATACACACATGTGTAATCTTTCACTTGGGACCCGATTCGGACGACTTCAAAAGAATCGTCCACGGGAAAACTCCGATGTATTTGCCTAGTAAGGGCCGCATGCAGAGTTTCACGCAAAAAGTGAAAATTTGGCTAAGACACAGCTCCCGAATTCTCGGTCGGATGGACGGGACCTCGCAATAGAAGTCCCGTCCCGTCGTCTGCCGCGGTTGAGGACGGAGGGCGAGACTGTTCACATAACTTTCTGTTCCTACTTTTACATAACTTTCTGCTCCAACAATGCGTTTCCGACGGCGGCGGACAACAGGGTGGGCACTTGCTCGGAAGCCCCGCCCACTCGGTAGAGAGTTTATGGTGCGGTATTTTGGCCAAAATCATATTTTTTCGCGTGAAACTTTGCATGCGGGCCACATTAGGCAAATACAACATAAATATGTAGGTGACTGGAAGACTCATTTTCCCGTGGAAGATTCCTTTAAGCAAAACTCAACCTTCTGACATGATCAGTGCAACAGAATCACAGAAGAGCCTCAACGACTTCATCACCTTGCAGCAATAACAGCCGGGTAGGCCGTCCAAGTCGCTCGGCTATTCTTTCTGGAGTACCTTGAGAAGCTAAGTCTGCGGTACCCCTCGCAAACTGTTCGATTCCTTGAATTCGTCATGTTCTCAGAGCGAAATTCGTGTTAATACCTTCGTTCCCGTTCGTATGGCGAGCCTTTGTCAAGCGATCTATACATTCGCCTCTACAGAGATAAGAAGGCAGAACTTCTTCAAATGCGTGCATCTCCGCCGTGAAGTAGTCAGGCTTTCTTTACCCTCAGATATGGGCAATCACTTCTCGAACGAGATTCAAGGCAGTGTAGGAAAAATTTGAACGGATAAAATTGCAGTGAAAATGAAAGTCAAGTATTACGACTGTCGAAAAAAACGGAAGGAAATGGCCAAAGACCCGAGAAATGTGACCCGTTTCCCACCGTCGATTCTTGGCACGGACGGCCTTCTCGTTAAGAGCCGGGTCGTCCGGACAAGCTTCCCATTGGTATTTTGCCAAGTCGTAAATACGAATGGATGTCTGGGATTGCGACAGCGATCCCAGACCTTACGGAAAGAGCCTCAAGCTAGAACTGACGAAGTGCTCCGTGATACCTTCAACCTTGCTGCATCTCCTTGGCTACTATCATCGCAGCCCATTAGGAAACATTGCCTGGAGGCGGAGTCTGTTGTCTAAAGGCGTCAGCTGCTAGCCGATACGCCGTCACTATAGCTCAGGAGCGCTTTTCGACGGGAATTTCGCCATAGATAGGCTTCCTAGGACCTTTTTCCATGCGAATGACTTCTTTCAGGGATTTCTCAATAACCACATTATCCCTTATGTCTCTTTCTGGAGCAGTTTGATATATACAACTCCACCAGGGCGTCATTTGATTGTATAGGAATACAGGAAAAATAATTGGGGTGCTGATTTGTCTCGCCAGAAATGCTGTTAGAGACCCGAAAGTGATCTGCTTTGTGAATCAGTAGATCTACTAGGCTTTGGGAATTGCTCCGCATCATCACATGACAGAATGCATCGAAAGGAAGAGCCGAATAGGAAATAGGCAAAAAAGACGTATCACTCATGGCTCAGATAAGGAGCACAGTACGTAGTACTTATGGCGTCATGCTCAAGAGGCTTGCAGTACAGTAGGTACTTCGACGGATACAAAACGCAAGATAAGCATGTTAGTTGTTCCAGTGGGAGAACCAACACCGCATAGCAGTCTTCCCTCATAAATTCATATCCTCTTTGTTGCTTATCTTCAGAAAAATTATATAAGGAAGTGATGGGAGAAATTGGCACTATGAGAAAATGGCTGTGAGAAGTGAAGCGGAACTGATGTGACTAAACAACGGCACATAAATCTCGACGACAAATTAGCGATCAGTTGGACATGCATCCCATGAATCAATTACTGCGGTTGGGAGGATTTACAACTTATCCGGCTGCTCAAGGTCAAGGCTCTCAGGGTCATCTTCTTGGTCTCGCCGCATCACACCTTCAATGACGACATCGGTGCCGTCACTGATAACATATGAGATCGTCGCCAGTATGGCCAGTACAGCTAATACAGCCCATCCCACAAGTTACTTTGACCAGCTGCAACATCCTACTTTATATAATCGGCTAAGTGTGTCTGTTGGTGTGTGTGTGTGGGTGTGTTTGTGTGTGTGTGTGTGTCTGTTTGACCGGAAATTCATATCTCGCGTCGTAGCAAAGATGGGATCCTGGATTTTAGATATGATATAGGGTGTGGTAAGGGGATCTCAACGGTGGTGGACCGAAAGTGATAGCTGCTGATAAGGGCTGATAAGGAGCCTCTAAAAGCTGATGTAGCCAAATCCGTTTCGCCTTTCGGGTTGATCCTAGAGCGCCGACACTCATAGATGTTTTGAGGGGTGGAACGGGCACATCAATGGTGGGTGATCCAAATTGATAACGGTTGATAAGGTTCGATAACGAGCGTCAGAAGGCGGATGTCGTTAAATCCATTCCCCCATGAGGGTTGATCCTAGAACGCCCACACTCATAGATGTATTGAGGGGTGAACGGGCACATCAATGGTGGGTGATCCAAATTGATAACGGTTGATAAGGTTCGATAACGAGCGTCAAGAAGCTAATTCAGCCGAATCCATTTCGCTCTCCTGACTAACAGTGGAATGATCACACTCACAGGTATTACAGGGTGCGAAGACCTTAACGGTGACTTTTCAAAACTGATAACGGCTCACAGGGGCCGATAGAGCCGTTAGGAAATGGGGAAGGTATAAAGTCCGACACCGCTTACTATTACTATACGAGCGCTATAGTAAATGCGTCTCATGCTCAGTATTGGGTGGACATATTTTGTTTGTGTTCTGATATCTGTTGCCGATGTATCAACCGCTAAATTGCCCAGCCTTCCAAGTAATGGTGCATGCATTTTGATACTGCGATCTACATGGATGACCAAGATATGATAAGATTTGTGATAGCAAAGCAAACAATTCATTCTCTCATGTAGTGCCAGCAAACTTAGGTTACTTAGGCGACCCGTCCTTCAGCACTGCGATTGGCCTTGCGCGGGTCCCAACTTCTCTTCCACATTGAACGGTCCTTCGCAATCGTCGTCCAGAGCACGACAGCTCTTAACGAAACGGGATCTCGAATGTTATTCCGAAAAGCAAGCAAATCGGACCATCCCATGGGCGGGCGACCAGGTGGACGTTTGCGGTGACGAGGATACCACAACACAGTTGTTGTACTCCATCGGTCGTCGTTTCGCCTCATCAGATGTCCGGCAAACCTGTGTTTCGCCTCATTGCAGTGCTGAACCACATCTTGTACTTTTGATCTTGCTCTCACGTTGACGTTATGGGAGCCGAGTTCGCGCTGTCCAATAAGCCGGCGCTCTAGAGAAGCCTGTAGTGTTTTAAGTTGGCGTTTGTTGGCTTTCGTGAGCGTCCACGTCGCATCCATAGCACATGGCTGGTAGGACTACCGAGTCAAATAGCTCAGCCTTTAGCCTCGTGTCCTTCGTGAGATCAACGACGCTTTTGATGGAAGTCGAATGCCGTCTAAGCTGCTTTCCGACGCCTTGCAATCTCTGGTTTCAAGTCGTTCTTCATGTTCAGTAGACGCCCTAGGTAGACGTACTCGCTGACGTCCTCGACCAGATCTCGCTTCGAAGTCACAGGAGTTTGCCTTGCATGGACGTTCCTCATGACCTTCGTCTTGGACTTGTTGATCACGAGGCCTGCCTTCGAGCCTTCAGCATCCAAGCTGCAGAGCATTGCGTTGGCCTCCTCAGGTGAACTGGTAATCAGCACGATGTCGTCCGCGAATCGCAGATAGTTCAGGCGTTTCCCGTCGATGATTTCAGATGGCAGCAAGGACGAAGAGGAGCATGAAGACTTCTACGACCAGCTAACCGACATCGTGCTCACTGAAAGAAGCCACTATGTCGTAGTAAGCTGCGATTTCAATGCACGAATAGGCGCCCGCAAACCTGGGGAAGTCTTCGTCGGCGCACTCGGCTGAGACGCGAAACGAAGCAGGAGAAAGGTTGGCGAGTTTCTGCGAGGTCCACCACCTTTCCCATGGAAACAGCCAGTTCGTCAAACCCACGCAAAAAAGATGGACTTATCTTTCTCCCAACGCGGAACATCACCAGGAGCTCGACCACATTCTATGCAATCATAGGGCCGTAACGGATGTCTCTGTGGTCCATTCTTTTAACACAGGAAGCGACCATCGGTTTCTACGAGCTCGCTTGCATTTCGAGCGTGGGCAGACACGCATGCGTCGAATTTTGTCAAGGCGACCACGTCGAAGTTAAGAAGATGCGGAGGCATTTAGTAGGATGATGACGAAGGAGCAATTCGAGGTGCTTGCTGACCTCAATAAGGACTACGATCAGTCGTAAGCACTATTTCCAGCATAGTGCGCGACTGCCGTAAATTGGCTCCCAATCATGCCTCACGTCGCATTTCTGAAGCCACGCGGACCTTGCTTGAAAAACGCAGGCAGATGATCCAGTGAAATTCCATCTGGAGTACACTGCTCTCAGTCGTCTTTGCAGGAAACGAGTTGCTGAAGATCATGCCTGTTATGCTAGAAACCGCCTGCGCCATAGGCGCCGGCGCCAAACTGGGGTGATCACCAAACTCGCTCAAGATTTGTCCCAAGAGGTATTTTGACCCGTATAGCACGATTACGACATTTGTTTGACGTTAGACCACTTGGCGCCTGCGCCATAGGCGCCTCTTTGAATATTCCAGCGCTTTATCAGTGCTCCCACGTGTCGTCAGCAAAAGCGTACATTTTCCAACAAGTCGCGATCATTTTCGAAAGATTTTCCATGTGACGTCATTGCACGTGAGCTAGCTTGGACATACATCTATTTTCCCTTCTTGTTTTGTGATAAGCATGGCTGTGAGGGCTATTCACCATCGCAACCGTTTGACGAACTCACTGAGTTCAATTGGCTCGACTTGGCTGAGAAGATGAAGCTAGACAGAGACCAATGTCGAGCCTGGCTACGTAGCCTAGGTCTGTAAACTATTACGGCGTGCCCATAGTGTTATGTGTCCATGAAGATTCGACGATAGGACGGCCTTTGGATTTGTCACAAGCGCGCTTGCAGGACGAGGAAGGAACGAAGCCGTCCATTTCATTTTCTTCGAAGAGTTTCTTCACTTCGTCGAAACTACCGGAGTCCACATATTCGAACTATATTCGTGCTTGCCTATTTGCGTGAACTCGGTTCATTCAGAACCAAGTCATTTGAGCTCAACGTGACTTCAAAGGCACTATCTCACTGGGGGAAGAAATTCGGAAGAGTCTGCTCTATGTACTACAGGAGACATCCTCCCATTATGGGCGGACTTAGGACTCCAGTAGAGGTCGACAAAACAAACGCAACACGAAGAAAATACAATCGTGGTAGGCTCGTGCGCAGGAAGGAGTGGTTATTTGGCGGAATCGATAAAAGAAGTGACCGAGCCTTCATGATTTTGGTGAAACGACGCGATGCCGTTACCCTCACGAGACTGGTCTGCAAGTTCCTTCGTCCTGGTACTACGATCATGTCAGACTCATGGAGAGCATATTCGCGGCTGTCGAGGTTATCGGCAGGACACAGACATTTAACAATAAATCACATGCTCAACTTCGTCGATCCTTAAACTGGTGCACACACAAAGACGATTGAGTCCCTGTGGCAAAAGTTCAAAGTGGTGCCCAAGAAAGGTATGGGTTGAATACGAAGAGATACTCTGACTACATCAAGGAGTCTCTTAGGCGCCTCGAGTTTGGAAATTCGAGGGAAATCGTCTTCAATTTTTCGAACACGTCGCACAGTTTTACTCGTGCTAGGACGACGTGGAAATCCGCGCACTAACCCAACGGTCCTCTTTAGAGCCACAATCTTCCACACCGCAAGTTTAGCTCAGGATAAAAGAATTTTTCATTCTCCATGAATGTGATATGTATTGAGTATGATATTCTTACTCAGGGAGTCAAACTAACTCTAAGGACAAATTTTGAGCGAGTTTGGTGATCTACCCCAGTTTGGCGCCGGCGCCTATGGCGCAGTGGTGACCCAACCCACTTTGCCGCCGGCGCCTATGGTGCAGGCGCCAAGCGGTTTCGGATCAAACGAATGTCATACTCGTGTTCTACGGGTCGAATTAACCCTGGGTAGAAGTTTGCAGATAAATCGAAAGGTTTTCCTAAAGTCACCTCCTCGACCGCATCGGTTGAAGAGGTAGTGGGGTAGCTTTGAGTAAATAGTGCCAAAAAGTTTTCTTCATCTATGTGGGAGATGTTCCACAATTTTTTGGAAAAAATGATCCGTTATTTCTGAAATGCCTCCGGAACACATCTTTTGATCTCAGAAGTCCAACTGGATGCGACTAGCGTTGGCCGGCTCGCTACGGTATGCGCCATGCATTAGGATTCCACCCACTTCATTGGCAGTACAAACTCCTATCTGGTCCGTGTGGTGGCCCGCCAGTACCAGTTTACGTTTTTGTGATCGTATCATGCTATGAAAGAAGCCTATATCGGCTAACTTTTCGTTTTTGTCCCTCAGTTTCTTGAGTATCCATCCACGCTGCTACCCTAGGATAGGTACTGCTTCCCTGGCTAATCGGTGAATTTTGGAAGTATCTCTGTACGGGGTTCCGGTGCCAGCGGACCAGTGAAAGGGTTACTGGCGTTAGCCGGCATCGATGTGGATCGCGTCATGTATGAGGTTCCCATCGACGATCCATCAGCTTGAACGGTACACAATTCCCGTGGTCGTCTTGGAATTGTGCACAATGAACAAGGAATCATGGATCAATCTCGCACTACAGTATAAGTCCTTAGCGTTGGGTTGTAGAAGCTTGACACCTTGTTCACAGTCACCAATTCCAAGAGAACCAAGGTGTCAGCCTGGCCTTTCACTATGTCTACTGTGTTGTCCATTTGCTATTTGTGGGGGGCCGCTTTCTCTTGCTTCGAAATTTTGGGTGAAGATTAAATTGAATGTCAGAGTCGAATTTGAATCCAGTTAGTCAGTTTTATCACATCGCCTCCTTACACTTAGTACCCTCAGCTTGAAAGATTCGTTGATCAGTGCCTATCTCAACGATTACGACCCCCCCCTCTAGCAGACCAAACGACCCCCTGTCGACTATTCCTCGACGGAGGCTTGACGCTGCAAGCAAATTATTAGGTTGGAACATAATTTCTGTCACACAATGACAAAAAATTTCAAATTTATTTTTCTTTATTTGTGTCTAACTTCAATCAACAAAATATGCACCATTATGATCAACAATATATTGCCAACGAATAGGGAGATTATATGCCTTGCTTATAGAAGTCTGGAGATTTCTGGTCGAAGAAAGTCTGGAGGCCGATTTTGAGATCATCGTCATCTTTGAACTGCCGTCCATCGAGGAAGTGGCTCAGAGATCGGAATAGGTGGTAGTCAGTTGGGGCCATGTCCGGAGATTACGGTGGACGGGGGAGCCTCGTTTAACCAAGGTCCTGGATCCTTTGACAAGCCAACTTTGCCACATGTGGGTGAGCGTTATCGTGGAGGAAGAGGTCTTGGTCCATTTTTCCGGTAAGTTTTGCCGCTCCGGTGTCCAATTGCCTGCAGTAGAGATCGGCAGTGGCTGTCGTGTTGGATGGTAACAGTTTCCTATTTTTTTGAAAATTTTCAAAAAAAAAAGTTTTTTTCTCAATGCGATTTTTTGAAATTTTTCCTGTTCCAATTTGAACCGATCGAGTCATCGGGCTGCCGCCATATGAGAGACAGTACCTGGGTCCATCGACTGGTTAATTTTGTCGGTGGCCTTGCATGCTGAGGAACCGAGGCGGTGTTCGTGAATTTCGCACCTTTCGCGAAATTGCCGTAAATTCACTGCTAGTTGAAGCCGTAGAGAATATGAATGTGCTATTCAGAAGCCCTTTTCAGACGCTTCATATACCCCCCACTACCAAATGCTCCCGAAGCTTCCACAGTTTTCCCCAAGGAAAACAAAAAGTGTGACAGAAATTATGTTCCAACCTAATAGCAAGATATTAGGTGAGTCAACTTCAAGTGATCCAGTGCTATCAACTTTTACTTTTTACTAAAAGTCGCATGCGATCATGTCAATTGCTCTGTATCTCACTCGGTGCATTGAGTAAAGGATCTGATGTTCTCTTAGCATCAGCGTTCCCTTTTATTACTCGCAGGCCTCCCGACTCAATCGCTCCCGCGGCGATTCCAACACATCACTAATTAAATTAAATTTAGTCACGAATTTTCCGGTAACTCATGGTAGACTTGTTAGAGCAGAGGTAAGCTGGATAATTTTGAGTGCACTACGCCAAAGCTAAAATGGTCGTGCATGTATGTGCCCATGCAGTTGCTGGAGTGGCAATGAGCGTCCTTTGCTTGAACCATTGCTGTGGTCATCAGAAATGGTTGTCTGTTTGTTGCGAACATAAGGTCGACTAGTGCATTATTTCGTTCGATGAACGAGACTAATAGAGCGTCCTTGCCATCTTCCGTCGAGGTATTGAAACCATAATCCTCTGCCATTGGTGGTTCGGCCGAGCTGCGCGCGGTAAAACTTGTCTCGGGCACCAGAGGCGTTCTAGATGTTCTGGCACCAGATTTGCGATACAATTCACTAGAATTCTGCGGTAGGCTCTCTCTGAAGTCTCACATTACGCGGTGCTGGTTGCTGTGAGGGTTGTACATTATCCGGCGGTAGAGTGAAGTTGCAGTATCTTTGAAAATGACCCTTTTGACCTCACCGGTAGCAGACAATGTCCAATTTGGGTGCCATTTTCCAGAGTCGCCGAGCTCCATCATTTTTAGAGGGCACCTGGGTGGCTTTCTCCGCTGCTGTCTATTAAACCTCTTTTGGTATGAATCCGATCTTGGCGGGGCTGAAGTGTTACGTGTGGACACAACGCGTATCGGTGGAGGAATGGCTGGTTGAACCTTGGAATAAGTAGTTGTGGCACTAGCGACGTCAATGAGAACAGATTCATGGGTAGTCACCTTCGCCACGGCCTCATCACAAGAAACTGGATTAGCTGCTTTTACATAGAATCTCAATGCAGTCTTTAACCGGTCTTAATATTCATCCGAAAGGGGCTCATTTTGTGCGTGCTTTGGTCGGCCACGCGTCACCTTGTGTACAATGTGCTCAATCCTTTCGACGGATACGCGCGCGCTTTCAACTGGGCCTTGCTTGCAACTTGAAAGCTGTTGTCTAGCCAAACTTGCGATTCAAAATGTGCGCGGAGGAGGTCAATTACCTAGGAATATGGGATTTCATCCTTTTATGATAGGTCGTCAATAAGATCGCGCGCCCAACCTTAAAAACCCCCTACTTATGTATTGATTCGCAGCTGGTCTGGTAAAGAAAGATTCACCATGCGAACAGTAACTTCGAATTTTCGTAGCCAGGCTTCAAAATCCTGGTCATCAGATCCAGTAAAGCATTTAATGGGTTTGGGTGCGAGCTGCCCGTAGATGACACCGCAGATAGAAGGAGCTGTAGAGTCACCCTTCATGGAGGGATTTACCTGAGTTCAAGTGATAGTAGTAGACTGATCAGCGGCTGGTGAACTCAAGATGGAAGGTAGAGATTGAGGAGAATCCCTCATAGCCGGGCTTCGAGTGAGGCTTCGTGAGCGAGTGAGAGCCGGGCTTATGATGAGAAGATCCTTGAAACAAAAACTCCGACACAATAAAATGAATCCGAGAATGTCACTGATCGCGTTCAATGACTCAATGGCATTTGGATCTCCGCGTTCGTCATCTCATTCGGATGTTGCTCTTCTCTGGGAATCTTTGTTATATGCCCGACGTTTTTGTCCTTGGCTCGAAAGATAACAGTAAAAAATTTGCGGCGTTTCCTAATCCCAGCGATGCGTCTTCTCATCTACCACTGCGTATCGCTTCTACAGAGAGGGCCACTTTTCGGAGTTCCAAATGATTTAGCGGTCGATACCTTTGTTGTAATGATATTGACTATCAATGTAAATGGATTAATTGCAATGTGTTTATCCAATAATCATTTGAAACTTTGTTGAAGTAGTCACTAATGGGATTTCAGATATTTCAGAGATCCATGATTGTGTGGTCGATTTCTTCAACTGGGAGTCAATTTTTCACTCAGTGAGCATCTAATCCTTGCATGTGGTGGCAGAACCTTATGTCAGCTATCGATGCTTTTCGTTTTTATGTACATGCATCACTATTTCGGATTTCACATAGCTCAGCGGTCGATACCCGGTATTGTTGCTGGTATCGCATGAGGAAGAAAGCATTTCCACCCAATGGCCCTGTTCATCATACGCTTCTATTGTAGCGGTCGTGTATTAGTAGTCAGTGGTGTACTGGATTCAACCCGACACACTTCCTAACAGGTCTTCTCAGCGCTAAGCAGTCGTTGTCAGATACAATCCGTCACCATTAAGGTCCAGGCACCACCTCCTACAACAACTACGAGTTTGGACACTCTACTATCTGATAAGAGAGAAGACAGATTCCGCGACATTTGACTTTCCACACTACTTCCCCCGCAGAACACCATATTAGAATGGCTTTGGATGCACGTGATAGGTGTTGATATAAGTAGGAAGCGTAAGCAGGATGAGTTCTGCGAAATCCTTTGATGGTAAAGTCCACTTTCGTTATCGACCCTCTGTCGGCGTTATGATAGCCTACTGAATCATCCAAGACTTCGTGAAAAGGTTGCAATCGTTTTCATTCACGCAATTACTAGCTCTGTGATTGCTCTAGTCCAATCGACACTACTCCTTCGACATCCTCACGAACCTACAGGCTCCCAGTGTGCTGATATCTAGTGCGACTTCAGCACATATCAGAATGGCCTTGGATGTACGTGATAGGTGTTGATATAAGTAGGAAGTGCTCTCACAACGACAATGTGGCCTTTAATCGAATGTCCAGCACCAATAGGTATCGACATATATCGAACATTTCCTGTTATCTGCTAAGACAACCACGCACTTGCGGAGGGGCGGACATACAGGCCGGCATACAAGCCAATACACAGACCGGCACATAAAGTTACTGCTCTGCATAATAGGTGGATACAGTATCTGGCACTATCGATCACTGAGCACAGCGAAATGAAAGCAGTGATTCAGTTATGTTCATTTTCATCGAGTCTGCGACCAATGTTGCAGTATATCATTGCAGGCGCTCTCATATTTGAGATTATTCGGCTATTTGGCCAGCCAGACGCGTCTGCAGTCAAGTATGCAAAGCCGACGGTCAGTTTCCCCTCTTCTCTACGAATAACATCAATCTAACGAAAAGAAAATAGCTAAAGTGGTGGTTTTCTAGTTTTGTTAAGGCACAACCTTTTTTGGCATTTGTAGTGATATAATCATCTGAGTGTAGCCAATAATGACTGCCACTTGGAAATAGTGTAGCACTCGCTGCAGGTTCATGGTGAAGCAAGCTTTTGCCTAATCACCGTTAGGAAACGAGCAGCTGATATATAACAGAGAGAGGAAGCGCAGGCCCAAGCGCAAGTTATCTTGTATTGAAAAGAACTTACGTATGGACCAGTTGGGATATCGCACAGCACTCACGAATTGAATTATGTAATGGGCAAATGTTCGAAAAAAATTGTTGGTAGTAGATTCATTCGCCAGTGACCACTATTCATGGGTACTTATCATGGCGCTATCGAAATGAGGGGGCATCCCACTATGGACATTATTTTTACCTAAGCTTAAAGGGAGAAAGAAACCCCTTTTTTCCACCATTAAGGCTTAGGCAAAAATATACCCCTGAATCTGCAGATTGACCCTCCAAGGACCACTCAGGATGCTTAGATCAGCAACTTTTTATAAGATGCCCCCCCCCTCATTGCGGTAGCACCCTTATCATTTTCCTGGAGCTGCACCATTATTTGGAATTTCAAGCAGTCTGGCAGTCGATAAGCTTTGTTGGGGCTTGTACCTCATTAGAAAGTGATTCACTCGCTCCACATTATAGGTATCTGGATCATAACTTGACTACTCCTGTCATATGAAATAAAGACGCCATTACTTGAAAGGCTAGACAGTTTAGTGGTCGATACATCAATGCAACTGACATCAGAACATATACAGCATCTCACCTAGTGCCACTGCACATCAGACATTTCAACTACAACGGTCGTATCGTAGTACTGATCAGCAGCGTACCAGAATTTATCCCAACGCACTGATAATGATTTTTATCAACCTTCACCAGTTGTTATCAACTTCGAATAGTCACCATTGAAGCATTTGTACCACCGCTACCTGTGAGCACCGTCAGCCGAAACAGCGAAAAAGGTCCGGCGACTTTTGGTTACTGACGCACCATATCAGTCAACCGTTTATCAACCGTTATCAATTTGGATCACTGACCACCAATGACCCATTCCATCTCGTAAAACACCTTCAAGTGTAAAAGCACTAGGGTCAAGGCTAAAACGAAAGGGATTTGGCGATATTTGCCTTCTTACACATCTTATCAAATCTTGTCGACCGTTGACAACTTGTAAAATACATCAATAGTGTCCCCACTCTACTCGCAAAACATCTGTGAGTGTCAACCCTCTACATGGTGGACGAGAAAGGCGGAACGGGACATCAGCCTTTCGAGGCTCCATATCAGCCCTTATCAGCTTGTAGTAGGGTTTGGCGTTACTGTATGCATCTCTTCATTCGAAGCTGAATACTTCCACCCATGAATTTTTATGCAACCAACATTAAAAAAGGAAAGAACATGTGAATAAGACGGCGACCACCGTCCAAAGATAGCACACACTCATCTTTTATTCAAGCAGCGGGTAGGCAGTGGCTTTGAGGCGTATGGGAGGCATGATATCGACTGCGATAAGAAATGATGGGAGAAACTCCCACTGTAAAAGCAAACTTACCGTATGATATTATCACGTTTGGAACTTGTTCCAATACTTGCTTTCAAAAACTGTGATAAGAGTAACGTGACGCGCAAGTGAAAGCTAGGCTTTTAAAAAGACTATATGTGATCGATTTTCCGATGAGAAAGAGTGCGTCCGGGCTTTATAAGAGCCGTTTTCGTTAACAGCTACCACTAGTTTCATGGCAGCCCGCCCCTTTTGAAATGGACGGCGGGAAGAGGTTATCATTTCTCGGGCTCTTGACCGTTTCATCCGCTTATTTCTCCTCTTCTGCACTATTGAGCATCGACTTTCATATTTAATGATCCTTCCATATTCGGCCGGTTACCCTTATCGCTGCCTTTGAGCTACAAACTCATCGAAGCGAAGAGTCAGGAACACTTCGTTTCCAAGATTCTCCTCAAGTGATTGATCATTCTAGTAGCTAGTTTCAGGACAAAAAACAGCCATAATAATGGACAAAGAGAATACCGACAGAGAGCTGAAACCACGAAACAACTATCTATGGTCTATACAATAAATATTTGGATATCCGAACTTGTCATTCCCCCTCATTGGTCCACCAGCTTCGCTGGCGTACGATACTGCTCACGCGTACGTACAGCATCACATAACGTTATAGTTTAGTAATGCAAAATAGGAAACCGCGAAAACAGTGACCCTACATTGTCCGTTAAGTAAGCACAGAATCGAAATCATATTCACCTTTCATAAACATCGAAAGGATTGGTCTAACTGAATATGATGAGAAGAAACTCAAATAGAGAAAAGCCGAAGGAATATTACCACCTTGTAGAAATTGCAGAAAACAATTGGACTCCAACCAGAATAGCCTTATTTTACTTGGCCACCAAAGAGGACGCCCATTCTCAAAGACATTGAGAGGCGAAGTGGTTATCATGAAAGCCCTAAAAGAAGTCATTCACTTGGAAAGTGTGGGTCTAAGAAACCGGTTTGTGGAGATCCCTCTCGAAAAGCGCGTCGTCGAGCTACGGGGACGGCATAGCGAATCGCTTCGGGCGCTGACGCCTTTGGATGACAATCGTCGTTCTGGAATGAGGAGGTTCAGAGGGTAGTGCAACAGAAGAAGGAAGCAGAAGTATACAAGCGCTGGATGAAAACGAAGAGCCGAGAGCACCTTCGACACCTACAAACGTTCACTTCGCAACGCAAAATGGTGCTTTTGTGCAAGCCTTGCCAGAAAACGAGCCCATGAAAGATGGCAAGAATCACTTAACTCATTACAAGCAACGATGGAGCGGTAGGGAAAGAGTATGTTGCGAAAACCATACCTCTAGCGATCGAGTGGTAAGAAGTGAATAAGGTGCAATCAGCAAAACATCTACTAAGGAGATAGTGGATCTCGGGTGGGCGTCGATAGGTCGAATTCCCGCGCGACCGCCCGCGGCCAGTGGTGCGGCGAGTGCGAGTAGTTTGCAATTCAGCTCAAGACGCAATGGGCTGGTACAAGGTACCTTTGAAGATTGCACTAACTTTCAGCGTGGGCGGCTATTTGCTTTGATTTGCACTTGTGCTTATGCTTTGGGAGCCTCCGGCAAACGAACGCATTGATTTTCTCAGATTTTCGTCGTTTTATTTCGTCTTTCTGTACTGTCACTTTACTGCAAGCCTACTTGGATATTCCACATTTTGCCAAGTTTGTTTCTTATTATATCTATATCTTGCATATATATCTTTACATATTTCATGGAGTGGTGGCTTATCAGAGGACTTGTCGGTGTATATGCGACGATTTTGGCGCTCTTGAGGTTTTATGGCGTATTCAAATTACTGTTATCTCACTTAGTTCCCTTCATAATTTGTTGAGCCAATCAAAGGAAATGCAACGCGCAGTTTCTGGACCTGTTTAACGCGGCTTACACCGAAAATGGCTTTACTGTGAAGCGTGACGAGGCTTTCACTATGTATCCGTACGCTCAGGCTTTTGGATTCGATGCTGTGCTCATTTTAGTATAAGCGCGCCCTCAGCCAGCAGCACTGTAAACCGGTCAATTCATTGTACTTTGATGGTAGAGTTTTGCTTCATGCGCGCGTTCTTCAGCCGCTCTGTCGCCATCTTCGAGTACGACTGCGACTTTGTATATTGTGTTACATGTAACTTTACATGCTATTTGCTTTGATTTGCTTTTATTCTTATGCTTTAGAGTCAAGTGAGTTTGTTAATAGTTTTAACGGTACGGCACTTTTTCAGTTCTTACACGAATTGAACGAACATCAAGAACCGTATGATATCCAGAGATATGTTATGTTTAGCCTCGTTTCTAACTTTTAGAGTTTGTGAACTTTGTGCCGCCGGTATGCTGCCAAGAAAGCTTTGCTTCCGACTATGCTCGCACCCAGCAGGTCGGTTCCACGTGGGAGGTTGGCATACCCGTGTGCCGAAGATCCGACCTGCTCCATATATTATCGCATATGTTAAGGCACCATGGCCAACTGGTGTGGGTACTTGCTTGCTTACTTTAAATCTCACCAATGGCTGTTCTGCTGCCACAATGTGCTGGCATGGCGAATGAATGGATGTTTTTTCACTTTCAATAATATCCAAGTGTGGACGAATTTTCTTGCCAACTTTGCCTCTTGCCATCAACTCTTCTGTTCACCAGAGTTTTGTTCTATTTGTTTGGTTAACACGAGAATATTGGTGCACTCCTAGTGAGTACGTAAATAAGTAAATAAATAAATAAATAAATAAATAAATAAATAAATAAATAAATAAATAAATAAATAAATAAATAAATAAATAAACTTCTGTGCGTAGTGAACATGCGAAGTTATTTTTGACTACGTGGCTTTCGCTTTACCCAGTGGTGATGATCTCATTATCTTCGAATAAGGCCCTTTTCAGTATAATAAGCTTTCTCTAGAATTGCTTTCATCATTCGATGCACCATTTCCATTGTATGTCGAAGTATTTGTGTTTATTTTGCTGAGGCATTTTGCTGTATCAAAGTAAACTAGCATGAAGTACTTGGGCGATAGGCAAGAGAGTAGTGTGGCCTGCAAATGAAGCAAAGGGTATTGTATCACGTAACAAGTATTTCGCCCAACTCTTATATCCTTTCCTGAGGTCTACACTAAAATCCACGCCATCGAGCGAGTGTCTTCCCATCGATGCATATACCACCATCCTTCATTTTGAATAATCGATGTTTTCTCAGATTATGGGAAGCGTTCACGATCGTTTGAGTCGTGTTTAACGGTTGATAGCCCAAGAGATTTACAGAAAGAAAAAGCCGATCAAAGACTTGGCTTTCCTCCATCTAATGTTTCACCCATTTTCAAAATAGGTATTATTCATTTCGGTCGATGGTGACCCCGAAGGATCGGTATTCCGGCGACGATGATGCTGAAAAACCAGTCTTTTGACCCTGGACCACCTTCTCTGTCAGGAAAGAGACATCTTCCGGCAGTACGTCGTGATAGTCACAGTACGGAGAAATGCCCGATTACGATGTTGAGGTGCATCGTGTGCGTCCTCCTCTGAATAAATGAGGTGAGTAATCGAGTCACGGCTTGTGCAATTACTTCAGGAGAAACGAACCCTCTCTACGCTGAGCAGCGCAATTCTTGCGGTAGTGACACAGCCCTGTAGAGTGAGGATGAGTCACTCATACGAGGGTATTTCACCTCAAGCAGAATGCCAGGAGCCTGAATGGAAAACAGCATAAGATAAATAATCAAAATCATAACTTTCACTGTGAAATGAAATAACCCACCCGTGGAAAGACTCTGCCACCTTCGTGGTACGCAGTTCTGGGACATCCCACTTGTGCCACATGTCCTTGAACGGATCTTCATACCACGTCTTGCGCACATATTCAAAGAATATGCAGCACCGTTCATAAGCGCTATGCTGCCTAGGAACGTGCGGCGCTGCAATGCCGAGACCCTCCAGTGTAAGTGTGACGGGAGGAACACTAGTCCCTTGATGGTACTTCACCACTGCTCGAGTTGCTTGCACCTTCGAGCCCCGCGTATATACTGGCGTAGCCCGAGTGCGTTTCTCTTCCTGTTCCATGCCTGCATCAGGTAGAAGGCGCTTCCTTCTACTGACGCACTCGGGAAGATCTTCTTCATAGGCTTTCACAGCGGCTTTCTCGCAATCCAGCACAATACGCAGGCATTCAGGCCCAGCACATGCATGCCACTACCGTACTCTTTAGCGCCCCAAAGACGGTTTCATACTCAGCCTGGTACGTTAATCTGTGGAAACTAGTGTTAGGAATTATATCAGAACGCGTCTCACCTCATAGTGATGGCAAAAGGCAAAGGAACATCCACGGAGTTTGCCATCACTCCGTGGATGTTATGCAACTGACCGAGCTTGTTTGAGGCTGCGGCTGCAGATCGTGCGCTCCGTCCGCCACCAACGCAGACAGGCCCACTTGGCACGCTTTCTGTAAAAAATAAACCGGTCAGGTAACAGCAAAAAGTAGTGGAAGTGATACTCTAATCACCTCCAATCATCCGCTCGGAAAAGTAAAGTGTAAGGTGGAATTCGAATACTGGAGAAAGTGGCTTCTATCCGGGAGGAAGGCAAATTTTCGTGGAACATGTTCCATGGTGACCCGGTGCCCCCTCAGTCCGGCTACCGCTCTTAAACCTGGCTCAAAAAGACGAGACAGTTTAAGTAATCTAGAATCAGTTCTCACTTCTTAATTGCTGATTTTCTTGACTTGTAACCTTTCCTATAAAAAAGAGTGTGCCATGTCGTGTCATAGAGCTTCACCTGAATTGTGCTGGCTTAGCTACTGATTAACAGCTTTACAGTTTCCGAGCTTACCGTGTACGGCACTATTGTCTATTGACTGAGCCGTTTCTTGCCACAAATGCCTCGGTTTTTTTACACCCACAATGGAACCCTCACGAATGTCTTGGCACGTCTTAATTTGACTATTTTGTGGAGGCTTCTATAAGCTCCAAGCAAAAGCACTACCTTGTATACCATATGCGTCACTTTTTCGTGCGCGTTCTTCATAGGTAAACAAGCGGGTGGGATGACGACGGGATCTCTAACAAACTGATTTCCGTTCACCACCTGAAGTATTAAATGTGGATACATGTAGCAAGGGTTAGGAGTCTTTTCTTACCTGAATTTGGTAGTTCTTCCTCTCATCTTACATCTTCAACACCGATAGGTGGACTCGCCCTCTCACCGTTCGCGAATTCAAACACGTAGCAAAGGAACCCCTCTAAAAAGTACCTTGTTTGCGCAATCCTTGCGACGGCAATAATGGTTTTGCTTTCTGCACCCACCTGCAATGGGATATCTGAGAATCGGATTAGTACCATTCCTATTACGTTCCGCTTCTCCAAAAAGCGGCTACTGCTCGCGGTTGACTTCATTTCCATCATATTACTTTGACTTCTTCAGACTCTAAATTGCAAAATTTACTAAGGTTTGCTTTCAGATGAAAGGCTTTCGTGGTGAAAGCGTCCACCGGTTAAAGATGGAGTGAATAATACAGATTACTTGCCCCTACCACTGCATTCATCTGATATATGCACCGTCATTTCCGAGAGGGTTATTTAATGCTCATGGTCAAGTATTTTCAGTGAGGATGTGAATAAGTACGGTGAACAGCTGCATTTCGAAAGTTAATTAATTTCACGGAGATGTAATTTATTGAATATTTGCATTGTTTTTTGGGATGCATTCATCAAAGAATGATCTTGATTATGATTTTATTGTACCTTGATTCTGGTGGATTGTAATCATGTAAACTTGAAGTTGAAAGATTCGAAATCATCCGTAGAGCTGTATTTTCCACTTGTTTCGACATCCGTTCGGTCCAGCTGCTAGTGGCATTAATGTGAGTATTTTGGCTACGTTGCTTTGGTTGCAAAGGCAATCATTCAAGGATGCTTATGACGTACATTTGAGTTTTAAAAATCATATTTCACGATTTTCGAGGCACACACAGGCATAAAATCTTGCCTGTCCAGATTTCAAGAAAGTGTTCCGTTTGTGATGAGTGATCAAGATAACGCCACAACGGGTGATTCATCGGCGTCTTCATCTCACTGTAATTCCAACTCAAGTTATTGAGACGAGCTCAGAAACGTCCTGCTGACACCTGCATTAGGGTCAGACCATCTTCTTTGCCTCCTCAAGCGCAATATGAAATCACTGAGCTGTCAGATGATGAGTACGATCATAAGAAAATCTTTTAACCCAGTGCTTTCTAGCTCATTGATAAAAGCTTGTTTCGTGTCATATTGTGACGTAATGAATTTGCTTAGCATAAACCTCCCAATTTTTGTTGTTCTTCGACGTCTTATAGAAGCCTTGTGCAGTGTTATAGAAGGTAGTTCAATCCTAAGAAGATTAATCTGTAAGCTCGGGATTGCGGCTGCCTTCTTTTTGCTCCAGTCACAGTACCCAGACCATATGGAACAGTCCATTTATTGGCACTTTATAGTTATTGTTTGGAAAACTTTATTTCATATCCCGTAAATTTCGTTCTTGGGCAGAATATCACCTCCCTTTTGGTTGCACTTTCTTTCTCGCTCTTTGGAAGAGGATCTTGGCGTACATTTTGAAACTGCTCAGAGTAGCGCAGTGATCTTTTTAGCTCACAGCATATTTTTGTTACTGGTATTGTTTGCTCGCTAATGATTGAAATGGTCTGCCTTTCTTTGATGAATCTCGAATTACCTTTAGGCTGCAAATATTTGCAGAATGATGAGACTAATTGTTGTGTACATATGCATTAGTTGTGTCATTTGTCATTGTTAAGTACAGTGGTCCTGTAGCAGCAGTAAGTTGTTAAATTACAAATACGCCTGTAGACTCTTGAACAGGGTCTATAAATAACATCTAATTTGTACATTTTCAGGCTTGATAAAGGCGCTAGGCGCCGAAAGCTTGCCTATAAGGCTCAAATATCTTTTGCAAACATTTTTGCAACCGGTTTTTGTGAAAGCTGTTTTGAGTCTTTTGGAATAAATTTTGGATGTCTCACATTGTCTTACACACATTGTGTCAATTGTGTTGAATTTAGGGTCAAGACCAGTTTACCTATGCTACTGTGGTTAGTGGTCATTTGCCTTAGCCGAACTTTTTCTTGCTGGATAACTGCTTTCTTTCATATGATTCTCACGCAAGCCTGACCCTGGGATGCACATTGTTTCAGTACTGTCGCGATTGATACCCACATTTGACAAATTTGCTTGGTGCTTTGAGAATTCTAGGCAGTTCTAGAAGTTTTTAATACTGGTTCTCGGTTATTTACTCTTTTCGAACAGCTATTTTTTGTTGATTTAAGAAGTCTATAATAGTACATGTCGCATCACAGAAGATCGTGATAACGGTTGTGTTGATAATTGTTGTAATTGATATTGTGTTGATGTCGATAGTTGTTGTTGAAGTCGATAGATAGTGATAGCTTTGTTTGTAATGTATGTTAGAATCCGCAACACCAGTCTTCGTTAATAAAATATTTGTCTATTACGTAGTCCTGAGCTGTTACACTGCAGTAACTCCTTGCACCTGTAGTTGGATCTCTGTGCACTTTCTTCCTTTCGACCTTTGGCTTCTTTCGAACTTCGCGATTTTGCCATTCTGCGATTTTGTGATTATGTGGTGTCGTGGCTGCGCACGCAGAATTGCGACATTACAGTTTCTCAAGGTCACAGTATCGCGTGCGAAAGTGCGACTCCAAGAAATCGCGAAGTCTGGCGGCCAGATTTCTGGTGCGATTTAGTTTGATTTCGCATGACAACCCCCCACGTCGCGAAGAGTACCCAGGCCAAACTACAGGAGCTCGGAAGTCACAGCAAAAGAGGCGTAAAATTAGTTGAACGAAGAGTGGTGAATTCATCACGCAGGCCCCAAGGCTCGACTTAAATAATGGTAAAAACACCGCAAACGAGCAACGATAAACTTAATAAAGTAGGAAAAAACAATGCGTTTCTTGATTACGGAAAGATTTTCGCACTACAGAGTAGTAAAAGCACCTGCATGAAGACTAAGCCATACATTTTGTGCGTTCAGGAGCATGCCTGCAAACTTCCGATGCTAATAGTTATGGCAGATCAGAAAATAAGGTACGATATGAAACGCAAAACCTAGTTCATGTTGATAGAAATTCAAGTTATAAACCACTTCCAGCAGCTCCAAATATCCCGCCAATAACCATGAAAGCAGCGCACACGACAAACGAATTCGAATATCCGGACGAGCAGCGAATTTCCTTTATGATTGGCATTTTCGAATTGAAAAAAGATGAAGGGCACATCAACTGGAAACAAGTATTACCTGCGTGATGGTGTAAAGTGTCAGTTGAACATGCTTATGTCTACACTCATAACGGCAAATAAGACCAGATATTCCTTGAACTTCCTACATGCCATGATTTGGGAATTGAAGTGAATTTTTTTAATGAAGCAGTTTCACATCCTTTTACGAGGCTATCGCAGTGAAGGGGAGAGAGCATGCCATAAAAAGTTGCACATATGAGCATATTGCAGAGATCATTGAGGAGTCAATCTGCACGTTCAAGCGTATAGTCTTGCCTTAGCCTAGAGGGAAAAAGGTGTCCCTTTCCCCTTCAGGCTTAGCTGAAAATAATGTCCATAATGAGATGCCCTTTTCCCCTTCATTGCGACAGCACACCTTTTACCTTCAGAAATGTTTTAGTAGCAATTGCAACTGAAAGTTGAGAGGAATGTGAGATTCATTGAGACGAAGGAAACAATTAGGATGATGAGGGAACTAAAATATTCAGAAAGAAACCTTCATTTGCAGAAGTTTCCACCCTCCCAATTTATATTTTGAGGTAGTTGTTGACTGATGTGCTATCTTGATAGGTTTCGCCAATTTCTAATGCTCCAACAGAAACTTTCGTGAATCATTCACTGCAGAGTGAGAGGGAACAATAACATCTCAATTATAAACGGTCCTGCAGAAACTTCTATGGATCATTCACTGAAAAATGAGAGAGAGCAATAACAGCTAAAGTACCTTTAATATTTCGTCACAGAAAGCATAAGAACAAATAGGTGCAATCTTTGAACTCCCTTACGGTACCAGCCATTGCGGCTTGAGCGGAATACCAAACGACCGTACTGACGGCGCCGCGAGTGCGACGCGCAAGCGGAAATTCGACCTATCGACCTCCACTCGTGGATCCCGAGCAGTAAGGAAGTCATAATCTTCTTCCTAGATGGTCAAGCAAGGGAGAAGATGAGAGAGTAATGAACAACGTTTCACCGGGAAGGCAAAAGAATCTCTGGCCCACATCCCCTCTTTTGGAGACGGCTCTATGCTAGCGATGTGATGAGCTATAATCATTCTCCACCAATCGAAGGAGGGCAGTACAACGGCAGCGTCAGGTCAATCGCTAATATTGCCACAAGATTGTGGTAGAGAGCAGAAACTTCGGCATTTACTTACACGCACCCATCTTGTTAATAAACTGAGAGCTATGCGTAAACACTCAACGAAACCCTCTACCTACGACAGAGAACGCGTACAAGATACTAGCGGTTCTAGCGGTCTTCGCCGTTTTGAAACTGCATCGTGATATACTTTCCTGTCTTATAGATTTATTTTATTACGCTTGACAACATGCAATAAACCATATTACAACATGCACATGTTATTGTCTACTATTCTCCTACAACGACATTACTGAGCTCTGAAAAATTGCATCACAGAGTGAAGTGAAATTGATTTCAACATTCTACAAAAATCTCACAACTACTGGAGAAACTGGTAGGGACAAAAGGCCGTGTGATGCCCCAGCATCACAGCGGGGTGCCCTGCGCCCTTACAGTAAAAACAGGTTGCCTTTGTGAAGCAGGCGTGCATGGGGAGATCTACCTGATATAGGCATCTTTCACACTTCCTATTATTCCTTATTTGAGTGCCTAGCCGAAATAGTGGTAAAAATCGAACAAACAGATGGGGCATCTCGCAGAACATACAATTTTTCGTCGGAGCAAAGAATGTGCTTGCTGATCTATTCGTCGTCGACGAAGATGTAGTAGGTCTGTTGACGTCTGGTTGTTTCATAGGTTGATGTCAGTATGGAAAATAAACGTGCTGTCCTTGATTTTGCTGCTACTCACCAACTGCAGAAAACGCACCTCCGGTTCCAGTAAGCCCTTCTCGCTTCTTCCATAAGAAGAGGTCAATGTGGTGTCTGCTCGCCTTTTGTATTGTGCCACGCGGTTATAATATAGCAGTTCATTCAGTAATGAGTATCAAGCACCAGCGAAGTTGCAGCCGCTTCCAACAGCAGATTTCTTAGAGGAGCCGGGCTCCTTCGACTTGGGGCGAGAAGCTGATGGGAGCCAGATTATTGATTGGGCGACGCCTGAACAAAGTAATCGTTTCATATAGCCCAAAGAGGAAAATAAATGGTCAATTACCAGCTTCCTTGCAGAGGAGACGAAGGTCCACGCCGATATCTAGTATTGCCGGATTGTCGGGAGGGCGATGAGGCCTGAATGAGAACACAGAACGAACTGAATAGATCAGGAAGAAGGAATAAAAGGCGACCAGCCTGAAGTCGTCGAGGAAGCACTTGTCGAGGGGCTCTCGAGCTTATCGGCTCACTGATCTGTGGCGAGAATGCTGAGGCGAGGAGAATGAGGGGTGACCGAAGCATTGAGTCGATCACTGGTATTGAGAGGCCGGAAGGGCGACCGATGCAGGAATAGTTGAATACTGTCAGGAAATCTCAGCTCAACTCAGCTCAGCTCGGTTCCCCGGAGATAGTTTGTGAATATATACAGCGCGATTACGTGATTATTGAAACCATTCAATCTTTCTCTGTAAACATAATTTTCTCCAAAAAATCTATGTTTTTAGCCAGGGCTTTCTCATGCGTTTATTAGAATGAAATCTACCCAAAATGTGAACATAGCTGGCTACTTGCCTGGAAATCTGGGAAAAATCTAGGAAAAGTCGCATTTTGCGACAGTTAACGTCAGTTAAGAGGTTGTCAGTTCCAAGATTTCAACACGTGGAAGTAAGGAAAAAGAGGTTTCCGATAAAGGTTGATTAGAATTTGATATTCGCTGGGTTCCAAGATTACAACAAGTTGATGAAAGTAA
This sequence comes from Trichostrongylus colubriformis, assembly GCA_963978905.1. Lineage (NCBI taxonomy): Eukaryota > Metazoa > Nematoda > Chromadorea > Rhabditida > Trichostrongylidae > Trichostrongylus > Trichostrongylus colubriformis. The sequence continues at coordinate 33,997,261 of OZ022256.1, read as the reverse complement.
TGAGAGAAGATGAAAGTTGCAGCCGTGCTGCCTGTAGTAAAGAGGCTGAATAAAGACCTCTGTGGTTGTGTCTCTGATGGTCTCGGAGATTGAATGCCTCGGCTTGTGAATGCCAAGTTGAGGCTCGATGTCTTTGTTTCGCCGCGCTGACTGTACGCCGAGAGATGAGGTCCCCCGAAACGGACGCTGCTTTTTTTTTTCAGGGTGAAGAACTTTTAGCATTATCTTCTCGTACAAGCTGAAGGAACCAGCATTCAAGGAGAATTTCATTTCTTTTACACGGTAGTAGAATTGAGACAACTGTTTAATAGTTTCCCTATTGATATCCGTGAAATTCCCTTTGCAAGACAATATTATGTAGCCGAAATCATCGTGTTTACGTGTTGTCTTTTGCTCGTCTGGTGTCTCACCGCTGCGCCGGCTGACCTTTGACCCGGTTAGAAATCGTATTTTCTTATTTTTCTCTATGTTCATTTCCATTTATTTCTACAGTAATATTCTGGTTTCTAGAAATTACCAGACTCTAAGGTTTCCTTTACCCTTTTACGTCGATTTCCTGTATTGGTGAAGGGAATACCCTGCGTTTCTCTTTGTTTTCTGCTGACTGATCCTGCATTGCCACATGTCAGCAATGGTTGGCCATAATTACGTTCTCGCACACTGTCTGCATTGAGTGCAAGAACAATCGGTTGGGGACATTCTAATTATTACTCAGGGCATAAGTTTCCCTTAGGGATAATTTAGAGATTACCCCTACAAATACGGGCGGACTCCAATCCGTTTTCTTACCGCTATTGATATCATTGTATTATAACCTATTGATATTTCTATATTATAAGTGCATGTTACTATTTCCTGTTATACAGCCGCCGCTCTTGCGGGCTGTCTTTCCAGGCTGTCGAAGCGAATGCAGAAGACTGGTTTATGGTTTCTGCCTACAACAATTCTGAATATTTCTTATGCTCTAGGGAGGGTGTCACAACATGTATCTCGGTTGGGTCCATGCTTCCACTGTCACATCTTGTCTTTGAGCATTTCCGTTCCTGATCCTTTCCGATTTCTTTAATATGAACATTACCGCAGACATTCTGAAAGACAAGATGGAGTGACAGCTTGGCATGCGATGGATTTCTTTACCAACGCAACTTGTCCTCCTCGCTCTTCTATGTGGAGTTTACCGTCTCCAACCTCCTTATCTATTTTCTGTAGGAATTCTTATGACCTGCCACCTCATAAGAATTTCACTACTTTCCGCGGAATGCAAGCGAGAAATCGAGCCTCTCTGATGTAGTTTATTTGTGCGCACATGTTCTAAGGCATCAGTTTCCGGGTTTTCTCTGAGTTTTCCATCTCTAGGTTAGTCTCTCGGACTACCGGCCGTGTTTCCTCTGGAGTTTTCCTTCTTCTGCAGTATGTCTGCTACCTAGGTATTTCCTTGATACTTATTTGCTCCGATACTAGTTACTCAGAGCCCGGATGACCGGAGAACGTTGATGTTTCCAAGGTTTCAGATAACTAATGCAAAAAATGTTGAAAAATAAACTATTGTAAAAAACTGTCAAGGTGAGAACAACAGTAGAAAAACAACTGGCGTTAATGTGGGAAGGTGTTCAGCAATGACTCACCTTCACAGGTCCTCGTGCTGTTCTCCATGGCTATTGTCTTTTAGGGGAATGAGGTCTTCTCGGCATGTGTTCTCCTTGTGAGTTCCCGGCAGCGAATAGAATGGAATATATGTAGTACAGATTTTAAATAGGTAGCGAGGCGATTAGAGAAGGCGGATGATATTGCAGAAGAGTATTGGGAGAGGATAGAATTTTCGTTCCATTTCGAGTTGGTCAGGATTTTTACAAAGGTTTTAATGCCGTCAAGTTGAAGTTAAGAAGAATTACACATATACTTGATTTCTAATTTCCGAATTTCAGCCGATGCACCATTTTGAGACTGCATCACGGTCTTAAAGAGTTTTGGTGGTTCTTATACTCTCATTGTGTAATAGATTTATCTTACCACGCTTTACAACGTGCCATAAACCATATTGCAACACGCACATGTTATTGTCCACTATTCTCCTACAACGACATTACTGAGCTCATTTCCCTTGTGTCCCTTCCTTCTTTTCATAATTCCTCCTCTCCTAATGTGGCGCGAGGGTTAGGAAGAATTGCCTTGCGCCTTCTTTCCGCTACCGCCTGTTACCGTAACCGAGTACGAGCGACCCACTGAAGTCACCGTCATGCCGGCTTACAAGGAGAGCCGCCCTTTCGGCTGAGCTCTTTCCTCTTTTTGAACCCTGTTAGAGGCCCCGCCTCCAATTTATCCTCGGCGCTGGTATGTTATCGATGAGTCATAGTGAGCTCCGTTTCACGACACGCCTTTAAAAACCTTCAAAAATTCTGATGAGCAACGGTATATGTCTTCCACCATCAAATAGGAAGCTGTGTCAGAACAGCAGGAAAGAACACATGCAAAGTGCAATCCAGTGCTTAAAATCAATAGCTCAAAGGAATGTTGTCGATGGAAGAAGAAGATCTGGAAGGTCTAGACCACGTGGAGGAATGCGCACTTGCTGTATCAGGAAAAACCATCATCTGTACGGGGAGCGTGACGCAAAATTTGTAGACAGCGAGCTACCCATACATGGGCTCTTGCAAATGTACAGTGTGGGTATGAGCAAATATCAAAAATGACAGCAAACTATCGTAACTCGCCTGAGCAGCAGAAACCTAGGAATCACCTGCTGCTTCGAAACGTATGGCGGTCCTGGTTGCGACCAGGGTCAACCCTCCAACAGGGACCTGGACAAGGGGGGGGGTGAGAGTTGTAATCGTCGAGGTCAGCAGTGATCAACGGTTTTTGTCGGGCTAATGGTCCAAAGTGTTAAGGGGAGATGTGATAGAACTAACTAACTGGGCTCAAATTCATACTGAATTAATCTTCACTAAAAAAAAAAACTCGGAGGAACAGAAAGCGACACCCCACAAATGGGGTACAAGATAATGCGTAAATTTTTGAAGGTGCTCAAGACATTCTTGTAGAGAGGAGAGCGCATGGGCAATGTAAAAGAGAGACAGAGCCAACGGCTAGACTGACCCCTTGATCCTCACGGAATTGTGGACTGCAAACAAGGTGTCAAGTTTCTGTCACCATACGCTCATAATTTATACTTTAGTGCGCTCATAATTTATACTTTAGTGCGTACTTACATTTATACTGTGGTATTTGATACCTTGTTCACAGTGCACAAGTTTGAAGACGACCACGGGAATAGTGTACCCTCTGATCTGGTCGTCGAAAGAAACCTCACACAGTGCGCGATCCACATCGAAACCGGCTAATGCCAATAACCCTTTCGTTGGCTGGCTGGCAGCGGAACCACTATAGAAAGACCTCCGAAATTCACCGTTTGTCCCTGCGATGCGGTACCTATCTACGGGTAGCAGCGTGGATAATGCTCAAGAAATAGGATGGAAAGGAAAAATTAGCTGACATGGGCTTCTTTCATATTTCAGT